>CM076571.1:434770097-435130929 GCA_034641835.2 Pinus albicaulis | reverse complement strand
AGCACTTGATATGCGCACCTCTACCTATGTGTCTCTTTACATCCCGAGGGCTCATAAATCTTCAAGCGTGGGAGGTAAATGGAGCTCGGTGGTGCATGGCATCAGTCTTGTCTGGCCCACACCGCCTGCCCCCATTTGTCCTTCAGATTTGACACCCCCATCGGGGAATTGAAGTGTTGCATCCATGAGGGATTCAAAGTTTCAACGTTTTACCTGGGTCAAGGTCTGATTTTAATATGATCTCATTCTAGATACCCTGAAACTTCGTTTTGGGTCATTAGTTCCTTTGTTTGCTAGCTATTCAACAACCTTATTCCCATAGTGAATCACATGACTTGTGGTGACATATTCCAATGAACTGAGGGATATTTGGATACAAAATAACTATGCTTCCAAACATGGACTCTTCACAAATTTTTGAGGATTTGATCCATTGATGATTTTTTTATTCATATCTAGGATAAGGCAAGAATCCCCTACAATGCAGATCCATTTGTGGTTGAGATTGAGAGACAAGGTTAAGTGAACTTCAAGCCCTGTTAATTCTGCTACATTTTTTGTCGTGGTTCCACTGGATATAGCATAGGTGTTAGGTAAACTTTACTTGGGATAAAGTCAATGTTGACTAGGGTAAATAGTAGTGGTTTTTGGGCACATGGTATTGTGCAATGATGGTTTTAAGCCCATGGTATTGCATGTAATGGAGCCTATAAAAGGCTGGGAATACTTCTTTGTAATGTAGGCCTGGAGGTGAGCGGTGAAGGCTCATTTGGCCAAATTGGCTGGGGTCCCAATATGGTAATTGTCTAACAATAGGCAGCCCATGGGGTCCTAGAAGCATTCCGTAGGGGGCCACCATATCGATCCAGGCCTATATTCCCTTTAGATGCACCATAAAAATTTAAATGAATGCATCCTTGTGGGGAAGGGGAGAAGACAATAGAGGAGTGAGGGGGGCATGGATGTGCTTTCATAGCTCTAGGATGGACCATCACCATAGAGAGTTTCAAAAGATGAAGTAATGCAATTTCAAGAGGATTGGATTCCTAATCCACTGGGTCCCAATATTCTACAAATATGGTTTTGCGGATGTTAGAAAGGGTTTGGGATGAGATGACATGGGCTGAGGGGGGATTGTATTCAAATATGGTGCGGTTATTTCCTTTCAAGGTGTTCCACATCAGTAGTCCTAGAGTTAGACACCAGGCGTTGTTTATCACAGGGTTTAGAAACTTTTGATTCGGCCAATCCTCTAACATAGTTATGATATTGGTTATTGGTTCCTCATCTAAGTCGAAGATGGCGAAATCTTGAGTCTAGACTTCTCTGGTGATAGGACAGTCAATGAGCATGTGTTATTGGGTTTCTTCCTCTTTTCTACAGAGTGAGCACATGGATGGGCCAATGAAGCCCCACTCAATGATGTGGTCCCATGAAAATACTCGTTTATGCAAAACCAACTACAGGAAGTGTGACACTTTTGGTCGTAGGTTACTAGTCCAAATCCTTTTCCACACCATAGTGTTTTTTTGGGGCTGGGATGGTGCATGGAATAGATAGGCTTCCTTGATGGAGAATCATAATATTGTTGATAGACCCCATCTTAAGTTATTCTGATCATTGGATACATGGATTCTCTGTTGATGTAGATACCTGGCTAAACGATCGCACATCAACTGAGGGATTAATTGGGGCCAGTCCTCTGGCATTTTCCATCGCTTCCACCCACGGTCATCAGGGTGGGTTTTCCAATAATCGGCTACTTTAATGGCCAATATTGAATTAAAGAGTGGAAAGAGGTATGACATAGATTGATCTTGGGATAATCGGGTGGATTTTTGTCAGGAATCTTGCTAGAACCTTGATTTCATCCCATAAGAAGTGATCTTAGATCAAATCCCTGTTGGTATTTTCTAGATTCCAAATGGTAGATCCGCTGATGGAGAGAGGCTCTTGCAGTAACTCCTCCTATGTCTTCCCCTATATATATTTTTGGGACCATATTACCTTCTGAAGCTCTTGACCACCTCTTAGCCATCTCCACTATATTTTAGCCCCAAGGGTAGAATTAAGGGCAACTGGGTCTCTCAAGCTCAAGCCTCCCATCAGCTTTGGGTGACATAACTTAGGCCAGGAAACCAAGGGAAATTTTCTATCATCAGAAGGGCCAATCCATGGGAATATTATGAACAAAGCAGCCAGGTATCTATAGATACATTTGGGCACAGTAAGGTTTGATAACTGATATAGAGGCATTGCTTGTAGGGTGGATTTTTGGAGTGTCACTCTCCAAGAAAGGTTGAGAACATGAAAGGTCCAAGTCGAGATCTTTCTCGAAAATTTGGCACAAAGCTTAAACAACTCACGGGGTATGAAATAAATATACGTTCCACTTGAGTTTGTTGAGGAGCATACCTAACGCTTCTTGGAAATCTTCCAGGATGGTTTTGATATGAGATGCTTCCTTTAGAGTTTATTTCTTAACATAACGTTGCAATCAAATAACTACTGGTGCATCATGTCCACACTTGTGCTTGGTAGATAAAGGCCTTGCAAAACATTGAAATGTTTGGCTACCTCGATCTTTCTTCCCATACCTTTCATTGCGATGATGAATAGAAAAGGGGATAGGGGATATCCTTTCCAAATTCCCTGTGAGGGCTTGAAGTTGGAGGAGGGTCTCCCATTTACGAGGATAGAAAAAAATGGTGTGCAGATATAGATTTGATCTACTAAATCTAGTCTACCACAAATCCAAAGTCTTGCACTACTGCCGATAGGTAATCCCAACTAAACTGGTGATATGATTTTGATAGATGTAACTTAAGAATCATCACCTAGCTCTTATTGGATTTCATGGAATGCATGGTTTCATGTGAAAAAACAATTCCATCTAATATTTGGTGACCTTTGAAAAACCATGATAGCTCCCGTTGGAACCATATTCAGCCGTCGAACCATGATGGTGGAAAATATTTTGTATATCGCATTTCAGAAGTCTATGGGCCTAAAGTCCCTTGAACCAATAGCCTCTTGCGATTTTGGTATGAGATTTATCAATGTAGCATTAATGCATGACCAAACCTATCTAAGTTGTCTTGATTCCTCCACTATCTCCCATATGTGCTCGCATAGGAAGGCCGAGAGAGCTTGGAAAAAATATGCAGTGAACCTGTCTGGTCCTAGAGCCTTGCTTTGAGGTAAGGTATTCACCAATTCTCTTACCTCATTAAGTGTGATGGGGCTCATGAAGGCCTCAATCTGGTTACGAGATATCAGAAAGGGAATATGCTTTATGACTTTCCGCAGGGATTCATACCTATCATAGCCTTCATCATGGAGTTGTGAGGAGAAAAATGATTTGAGTTCCACCTCAATATCTGCATGTTATTCTAGATTGGTGGCATATGTCTTGAGAAAATTTCTGATTCTATTATTTTTCCAATGATGGAGCATAGAGCGATGAAAGAATTTGGAGTTACATTCCCCTTCTGGAAACCATTGAACACATGATTTGTTTCGCCAAAAAATTTCCTCCTATTGTTTACGTTATTCAAGTTCCTTGGAAAGGTCTTCTTTTGGTTTTGCCAGTTCTTAGGAGCAGTCATCCTTAATGATGAGGTTCTCTACTTCTTCTAAGCGGGCCCCTAGTTTTAATTTTCCCTTGAAGATAAATTCTTCACGATTATAGGATTTTATTTGCGCTTGGTGTTCCAAAGGTCGTTCACTAAGTTTCTAGCTTCTTAAGGAATCCCGAATGTCAGAGCCATAAGCTCTCAAATATGAAGGGTTTCCTTTGAGGGGTAGTTGAGGAAGTGTGATCAACACTTATGGGCCAATGATTTGATCCAGTGGAGGGTGGGATATCAGTGGATAGCTGAGGATCTTGCAGTAAAAGGTGCTATGAGAACAAGAAGCGATCCATCCTGCAAGCAATCTGGTTCGAGCCCCCTCGACTATTATTCCAGGTATGTAATCCTTTATGGGGGATTACATCCACTAGATGTAGATCTTTAATGGTATGGTTAAAATCTTGCAATGAGGGGCCCAATCTTCTAACACTGCCTCTCTTTTTCTCAAGATTTCAGATCATGTTATAGTCTCCTCCAAGGATCTAGTATGCCTTAGCCCAAGACTGGCTCAAGATTTATAGGTAGCCTAGGAACAAGGAATTTTCCCGCGACGTGTGAGGGTTGTATACTGTGGTCATGCTCCTCCAAATTTGCTTGCCAATCAAATGGAAAGACGAAGAGAGTGTAAATATGGTACCCACCCAATTTGCCATTATCACTTTATCGAGTTCCTAAAGGATTGAAATTCCTCCTACAACCGCTATTTTTCCTATATTCATAGCCTGGTTTTTCCTATAGCAGCGCTGGCTATGTTCCTTAAATTTATCATCTATCATCTTAGTTTCTTGTAGAAATACTATCTTAGGTCTATATATTCCTATTTACTCTTTACGAGAGAGGATCTTCCCTGGGCTACTAAAGCCCCTTGTATTCCATGATATGATATTCATTGAGAAGGATGGATGGATCTGGGAAAGTAATCCATTAGTTGTCCCATTTCCCGTGAATCCAATACTAATTCTCCAACTTCTTGAATGAGTTATTTTGTGGATTTCCTTCCCTTTTTTCTTTTTTCTGACCCCCCTAGGTCCATGAGAGATATTTTCATAACATTTATTTTCTTTTCTACACCATGAATATTAGAGTCTGCGTAGCGAGAACATGATGACCATTGAGTGAAAATATGTCGAAAGTGGGAGAGATGATTGCTTAGGATTTCTTTGATGTTTGCCTTTCTCCAACTCTTGATGGAAATTGATGTCTTCCTTTCTCCAACTCTTGACTATTTCCATCATATTTTTCTCCTATGCTCCTAATATTTTGTGTTATTCTTCTTCTTCTAGTATCTTTCTTGTGTTATCAAAAATTCTTGCACCCGCCGGTCTTCCTCAGTGTCTTTAGGAATTTTCCTCTCGGTAGCCATCTTTCTCTAGAGATTGTGAGTAGTTTTTATATATACATATATTGGGGTATTTCTTTCGATAATGATGGCCTAGGTTGAGCAATAACTACGACTATATCTTCAACTTACACGGCTATAAAAGAAATTAACAGATCCATGTGGATGCGATGGAGTTGATGCCGATAGGGACTGGGTATGCTTCATTTGGGAGGCCGCTTGGCTCTGAGAACGTGTTGGTGGGTTGGTCGGATGGGGGCCATTAGGACGACAACATCTAAAAAACACTGATTGGAAACCCTAGCCATCCCGAGATTGAGATTTAGTCATTGCTTCTTCTACAAGGGTTAATGGGAAATATCTAAACAGGTGGTCATATTCATGGCATATTTGACATTTGAACGAGAGATGCTCATAGTAAAGCTGTTGGATCTAGGTGGTATCATGATATACCATATCTGTAGATTCAGTCAGGGGTTAGGAGATATTCATATGAACACATATCCTGGCATATGTCGCGTGGCACCGACGCATAGTGATCTTTGATGTTTTGAAAAATTCTCTTATGGAGTTTCCAATACCTTCGAGAATATATGGTTCCCAGAATTTGTTTGGTAGTGATTATATTTGAACTGAAAGTGGTGCAACTGTGAATTAATCCTACTCCATATTGTAGTATTCCTCCCAATACCAGAGGAAAAGGACTGCACTTCCCATGAAGTAAAACCCATTCTCAAAAATCCTATTCCGACCTTCTAGATCTTCAAATATGACAATTAAAAAACCCTTGGCTTGGATTCATAGTTCATATTACCCTCATGGAGCCCATTTTCATTGGATCCATACCAGAACATCTTTCTATTTGTGCCAGATCCCTAGAAATTTACAGATCATGGCATGATCTTTAATATATTTTCAATATTTCTCCAATCAGTTGTTTGGAATGATGAATTTTGGATTTAGGGATGCCTTTGTCACACAATGGCTACAACCTTCTTTTGTATTCCATTGTTCCTCATAACAGGGGTTTCTGTGGCAGAATCAGATCGGTCCATTGGTGTAGTGCCCGTGGAAAAATCAAGTTTGGTTCACCGCGTCACGGAAGGATTGTGGCCCATCACACAATGAAGAGGGGCCTATCATCAGCTTAAGTGGTCTCCCACCTGTACATCAATGATGCCTGTGAAGAAGCCACACAGTTGGTGCAGGTTCTATAACCTTTTAGCGTCGTCGGCTGAAGCTATTGGTGCAAAACCCTATCAGAGAAAAAAAATCATCTCCACATCTCAACTCCTACACCAACTATTGAAATGAGATAGATAATAAATTCAATAACATGTTTTTTTGAAAATTTTCCTATGTGTTATTAATGTTTTCATAATGATTTGTTAATTTTTATGTAAATATTATTAATTACAACAAGCTAACATGTTAATAAATTCATATATACTAAGTAACCTCTCTAAAAAATTTAACATTAACTCAATAATAAGTATGATGGAAATTAACCCAATATAATGGTGATGGAAATTGAGATAGAAAGAAACCCAAGCACTAGTTATGTACCTTTTCCCTTTGGCTTTGCCATATTACAATATTATGAATTTATAATGAATGAAAACGGATCTATGACTTGAAATATCATAGAAACAAAGTAGATGTTCTTTGCAAGTTTCATTTAGTCACCATGCACAAATATATTTTAGCTTGATCCTTAGTTAGATGGCTAAAATAAAAGAAATAATTAATGAAAATAAAGAAAAATGATATACATTTATGGGGTCTTGGTCAAAAGGTGGGTTGTTATAGCACTCATCGTAGGTTTAATTCCTTTTCTAGATCGGGGTGATGTATCTAGACATGTTCATGAAGATGGAGTAAAAAAAAAATGAAAACTAATACCAAACTTACTAAAAAAAATGATATACAAATATCAAGATAGTAGAGGATACGATTGTAGTAATTTTAGTTATAGATTTCATAATTTAATAGAAAATACAAAATAACTAACTAAAACATTTTATAGGACAAATATTATAACTAATTTGATTATTAATATAGAAAGAGAAATATTATAACCAATTTGACTAACAATATAGAAAGAGAAATAGTATAACCAATTTAACTAACAATATAGGAAAATAATTAAAATATAATATATTTTAGAATATTCATAATCATTATTTTCACCAACTAAACTAGATAATTTCTTTATATTCTACAGACTTATTCTATATTATACAAAATATATAGAAGTAATTGTTAATATGAAAGAATGAACATACAACAATACAATTTTTTTTTAATAATAATAATAACAAACCAACATATTATAACTATTTTTCAAAATCTAGTCAATCAAAAAATTATTCACTAATAATTAAATTTAAAAAATGAAAAGTAGCAATCACTAATACCTGGATAAAAATTAGTGTATTTAGATACTTCCTTCTTCAAATTTTGAAATGAGTGATTGGAGACTTCCATTATTAATCATATTGTTAGAGATTTCGCGAATAGCACTCTATAAATGTGTGATCCATCCAATGTTTATGGTAACTCCATCTATCTCTCTTTGGTCTCTAATGATGGATGGAGTTACTATAAGAAAAGTTGGACGGATCACCGGATCACACATTTGCACAGTGTTATTCCCACAATCTCTAACAAAAATTTTGAAATATTAAATAGACACATTTAAAAGAGTCTTAATTAATATCTTACATTCTTAAAGTGAAATAGACCAGGTTAAATTTTGTTAAAGGTTAACCATCATCATACTTAAAATTTGTAATATCCCCAACTGTTTAACTGGTTGGACCAAAATCACAATAGTAGAAGACTAATAAATAAAGTAGTGAATAAGCGGCAATGACCCATGGTATTTCTTTACCCATGGTATTTCTTGATGGTATTTTCCCATGGTATTGACCCATGGTATTTCTAAGTAGCCCGTCTATAAAAAGAGGAGGAGGAATGAGAGCAACTCATGGAAAAACAAATTGGGATCTTTCTTTGTGATATTTTTCAGGGCTCAAGCGAGTTTTCAAGAGAGGATTTCAGGTGAAATCCTCAAGCTTCCTTTGGTGAGATTTGAGAATCTCACCCTAGTAAGCAAACCCAACTTCGATGGTTTCTCTGATCACCCTAGCTGGTTTATTTTATTTTATTTCTTCAGTAAAGGGATAATTGTGCATCATTTTAATTTTCTGTGTGATTGCCCACCCTTCACACATGGTCAAACTACCTTGGACTGAATAGTAATAAAGTGTTCTCCTGAAGTCCATTTATGTGTATTTAAATGGAGATTCATAATACATCGTATGCACCTTTATGCTTATGGAGTTTATGGATATTTTAATCATGCACCTTTATGGATTTTATGGATATGGGTATTATAATCAAGTTTATGCTCATATTATTTTATGGCATTTTTTCCATATATTAAGAACTATGTTACTCTAGTTTGTCATTTTATCAAGCATCATTACAAAGGGTGTCATTTCTTTACTGAAGAATATTACAGTGGTATCAAAGCCTCATCTTGGCCAGCTGTGGGATGCCAAGGAAGGATAAACAGAAGGGTATTACTATTAATTAGGAAGGAAAAAGGGCTAGGAGTCAAGGGAAAAACGAAGGGGAAGAAAGACTAATGGGTGATCACGAAAATACCAAACTTGAAGATGCTTTACAAAGGATTGCCAACACTCAAGACACCATCATAGAACTCCTTAAAGCACAGATCGGGAACCTAATGTGCAAAGCAATAATGGGGAAGGGGGTTCCCATTCAGGTGGGGATGGTCCACCGTAGGAGTATATCAATGTTCGTAGCAACGGCCCATTACACGAACACGTCAACACTCGGAGTAGCCCTTTTAGTCGGCCAACCATGCCTCCATTTTTGGATGACTCCTCCAGGGAGCAAGATTGCCCTTCACCTATTGCAGAGACAGTTACCGCCTGGATGAAAGAATATGATACGCTACCTCCCAACGTGAAAGCAACCCTGAGCCTTAATGACTTTTACTACATGAGGAGCAAACAACAAAGGAAGGCAACCACATATGGGGGCCATCAGTCAAACATAGATTTGCAGAAGGTTGTGGTAAACATAACTCTTCTTTATTTTGATGGATCGTCGAAGTGTTTAGCACGGTCATGGGTACAGAAACTGGATACATATTTGATGAAAAGAGATCTTGGGGTAAGCCCAAAATCTCCTTTCATGTATAAATCTCGAGCCTGGCCTGTGGGTTATGGCCCATTAAGGCTTATCGGAAGCATTTTAACCTTTTAATCCTTTCAATTTATTAACGTGGATTTACATTAAATATTGATCATCCCTTAAACACCATCTCAAGCATGCAATATAAGTCTAAAACTTCGTTGTCACACATAATACGTTTACACAGAAACATACGAATTCCGTAGCGCTCCACATATATGGATTTCAAAACCATATATATGTTGCCGCAACCTCAAATCTGGCCGATCGGACATCCACAACAACTCGCAAATCGCAATCGATGCTGCGCTTATCAAACATCGTAAACATTATAATATATGTGTTAGATATTAAAACCCACAGTCACACATATATGGATTATATGACATATATCAGCCCGCCTCTATAGATATCGGTGATTACATTCCACCCAACTCCGCTTTGGTTCCAGTCGCCGCTGCTCCGATCCGATTAAAACATTACATTCCGATCTGATCCAAAGCAAAAATCCATTTCTCCGTTCCGATTCAAAGAGAAATGGGAGATCGGAAATTTCAAATGCGCTTTCGAACTCGCCTTCCAGAGTTCCGATCCGATAATCGGAAGTCGCCAATCGACACCTCTATTATGCTTCCACTTTTGACTCTGCAAAGTTTCTGATCCGATTGTAACTCTATCCTCCGATGCGATGATTTCAACCGGATCCGATTCATTTCAAATCAACACTTATATATTTCAGATCCGTCCAAAGGTTCTTTTAATGTTTGTACATTGAAACCCTTGTATTGAAGACTTTTCTGCGCACAATCTCGACTATGATTTGATTCATATCAACACAGAAATTCATATATACACACAGAACCGCGACTATATCAAATCAACGCATAGCTCACTCTCCAGAACCCGATCTATCTTTGCGCTGCGCTCTGTCTTCAACAGAACAATCACATAAACAGATAAAAGATATTTTAGATCGCCATCGATCCATGGGTGATCGATGGTCGATCAACAAGCCTGAACACATGATTTAACTTAATTATACAATACACACAGGCGTACACAATACTAGAACACGTTTTCATATATACAATACAGTTTACATGCTAAGGCATTTCAGCCTTAGAAACAAGCTCATGCTCGGCTACATTTCACTGCCAAACACCTATCTATCACTCTCTATCATATTACATTTATATAGGAAGCATTAGATAGAAAGGATCGATCAGATCCTCTCCTTAATTTTCTCCAACAAAGTCCTCCATAGCGCATGCACGGCTGTTAACAATAGTAAATCATATCCATCAAATCCGTTTTAAATCTGTTTTAAAATAGATTTTCCCTATTTTCTTCCTTCGATTCATCTTTGCTGGTCCACGTCCTCCTCATTCTGCTTTGAATTCCTCTTTAATTAAGGATCGTTAGATTCTCCTGCATCAATATTTCCAGCTCAATCCCATGCGGGAGAAGGATGCCATAAAATACGCCACACTTCATCTTGATGGAGAAGCACACGAATGGTGGCAACATGGTATGACCACTCTGGGACATGCCAGCATCATCTCTTATACAGAATTCACACAGAGGTTAATAGAAAGATTTTATAGGAAGGATCCTGAGATATACTTCCGTGAGCTAACCCAGCTCCGACAGACAGGGAACCTTGAATCTTATGTTGCAGAATTCCAGAGGCTTGCAGTAATGGTCAACGACCTCTCCATGACCTGGTTGGTCATGTTATTTATAGAAGGGTTGTCAGAACCCCTACAAGGTTGGGTTAGGGCCTACCAACCCGCCACCTTGCAAGACGCAATTAACCATGCAAGGGATATGCAGGATGCAGTACCCAAGAATATATTCCTACCTAAATTCTCTATTCCTCAAAACGGGAAGGAAGTCAAGCAGCAACAACAGGAACGATTTGGTAAGGGGAAGCTGGATGATGAGACCAGGAAAGATCTCAGAAGGAGAAGGCTATTCTTCTCTTGTCAATAACCTTGGGCACCGGGACATCGGTGTACTAAAGGGAAGGCCCACTATATTGAAGTATTTTCTGAAAGTGAAGATGAGGAAGAGAATCCAGAGCTCGATTAAGGGGAATCAAAAGGCATGGGAACAATACAGGAAGAAGTCCAGGAAGGAGTCATTGCCTCTCTCACAGGGGTCCCAAGATATCACACCCTCCGGGTTAGGGGCACCATACAAGGACAAAAGGTTACTGTGCTAATTAATGGTGGGGCCTCCCACAACTTCATTGATGTAGAATTCGTAGCTAGAAGAGGACTAGCCACTGAAGAATTTGAAGGCTTTACAATTTTGATTCCTGGAAAGAAAGAGCACAACCGCATGCCCTGCACTAAGATAGTTCCTAACATGAGCCTAACAATGGGAAACTACAAAGTTACATATAACTTATTTGTTGTAGATTGCCCAGACTCTCATGTAGTATTGGGGGTACAATGGTTGTATTCTATCGGAACTCATACAGTAAACTACCAAGACTTGGAACTCGCATTCACAGGACCAGATGGTAAAAAGGTGAAGTTGAGAGGAATGCATGCATATCCTCCCAAGGTTGTGACATCCAATCGGATGGAGGCAGACCTCCGACATGGGGATATTGTATGGACAGTAGAGTGTCGAATCATGGAGAAGAAACCAGTAGAACAACACAAGGAGTACTCACCTGATATTATGGCACTATTGCAAAAATACCATAAGGTCTTTGGAGATATTCCCCCAGGACGTCCACCTGATAGGATATTTGAGCACATCATCAAACTAGAAGAAGGGGTCCAAGTTGTCATCACTACCCCTTATCAGCACCCCAAAGTGTACAAGGATGAGATAGAAAAGGAAATAAAAGAATTGTTGGCATATGAGCTAGAGCTTCCCACAGAGAGCAGAATTCATAACATCTTTCATGTCTCTTGTTTGAAGGAAGCATTAGGATCAAACATAAAATCGTCACTATAATTACCGCCATTAGTTGAAGAGGGCCATCTTCAACTGGTTCCTGAGGAGGTGTTGGAGGTTCGAGAAAGGAAGCTTCAAAGCAGAATCATCCGCGAATATTTGGTACAATGGAAAGATCTACCCGTCGAGGATGCCACTTGGGAAGGAGAACACATACTGCAACATCCAACATTGAAATTGCTTGAGGGCAAGCAATTTTGGGTAGGGGGAACTGTAATATCCCCAATCGTTTAACCAGTTGGACCAAATCACAATAGTAGAAGACTAATAAATAAATTAGTGAATAAGCGGCAATGACCCATGGTATTTCTTGATGGTATTTTCCCATGGTATTGACCCATGGTATTTGTTGTTGGTATTGACCCATGGTATTTCTTGTATTGACCCATGGTATTTCAAAGTAGCCCGTCTATAAAAAGAGGAGGAGGAATGAGAGAAACTCATGGAAAAACCAATTGGGATCTTTCTTTGTGATATTTTTGAGGGCTCAAGCGCGTTTTCAAGAGAGGATTTCAGGTGAAATCCTCAAGCTTCCTTCGGTGAGATTTGAGAATCTCACCCTAGTAAGCAAACCCAAATTCGGTGGTTTCTCTGATCACCGTAGTTGGTTTAGTTTATTTTATTTCTTCAGTAAAGGGAGAATTGTGCATCATTTTAATTTTCTGTGTGATTGCCCACCCTTCACGCATGGTCAAACTACCTTGGGCTGAATAGTAATAAAGTGTTCTCTTGAAGTCCATTTATGTGTATTTAAATGGAGATTCATAATACATCGTATGCACCTTTATGCTTATAGATTTTATGGACATGGGTATCATAATCATGCACCTTTATGGATTTTATGGATATGGGTATTATAATCAAGTTTATGCTCATATTATTTTATGGCATTCTTTCCATATATTAAGAAGTATGTTACTCTGATTTGTCATTTTATCAAGCATCATTACAAAGGGTGTCATTTCTTTACTGAAGAATATTACAAAATTCTATATGTTTATTATTTAAATTTAAATTTTTTATATTATAATTTTTTTTTCAAAAAATTATTTGTAATTTTATTAATAAAAACAAAAATCAATATAAAAAACTAAATTATAATACAAAATATTGAATTGAATAAACATATTATTAAATTGAATAGAACTCATTAATAAATATGTTCTTGAAATTAATAGACTTGTTATTGTTGATGATGTTGTTATTACATATGAAATTAACGTAATTTATGTTTTTTTGATATAAAATTAACATAACTATATGATAATTCTATATAAAATGAGAAGATTAAAAAATCTATGTATTAAAATATAAAATATATAATAAATGTAGAACATTATAATACAAAATATATAATAGAGGTAAAGTTAAAATTATAACGAAACTTTCTAAAAATAAATTAAGAACATTGATGACATAAATTTTGTGGTTGTAATATATTTGTTACAAAATTTATAGGGTTTATTTGAAGAATATAAAATATATAAGAGAGTTAAAGTAAAAATTATAATGAAACTTCTAAAAAGAAATTAAGAACATTCATGACATAAATTTTATAGTTGCAATATATTTGTTAAATAAGAACATTCACGATATAAATTTTATAGTTATAATATATTTGTTAAATAATTTTGTAAGATTTATTTGGCATAATTTTAAGTCAAATTTGTTTAGAATTGGGCAGGGATTCGTTGGAATGTAGTTACGTTACAATAACACAAACCTGAATACAAAATCATTTTACACGTTAAATGACTGTAGTTAATATTATATTGATTACACTAATGCCCATTGTACAGAGAAATCGATCTCCCAACTTCTTTAGTCACTCTTCCCATGATTAATTCGTTTATGCATTCTTGCATCAAAATTAGAAAACATCCTATAGCTAAATAATGCCAAACGAATAATGGTCACAAGTAACACCCTTGGTTCTGTAAATATTTTTTTTTTACATTTTATTTGTTTACTATGTAAAACTTAGTAATTTGGTTTAGTGAAGGTATTGAAAGAATTTAAATATTAAATCATCTCAGATGGAAAAGGAAAGGAGTGGTTAAAAAAAGAAGTAAGAGGAAATGAAAAAGAAATTGATAGGAGGTTTTCAAGAAGCAATTATACTGGACTAGACTAGGGTATTTTTGAGCTGGTAGTGATCATTCGAAACTCTTTATTCTTAAGCTGGTAGTGACCATTCGAAACCCTTGTAAAGAAAGGAATTTTGGACTGGACTAGTGGTCCTTAGGTCCTAGAATGATTGGTGTTTTAGGTTTCACTGGAAACTAAGAGGCTCGAGGGAAGGCTTAGACGTATTTCTATTGTCACGGGTTGGGTAGATAAAATAAGTCTCTTCTGATCTTATTTTCTGATATATCTAATTAGACAAATAAGAATAGTGCTAACAGATCTTCACTTAATTTGATTTACTGAATGTTTACTTAGAACTAATTTCGGACTCTGAATAAATCAGAGAAGTTTCTTTTTTATTTTATTTTCCGGACTAGAAATTTTAATACTGTGGACACTCACATGAACCGAGGATTAACAAATTAAATAGACATTATGGAAGGAAGATACCTGAAATATCTCTCATTATATTATATACAAATTATTACCTCTTTTATGCATGACATAAATTTGGGTATTGTTCTATCCGATTAATACTTTTCGTGTAACTATCTGAACAATATGCTTAGGCAAAAGAAAAAGAAAAAGAAAACAGTTGACCCTAGTCCGGTACTAACAGGAGATTGCGACATCTTCTACTGGTAAGTAATTGTTTTCCATAGATGGTTTATGCATGAGCATATGGGGTAAAAATAGGTTATTGTCCAGTAAGAAAATTAAGGAGGTATTGGGTAAATTTAAATGGTGTGAACAATTATAGCTGTCCGAGAATAGGTTAGTTGACCCTCTAAGCTTGAGGGCGTCCTGGGTGAACAGTCCTACTTCCTTCGTATGAAATACTTGTGGCTGGTAGTCGCACGTTGGTTGGTATTGTGGGAAACCATTAATAAAAAAATCCACAAAAAGAAATCAACTACTTTCAAATAAAAGAAGACTTTGAACATAGCCTGTAGCACCAACCTACAACAAATAAAATATATAGAGTCGAATAATAATGACATGCATGGTAAACAATGGAGACTACAATAATACTTATTATAACTTCAAACAGTTATAGAAAAATGACATATAAATAAACTTGAATTTCAATATACGAAAGAATCTGGACACAGGATGAAAATTTAATGGAATAACCTCGTCCGAGGAATAACAACAACAACAAAATGTAAAAATAAACCATTGTTGAGATATATAGCCAATATAAACCTGCAAAAGTCGGCTAAGTGAAACATGCAAATGTCCTTAACAATCTTTCGCAAATAAATGGACTTGAGTGAAATTGTTGTAATATGAAGACACCATTATCTTGACCAATTGTTGAAACATTACGTTGATTAATTGCTGAAATATTGGTTGTTGATGATGACCCTGACACCAAAGTAAGGATTATATTTATTAGAACCTGGGGTGAGAGGGTTTAGCCAAAAATTCGCCAGAAAACTGAGTAACAACAATTCAGAGTAATTCCCAGAACTGAAAATGTGAGGATGGTCCCATACACTCAAACCAACACATTTAAGAGCCAAATCATATCCCTCCATTGCACCTAGGTGTGTGGGAAGAAAGAATATATTTGTAATAAGGAATCTAAGAAATAAAATGGCACCACAAAGACTTCAGGAAAATGAAACTGTGAATATTAACTCGTGAAGAATAATGACCACAGCTGAGGCTGAGAACACTGTGGAGTAGTAGTTGCAAAGGCGAAACATCGGGAGGGAGAATGGCGTTGTTGGTGAGGATCTGGGGGAAAGGACACTTACGAGTAACCACCCCTCCACAACGTAACCCATTCGATGAAAACCCTGGCATTAATCACCTTTTTTTCGATGAAAACCTCTTTCTAGAGAGTTCCTCACCCTTCTAGAGTTAAATATTGACCTGAGAAATGGATCCTTGGGTTCCAGATCATAGGTTTTATTGCGTAGGGTCATATTTAATTGCAGTGGAAATCCATAACATAGGTACATGTATGGAGGGTGGAAATATATAAATAATCAATATTAAGTGCATGATTATGTAACTTATACTCCTTTTGATAACCCATAATGAATCATTGATTCCTTTGTATAGGTAAAAAAATAATTTTTATGTTATGGGTAAATTATATAGTTTTGTTATGAGGACTACTACAAGTGCTATGGGACCGAGGTTCCAATACTGTAGCCTATTTTGGAAATTGATTAATAAATAATTATACGACGCAAACAGAGAGTGGAGGCAAAATGCAGAGGGGAGATGGAAGTATATGTACTTCAAGGGTTAACCAAGAGATGTGGGCTCAATTGGATGGTGGACACCGAAACCTCCTGCCATGCTGTTGGAATCGTTCAACAGTTAAGGGCCGAAATGTCTTCTTTGCGGGTAGATAACGAGAGATTGATATGATAACATGAAAAGTTATTAAAAAGACTTTCTGATCACTAGAATCGTAGAATATGTATACCCAACTCTGGTAATGAAGGTAGGGACGAGGAGAAAAGACAGAGAGGTGAAAATTCTCTTGAAGGAAGTCACACCTAGCCCTTGGAAGAAGATGAGGGTGGGAATGAAGAAGGATCTCAAAATGTGTCAGAGCACTAGAAAAGTAAGAAGCAGAAGACAAAGCTAGAAGGAGAGTTAAAAAATATAAAGCCCCCAACTTTTGACGAGGAAATGGAAGAAGTTGTTAAGGCATGGCTGATTAACATTAATAAGGCATGGATGATTCACATTAATAAATACTTGCAAATTTATTAATATGATGAAAACCTAAAGGCGAGACTAGCCATATACCAGCTTCACGGAAAGGCTATGTAGTGGTGGGATGAGGTTAAGGTTGTTCATACAATTAATGAGAAGGGGGTGACTTGGGGAGACCTTCAGAAAAACTTTAAGGAGAAGTATTTATGTAATTGATTTTACGATGATAAGGAAAAAACATTCCATGACCTTTGATTGGGACAAATCTCTATGGATGAGTTTGTGACCAAATTCACATCCCTTTTGAGGTATGTACCTTCAATTCGGGAGGATGAGGCTAAGGTTTAGAGATTCATGAGAGTTTTACCAACGTTCATGAAAGAACAATTGGAAATTGATAACCCCAAAACCATGCACGAGGTCATTCGAAAAGCATGAATTTGTTATAAATAGATGAAGTTGAAGGGAGAAGGAAGTAAGTGTTGGGCTAATAAAAAAACATAAAATTTCTTAGAACATGAAAAATATGAAAATAAGAGGTGCGAGAGGGATGCACTGAAATCAATACAACAAACATCCTAGAAGGAATCAACATAACATAAAATCATAAGGGGAATCAAGACAAGTGGAAATATCTACTAAAATTGAGTTAAGTCAACAGAAGAAACCCCGATTACAGTGGTGGAGATGTGGGGAGCCTCATTATTACAAAAACTACCCTCACCGCAGCAAGACCAAATAAACTGTTAAAATTCAAGAGGCCTCCACGGTTGCTGAAGTAGCACACAACATACCAAATATTAATGTAGCCTTGGACGATTATCAATATGAATACCAGCCCTCTATGATGAAATTTGAAGGTAATATATATAAACCTTTCGTGTCCATTTTTATAGACCCATGATTCAGTTTAAGCTACGTCAGCCCTAAGATCATTTAAAAGTGTCATTTACAAACATGTAAATTTAATAACCTCTTGTAGTTGTTACAACCCCCTGCAAAATTTTGTTCTTGTTCATTGTTGTCCTTGGTCCTGTTCATTATTGTTGCAAACTTTAACGTTCATTTTATTAGTTTTCTTACAATGTTCTGAACCCTTTCACAAGATAAGCAAATTGTCTCATTTTAACATGTTGGCTATCGTATTTTATGTATGACCCTATTATAGTGGTTCCAAGAGGTCATCTTTGTGAAAATGAGTTGTTCTAACCTTGTAAGTATCCATCGCACTCATTTCGAAAGTTTTGAGCACCATCGTACAACTGTCATCATGGTCGTCGTAAAGTGTATCTTTAGTGTTGCACTTGTTGTAACTGGTAGTAAAGCTACACACAGAGTGTTGTAATATTATTTGGTTTCAGAAGTTAGCATGGTAGTTTGAAAAATAAAAATAAAATGCTAAGTTAGAACATGGATGGAAAAGAAGAAATAAAATGTTAGGAAAATTATATTTTATGACATCCATGTTAGAATAAAATTTTAGAGTAGATGTGCTCTAAAGAAAGGAGGTGTTTATTCAATTTAGTTTCCTAAATTTCTTTCATAAATTATCAACTAGGGTTTGTATATTGATGAAGTTTAGGTGTACTTATCTAACCTTTTTCTTACTTTGTTGTTGTATTTTATATTGTTTTTGGGGGGTTTTATGTTCCTTGATGTATAAGAATGTTAATCTAAAAATATGGAAATAATTAAATGAATCTAATAAACCTTTAAGAAGGAAGAAAATGAAGTGTTCTTAAATTAATCTAATTTTCATAAAAAGGAACTAAAAACTATTGACTAGTTAAAATCCTAGTTTAAAAAACAAAGCATCTAGTTGATCTTATTGTTAGTCCTATTCCATGGATCTAAGTCTAAGAATGAAATTGTAGTGCTTGAAAGTAAAGACAGAAAACGAAATCAACTAATGTACTTCAAGTTACTCCAGCATTCAATTTTGAAGTCTGACCCTCTTGAAATGATGTATTAAGAAACTTTATGTACTTTAACTCTTAATGTCCTAAAACAGTAAGAAAAGAAAAACATCTAATGTATCTTTAGTTACTCCAAAATTCAATTTTGAAGCATAATATTCTTGAAATGGTGTCAAGAAACCAATTACACTTGATGATCTAGAAAATCAAATAAATCATGCAAAAGGTAATGCATTAATTGCGTTCATTAAACATTCAATCACCAATTTAGGAAGTATGACTGAATCAATCTTCTTGTAATGATCTTTAGGAATATCAGTGATAAAACTAAGTGATGATCTGAAAGAAAAATGTGAAAGCATAAACAACTAATGTATATCTGACTTTCTTCAATCATTCCATATGAAGCATTACGCTCTTGAAGTGTTATTTAAAAAGTCAATTACACCTTAGTTTCTAAATTCCTAGAAAGTAAATAACAATGTGCTAAGTAAATTCAATCACTCTATGATTTAGACATTCAACCATTCAATTTAGGATCATTATCATCTTGAAATGGTTTTTAGGAACATCCATGAACACAGTTAATTGACAATCCTATTCTGACAAAATGAATGACAAAATAGTAAGGAAACTAGGCAACTGTGTGTTCTTAATTCTTCAATATTGATTCAATTAGGTTATTCAACAGAAATTTTTACTATCTGTAGATGACTAAATATTAGTTATAGATTTCTAAAAACAAGATTCCTGAATATTGTGAGTTTTAGAAATCTCACTGCCTTCATTATCCTTATACCAAAATTTTCACTATTCTACTATTTTTCCATTCCATGGTTAATCTACCACTCCTAAAAGAGACCCTTCATGGGCTTGTGCCACTCATCTATATCCTATTTTCCCACCTATAGCCTCAGTACCCTGTTTTTCTTTTTCCCATCACTCCACTTCCCATCTAGGGTTACCAAACAACCCTTCCTTTCCATGTTCACCAGGTTCCTCAAGGGTTGATGGTCTCAAAACCATATTTGTAGGTTCTTTAGATAAATCAAGTACATTGTATTTTGGATCTCCAATATATCCATTTTTCAAAAAGTTTGTTTTACACTTAAAGATCCTAAGCCAGGTTTTAGTCAAAGATCAAGTCAAAGCATCTTCCTACTAAGTCATTAGGGTTTCATAGGTTGTAAGGTCATCATTGGTGTTCCAAATATTGTTTTTCTTGTGAAAAAGGCTGACTCAAATGTATTGGAATATTGAGACATGGTTATTCAAAGAAGATCTAAAAGTCTCCAAAGAAGACTACCTTGTCAAAATTCAAGTTTTGTGAATGCTAAGATTTTGACACTTTTGCAGCAGTGTTGACAGATCCATCAACAGAAATTTGATTAGGTAGGAGGTCTGATCTTGAATCAAGACAACTCATGGCAAGAATACAGGAAAGCACTTGTGCTTAAAGAGAACTAGGTTTTTGGGCTTAATGGGCCAGTAGTGTGCCAAGAAAAGATCCAATGCAGCAAATCACATGAAGGAGGCACACCAAGAAACCAAACCTGACAGGAATTTTTTTAGACATTACATATAAAATTGGGAAAAAGGTGAGGTGAACTGGATAAAAAAAAATTAACTTGAAAGAGACATAGAGAACTTAGAAGACAACAATGATAATTGTTCTCAAGCATCCCAGAAACCTATGGTTTTGGAAAGATAGTCAAAGGAGGTAAAACGAAGATGTTAGGTCTCCATGATGACAATAGAAAGAAGGTTTCAAGAGATTGTTCTATGTGACATCCCAACATTTTTCAAAAGTAAGTTTACCATGCCTAAGGATCAATGAAAGAGGTAAAGAGTATTAGTGGACAAATTTTAAATTATAAATTTAGGCACCTGCAAATCAGAAGTGGCCCAGGGAGGTGAAAGGTATTGTTTAAAGCCCATGGTAGTGGCAAAAGGGTGATTGTCTCAAAGGTGTCAAGAGTGGACGTATCAAGCCTCTAAGATTAAAGAGGTCAAATTCACCATGTTTAGCAAACTTGCATACCAACACTATAAGGTTGTTAGTGAGAAAATGGAAGAAAGACAAGTTCAAAATTATATTGAAAAAAAACATAGCCTTGAAAATACCATTGTGTGCAGCCCTCTCCAAAATTTTCAAAGGTGAATTTGTCATGATTCAAAGAGCAAAGGGAATAGGAAATTTCAATGTTTTTTGTCACCTATTGCAAAAAAGTCAAAATAAAATTAGTGAAAGGAGTGACAAAGGCTAAAAGCATCAGAGAGTGGGTTTGTAAAGATAAATTTAAATCCCTAAACCTATAAAAGGGCATCAGCCCTTCAGACAACCCATTATTCACTTGTGAGATTTTTTACAGCAATTGGGAGGAAAAATTGTGAGTTTTTAATTTAAATCCCGGCAAGTTACCTGGCGTTGCGTGTTCAGGGTCGGACACTGCACCTTGAGAGAAGTTTCTTGTGGAAATTCTCACTGCCCTGCACGTTCAGAGGCGTGATGCGTGTTCACTCAGGAAGCCCAACAAGCCCGTGCAAAGGCATTCTGGCTTCGCATTTTCGGCAGACCCAATAGGCCCAACCCCAACACCGCATGCACACGCTACACTTTCACCCAGGAAGCCCGACTGCATGTTCAGGCCACCCGAATACATATTCAAGCATTGTGAATTGGAACTGAAGCTCCTCCTGCACCTGCAAACACTAAAATTACATCATATATACCTCCAAATTTCCTCCAAATGTTTTCAAAGTAGTTTTAAAGGGTAAGTGCAAAATATCAAACTCCCTTTTAAAGGTTTTTTCTATCATTTGATTAAAATAAGGAAACCTTAGGGTGAAAACCTAAAATTCATGCCTAAGAATATCATTAAAGGCTCGCTCATCTACAAACAAGAAGATATCAGTCAAAAAGGGATAAAGTAGTGTGGGTGCAGTGATTTGAAGTTGACCATCCATCAAAGTTTGAAGGCTTTGTTCCATACACTTACACCTTCATTCACCCCTCTCACTCACTTATTAAAAGACTTCCTTTTCACCCCCATTCCAATTCCTTTCTCAGATCAACTTCACAAACAAAGCTAGGGTTTTCAAAGGAAAAATTGAAATCAAAACATCAAGGGAAGGTAATAGTGACAGTGGTGTGGGAGGCCAAGTGCCAAGAAGACATAAGCACACAGGTGGAAGAATAAATAGGTTTGAGCCACTAAACACCATGGAGTTGATGGCCTCTCCTATGATAGTTTCATGCTTCCAGAATGTGCGGTGTTTTGAGTTTTGTGAAATACTACAACAGGTACAACGTCATCCTGAGCTGACGAAAATTTTCCTCCTTAGCCTTCATGAAAAAAAAGTAAATTTGGTAGAATTAAACTTTGAGCTATCTCTTAATACCATTTCTATTGCCACTGGAATACCTAGTGTGGGGGAAAACTGGTTCAAACGATCTAACTTGGACTTGAGCCACTATGAACCTTTCTTAAAACCTAGATACAAGGATGACTGCAAATATTTTTTTCCTTTTCACATTTGCTGGAAAGATATGCACCCTTGATGAGAAACATCATGAAATATTTTACATGTGAGGGAAGGCTTTCTAGGATTTTTTCATACGACATAAGATTACTCATGCACTTCACTAGGGTAAAAATGCTACACTTTCCCTATTATCTCTATAGGAGTATTGATAACATGTCTTATATTATGCAAAAGAGATACCCTTCACAAAAAATGCAGAGCCTCTTTCACCATTCTTTCATCAAGATGGTTGTGATGCATCAATTAGAGCAAAAGGGTATGTCATGGGAGGTTTTCATTGCCCATCAAGTCTTCACAAACCCACAACCTCATCCTCAACAAAATGTGCCCTTATCATCTCATCCTCCTGTCCTTACTCTTCCATCATCTCCTGATGAGCATGTTTCACCATCCACCCATGTACCTTCACCTTAGGACAACCTTATTTCCTCACCTTCTCCCAATGCATAAGGAAATGAACAAAGTGGAAATGAACAATCAAGTGACCATGAAAATGACAAGGGAAATAATGAAGAAATAAATTATGAAAGAAGCAGTGTAAAAGACATGGAGGTAGATGTAAATGAAGGTAAGGAAAATGTTGGAGAAAGCAGTCCAAGCGATAATGATGCTAATGATAGTAGTGACACCAAGGACCACAATGTCAGTGGGGCTGATAATGCTAATACTAGTGATAAGGACAACCCACAATTCAATGAGAAAAATGAAAGAACAGAAAATAATGAAGAGACAGTAGAAAGCAGTGAGGAAATAAGCCATGGTGAAAATAGGTCAGAGGAGGAAGATATCAATGAAAAATAAGAAATTGAGGCTAATATTATTGAAACAAATATCAGTGAGACTGATGATGGCAGTGACATTCATAATAGAAATCATGATGATCATGAGCTCAGTGGAGATAATTATGATGATGAGGATGTTAGCAATGATGAGGCAAGTAGCAATGAGGAGGAACATATCAAAGAGCGTGACAGTCAAACAAAGAGCCATGGTGACAGTAAGGACAGTAAAAACAGTGAGGCTCCTAGAAGTAATAAGGAGAAAAATGAAAGTGAAGAAAGCATGGAAACAGAAGACCATGAAACAAAGTTTGATGAGGCTCATGACAGTGATAAGAACAATGATGCAGAAAAAAATAATGGAGAAAGCAGCCAAGGTAATGATGATGATGAGGTTGGAAATAACTCACAGAACCAAGAAGGTAGTGAGACTGATGGAAATGATGCTAATAACAAGAGTCATGATGTCATCCATTGTGAGGACATTCAGATGAACAATATTGAGCCTTTTCCTCTCACATACCAAAGAGGAAAGAGGCATGTTTTTTCTGCCTCTAAAAGGCAAGGGACCATGCCATCCACCTCAGCTATGCAACTTAACAAAGGAAAAGAGAAAGTTATGGAGGAAAATGTCATTGTTTGAGATAACAAAGGTAATCATGGAACTAAACAAAAATTTGAATTCATTGACCTTGACAGTGAAAATGAAGATGAGGAGAGGATTTCAAGAATACTACTCAAAGATAAGGATGCTCAGATCAGAGACCTACAGAGAAAGCTTGGCATGGAAAATTATATCGTTGAATATTACAAGGATGAAAACAAGCAACTAAAGAAGACAGGAAGGGACCTTGGCCTACAGAAAAAGATGATCAAGCACCATGCCTTGAGAAATCTAAGTGCAAGTGCCAAGCTCAAAAGAGCCCTTGCCCAAATTCAAGAACTCAAGGAGGCAAAAGACCAAGAAAATATTGGAAATATTTTTGAAGATTCTCTACAGGCTTCCCAAACCCCATGAGGAAGATAATTGCAAAGTTTGTCAATTTTTTGACATTTTTTGTTTTTGGACTAATATTAAGGGCCGAAATGGTATCCATTGGAGGTAACATTTACATTTTTGGATTCATCAGCCCAAGGACATCATTCACACCAAATTTCAAAGCATTTGGAGCATTTTTTATCCCTCAAAAGGCCCAAAAACATGGCAAATTTCACCTTTCTGCCATGTTTTCAGGGGTGGCGCTGCGCTTTTACCAACCTTGGGAGATTTAATTTTTGAACATGTTAACAGATCCCAATCAGAAAACCAAGGGTATCTTTGGAAAGTAGACTCAACAAGATTTCAAACAAGCCATCACAGATCCAATTGCGACATTGAGAAGGGCTTTAGAATGTGGCTACAAGATGACTCAGTTTTCCTATGCAGGCGCTACACCTTCAAACCTCTGAAGCTACCCCATTGCAAAAAATCAACAAAATACACTAAAATATTTTTTGAAGTTATATTTCATTTATTAGCTTAGATATTGTGTGCCTTGGGTCGTGCATGGCCTCTTTGGACATAAATGACATTTATGGTGTATTTATGGTTTCCATAAACCACTTAGGGTTTCCACCTCCTCATTTACTATAAAAATAGAGCATGGAGGTCTTATTTTGTTTTTTTGGTTGGTTACTGAGCATAATATGATATAGACTCTAAGTTTATTTGAAATTGGCTTTGATGTCTTCTGATGGCTTTGGACTGAGCAGCTATGGATTAAGCTCATTCTTAGGATTCATAAAGCTTTGTTGAATGGTGATGTATTAAAACTCTTGTACATGTTTTCTTCAGTTCTCATTATGTTTCTTTGATCATGGAATAGAAATTTTAGAGTAGGATATGTCTTTTGGCACCCTGTTTTGTCTGCATCGTTTGATATTTATGTTTTCTTCCTTGAAGTTTAACTAATGAATTCTTAAGTTGCTCTTTAGTTTTACTGAGATGTTATGTTATAAATCTAATGGTTTGCAAGTAAGTTCCAGAGAATCCTTAACTGACCTCTAAGTTTACTCATCTATTGCTCTAAGGTCTGCTTAGTATTTCTTGGTTGAATAGTCCTTCATTGCACTTCAAATTTTTACTGAGCTAATCATACTCAAAGTTTTTCCTTGTTATTAGTTTTTTAAAGGATCTTTGCTTGCCCCTTAACTACTGTATTCAATCCTCCATGTTAATTTAACTCACTCAAAACCTACTTAGATCGATTTCGCTCTGTTTACTTTGCCTATGAAACACCCTTGAACTATTTCTGCACTCTTCAAAATCTGTGCAGACTATATATCTCAATCGATTAATCCTCTCTTACTCTACCTATTTCCCTTAAAAAACCACCCAACCAAAACAAAAAACAAACCCTAATCCCTACAACTAGCCTAAATCAAAACCTAAGAACTATCAAGTTAAAAACTTTTACAAGCAAACATTAGAGAGAGCCCTCTCTGAGTCTAGGAAGGCTAGGTCCTAGGACTCCAAAGTTTGGTTTGATGTTACCCCTGTTCATTTGTTCTTGCCAATCTGAAAATTACAAGGAACTAACATAGTGGCGATCACGGTGGGACATTTGAGTCAGTAACATCCTAAGTACTCGTTAAGACCTCAGAAAATCTCTGTCAAAATTAGAAAGCTTGAAGTGTTAATGAAGAGTAGTACAAAATCGATTCACCATGCTAGCAACATGATGAATCAACTAGACCACAGTCATTAGAGACCTTAGTGTTACATATAGAAACTCACAAAACCCCTGAAAAACATCTCTAGATTGGTTTTTGTCAATTTTTGGGGGTGGACCAAAATTACATATCCTTAAAACAGCAAAAAACATCCACCTGGCGACTCCACTAGCCTCTGGTAGGCCTATTAACTTCACTAGTTCTTATAGACATCCCTAGGATTGTGTTGAATCATCCCTTAGTAGTTTATAGGCCTAGTCACACACTCTGCAAGTTCATCAAACATTAAGAGAGGTTTACCTTTCAAAAAACATTCATAAACTTTCAACCTCCCTATACTTCAAGACTGAAATTTGGCTTCAAAGAGAATTAGCACTAGAACTCACCCTGACCCAAACCCCCTACCATAGTTTATGACCCAGAAAATATTTTTTGGCGAAATTCTAGGATTGAAGATTCAACTAGGGTTAGAAGAATTCATAGAGCAAGTTTTGTCCCTGAACATCTCACAGGCTTGCAAAATACCCAATTTGACTTACATCATCAAGGGAACCTAATAAGAACTAAGTCTCAAAGTGCGATAGACTAGACAGACCTTGAGCCCACATATTTGCACCGAAGTATTAGTAGAGAAGCCTCTCCTTCCTCTCCTCCTGATTTTTAGCTTCTCCATCACTTTGGCTCATTTCATTCCAAGTCTACTCAAAATTAATTTTCTGGTCGAAGTACTTCTACCACGCCCGCTCATACATCCACTGTGAAAACCACTCCACTTCATCCTCCACCTAATCTCACAAACCCCCCCTTGTAAATCCTCCTTGAATATCATTACCTCCCATCATGGTAGAATGGTATGCCCCTCTGGCACTACAACTGTAATATTCCTAATTAGCGACAGCTAATTGGAATATTCGACTTTGTATAGTTTTGTTGCATGTCGTTTGTAGATAAATAAAAAAGTGAGTAAAAGGGGTCTAACTCACTTTAGTGGAATAAAACACCTTCCTAGTAGCACAACGTTGTGACTTAAGGGGGGAGCCAAGGGGGGCCACACACCACGTAGAGGAGGGGGCCTACATGCACTCTAGAAGCTTCTGCACAGATAAGGATGAGGATGTGGAGGAGAGAGAGGCTACGTTGGTTTTGGAGGGAAACCAATGCTATAAAATATGGAGGAGCCTCCTCATTTGGATCATTCTAGATTTGTTGATTTTGGAGTGAGACTTAGGTCTTCTTTCGCACGCCAGCTGTTTAGCCTATCTGCAGCAATGTTTAGTGCACTGAGTTTCTCCGTGTGGAGATCTCACCCTTAGCCCCGGGGGACTTCAAGTGCCTGCTCGGGCAAGGTTTTTTTGCTTGAATTTTGCAAGTTGTTTCATTGTTGGGTTTGTTGCGGAGCTGGAGCTTAGGGAGACTGCACAGTCACTGGGAGAGAGGATGCAGTCCCTTGTGGCGGAGCTTCGGTTTGGTGTTTCTACTGATGATTTCGCCGAGATTTCGAGCAGAGGGTCAACCTTTACCTATCAGGGTTTTTTGGTGGAGTTTCTGGTAGTATTTTAGCTGTTTCTATCCAACTACTACGCTATCCCTTGGAGGCCAGTGTAATTCACTGGGGAGGCAGTTTCTGGTTGTTTCTGCAGTCGGCCATTCTTGGAATGGTTTGCGGATCTTGTTGGGGTTGTTGAGGAGAGGAGGTTTTCTTATTTTCATCTCATTCCGGCAATGGGATCAGCCCCTAATCTTCAGTCGCTTCTAGCAGTAGCAGCTTCACGGCATTTTTCCAGCAGTTGGGAGGCAGTTCTTAGAGCAGCCATTTCTTGTCTTTTCTGAGAGTGTTTTCTCACTTTCCTTGTGTAAGATCGCTTCTTATACTTCATTACATTTCTCAAATTAATAAAATGGCTCAGAATTTTCTCTATATGTTTTATGGCTGAATTTCCGTAGTTGTCGTGGTTGCCGTAGTTGCTGTATTCTCTTTCTAATTCTATTATTGTGTCTGAGTGCTATAGTTCTATACCACTTGGTTTGTTTGTCTTTCACTCCTAGACAGAGTCTAGAAAGGGCCAGGCAGCCTCTGGATCTCGTACTCTTTTAGAGGCGACATATCTGGTAAATGCCCTCCCAGTCTATCTCTAGTTGGGGTTTTGCTGTGTTTTAGAGATATCCCCGAAACGGGATATTACAGTGGTATCAGAGCATAGATCTGGCTCAGCCTGTGGTCTATGACATCAGGAAAGAGACCTTACAGAGGCAAGAAGCATAGAGACCGTGAGCGTAGGTTGGAGGCCACCTACGATCAGTTGCCCAGGATCAGTTGCCGCCTCCACCTCCAGGGACGGGAGGTGTAGCCTTTGCACCTACAGGAGGGGCCCTTGTAACTTTGTGAGGAGTTCCTAAGTATTTGACACTGTGCGTACGTGGGACAGTACGTGGCCAGTGAGTATCAGTCTTGGTCGATAGTGGGGTGACCCACAACTTTATTGATGCACAGATGGTTGAGCGGCGGGGTATACCAACCGAGAGTTTTGATGGATCTTCAGTGTTGGTCCCAGGAGCCCAGACGATGCAGTGTGCCCAGTATGTTCCAGAGTTAGTGATGAGGATGGGTACTTACACCGTGACTGATAATTTTTTCGTGGTCAACATACCAGATATTAATGTGGTACTGGGTGTTCAGTGGCTGATTATGCTGGGGAAGGTCACCACGGATTGGGAGGCCTTAGAGATGGAGTGGGATGAAAAGAAGACTGGGAAGAATGAGAAGATCCGCAGGATGCATACTTACCCACCTTAGACAGTGTTGGCACACCAGATGGAGGCAGACTTTCGGAAGGGTAACATAGAGTGGGAAGTTGAGTTGCAGGCATCAGAGGCAGAGACCACTGGTCGAGCAGTGCATCCAGAGATACAGGCCATCCTTGACAGGCATGAGGTGGTGTTTGGGGCTATACCACCAGGTTGGCCAGCAGATAGAGGGTTTGAGCATACCATCAAGCTGGAGCAGGGTATCCAGGCGGTGATCACTACACCCTATAGGCATCCCAAACCCTATCAGGATGAGATTGAGCGGGCCATCCACGAGTTGTTGGCTCTTGGACACATCAGACCAAGCATGAGTCCGTTTGCTTCTTCTGTGGTGCTGGTGAAGAAGAAGGATGGCACTTTTAGGATGTGCATTGACTACAGGGCCCTGAATAAGAAGACTCTGAAGAATAGGTACCCTATACCTAGGATCGATGAGATGATGGATGAGCTGAGGAGAGCTAAGTTCTTCTCAAATATTGATTTGAGATTAGGGTACCACCAGATTCGCGTGAGGGAACAGGACATTCCCAAGACCGCCTTTAGGTGCCATTACAGGCACTTTGAGTTTTTGGTTATGCCTTTTGGGCTGACCAATGCACTAGCCACCTTTCAGTCCTGCATGAACCATATCTTCTGTAGTCATCTAAGGAAGTTTGTATTGGTTTTCTTTGATAACATACTCATATATAGCAGGACATGGGAGCAGCATCTCCAGCATATCGAGGTAGTACTACGCATCTTGGAGGAGCAATAGTTTTATGCTAAGCTCTCCAAGTGTGAGTTTGGGATGACAAAGATGTTGTATTTGGGTCACATCATTGGAGTGGACGGAGTGAGGGTCCACAAGGAGAAGATTAGAGCCATCAGAGATTGGCCGGATCCGACGAATGTGACAGAACTTCGAGGGTTCATTGGGATATGTGCCTATTACAAGAATTTCGACAAAGGGTTCTCACAACTTGTTGCACCCCTTACAAATCTGACGAAGAAAGGGGCATTCAGCTGGAAAGATACAGTGTAGCAAGCCTTTGACAGGCTTAAGGAGGTGATGAGTAGCTGCCCAGTACTTGTGTTGCCGGATTTTACACAGCCATTTTTCTTGGAGTGTGATGCGTCGGGAGAGGGGATCGACGTAGTATTGATGCAGGGGGGACACCCTATAGCTTTTGAGAGCCGGAAAATCCTTCCGCATGAGAGGTTGTATCCTATTTACGACAAGGAGATGTTGGACATCATGCATGCATTGTCCAAATTCTGATAGTATCTGGTGGGAAACAGATTCAGGGTGAGGACTAACCACAACAGCCTCAAGTTCTTTTTGGAGCAGAAGCAGCTACAGGAGAGGCAGCAGAAGTGGATCAGTAAGATCCAAGCGTATGAATTCGACATCAAGTATGTCAAGGGTAAGAATAACGAGGTAGCGGATGCTCTTTCATGTAGAATAGCCACGTTATCTCTTATGAGCTTGGATGCAGATTGGAGAGCTCGACCTTTAGTTGAGTACTCCAAGGACAGGTTTGCATGTGAGGTGCTGGACGGGAAGGTGGTGGATGATTGGTATAGGGTGGTCGATGAGATCATCTATTACAGGGACAAGATCTTCTTGACTGAGGGATCTTAGCTTAAGAAGAAGATACTCCAGGAATCACATGATTCTCCATTGGTAGGCCATCAGGGGTTTACCAAAACCTACAGGGCCATTAGAGAGAGGTTCTCATGGAAGGGCCTCAAGGAGTACGTACTCCAGCACATCACGGAGTGTGATATTTGTTAGAGGAACAAAGGTGAGATGAGCCATCCCGCAGGGCTCTTGCAGCCTCTTCCCATTCCAGAGGGAAAATGGGAGAGCATATTGATGGATTTCATCACAGGATTTCCCATGGTGCAGGGGAAGGATTGTATCTTTGTCGTCGTCGATCGATTGAAAAAGTATGCACACTTCTTCACCATATCCGCGCATTACACAACAGCACAGGTGGCTGAGATGTTCTTCCAGGAGATTTTCAAGTTGCATGGTCTTCCCAAGACCATCATCAGTGACAGGGACAGCCGCTTCATGGGCGGGTTTTGGCAGGAGATTTTCCGGCTAGTGGGGACAGAGTTGACACTGAGTACCAGCTACCACCCATAGACAGATGGACAGAAAGAGATAGTTAACAAGTGGCTAGAGGGCTACTTGTGTAACTATGTCAGTGGGTAGCAACGAGCCTGGTTGAAATGGTTGCATTTGGGGGAGTACTGCTACAACTCGACACATCACATGTCTATTGGGATGTCACCATTCTACGCTTTGTATGGGTACCATCCTTTGTCATTTGCTGATGTGATGTTCGGTGCAAGTAAGGCTCCTAGAGCCAAGATGTGGATCCAAGAGAGTCAGGATATCCTCCGAGCTCTCAAGGACAACATGGCTACAACACAGAACCAGTAGAAGCTATATGCCGATAGAGGTCGGGTGGAGCGACAGTTCAAGGCAGGGGACTTGGTCTACCTACGCTTACAGCCATACTGACAGTCATTGCTGAAGCAGAAGGGAGCTGAGAAGCTCAAGCTGCATTTCTACGGGCCATATAGAGTGATACGGAGGATTGGGCAGGTTGCATACGAGTTGGAGCTGCCCCAAGGCAGCAAGATCCACAACATTTTCCATGTATCATGCCTGAAGAAGGTGCTGGGACAACGGGTGACAGTGACGGAGGAGTTACCACCTACAGATGATGAGGGGCACTTGGTGTTGCAACCGGAGGCCATTATTGATACCAGGGACAGGAAGTTATGGAGTAGGACAGTCTAGGAATTCTTGGTGAGGTGGAAGAATTTTCTAGATCAGGATGCCACTTGGGAAAGTGAGAAAATTCTGCAACATTCATCACCTCAGTTGCTTGGGGGCAAGCAACATTTTGCCGGGGGGGACTGTAATATTCCTAATTAGCGACAACTAATTGGAATATTCGACTTTGTATAGTTTTTCCGCATGTGGTTTGTAGATAAATAAAAAAGTGAGTAAAAGGGGTCTAACTCACTTTAGTGGAATAAAACACCTTCCTAGTAGCACAACATTGTGGCTTAAGGGGGGAGCCAAGGGGGGCCACACACCAGATAGAGGAGGGGGCCTACATGCACTCTAGAAGCTTCTGCACAGATAAGGATGAGGATGTGGAGGAGAGAGAGGCTACGTTGGTTTTGGAGGGAAACCAATGCTATAAAAGATGGAGGAGCCTCCTCATTTGGATCATTCTGGATTCGTTGATTTTGGAGTGAGACTTAGGTCTTCTTTCGCATGCTGGCTGTTTATCCTGTCTGCAACACTGTTTAGTGCACCGAGTGTCTCCATGCGGAGATCTTATCCTTAGCCCCGGGGGACTTCAAGTGCCTGCTCAGGCAAGGTTTTTTTGCTTGCATTTTTCAAGTTGTTTCATTTTTGGGTTTGTTGCAAAGCTGGAGCTTAGGGATACTGCGCAGTCATTGGGAGAGAGGACGCAGTCCCTTGTGGTGGAGCTTTGGTTTGGTGTTTCTGCAGGTGATTTCGCCAGGATTTCGAGCAGAGGGTTAGCCTTTGCCTGTCGGGGTTTTTTGGCAAAGTTTCTGGCAGTATTTTAGCTGTTTATATCCAGATACTGCGTTGTCCCTTGGAGGTCAGCGTAATTCACTGGGGAGGTAGTTTCTGGTTGTTTCTGGGGTCGGCCATTTTTGGAATGGCTTTTGGATCTTGTCGGGGTTGTTGAGGAGAGGAGGTTTTCTTATTTTCATCTCATTCCAGCAAGGGGATCAGCCCCTAATCTTCAGTCGCTTCCAGCAGTAGCAGCTTCACGGCATTTTTCCAGTAGCTGGGACGTAGTTCTTAGAGCAGCCATTTCTTGTCTTTTCTGAGAGTGTTTTCTCACTTTCCTTGTGCAAGATCGCTTCTTGTACTTAATTTCATTTCTCAGATTTATAAAATGGCTCAGCATTTTCTCTATATGTTTTCTGGCTGAATTGCCATAGTTGTCGTGGTTGCCATAGTTGCTGTATTATCTTTCTAATTCTATTATTGTGTCTAAGCGCTATAGTTCTATACAACTTGGTGTGTTTGTCTTTCACTCCTAGGCAAAGTCTGGAAAAGGTTAGGCAGCCTCTGGATCTCTTACTCTTTTAGAGGCGACATATCTGGTAAATGCCCTCCCAGTCTATCTCTGGTTGGGTTTTTGCCATGTTTTAGAGATATCCCCAAAACAAGATATTACAACAACAATCTTTATTACCTTTTCCAAATGACTACCAATCCAAAATCCCTCATTTCATGGAGCTAACTCTACCATTTCCCAATAACATGTAGAAAAAATGAATGATGCTTTTGACTACATGGAAGTAGAAGAGGATACCATGAAAATGAGGATGTTTGCGCAAAGTCTAGGGGGAGAAGCCCAGAAATGGTTCGAAAACTTAACTCCTAACAGCATACATGACCACCCTTCTCTTTATCAAAAATTCATGAACAATTGGGATATTAAGAAAAATCCCCTTCAATTCCTTTCAGAGTATAACAACCTTAAAATAAATGTCAGGGAAAGTGTCCAAGACTACTGCACTAGGTTCAATAGTGTATACGATGCCCTCCCACGTCACATGAAACCCCCACAAGGCCTAGCCTTAGTAAAATTTTGAGAATGCTCTGATTCAGACATGGCCTAACAGTTGAGAGAAAGAGAACCCCTAACCTTAGAAGAAATGTAAAAGGGAGCCATCAGTGTAGTAGCCAATCTAATTGAGAAGAGGGCTAGGATGAGGTTAGAAAAGAGAGTTACATACAAAGAGGATATTGTGACCTCAACCTCTTCTTCTAATGCTAAAATTGATAACCTAGTTAGGACAATGGAAAGAATGATGGAGAAAATTAGCTTGAATGAAAGAACACCTCCTAGGGAAAACCAAGCCAATCCCCAAAATAGAAATAGGAACCAAAAATTTCAGAAGAGACCCTCTTAAAATTAGAAAAAGAGAAAATGATCGAAAAAATAGACCTCCTTTCCAAGAAAATTTTATAGATGAAGAGGAAAGAGAGGCTGAAGAGTTGGAAGAAAACCATGTAAATGTGATAGGCTCTGATGATGAGGATAATACTTTTCTCACCAAAGAAGAACAATGTCTATTTTCCTCAAATCAAACTGAAACAAACTATGAGGATCCTGAAGAATATAGATTAGGTTTTGAAAATGCTATCATGGAGGTTTATAGGCAGTATGACCTTAGGAGTAATAAAAACCAAGATGCCTCCAAGAAAAACAAATTAGACACTACTATTAGGAAGTCCCCTAAAAACACTCCTAAGAGGACAACAAAAAACACAAACACTATGGCTAAGAAACCTGACTAAAGCAAGGACGAAACTAGCCAACAAAATGGTGACCCTATCTTCCCTAGTACATCAACTACTGGCCCTGAAAAAAATCTTTTGACTAAGGTTTCAAATTAGAATTAGCAAACTAAAATTGCAGAAAAAATCATGGCTAATAAAATTGATGTAAATATGTCAAAAACACAAATACCTTTCATTTTTTAGGGAGAGATTGCCAAGATCAAGATAGCCATACCTCTTACTGAATTAATAACTCAAGATGTGTATAGGTTCCAAGTTTTGAAAGTTTTGAACATAGGAAATGACATCAACACTCTATACTGATGACATGCCTGAGATGTTTTTTGGACTTGAGGTGGAGGAAAAATTTCAAGAAGTAGTTGTACCTCATTTCTATGTTAGCTTAAACATACATGACAAAACCTTGCACAATGCTATGGTAGACTCTGGTGCTTCACACAATCTTATGCCTAAGGTAGTGATAGAAAGTTTGGGCCTCAAAATAACTAAACCTTACAAAGAATTGTACTCTTTTGATTCAAGTAGAGTCAAATGTTTGGGTCTAATCAAGGATCTGTGTGTCACTTTTTCACAAATACCAGCCAAGAGACTAGTCATGGACATAGTAGTTGTTGACATTCCCCTGAATTATGGCATGCTTTTATCTAGATCATGGGGAGCCAAACTTCAAGGGAATATCCAAATGGACATGTCATATATTACCATCCCGGTTTTTAACAAAACAAGGATATTGAACCAGGAAACTCACATGAAATACATGGTAAGCAGCTAGGACAGGCCAAACAACACCCCGCTCTATTCCATCCACTCAAACCTTGACTCATTTATCTTGTACAATGAAGATGACATTAATCAACAAGTAAATGAAAATGAGAAAGCTCTAGGCCTACCAGAATAGTCAAATCAATCACCAAATGAATAAAATGACAACGAAAACTCTAGCAGTCGTAAACAACAACGTAATGGTAAAACCGAACTTGAAACTCTTTGGAACATGAGCTTTGATGGCTCTTGTGGCAAAGCTGGTTCGAGAGCTGGTGTTTGGATATGTTAGCCCCCCTATGAAATTTTTGGCAAGCTAGCTGGGGGCTAGATTGTTTTGAGCCTTAAAGGAATGCCTTTCCTCTGAAAACCCATCCTCCTTGAAGTCTCTCAATTGCTGTGCCTAATACAAATCCTCTCTGCTATTACATTGCTCAAAAAGGGCCTATTATTCGCTCCTTTACCCCTACGAAATACATCAATTCCCCTTCTTTTCCCTTTATCTGAATTCCCTTTCTTCCCCCCCAAGATTCCCCCTCTCTACGCCTAAATCCCCCAAAATCCCCTTTAAATTTCCCCATCTCCCTTATTTCCCTAGTTTCCCCCTCCATCTCCCCTACTGTTACCCTTTGATTGCCCCCAAAACGCATTAAAAATGAATTAAAATGATAAATTTTATGTTTTTGGGTCTTAGCCCTTCTTCTGATAGCCCCGCGCCCTTTTCCTTCCATATAACCCCGCGCCATGACCTATGCGTTTTCCCTATGGGGGGCTTTATTCTATCCGTATGATCAGACCATGGTGGCCCCGTATTTGACTCCTCGGGATGTGTGATGATCTAATCTAACGACTGTCATTCACTGCCGGGGGTTGCTCCAACAGCCTCGTGTCCGTACACCTTGGCCCCCCCTAGTTGATCTCCTCCGTCCATTCATTTGTCGATCCAACGGCGCGGAGCGCACCCGAAATGGTGTTCCCCAGACCTGCATACGTCATCCACCTAGAACCCGTCGGTTTTCTCCGCACCACTTATGCGCTAAGGCGGTTTTCTCCCTATGCCCAGCGATTCCATTCATCTCCCGCCACGCGTCCTCTGTACGATTTTCAAAACCGCTTTCCCGCTCGTTAACTCCATCCCCCACACATTAACTTCCTACCCAGGATGCCCAGCAAAATCCATGTCAGCCGTTAGATCTCGAAAGCTCCATCCGACGGCTCCCGATCACCAGAGATGCACGATATTTAATGAAATCATGCACGCGATAGCTCTTGTTCCGGACCACCATCCGTCGCCCTCCACCGTTGATCTTAGCCCGATTAATGCTCCAGATCCGTCTGCCCGCTGTTGACCTTTCCACCGTCGCCCCAGCCTCCACGTCATCTGTCCACTTGGCTGTCCGTACGCCACATCGCCCCACGTGCATATCCCGTACCATAAAACCATTCCGACACATATAACGTCCCGTTTTCGTGGTTTTTTAATGTTTTTCGTGCGTTTTTCATTCTGCAACATCCACCAACCTTACTAGAGCGATTTTTCACCATTTCCCCTGAAAAGTTTCCCCTCCATTCCATCTGCATGGCCATTTCCTCCATCCACACTGCATCCATTGCTCCGTCCATTGTTTTCTTCATAGGTTTGCTATGTTGCAGGGTTTCTAGAGGAAGAAAACCGCCGCTGTTCAGTGTACTATCTCAATGGTGAGCGGCATAGACAAGATCAAATCCAATGAACTGGTACCATCATGAGAGAGTCAAGGAATGGGGCTGTCAGGACTTGCATTAAAGAAAAGCAGAGTTCAAACGCCAGAAATCCTGCCAGCGCCATTTAAAGCTTGAGCTAACTCGACAGAGGCAGTAATGAAGCAGTAAAGAATTTCAGTACAGAGCAGAGGGATTATGGCACATCAACGAAGATCTTAAGCCCTAAATCAGAAATTTAAAGAGGCGAAGCATCATTTTGAAGACCCCGAGGATCGATCTGGAGGTCCTGAACATCAGTAAGAGGTAATATCAAGGTTTATTTGTCGGCAGAATTTTTTTCCCCATAAAGGACAGGGCACCCATACAGTCTTTATTATGCACCGTGTCCCTGAAGGAGTTTCCCACCCTAACAGCAGTTCGAAGAAACCAAAACATTTATGAGACAGACCTTTCAGTAGTTTATTCTATTTTGGTTCAAATCACCAGAGGTATCGCAGCCTAAAATGTCAAGATAATATCTAGAGAAAATCATTCTTTCCCAAGGGAGGTGACAGAGATTAAATATACATCATGTCAAACAGAATGGCTTTCGGCCCTGCAGTCATTCTTGGGTTTAATGTAACATTTAATATTCACCTACCTCCTCAGTCGATCTTCTGTGTCTCTTCTGCTATAAAGCACAGAAAGATATTATTGTAATGGTTGTTGACAAGATATCAGTGAAATGCAAGTGTTTTCCTCTTAAGACAAGTTCTCTGTGTATATTGTAAGATAGGCTGAGGCTAGATGTATTCAGACTGAATGTTCAAGCTGTGGGAAATGTTGTACCTGATTGGTGTTGTTTTTAATATGACAAGCATGTTTCTTTGGATCCTGATCTAAAGCAGCTGGTGATGTTTTCCTTTCTCTGTATTTGTGATTGACTTGCTTTCATTTCATCATGTTTCTTCAGGCTCGCATCAGAAGTTTGGCATAGGATTCACCCTTGTTAGGTGCCCTATGTTGCTGCTCTACCATCCCTTTATGTTTTCTACTTATATGTGTATCTAAATACTTATTTCAATTGATTTAACCAGTGTAGTGGATGTTATTGCCTGCTCTCTAATGTATGAATTAATGAAATTTGTGTTTAGATGTTCTTGGTGGGATTTAGTTGAATGCGTTGAGAACCTGGGAGGTCTAGAATCATGTATCTGCCTCACTAGGAGCTTTCCATCCCAATTAAACCTTTCCAAGATCCCTTATTTTACCTCTAATTCTGTCCAACCAGGCCTGGAGGTAAATGACCTCTGGCCTGATCTATAGACAGAGTTGGTTGGTTCTCCTCCTTCATTTTCAATCCTTTGTGTCCCATTCCAAATATCTCCTTCAAGATCCAAATGCTCTAGATGAATAGCCCAACTGAAAGCTTGCACATTGATTACAAATAAATCCTTTCTCGACTCCATAGCCCAATGGTCTTGATGTTCTCTGAGTTATCTACCTTTTCCTAGCTTCCCTTTTGCTCATCCTTGTCTTGTATTGGACACTTCTTTCCTGATTCCCAACAACCAAACTCAATCAAACAAACAAACCCGGAGCCTATAACTAGCCTAACATTGAAACATTGAGCCTCAAGGACATATGCTTTGGAAAATATAGAGAGATCCCTCTCTGGACCTAGGAGGGCTAGATCCTAAGGTCTGAAAGTGGTTCTGATGTTGTCTCATCTTTTGGTCTTGCCAATCTGGCCAAAACATGGGAACCCCAACATAATGGCAACTCCGCTGGGGAGGAGACCGCTTTGCCTTTAGGTTGGCTTTTTATTGCTGATGGTGGACAGAATTCTGCTTCAAACATTCATATACATCCACCTGGCAACTCCACACTCCCTATGATCCAAAGACCTAATGACTCCACTGGTAGAAGACTCTAAACTGGTTAAGGAGATACAGTGACCTCTTTCTGATTTACAAACATGCTTCCACGCATACAGAGAAGATATGCCCCAATGAGCAGGGAGCATATCTCTAGATTCCCACACAAAATGCCTGAAGTGGACTGGTTAAGAAAACTGCCTATCTTTCAGTGTGAAAACACTGAGGACCCCTTGCTACATCTCATTAGGTTTCATATACATGTGTGGAAATTTAAAGTTGAGTGGCATGAAGACTGGCTAATGAAAATGTTCATGGCAACATTAGAAGGAAAAGCTAGGAATTGGTATGGATGGTTAGAACCTCGGAGTTTGTTTTCTTTAAAGGACATGCACCAAGTATTTTACAAGAATTATAAAGGGAACTCTCCATCCTTATCATGGGACTGTTGTGATCACTCTTAGAATATCATACGATATCTATTAGGTATTGATGAGGATTTGGTTAATATGCATTCTAAAGATCTATTAACAGCCATTCAAGATTTTCATATGCATCCTAGCTATCAAAAGAACATAGATGAATCATCTGAGGAAGAAAACAACGAAGAGACTGTGGACATTCTTCAAGATATCCCTGAAAACTCAGATGCTGATTTATCATCCCTTATGGTTGAGGCTCATGATGACATCCTGCCTCAAGTCCAGTCTTCAGAGGAAACAGAGGGCTGCTGCACTTTCGCACAAAGGAATACAAGACCATCTTCCCCTTTGACAGAAGTAGAAATAGATCAGATCATCAAGAGACAGCCAGCCTCTGAAATTTTTTACAAATCAGACATCCTTGCCCATTCATCTGATGAGCTCTATTGTACAGAGTTGGAAAGCTGGAATGTAAATCAGAGTGAAGAAAAATCTGCTGATGATCCAGTATGTCCAGTTGGCAGCATTACTTACATTCATGATTTTCCTATTTTTGATCTCTCTGATGATGATGTTCTCCAAACAGAAGAAGATCTTGTAGGGTCATCATTAGTAGATTTATGGGAGGAGAATCAATCCTTTTCACTTCCAGAGAGTAATGAGCCACTGCAGGCTATTTATGACACTGATGGGGAGAGCTATGACAGTATAATAGCAGATGAAGATTCTTTGAATCTTCATTCTGCTTTACCACAGATCATCAGTGAAACTGGAAACCAGCAGTTTTTCCTTTCAGAAGATGAAGAAGAGATTCTTGAGCAAGTTGGAAATAAGGTGCCTTCTCCTGAAAAAGAAAAAGCAATGGAACATGCCCTTGCTCAAGAATGCATTGATCGCTTCACTGTGCTCAGCACACTAGAGCAGAACGTATCAGAGCTCCAAGAGGACAGCACTGCCATATATGATGAGTCCTCCAGTTCAGAAAGTGAAGCAGATGAGGGAGATTCTCCCTCTCAAGAGAGTCTTTTTCTTGATCCAGTGGAAGAAGAGGAAATCCTGGTTGAAGCCTACCTGCTAGATATTCATAGCCAGGTATTATTTCATGATCCTTATGCACATTTCCTGCAGACATTTGGAGAAGGATCAAGAGTCTTCTTGAGCAGCATGTTGCAAACATAAAGAAAATCTTTCAAAGCTGTCGTTATTGAACAAAAGGAGTGTGAGCTGCCCTGCCTATCCAGCCTGCTCAAGGAGTTGAGCAAGAAAGACTAGTCATGGGATCACTTGAAGGACTGGTTGCATTGGAAGACAATGTTTGTAAGCTAGACTGTAAATATTCCAGTTAGAGTAGGGTAGGTAGGAAAATCTCAATAAAGCTCAGTGTGTGAGCATGTAGTTAGTTGTTTTTAATTTATGCAAAGTCTAGCAGGTCAGACAGTGTAATCCTGACTTGGTTGTTTTTAAATTTCCTGTCTTAGAATTTAGGTGAAGGAACCTGCTGGACAGTTTAATGCTAGCAGGTATTAGATTAGGTAGAGAAATGGATGAGGCCAAAAATCTAATCTGGCCTCATGGAGAAATAAGGGTAGATCTAGAGTAGGTTTGTTTTTTATTTCAAAATAAAATAATGTAAAGGGTCTGCTAGTTCAAATGCACCCAAGGGAAAATTGTAGAACTGTAGTTTAGGTAGTTAGATTGGTTAGGAAATATTTTTTCTGATGTTTCTATCATACTGCAGAAACTAAAATTGAAGAAGAAAGATGGCTTATGACAGCAGGCATCTGGCCTACTCCAAATATCATCTCTGGTTTCTTGACTCCTCCAAGGAGCAGCCATCCCCATATGGAGCCACTGTTAGCCCCCCTATGAAATTCTTGGCAAGCCAGCTGGGGGCTAGATTTTTTTGAGCCTTCAAGGAATGCCTTTCCCCTGAAAACCCATCCTCCTTGAAGTCTCTCAATTGCTGTGCCTAATAAAAATCCTCTCTGCTAGTACATTGTCTAAATTATTCCCTCTTCCTCCTTAATTTCAAATACACTCAATTCCCTTCTTTTCCCTTTATCTCACTCCCTTTCTTCCCCCTAAGATGCCCTCTCTACGCCCAACTCAAATCCCTAAATTTCCCCATCTCCCTTATTTCCCCAGTTTCCCCCTCCATCTCCCCTACCGTTACCCTTTGATTGCACCCAAAACGCATTAAAAATGAATTAAAATGATAAATTTTATGTTTTTGGGTCTTAGCCCTTCTTTTGATAGCCCCGCGCCCTTTTTCTTCCATAGAACCCCGCACCGTGACCTAGGCGTTTCCCCTACGGGGGGCTTTATTCTATCCGTATGGTCAGACCATGGTGGCCCCGTATTTGACTCCTCGGGATGTGTGATGATCTAATCTAACAGCTGTCATTCACTGCGGGGGGTCGCTCCAACAACCTCGTGTCCGTACACCTTGGCCCCTCGTAGTTGATCTCCTCCATCCATTCATTTGTCGATCCAACCGCACGGAGCGCGCCCGCAATGATGTTCCCCACACCTGCATATGTCATCCACCCAGAACCTACCGGTTTTCTCCGCACCGCTTATGCGCTAAGGCGGTTTTCTCCCTATGCCCAACGATTCCATTCATCTCCCACCACGCGTCCTCTGTACGATTTTCAAAACCGCTTTCCTGCTCGTTAACTCCATCCCCTGCGCATTAACTTCCTGCCCAGGACGCCCAACGAAATCCGTGTCAGCCGTTAGATCTCGAAAGCTCCATCCGACGGCTCGCGATCACCAGAGATGCACGATATTTAATGAAATCGCGCACGCGATAGCTCTTGTTCCGGCCCACCATCCGTCGCCCTCCACCGTTGATCTTAGCCCGATTAACGGTCCAGATCCGTCTGCTCGCTGTTGACCTTTCCACCGTCGCCCCGGCCTGCACGTCATCTGTCCACTTGGCCGTCCGTACACCATGTCGCCCCACGTGCATATCCTGTACCATTCAACCATTCTGACACATATAACGTCCCGTTTTCATCGTTTTTTAATGTTTTTCATGCGTTTTTCATTCTGCAACGTCCGCCAACCTTACTAGAGTGATTTTTCACCATTTCCCCTGCAATTTTTCCCCTCCATTCCATCTGCATGGCCATTTCCTCCATCCACACTGCATCCATTGCTCCGTCCATTGTTTTCTTCACAGGTTTGCTATGTTGCAGGGTTTCTAGAGGAAGAAAACCGCTGCTGTTTAGTGTACTATCTCAATGACGAGTGGTGCATACAAGATCAAATCCAATGAACTAGTACTATCATGAGAGAGTCAAGGAATGGGGCTGTCAGGACTTGCATTAAAGAAAAGCAGAGTTCAAACGCCGGAAATCCGCGTCACATTTAAAGTCGAAGCACCTTATTGCAGTATGTAATGAAGGAAAAAGAATTTTAGGAGTGTAGGGATTATGGCACATCAACGAAGATCTTAAGCCCTAAATCAGAAATTTAAAGAGGCGAAGCATCATTTTGAAGACCCCGAGGATCGATCTGGAGGTCCTGAACATCAGTAAGAGGTAATATCAAGGTTTATTTGTCGGCAGAATTTTTTTCCCCATAAAGGACAGGGCACCCATACAGTCTTTATTATGCACCGTGTCCCTGAAGGAGTTTCCCACCCTAACAGCAGTTCGAAGAAACCAAAACATTTATGAGACAGACCTTTCAGTAGTTTATTCTATTTTGGTTCAAATCACCAGAGGTATCGCAGCCTAAAATGTCAAGATAATATCTAGAGAAAATCATTCTTTCCCAAGGGAGGACAAAGTCAATATAGTTAAAGATGTCTATTAATGGGTTTTACCAGCAATCACTCTCATATTAATAACATTCAATATCTTACCTACCTCCTCCAAAGCTGATCTTTCTCAGGTTCTTTGCTATAAAGCACAGAAGGAAACATTGTAATGGTTGTTGATGAGAAATCAGTGGAATGCAAGCATTGTTCCTATTTGAGACAAGTTCTCTGTGTATATTGTAAGATAGACTGAGATTAGATGTATTCAGACTGAATGTTCAAGCTATGGGCTATGATGTACCTGATTGGTGTTGTTTTTAATGTGACAAGCATGTTTCTTTGGATCCTAATCTAAAGCAGCTAGTGATGTTTCCTCTTTCTCTGTATTTGTGATTGACTTGCTCTTATATTATGTTCCATTTCATTTCATTTCTACTGGTAGGAAACAGAAGTATAATATAGGATTCACCCTTGATAGGTGCCCGCCCTATGTTTCCTGCTCTCCCTACCTCAATGTTTTCTGCTTATATGTGTATCTGAATGTTGATTTCAATTGATTTAACCAGTGTAGTGGATGATATTGCATGCTCTATGATGTATGAATTAATGAAATCTGTGTTTAGATGTTGTTGGTAGGATTTAGTTGAATGTGTTGAGAATCTGGGAGGTTCAGAATCCTGTATTTTCCTCACTAGGAGCCTTCCATCCCAATTAAACCTTTCCAAGATCCCTTGTTTTACCTCTAATTCTGTCCAAGCAGGCCTAGAGTTAAATGACCTCTGGTCTGATCTATAGACAGAGTTGGTTGGTTCTCCTCCTTTATTTTCAATCCTTTGTGTCCCATTCCAAATATCTCCTTCAAGATCCAAATGCTCTAGATGACTAGCCCAACTGAAAGCTTGCACATTGATTACAAATAAATCCTTTCTTGACTCCATAGCCCAATGGTCTTGATGTTCTCTGAGATATCTACCTTTGCCTAGCTTCCCTTTTGCTCATCCTTGTCTTGTATTGGACACTTCTTTCTTGATTCCCAACAACCAAACTCAATCAAACAAACAAATCCGGAGCCTATAACTAGCCTAACATTGAAAAATTGAGCCTCAAGGACATATGCTTTGGAAAATATAGAGAGATCCCTCTCTGGACCTAGGAGGGCTAGATCCTAAGGTCTGAAAGTGGTTCTGATGTTGTCTCATCTTTTGGTCTTGCCAATCTGGCCAAAACATGGGAACCCCAACAGGATACACAACAGAAATGATGGTCACTCCCACAAACTAGATTTTCAATGGACTAACAATATTGCAGAGTATGAGTGTTATAGCATCATTTTTTCACCCTCATGTGATTCATGATTGTCTCTTTGGCCTTGGGCACCCATTCCCATAGACTTGAATAAAAGTTCATAAAAAATAGTGTTTAAAATCCCATACACGGATATGCCCAGACTTTTCCACGTGTATACGCGAGTGCAGAGATACTTTTCCGCGTATGCCATTAAAATCATTAGAAAATATATAGAAATACCTATTTTCCAGGTTGGGTTGATGGTTATTCCTGTAATTCAACCACCCCAGCCTGTGGCCAACTATTTCTAATAGATTGAAACTACTTTGAGGGAGTATAAAATCCCCTCATATGCATGGCCTAAGGGAGAGAGAAAATTATAGACATTATACTCTGTTGGAGCCCAATTCAAGTCTGATTTCCCGTGCCTCCTGCACTTCCCAGATTTTTATAGGAAACCCTTGTTTCTTGGAGATGTTCATCAGCTTATATGTCATCTCGTGTGCACAAGTCTTGAAAGAATCCTAGTGAGGCAAGGGTGGGACGGATCCGAACGACGGTCTGTTCGAAGATCGTGGAAGGATTCAGGTGATCTCTCCACTTTTCTATTATTGTACATGTTGTTCGTAATGAAGAAGAACCATCTTGTTCCCGAATTCACGTGTTAATATCTGCTTGCATATGTGAAAAGATTGTTAATTAAGAATTTATTATTGTTTATATGATGTTTCACATGGATTACACTGACATTTAGGAAAGATATATGCTGTACAACTAGATTTCTGTGCATGTCTCTTCTTGATTTCTAGGTTGAAGAGGAAGAAGAGTTGCTAGGGGTTTGGACCTTGCAAGATCTACATCAAACGTAGGATCTACGGGTGAGTTCTACAATATATAATATCTAGATTTTAGCATACAAGTTTGGTTGTGTGAGTCCTTCTTGAATAGCATGCCCTGATTTGTGGAGGTTTTTTACCAAACGACCTCTAGCGAGTTATTTCCCAAAACAGAACTGGCAACTCCGCTGGGGATCACATTCTTGTGATTCCCCTATTGGGTGGTTTCAGCTGTTTTAAATGTTTCCGACAATTTTAATCATTATTTCTAGTCCAGTTAGTTTTTTCTCAGTCAGACTAAAGCCCTGGTTTTTTAGCCAGGCTTGATAATTTTTATTTTTCATTATTTAATTTTCCATACGCTAGTTTTCCTCTACATAGACGCGTATACACGCAGGTTTTGTCAAAGGATGTCACGTATACGCGTTTTTCCTTTGCCACAGTCGCGTATGCACGCTTGTTTCAAAACTGCTAAGTAGCGTATGCCTGGGCAAATTTTGAAATTTTTGATTTTTTGACTTTTTGGTCTTGTCTGCCTGTGGAGACCTATTCCTGCAGTGTCCTTTTAGTCTCTGGATTGTGTTGAAAGTGGTTATTGGTCTTTTTCTCTCTTGTTTGGTTGAAGACTAGCTCATTTGGATTTTTTTTTTTAGTGCTTGCATTTATGGTTCGAGTACTAAGATCTCTTTCTGGAGATTCTTGGCTGTTCTGCTTAATCAGGACAGAGAGCTTCTGCTCATATGCTCTTTCCTAACTTTGTGTCTTGCTTTGCACTTTAATTTTTGCTTGCTTTTTGGTTGGTTTTCTTGAGATCATCGGACTAGGTCTTGTTGCAATTTTTGAAGAGTCATTGTTGGTTCTTTGAAGTTTTGTTTGTTGCAAGATTGTGCTATTCTTCTGGGTTGAGTTACTGAGTTTCTTGTCTTCCTTTTGCTCGTATAAGTCTTGCTATTAAGTGGCACTATAAGATTTAGAGCATTTTTTTTGAAGTTTTGCTTGAAATTCATAGATTGTTTGGCTTGGGAATTGGATATTTCTTCTTGGTCTCTTTGAAATCCTCTTTTTATAAAATTCAAAAGCTCAAAAACATTTTGTTTTGCCATTGCCTTTGTTTTGCATTTTTGTTTTGGTTTCTTTCCATCTTTTGAAGCCTTGTTGAGATTTCTTACCTTCGGTTTCTGACTTGATTTGGGAAGGGAATTTTCATTGGTTTCTTTCTCTTATTTTGAGCATATTTTGGTGTCTTTATACTAAGAGTTTCTGATTTGGGAACTAGCTTTGTGGACAACCAGAAAAGTGATAGAACTGGGGGATTCTTGGAAAATTATCTTTGCTTTGTTAGATTTTGCATCTTAGAATTGGCATGCTCTTAGTAATTTGCATTAGGTGCACTTGAACATTTGTAGTCTTTTTCATAAATTTTGTGAGCGTGAGGTTTGATATCTGAAAAGAAAAAATAGTCTCGTAGAACCCGTGTAGAAATTTCTTTTCATAGAAAGGCAATTACTACATTTACATGTAGTTTGGTTTTCATTAATTTCTTTTCTGCGTCATAAAACATCACGAGTTTCATTTCCATATTCCCTTGAATTAATATAACAGCCAACTAAAATAAGCGCATTAATTTAAAAACAACTAGAAAGTTTTTTTTATTAAGTGTCATACATCAACTAGCTAGGTTGTAGGGCCTTGGATTAGGTGAGTGGAGAGTTAAATCTCCAAGGCCGCTCAAACTAAAACATAGAAGTTTATTAAATGAGCGAAATCCAACACCGTTAGGTGGACTGGGAAAGCTCTCCTCTAGAGAGTCAAGCGCGAGGGGAAGTGAAGGTTGAGAAGAGAGATACCCCCTCTCCGATTTACTGGATCTTGCTTTAAGACCATTCCGCCCAGCTGCTGACACGGATTGGTGCCCTTAGTTTTCATTCCTAGGTACCACATAGGTGACTGTGGGGGGGAATACCCGTGGTACTTAAGGCAGATGTCGTATCACTTCCAGCAGTACTTCTGGAGGGTCCCCCGGCGAAGCTTGGGTACTTGCACTGGAAAAGGCTATTGTTAGGAGGTCAGCGTAACTGTTTCTATTACCTTCTCTAGTAGGCCTGGGCTGTAATTATCCCAGACTACTTTTGGGAGGTCCTATTTTTCGCTTTCTCGTATTTTGGTGTCCGGTCCTAATCATCCGGAGTAGAAATACCTGAAGGCTGCTTGCTTGGTTGCATCTTAAAGATTTTTTTTGTGAGTGCTATTTGCTCCTAGCTTGCTTAGCTTTATACTTTTTTGAGTCTAATTAATCTGTTAAAGTGGCTGATCAAGTGCCTCGTCGATCAAGGAGAGTTCGGGGGTTATCTCCTGAAAGTGTTGAGCCTTCTTCAAGAAGGCGTAGGAGTAATATAGCAGGTGAATATCACCCAGTGGTATCTGACACAGCAGAGAGAGAAAATTATAGACATTATACTCTATTGGAGCCCAACTCAAGTCTGATTTCCCGTGCCTCCTGCACTTCCCAGATTTTTATAGGAAACCCTTGTTTCCTGGAGATGTTCATCAGCTTATATGTCATCTCGTGTGCACAAGTCTTGAAAGAATCCTAGTGAGGCAAGGGTGGGATGGATCCGGATGACGGTCTGTTCGAAGATCGTGGAAGGATTCAGGTGATCTCTCCACCTTTCTATTATTGTACATGCTGTTTGTAATGAAGAAGAACCATCTTGTTCCCGAATTCACATGTTAATATCTGCTTGCATATGTGAAAAGATTGTTAATTAAGAATTTATTATTGTTTATATGATGTTTCACATGGATTACACTGACATTTAGGAAAGATATATGCTGTACAACTAGATTTCCGTGCATGTCTCTTCTTGATTTCCAGGTTGAAGAGGAAGAAGGGTTGCTGGGGGTTTGGACCCCGCGGGATCTACATCAAACGTAGGATCTACGAGTGAGTTCTACAATCTATAATATCTAGCTTTTAGCATACAAGTTTGGTTGTGTGAGTCCTTCTTGAATAGCATGCCCTGATCTGTGGAGGTTTTTGACCCAACGACCTCTCGGGAGTTATTTCCCGAAACAATGAGGCTCTTCTCCTTGGTTTTCATTTGCTAAAAGACATAGGAGCTAAGAAAATTTATGTTCTAGGAGATTCTGAGCTGATCATTAGACAAATAAAAGGAGAGTATTCAGCCAAAAAACCTAGGCTAAGAGAATATAGGAATGCTTCCTTAGACCTCCTGAAAAATTTTGAGAAGTATGAACTTACCTCCATTCGTAGAGCTCAAGACACCCTTGTTAATGAACTTGCCTTTGCTACCAGCACTTGCAAAACACCTCATACAAATGAACGATACACAATATAATTCAAGTGCAAACCAGAAGTTGCAGATGAAATAGATTATTTGCAAGTATTTTAAGATGAAAAACAGATTGAAGACTTCTTGCAGCCTAAAACTAAGTTTGAATTGTCAAAATCAGAATTACTTCATCAAGAATATTATCTTTCTAAAAAACAGGCCCACAAAATAGCGCTGCCTTGTATTGCTAACATAAACATGCCAAAAGATCCTCTTGTGCTAAATTGTTTGAAGATTTGGATTGGAAAGATATTGAGGATTTACAATGCAAAGATAATTCATTACCAAGAGGTCTTTCCCCATTAGAAAAGTTGTTTGACTTCAATGATGTTGCTAGGAAGCCAAAAATGGAAACCACTGAGGCTAATGTAGAGGAATGCAACATAGGTAGCTTAGGATAACCCAAAATGATCAAGTAGTCCTAAAATATCCCTCCTCACATAAGAAAGATATATATTGAGTTGTTTAAAGAGTTTAAATATATTTTTTCATGGGGTTATGAGGACTTGAAGTCCTATGATACAAGCATTATTAAACATAAAATTCATCTCAAAGAAAATCAGAAACCTTTCAAGAAAAAATTGAGAAGAATAAACCTTGTCCTAGTCCCTCTAGTTGGTAAGGAAATCAAAAAGACGTATGATTTTGGGATCATAGTCCCAATCAGGTATTCATAATGGGTTTCAAACCTTGTGTCAATTAGGAAGAAAACTAGGGAGATTAGGCTATGTATAGACTTTAGAAACTTGAACAAAGCTTCCCTGAAAGACAACTACTCTTTACCCAATATGGATCATATAATACAAATGGTGGTAGGCTCTAAAAGAATCTCATTACTTAATGGCTTTTTAGGTTATAATCAGGTACTAGTACTTCAAAGTGATCAACACAAAATTGCCTTCACTACACCTTGGGGCACCTTCATGTATGTCAAAATTCCTTTTGGGTTAATGAATGCGGGGGATACTTTCCAAAAATCCATGGACATAGCTTTCTCTGAAGGCATAGGCCACTTGATATTCATATACCTTGATGACATCACTGTCTATTCTAAAGGTGATGAAGAACACCTAGTCCACTTGAGAAAATTCTTTGAAAAATGTATGAAGTATGGCCTATATTTGAATGCTAAGAAAACACTGTTTGGTCATTAAGAAGGAAAACTCTTAGGCCACATCATTTTCAAAGAAGGGATAAAGATAGACCCCAAAAGGATTGAGGGTATCTTACAAATCATCCACCCAAGAAACATTAAAGAGGTGAAATCTTTCATTGGAAAGATTAACTTCCTAAGAATGTTCATACCCAACCTTGCTAAACTCCTAAGAAACATGAAAAAAATGCTGAAAAGAGAAGTAGGAGTAAAATGGACTCTGGAACCAAAACAACCTTTTGAACTGGTAAAACAAGCACTCACCCAAATGCCAGTTCTTATCAGCCCCGAATTTACCAAAGATTTCTTCATTTTTTCATTTGCATCAGAACACACTATAGCTGTAGTATTGCTTCAAAAGAACATGATGGGACAAGAACAACCCATAGCCTTCTTCAAAAAATCCCTTAAAGATTCTCCTCTAAAATATAACATCATGGAGAAACAAGCCTTTGCCTTTATTAAAGCATTGAAATATTTTAGATTTTACGTTTTGCACTCCCATATCATTGCTTTTGTTCCACACACAGTTGTCAAGGACATTTTCAATCAGGACCCTGATGGTAAAACGGGAAAGTGGATTTCTATTATCTTAGAATATGATTTAGAAATCATACCCACTAAATTGATTAAAGGACAAGGACTTGCAAAACTCATGGATGAATCAAATTTTCAAGCCTTAGATGTAAACATGATGCATTCTTTAGAGGAACAAGAGGAACTAGCAACTTCACCTGTTGAAGAAACATTCTTGAACTCACTTTGGTATGCTGACATATTGTATGTGCTTATTAATCTAAATGCACCTCCTTCTTTGTCCAAAACAAAAGCTAGATTCTTGAAACAAAAGGCTTTGAATTTATGCATTTTAGATAGAGATTTATATTGGAATTTTTTTTTTGTATCCTACTTAAATGTTTACTTGAAGATTATGGAGAAAAAATCGTGCATGAGTTGCATGAGGGAGAGTGTGGAGTTCATCTCTACTGGAAGACCACAGCCAACAAAATCCTTAGAGCTAGCTACTATTGGCCCACCATTTTCGCTGACAGCCACAAGCTTATGATGACTTTCCATAAATGCAAAATCTTTGATGACAAGAGGAAACTTATACCTTTACCATTACATCCTATCAGTGTTGAAGCTCCTTTTCAACAATGGGGTTTGGACTTCATTGGACAAATTCACACTACATCAGCAGGCCAACAAAAGTAGATCCTCACTGCCACAGACTATTTCACCAAGTGGATAGAAGCCATCCCTTCTAGGAATTCCACTGATTTAGTTGTCATCAAATTCCTTGAAACCAACATCTTGTCCTGGTTTGGTCGCCCAAGAAATATCATCAACGATAATGCTGCTGCATTTAAGTCTAAAAAAATGGTGGAATTTTGCTACAAGTACCACATCACACTAAGACATTCAACAACTTATTACACGCAAGGTAATGGTTTGGCTGAGTCCTCTAACAAAAGCTTGGTGAACATCATCAAGAAGTTGTTGGAAGAAAACCAAAAGGCATGGCATAGAAAACTAGTGCATGCACCATGGGCTGATAGAATAACCACCAAGAAATCAATCGGTATGTCTACCTATTAGCTAGTATATGGCATGGATTTAGTTTTCCCAACATCCATGGGATTTCTAGTTATGAAGCTTCTTCAAGAGGTTCAATAAGAAGAGAATGACATGCAAAGGAAGTTGAACCAAACCATTCATTTTCATCAGTCAAGGGCAGAAGTTTACAAGAGAACACAAGTAGTGCAAGAAAACATCAAGAAGATCTTTGACAGAAGGACCAAGGCTAGTGATTTTCACATTGGAGACAAAGTGCTGAAGTGGGATTCAAGGAGAGAGGACAAAGGAGAAAAAGGAAAATTTGAAAATTTATGGAAGGGTCCTTACATCATTCACTCAGTTAGAGGTAAAAATGAATTATTTTTGCAAGAGCTGGATGGAACTGAGTTATTTGAAGGTCTTGTCAATGGCAGGATTCTCAAGAACTATTTTTGTCAAACTTCCTAATTTTAAACTTTCATTGATTATAAATAACATTTCTTGATGAAAGATAATAGAAACAAAAACAAAAAAACATAAAAAGAATTAAAAAATGGTAGGAAAAGAATAGGTACTTCCCCATACCCAAAAAAGAGTATTGTTGAAAGTGTGCAAGCTTAAATGCCACTACTTGTTAAGAAAAAGAGTCTTTTTTAATCATACAGCCTAATCATTAGTAGACATGTTTAAATTTCTACTGATATATTAGTGAAAGAAGACTTGTTAGACAATTTAAACTTGACTTGTTGGTAGGATAGATTAGGAAAATAAGTTGATGGTTCTCAATGCTCAAATCTGAACCAAGGAGAAAGAGAGGGATGCCTAAAAAATTCTAAATAACAACCCTCATGTTTTCTAGTTTTGATTGTACAAAAATAAATATCTGTGTGCAGTTTGTCCAAAATTCCACAACCCATGACAAATCAGATTGCCTAATCCTGGTATGATCATGTTTTAAATTTCATGTTAGTAGGCTACAGAATAAAAAAATTTCAAACAGATTAATCTTGATAGATAAATAGATTAGCTGGAGAATGAAAGAGTTCATTAGCATAATCTAAACTCTTGGAAGTGATAAGGGTACACGTAGATAGTTTTTTTTGCTTTCAAGAGAAAAATACTGTCAAGGTTTTGCCAGTCCAAGTGCACCCAAAAGAATAAAAAATGTTAGTCAAGGTATGATGTCTAGGTAGAAATAAAGCTGAAGCAAGCATGTCTTTCTGATTTTGAGATCATGGCTTCAAAGAGAAAAATATCAATGATGAAGGAAAGAAATATGAAAAGTTCAAGTAAGGCACTGGTCTTCAAAACTCATAGATTTGAGCTTTGAGGTCCTGACACCTCCTGAAAAGGAGCTGCCCTACCCAAGTGGAGCCACTATTATTCAATAGTAATTTTTACTATTTGTAGATGACTAAATATCAGTTCTAGATTTCTCAAATCAAGATTCCTGAATATTGTGAGTTTTAGAAATTTCACTACCTTCATTATCCTTATACCAAATTTTTCACTATTCTACTATTTTTCCATTCCATGGTTAACCTACCACTCCTAGAAAATACCCTTCATGGGCTTGTGTCACTCATATATATCCTATTTTCCCACCTATAGCCTCAGTACCCTATTTTTCTTTTGCCCATCCTTCCACTTCCCATCTATGGTTACCAAACAACCCTTCCTTTCCATGTTCACTAGGCTCCTAAAGGGTTGATGGTCTCAATAGTCTGTGTAGTCTCTTTATATAAATCAAGTACATTGGATTTTGGATCTCCAATATATAAATTTTTCAAGAACTTTGTTTTTACACTTAAAGATCCTAAACCAGGTTTTAGTCAAATATCAAGTCAAAGGATCCTCCCACTAAGTCATTAGGTTTTCATAGGTTGTAAGGTCATCATTGGTGTTTCAAATATTTTTTTTCTTGTGAAAAAGGCTGACTCAAATGTATTGGAATATTGAGACATGGCTATTCAAAGAAGATATGAAAGTCCCCAAATAATACTACCTTATGAAAACTCAAGTTTTGTGAATGCTAATATTTTGACACTTCTGCAGGAGTGTTAAGAGATCCATCAACATAAATTTGATGAGGTAGGAGGTCTGATCCTGAATCAAGACAACTCATGGCAAGGAGACAGGAAAGCACTTGTGCTGAAAGAGAACTATGGTTTTGGGCTTAATGGGCCAATAGTGTGCCAAACAAAGATCCAATGCAGCAAATCACATGAAGGAGGGACACCAAGAAACCAAACCTGAAAGGAAGCTTTTTTAGACATTACAGATAAAACTGGGAAAAAGGTGAGGTGAACTAGATAGAAAAGAATGAACTTGAAAGGGCTATATATAACTTAGAAGGCAACACTGATCATTCTTCTCAAACATTCTAGAAACCTAGGGTTTTGGAAAGATAGTCAAAGGAGGTAAAACGAAGATGTTATGCATCCATGATGTCACCAGAAAGAAGGTTTGAAGAGATTGTTGTGTGTGACATCCCAAAATTTGTCAAAAATAAGTTTACCATACCTAAGGATCAGTGAAAGAGGTAAAGAGTATCAGTGGAAAAATTTTAAATTATAAATTTAGGCACCTACAAATTAGAAGTAGCCCAGGGATGTGAAAGGCATTGTTTAAAACCCATGGTAGTGGCAAAAGAGTGATTGTCTCAAAGGTGTCAAAAGCATACATATCAAGCCTCCAAGATTAAAGTGGTCAAATTCACCATTTTTAGAAAACCTGCATACCAACACTGTAAGGTTGTTAGTGAGAAAAAGGAAGATAGACAAGTTCAAAATTATATTGAAAAAAACACAGCCTTGAAAATACCATTGTGTGTAGCACTCTCCAAAATTGTCAAAGGTGAATTTTTCATGATTCAAAGAGAAAAGGGAAAGGCCATTTCAGTGTTTTTTATCACCTGCAGCAAAAAAGTGAAAAGAACATTAGTGAAAGGAGTGAAAAAGACTAAAATCATTAGAAAGTGGGTTTGTAAAGATAAATTTAAACCCCTATGCCTATAAAAGGTCCTCAGAACTTCAGACAACCCATTATTCACTTGTGAGAATTTTCAGAGTGATTAGGAGGAAAACATGTGAGTTTTTAATCAAAATACGGGCACGTTACCCCATGTTGTGCGTTCAGGGTCGACCTCTATGCATTGGGAGAAGTTTCCTGTGGAAATTTGCACCATGATGCGTGTTCAAAGGCGCACTGCTCGTTAATTAAGAAGCCCAAAATCCCTGTGTAGAGGAATTCTGGTGCTATGTTTTCAGCAGACCGAACAGGCCTAACACCCCGTGCACATGCTCGTTCAGGCTGCCCGACTATGCGTTCAGGTCGCCTGAATACGCGTTTAGGCACTGTGCATTGGACTTTAAGCTCCTCCTACACTTGCAAACACTCAAATTACATCAAAGATACCTCCAAATTGCCTCCAAAGGTTTTCAAAGTAGTTTTAAAGGGTAAGTGCAAAATATCAAACTCCCTTTTAAAGGTTTTTTTATCATTTGATTAAAAGAAGGAATACTTAGGGTGAAAACCTAAAATTAATGCCTAAGAATATCATTAAAGCCTCCCTCATCTCCAAACAAGAAGATATCAGTCAAATAGGGATAAAGTAGTGTGCGTGTAGTGATTTCAGGTTGACCATCCATCAAAGCTTGAAGGCTCTGTTCCATACACTTGCACCTTCATTCACCCCTCACACTCACTTATTAAAAGACTACCTTTTCACCCCCATTGTAATTCCTTTCTCACATCAGCTTCACAAACAGAGCGAGGGTTTTCAAAGGCAAAGGTGAAATCAAAATGTCAAGGGAAGGTAATAGTGAGAGTGGTGAGGGAGGCCAAGTGCCAAGAAGACATCAACAGAGAGGTGGAAGAATAAATGGGTTTGAGCCACTAAACACCATGGATTTGATGGCCTCTCCTATGACAGTTTCATGCTTCCAGAATGTGGGGTGTTTTGAGTTTTTTGAAAGAGTAAAATAGGTACAAAGTCATCCTGAGTTGACCAGGATTTTCATCCTTAACCTTCATGACAAACAAGTAAATTTGGGAGGAGTAAAATTTGAGCTATCTCTCAATACCATTTCTGTTTCCACGGGAATACCTAGTGTGGGGGAAAATTGGTTCAAATAGGATAACTTGGACCTGAGCCACTATGAACCTTTCCTAAAACCTAGATACAAATATGACTGCAAATCCATTCTTCCCTTTTCACATTTGCTGGAAAGATATGCGCCCTTGATGAGAAACATCATGAAATATTTTACATGTGAGGGAAGGTTTTCTAGGATTTATTCATACGACATAAGATTACTCATGCACTTCACTAGGGTAAAGATGCTACATTTTCCCTATTATCTATATAGGAGTATTGATAACATGTCTTATATTGTGCAAAAGAGACACCCTTCACAACAAATGCAAAGAATCTTTCACCATTCTCTCATAAATATGGTTGTGATGCATGAATTAGAGCAAAAGGGTATTCCATGGGAGGTTTTCATTGCCCATGAGGTCTTTACAAACCCACAACCTCATCCTCAGAAAAATGTGCCCTCATCATCTCATCCTCATGTCCTTACTCCTCCATCATCTCCTGATGAGCATGTTTCACCATCCACCCATGTAACTTAACCTTAGGACAACCTTCTTTCCTCACCTTCTCCCAATACATCAAGAAATGAACAAAGTGGAAATGAACAATCAAGTGACCATGAAAGTGACAAGGGAAATAATGAAGAAACAAATGATGAAAAAATTAGTGCAAAAGACATGGAGGTAGATGTAAATGAAGATAAGGAAAATGTTGGAGAAAGCAGCCCAAGTGATAATGATGCTAATGACAACATTGACACCAAGGATCATAATGTTAGTGAAGCTGATAATGCCAATACTAGTGATAAGGACAACCCACAAATCAGTGAGAAAAATGAAAGTACAAAAAACAATGAAGAGACAGAAGAAGACAGTGAGGAAATAAGCCATGCTAAAAATATATCAGAGGAGGAAGATATCATTGAAAAAGAAGAAATTGGCACTGATATTAGTAAAACAAATGTCATTGAGACTGATGATGGCAGTGATAGTCATAGCAACAATCCTTATGATCTTGGAATCAGTGGAGATAATGATGATGATGAGGATGTTAGCAATGATGAGGTAAGAAACAGTGAGGAGGAACACAGCAAAGAGCGTGACATTCAAACAAAGAGCCATGGTGATGGTCATGATAGTAAAAATAGTGAGGCTCCTAGCAGTAATAAAGAGCAAAATAAAAGTGAAGAAAGCATGGAAACAGAATACCATGAAATAGAGTTTGATGAGGCTCATGACAATGATAAGAACAATGATGTAGAAAAAAATGATGAAGAAATCAGCTAAGGTAATAATGATGATGAGGTTAGGAATAGCTCACAGAACCAAGAAGGCAGTGAGGCTAATGGAAACGATGCTAATAACAACAGTCATGATGTCAGCCATGGTGAGTGCATTTAGATGAACAATATTTAGCCTTTTCCTCTCACATACCAAAGAGGAAAGAGGCATGTGTTTGCTACCTTGAAAAGGCAAGGGACCATGCCATCCACCTCAGCTATGAAACTTTAAAAAGGCAAAGAGAAATTCATGGAGGAAATGGTCGCTATTGGAGTTAAGAAAGGTAAGCATGGAACTAAACAGAAATTTGAATTCATTGACCTTGACAATGAAAAAGAAGATGAGGAGAGGATTTCAAGAATAATACTCAAAGATAAGGATGCTCAGATCGAGACCTACAGAGAAAGATTGGCATGGAAAAGTATATCATTTACTATTACAAGGATGAAAACAAGCAACTAAATAAGACACAAAGGTACCTTGGCTTACATAAAAAAATGGCTAAGCACTATGCCTTGAGAAATCAAAATGCAAGGGCCAAGCGCAAAAGATCCCTTGCCCAAATTCAAGCACTCAAGGAGGCAAAAGACCAAGAAAATCTTAGAAATTTTTCTGAAGCTTCTCTACAGGCCTCCCAAACCCATGAGTAAGATAATTGCAATTTTTTTCAAGTTTTTGAAATTTTTGGTTTTTTGACTGATATTGAGGGTCAGAAGCGCAACAACCCTGACACTGTGCTTTTCCTATAGGCATCCATTGGAGGTAAAGTTTACATTCTTGGATTCATTCACCCAAGAACATCATGCACTCCAAATTTTAGAGCATTTGGAGAATTTTTGGTCACTCAAAAGGCCCAAAAACGTGCCCATTTTCACCTTTCTGCCATGTTTTCAGGGCTAGCGTTGTGCTTTTACCAGCCTTGGGAGATTTGAATTTTGAATAGGTTAATGGCCCCCAATCAGAAAACCAAGGGTACTTTTGGAATGTAGACTCAACAGGCTTTCCAAAAAGCCATCAATGAGCCAGTTCTGACATTGGGAAGGCCTTTACAACTTGGCTGCAAGATGACTCAGTTTTCCTGTGCTGGCACTGCGCCTTCAAACCTCTGAAGTTGCCCCCTCGCAAAAAGTCAAAAAAATACACTGAAATATTTTTTCAAGATTTTTTCGGAAAATCACTCTAGAATTGGCTAAGGAGTTATGTTTAAGTTATCTTTCATTTATTAGCTTAGATATTGTGTGGCTTGGGCCTTGCATGGCCACTTTGGACATAAATGACATTTATGGTGTATTTATGGTTTGTAGAAGCTTCTTAGGGTTTCCACCTCCTCATTTGCTAGATAAATAGATCATGGAGGTCTTATTGTATTTTGTTGGTTTTTTGCTAAGCATAATATGACATAGACTCTGATTTTATTTGTGAAATTGGCTTTGATGTCTTGTGATGGCTTTGGACTGAGCAGCTGTGGATTAAGCTCATTCTTAGGATTCATAAAGCTGTGTTGAATGGTGATGTATTCCTTCTCTTGTACATGTCTTCTTTAGTTCTAATTATTTTTAAATGATCATGGAATAGAAATCTTAGAGTAGTATATGCGTTTCGGCACCCTATTTTGTCTGAATCCTTTGATCTTTATGTTTTCTTCCTTGAAGATTAACTAATGAATTCTTAAGTGCTATTTCGTTTTACTGAGATGTTATGTTAGAATTATAATTTTTTGCAATTAATTTTTAGAGAATCCTTAACTTCTCTCTAAGTTTACTCATCTGTTGCTCTAAGGTCTGCTTAGTATTGCTTGGTTGAAGAATCCTTCATTTCTCTTCAAATTTTTACTGTGCTAATAATGCTGAAATATTTTCCTTGTTATTAGTTTGTTAAAGGATCCTTGCTTGCCCCTTAACTACTATATTCACTCCTCCATGTTAATTTCACTCACTCAAAACCTACTTAGATCCATTTGGCCCTGTTTTCTTGCCCTATGAAACACCCTTGAACTATTTTTGCACTCTTCAAAATCCTTGTAGACTTCATAGCCCAATGGATTGATCCTCTCTTACTCTACCTATTTCCCTTGACAACCTACCCAACCAAAACAACAAACAAACCCTAATCCTTATAACTAGCCTAAAATCAAAACCTAAAAGCTATCAAGTTAAAAAAAAATTACAAGCAAACATTTTATAGAGCCCTCTCTGAGTCTAGTAAGGCTAGGTCCTAGGACTCCAAAGATTTCTTTGATGTTACCGTTGTTCATTTGTTCTTGCCAATATACAAATTACGGGGACCTAATAGATTGGAAAACTAATTTATCTATCTTCTCAAAATATCCTGGAATAGAAAGGTTGCACAATTGTGATTTATGACAATGCTATTACTCAAAAAATGAAATGAAGCATAAACCTAATTAGAAAAATAGAATTTCTGGAAAAATAGAGTAATGAAAATAAGCTAAAAACATAAATGGAAAACCTCCTTCAGATGCGGGGGTCCTCTGCAACCGATGTGGTTGAACTACTAACTGATTAAGGATGTAATCAAGCAATAATTTGTGGCATAAACTTTGTATTATGAAGGAGTGAATTCGGAATACAGAGTATCAACAAAAAGCTTGAGTTTAATACTAAAATTATGAACTGTGTTCAAGGTTCCATGCGAGCGATATTTAAAGAAAAATTACATAATTGTTTATGAGTAAAAATAGCTGCAGGTGGCTACTATAACTGTAATAGGACTGTTGGACTCATTGATTTTCTACGAAGAGAAAATCAAAAGTCGTACTAATTTCTACTAACGTTCTTTGACTCCATCTTTGACCATGATTTTAGGCTCGCTTTTCTATCGACTTGGAATGAGTGAATAGGATAGAATCCATGTAGGAATGATTCTAGAAACATCCATGTGGTCCACTTCCTCAGTTGACACCTAAAATCTGCTAAACCATGAGAGTAGCTATGGAATCCACAGTTAGCTATAGAACGGGATGCATTCTATAGCTAAATTGCAAAAATCTATCCAAATATGAAGATCATGAAAATATAATATGGAAATCATTTTAATGCATCCTTAAGACAAAACATAGCATTATCATTGATTGGGGTCTGTAATTTTACGATAAAGTGAGGGAAAAAGGTGAGAAAAACTATCAAAGAGAGGGTAGTTCTGAGGTTCAACATACCCCCACTACAAAATCATTGCATGTCCTCATGCAATTTGCCAAAAATATGAGTTCTTATTCCTTATTGCATCTGTTCATACACCTCTGCTAGCACATCTAATTTCCTTCTTTTGTTCTTCTTTGAAGTGACTGCCATTCTGGGCCTTCTCATAAGAAGCTTGTACTTGAGGTTAATGAATGCTTTGTTCAATAACTTGTTCTTTTTCTTCAATTTCCTATTTTTATTGTACCACGGTCCTAGATGTAGAAAAATATTATCATGAATTGACTTATCCATTTTTTTTTCTCCTTCAAGTTCTCATTCTTGTGTTTGATATGTTTGTTCAATATCTCTGATTCATAAATATCCTGCTTAAGATCATCAATTAGAGGTTCTTGTGGATTGACAGGAGATTTTGGGTTCATTGAGTCACTTCTCCTTTCCAATGATTCTACATAATCAAATATCTTATGTTGGACAGGGTCTATGCTAGGAGATCTTTTGTTGGGGCCTTCTTCAAGATGATAAACAGGAGAATTCTGAGGACTGTGTGCAGGAGAGATGTTAACAGGTGATGGCATTGGGTTTTCCTCATCAATATTTATAAGCTCTGTCCCTTTTGATAATATCTTCTTCATGGTACCTTGGAGTCTACAGCTCCTTCTCAGTTTTGGAGGACTTTCATTCCTCTCATTTGTAACCTTACTCTCTTTTCTTTTCTTTCCTCTTGTCTTGATTTGTTTCCTGATTTCTGTGAGTTCCTCAGAAATTAGCTTTTCATCATTCTTCTATAATGAGGTTTCAGGTTTGTCTTCAACATTTATATCAGTCTTCTATAATGAGGTTCTAGGTCTGTTTTCAACATTTATGTTAGTTTTACTTCTTTTGCTCCTCCTAAATTTATCTTCCTTGGGTGGTGAATCTCGTGGTTCTTGAAAATGATTCCTAACAAGGAAATCCTCTCAAGTATCTCCTATGGTTCTTAAATGAAACTCAATCAATATATTTACCAACCCATGGTGATGCACGGTGGTATCTATGAACTGTATTCTCCTTTTCACATTTGAAGCCATCATTCTTAAACTATTATGTAGAAATAAATGAATATTGATTTCACCATTTTCTAGGAAATTAATCAGTAAATGGATATGGTAAACATACATGCAACCAAAACTTCCTTCACAAGTTATAAATTTCTGTAAAATCAAGAGCATATTCCTCTATTTACTCTTAAGAGCTGAACTTGGGACTCCTTTTCTAAAAACAGAGACATCCATACCTGGGTTTTTAAGTATAAGATTCCATGACTCATTGTGGAACTCCTTGTTCTTGAACCATATTTCACCGTGCCCTGGAAGTTCTATAGCCTCAGCCATGAATGACTAAGTCACTTCAAACTTGATATCTCCAATTTCTACTTCGGTTCCATCAAAAGACCGAGCGAACAATTTTTTAATTTCCTTATGAAAGCCATTAAATTTCTCTATGAACCTCAGCCATATAGATTTTTATAACAATTATTTGAGTTTTGGGTATCCTTCCATGTAATTTTATCCAATTGGTTCTGATCTGACAATGAGCCCCATCCTTCTACTATGCAGAGTTCTTCAACCTTCAGAATTATCCTTCTATTTATGGAAATGAATTCCCTGCGGATCTGATGGATGGTTATGGAGGGTTTGTAGGAATAAATAGATGATAGAGTCTTGGGGAGAAGTAGAAAAATATGTCACGTCATAGATCATGAACATTAGTCATTAATCAAGGGAAGTAATGATGGACCGTTATGTAACTTAAATTCAGAGGATGTGACTGATATATAGTATGATGGTTATTGCAATCAAATCAAATGATGAGTTGTTAAGGAAACATATGAGTGTTCATCTTATATATGTTTCATGTTTGAACCTTGCTATAAAAATAAATTTTTGCACTTTACCTTTAGAACTTAATCTTTTTGCTTTGGTGTTGATCCTTAGGTACTCTTTGTAGCATGTTGGTCTTCAAAACATAATCCTTCCTTGCAATCATCATGTGTTTGAAATACTGAAGTGGTTACAGAATAAAATTGGTTGCAGAATGGAATCAACTGTAAAATACAGTGAGTTCCTAAATACAGTGAGTTGCAGAACATACTCTGTAAAAGGAATGAAGTATGGAACATGAATATGAAATGGAATGGAATTGGAATGATTTATTGAATAGAATGAGTGTAAAAAATGGAATGGAAGTGGAGTGACTTATGGAATGGAATGAGTGTGAAAAATGGAAAGGAAGTGGAGTGGTTGTAAAATGACAGCGGAGTGTGATCGAATGAAACTGTAAAATGAAATGAATTTTTAGATTATGAACTACAATAAATATAGTTTTGTGTCACTACTTATTACAAAAAATAAAATGGAAAATATAGGATGTCAGTAATCTCTGATTTTCACTGTGTATTTTATGTATAAGTATGCCAATCATTGATTGGTTTTCATACTTATACATATATTTTTAATATATTTTGTATCATTTCTTTTTAGGAATGAATATAAGAAAAATAAAAGCTAAGTTAGTGAAGAAGAAGGATTCTTCTCCACTAACTTCATATCATTTTTATCTTGAAATATCTTGAAAAACTCTTCTTTTGAAAGTGGTTTATGATATACTTTCAACCTATGACCATTCACAAGAAGAGGTATCTTTTGTTCATCTATTGTCCTTATTCTCACTACTCCATTATCAAATACTTTTTCAATCTCATATGGCCCAAGCCAATGAGTCTGAAACTTTCCTTGAAAGTCCTTGAATTTTGAATCGAAAAAAAGTGCCCAATCCCCTGCTTAAAATTTCTTCTCCTTGATATAATTATCATGCCATTTAGCCCTTTACTGCTGGACTATACTAGTTCTTTGAACTACATCATGCTTGATTTCATTAAGCTCATTGATTTGCTCCAATATATGTTTCTGTTCTTCTGATAAATCAAGTCCTAATTGGACTGCCATCTTGAAGGTTTGGATATCAAACTCTATAGGGTACAGGACTTGCTTCCCATAAACAAGTTCATAGAGAGTATGTCGTCTTGTGTTCCTCCATGTAGTTCTGTAGGCCCATAAGTCTTCAAGAATTCTTTCTTCCCAATCTCTTCTGTGTAGATGTACAGTCTTAGAAAGAATTCCTTCAATCACCTTATTGGTAGATTCCACTTGACCATTTGCTTGTAGATGGTAAGGAATGGAATTTCTGTGTTTGATCTTATAATATTCCACGAGATTTTTCACCACCTTGTATGTAAACTAAGCTCCCTAATCTGTCGCAATTTCTCTTGGAACACCAAAATGAGTGAAGATATCCTTAAAGAGAAAATCAACTACAGATTTTCCATTACCAGGAAGTAATGCTTTAGCCCCTACCAATTTAGTGACATAATCAGTGCATACCAGAATATAGTTATTTTGTTTAGATGGAGGATTGATTGGTCCTACAAAATCAAAAGCCCATTTTTCAAAAGGTTCAATGAGTACCTGAGGTTGTAATGACATTTTATTTGAAGGAGCAGGTTTCCATACCCTTTGGCAATTGTCACACCTTTTGACATATTCTTTGGCATATTTGAAGATGGATGGCCAATAATATCCTAAATGCAACATTTTATAGGTTTTCCTCTTGTCAGCTAAGTGTCCTTCACAAGGGTCATGATGACATGCCTTAAGAATTTCAGGAATTTCATCTTCTAGAACACATCTCCTAATAATGAGATCTGGACCTGTTTTAAACAATTCATTAGTATTCCATGAGTATCTTGTACTTTCTTGAATGAATTTTCTTTTCTCTCTTGGTAACATATGTGAAGGTAATCTCCCTGTGACTAAGTAATTAGCAATATCTACAAACCAAGGGGTCTTAGTATTTACTGCAAAAATATATTCATCAAATTTACCTTCAAATGGAGTATCATCTTTGATATTTTGAATTCTAGACAGGAAATCAACAAGTGTGTTTTATTTTCTAGGGCTATCTAGAACAGTGATGTTGAATTCATATAGGAGTAATAACCATATTGTAACTCTTCCATTATTAATAGATTTATTCATTAAGTACCTAATTGCAAATTGATCTATATGGAAAAAGGTTTCATAGCATGTTATGTAATGTTTGAATTTTTTGATAGCATGAACAACAACTAAGAATTCCTTTTTAGTTACAGTGTAATTTAACTCTGTGGGAGTCAAACTCTTACTTGTGTAATAGATGGCATAGGGGATCAAATATTTTTGTCCTAATACAACTCCCATAACTGTATCTGAAGCATCTGTTGAAATATGAAAAGGTAGTTTCCAATTTGGACCTCTTAAGATGGGTGCTTTTGAAATTTTTTCTCTTAAGGTCTCAAATGCTAACTGGAAATCATAATTCCAATTGAATTCACAATATTTGGTGAGTAACTTGGAGAGATGGGGATGCTATTTTGGTGAAATTTTCTATAAATCTTCTATAGTATCCTGAGAATCCTAGAAAACTTCTAACATCTTTTTGACAACTTGGAATTAATAACATAGAGATGACTTCAACTTTAGATTTATCAACTTTAATTCCATCTCCTAAAATATGATTTCCTAAAACAATCCCTTCTGTGAACATTATAAAACATTTTTCATGGCTTAGTGAAAGGTTTTCTTCCTTACATATTTTAAGAACTTTTTCCAAGTTTTCTAAAGCTTCTTCAAATGTATTCCCATAAACTGTAAAATCCTCCATATAAAACTCTACACAATCATGTATTAGATCAGAAACAATTCCTAGTACTACCCTTTGGAATGTTGCAGGTGCATTGCACAATCCAAAAGAAAGTACTCAGTAGGCATAAGTCCCCATGGATAGGTGAATGTGGTTTTATCTTGATCTTCAAGTGCTACCTGAATTTGATTGTAACCACTGAAACCATTCAAGAATGAGAAATAATTCTTACCTGCTATGTACCTAACACTTGATCTATAAAGGGCAAAGGAAAATGATCTTTTAGGGTGGATTTTCTTCGTGTAGTTTTGGTTGAGGAGGATGAATTAATTGGGTAAATGAAGTTTACATTCAACAATTTTGTTGGAAATATGATGCAGGATGTTGTCCTTGATGGCAACCCTCTGAATGAAGATGAAGACATGCGACTTGACATGTGTTGTCCTTGATGACAAACCACCTGATGAAGTTATTCTTGACTTGATGGACTTGGTAAATGATGTAAATCTGATATGATATGATGTTTGTTGACAATACGATGCTGAGTGTTGTCTTTGAAAGGCAACCCACTTGATGAAGATGATGACAACTTACTTGATGAAGTTGTGCTTGATGGAATATGGTTTGATGAAGGAAATCTGATGTATCTACTGTGTGAATAGAAGGCAATGAAGAAAGGAATTCAGAATGTGCTCAAAATTTGATAAAAAGAGTATGTCTCTTTGTATACGCGGATTTGCCTAGGGGAAGTCACGTATGCACGCGGAAAGGAACGTTCCAAGTCGCGTATAGGCAAAAGCACTCAAAAAGTGCAAAACCAGGGGTAACCACCATGGTATTAACCCATTGTATTGGGTAAAGATCCGCCTAATTAACCCCGTCCAGGTAGTTTTGGGCTCATGGTATTGTTTTGGCCCATGGTATTGAAAAAGGGGCTCATGGTATTGAAAAGGATAAACCTATATAAGGAGAAGAAATTCATTGTGCAAACCATGAGTGTGAGAGCAAGATGTCTGAGCTTGAATGAATACTTCTCTGTGAAGTATATCTGTATGGAAAGGGTAAAGGTTTGATGATAGATCTGAATCTATGAAGCACTTATGAAGAAATGATGAAGCGGGATCTTTAGATACGAAGTAACCTTGTGTTGCTAGATACATTTGTGAATCGGTCGAATGCGCGGTGAGGCGAACATCTGTCTAAAGTAAAAGGGTAAATCTGAACTGAATATCTGATCTGAAGAAGTATGCTGCTCTGTAATGATTGAAGATCTATACGCTACTTCACCGCGGAGGAAGCGCGTATATACGCGGCTTCGCTGAAGAGAAAGCACGTATGCGCAATGAAATATACACAGAGGTATACGTTGGTTTGTGTGGACGAAAGAGCGTATATTTGCGACATCAGTAAAGGGAAAGCGCGTATCCAAACTAGGGTTTGCTGAAGCAAGGGGTATGAAATATCTGATCTGTTCTGCTGTGTTTCTGCTATCTGATCTGTGTTGATAAGTATCTGTTGGTGATGTATGTTTGTGTTTAAAAGTATGGAAAGGGTCCAGTATGAAAATATGATGAATTGTGGCCTGCAAGTTGTGTTCTATTGAAGTGGTTGGATCCAGTGTGAAAATTGATGAAACGTGGTCCAAGGTGGTGCTGAAGGTTGTAGCCTTCAGTCAGGGGGTCGTAGCTCCCTTCCAGGTGAGGCTGGTAAACGAGATCGGGGAGTCGTAGCTCCCTTCCAGGAGAGGCTGGTAAACGAGTCAGGGGGTTGGAGCTCCCTTCCAGGAGAGGCTGGTAAACGAGCGCAGGTGGGTGCCTACGTGCTGGTCAAGTCTGCGCCAGCACATATGTTGTAAAATGTTTTCTCTATAATAAAATATTGAAGGCTGAGCAACTGCAGCGGTGGTTTTCTCCCGACTTGGGTTTCCACCTAAAAATCCTGGTGTTCATGTGTGGTGCTTTGTGTGATGGTTCATTCTGTTCTTACTGCACATGTTTACTGTTTATAGAACATCTAATGAATGAATGATGGAATGATATAAGTGAAGAACTAATGGCATAATTAGATCTCTGTGTATACGCGAGTTTTATGAAGGACATCCGCGTGTATACGCTACTTGACTTCATAAAAGTAGCGTATGGGTTTTAAGGAATGAAAAAGTAAAAAGTTTTGAACATGCAGTAAATACTGATTCACCCCCCCCTCTCAGTATTTTTCCCAACAATTGGTATCGGAGCCGGTCCTTGTGCAGAAGCTTGATCGCTTAAAGGAGATCCGTCGCAATGGGAAGTCAAGAAGAAGTAATGTCTATAAAGCCACCTCTATTCAATGGAAGCAATCTGATATTCTGGAAGGTACGTACAAAAGCATATCTGCAAAGTCTTGGTGCAGATGTATGGGCAATCGTGGAAGAAGGTTATCAATACCCGGCAAGTATTCCTACTAATGCAGCTGAAAGAAAGAAATATGAAATCAATGCCAAAGCAGTGAATGTCTTATTGGGAAGCATGTCTGAATCAGAATTTGCTAAAGTGATGCAGCTACATTCGGCAAAAGACATATGGGATAAAATCATTCTAAGCTATGAAGGAGACACAAAGGTAAAAAGTGCAAAACTCCAAACTCTTAGAATTGAATATGAAAATTTGAAGATGCATAGTGATGAGAGTGTTGCCAGCTTCTTTCTTCGTCTGGATGATATTGTAAATCGAATGAGAAATTTGGGTGAAACCTTAGCTGATACTACTCTGGTGGAAAAGGTCTTAAGATCATTGACTTCAAAATTTGACTCTAAAGTTTCAACTATTGAAGAAAGGCAAGATTTGCAAACTCTTACTATTGTTCAATTACATGGTACTCTGACTGCTTTTGAAATGAGACAAGGAGGTCCTTCTCAAGTAAGAGAAGCTGCTTTTAAGGCATCTACAAAAGGAAAGGAAAAGGAAGTTGTCAAAGAATCCGGCTATATATCCGATGAAGAAGAAGCAAATTTCGTGAGAAAGCTCCAACTAGGTACTGGAAGATTCAAAGGTAAGCTTCCCTTCAAATGTTTTGAGTGTGGAAAAGTTGGTCATTATGCTGCTAAATGTCCTTATAGAGAAAAGCATGGTAAAGGGAAACAATTTGAAAAGAAAAAGAGTTATTATGCAAAAGAAGATGATGATGAAGTGTCCAGTGAAGATGAAGAAGATTCTGACCAAGATCTAAAAGTGCTCATGGCTAAGAAGCAAAAGAAGAAGGTTACTCAAGGAAAGGAGATACCTCAGAAATCATGTATAGAAAAAATTGAAGAAGATGAAACAGATTTCGACGAAGATCTACAAGCACTCATGGCAAAGAAGAAAAAGGAGAAGGCCACGTGTAATACTCTTCTTTGTGCAAACAATAGTAAAGATAGTGAAAGTAAAGTTGTGGATCTAGAAGAAGCTCTCAAGATTAAAGTTGAAGAACTGCAAAGTTCATATAATAATCAAGAAACTATCTACAAAGAGATGATCTCACAAATGAAAGATCAAATAGAAATGCGGAATGGATAGGTGGACAAGTATCAAAGGTTTCATACTTATGCATCCAATCGAATTAAAGATCTAGAAGCAGATCTTGAAAAATCAAGCAAGAAGAATGAAGGACTTGAAGCTGCAATCATTTGTCTTCAGGAAGATTTGGAAGCATCAAGTAAGAAAAATAAGGAACCTCTACAATCATTTGAAAAGGAAGGCCTTGAAGCAGAAATCATCTCTCTCAAAGAAGATCTGGAAAAATCAAATAAGAAGAATGAAGAGCTGCAACAAACATGTGAAGGAAATGAAGATTGGTTGAAAGAAGAGATTCTAAATCTGAAGGATCAATTTGAAGATGGAAGAAGAAAAGAAGAAAGCATGACAAAGCAATGTCAAGCCTTGGAGGTTGAGGTAAATATTCTCAAAGGAAAATTAGAAGAAAAGGTTAAACTTTTGAGGTTTCATGATAGTACTAACATTTTGGACAATATTCTGAGTAATCAAAGGTCTCCTGCTATCAAACATGGTCTTGGTTTCCATGAAACTGTTCAAGGAGAATCTAGCTCACAAGGAAGTGCCAAAAATTCAGAGGATGTCAATGCAAAACCTGAAGTGTTGAAAGAGACAAAAGCTCAACCAACAATCATGAATTCTCAAAGGAATTCATTCAAGAATGTTGAATGTTTTAAATGTCATAATTATGGACATGTTGCAGCAAATTGCAGGAGCGGATCATTTCAGCCTCAAACAAACAGTTCCTACACAGAAAGGTACTCTGGTTTCTTCAAGGGATATTGTTTTTCATGTAACAAGTATGGACATAAAGCAGCTGATTGTAAAAGGAGGAAGAAAAGAAATACTCATTATGATTCTTATGTTTATTTCTCTGGCCACATGAGATGTTATGCTTGTAACAAGTATGGACATGTAGAAAAAGAATGCAGGATGAACAGATCTGGGAAAGTGGACAATTTTCGGCACACAGTTGGAAAGCTCAAGCAAATTTGGAAAAAAGAGGACCGATCAGAAACGTAAGGAATTCAGACCCTACTGCAGTCATCCGCTTAGAAAGCTTGCCTTCTGCGATTATTTTGCCAAAAATGATGTGTGGGATACATTATGAGATTTGGTAATGTCGTCCACGGAGGCAATGTATGATGTCTCTCATATGCTATTTGATTAGTACGGTTATAATGTTCACATTAAGTACAGAACGTACGGTGACAGAAAATCAAATACGAGAAGGTAAATTTGCAGGAGAAGATGAAAGTGTGAAATTTTCTATATTTCACTTTTCATACGAGGGTTCTATGAAACAAAGTCGCGTTTTAAGCAGACACAGTCGCGTATGCATTGATGATAAGAGAATTTATCTGATAGCTGAAGATCTAGAGCAGAGGTCTAGGGGGAGCATCAGTCTGACTGTTGATGATTGCACTGTTAGCATTATTCTGGTTATACTCATGATAATGAAATGATGCATGGGTTCTTGGGTTGAAGATTATGGATGAAGCTTGGTAGCTTTATGATGAAGAGCATTCGTTGTTGAGATGAAAGTCTTATAATTCAGAGATGAGGACAGATCATGCAGAGATTGTTGCTGATGACTTGCTGTTGAAGGTGTTTCAGATTGCACAAGTTAAGTAAGAGCACTGGTTTAGGGGGAGCAGCAGGTTGAATACTAATGATTGCATTGTTGGCAATATGACTGCTTGTTCTTTGGTTTTTGTGATACTCATGCTCAAATGATGATGACTTGGTACATTGTTTATTATGATGATATTTTGAGCCCTGGTTGTCCTTTGTACTCACACATGGATGAGTTGGATGTCATTTGATTCAGAAATAAATCATGCAGAATGTGTTACTATGGTTGAGAGATCTTTTGCCTTCATATGTTACTTCATCATGGTGATGTTGGACCACATGGATGATTGCTTGACACCTATGTGAAGATGTTGTTCTGATATGAGAATCTTTCTTGGAAATATTGTATTGATGCTGCAAAGAATCTGAAGACTTGGTTACTAATGCGCTTATGCTACCACCTTTGGATGACGCTTGAAGACACAACTACTCTGTTCTATCTGTAGTCCAGGGAAGCAGTCAAATATCTCAGAAAGAAGCTGAACATTGTCTGTTCCTCATAGAGAATCAGATCTGCATAAATTTTAGAAGATGGCTTGGGATACGCGGGTTTCCTGAAACACCGTAGCGTATGTACGCGAGTTAATGCACAGAAAACCGCGTATGCATGATTGCTGACAATTTTTGCTTGGTTCAGCTCTCTTCAGCACAGCTGCAGTGCTGTTTTACTATTTGGTATCTCTGGTGGTGTTCCAGTTCTCATAATTCTGTTTCTAATGTTTTGATGAAGATGCCTTGATGATTTGTTGGTGGAAGTTTTCAGGATGCACAAACTAAGGGGGAGCCTTAGTCATTTTGAAAGGTTGCTTGGTTGCACAGATTCAGGGGGAGCATTAGCTTTGCTGAGTATAATGCATTGTTGGCATTGTGGTGATTCTAATTTATAATCTCTCTTGAGGTCTTCCGGTGTTGGTCTTAAAGTCATATTTGTAATTTGATGAAAAGGTCTTGTTAAGACCCATGATGTAAAATTGTAATATTCAGTCATGTAAGGACTTGTCAAATTTGTAAACCCACTTGGTTGGGTAGCTAAGTCAAATGTGTAAACCCACTTGGTTGGGTACTTGAGTCTCATATGTAAATCCACTTGGTTGGATATTTGTTGTAAGTATGAGTCATTGGTGATAGAAAAGTCTTTGAGTCATGTACTTTATTGAAAAATATGTTTGAAGATTCAGCATGAACTCAGGGGGAGCTTGGCCACTTCAGCACATATCAGATCTGCAGAATGTTTCTTCCACATAAGGAGAAAAGGGGGAGAATGTTGGTTGTTGATCCGCCCTTTGCCCTTGATGTCAAAGGGGGAGAGTGACATGGTGTTTGAATAAATAGAAGATAATGATGTGACATATTTGGGAGAGTGACATGATATCTATCTGCTGTGGTAACCAAACACCATCATGGTTGTAACTCTTCTTTCACAATTAATCAATTCTCATAATAAATGCATACCCTCAATTTACCATTATTTTTATGCACAATCACTAAGGGGAAACCCGCAGTCGGCTCGAAATTTGGTAAAATGAAGTTTACATTCAACAATTTTTGGTAACTCTCTAGCAGTTCCATAAGATTTGGATTCATCCTTCTTTGAGGTTGTCTGATAGGTTTACAATTTTCCTCATTGTATATATGATGTATACAATTCTTAGGACTAATTCCTTTCATGTTAGTTTATTCCCATGCATAGGCAGAAGAATGTTGTTGTAATTTTTTTATTAGCTTTTCCTGTTGTAATTTTTCCAAGTTATTGTTTATGTTCAAGGTTTTCCCTGGAAATATTTCAACTGTAGAGCTACCAAATTCTTCCATAGAGTAAAGAGACATCTGCCTAGATGAAAAATAGTCAATAGTGGATTTCTCTTGAAATTGATCATGTTCATACTCTGGAGATGATTCACAATTTTCTATTGTATTCAAGATTTGACTATCTTCACTAATGGTTGAAATAGTAAAGAGAGGCTATATATCATCTTCATCATCAAACCATTCTTTTTCATCTATCTCTGTGATTGTTCTTTCTGGAGGATATAAAGTGAATTTCTTGGTTGAATTACCATCAGAAATATACATGTCACCAAATCTACAGCTAATGAAATCATCAACTATAGCCAACAATGGTCTTCCTAATATGAGTGGGTGTCCTCCTAGATTATTCTTAGGAGTTAATATCATAAAATCAACAGGGTACTCCCAGAAGTCTAAGGACACTAAAATATCTTCTAACACACCATCTGTTTTGATTACAGATCTATCTACTAATTGCAGTAATGTAGGTGTATAAAGAAGATTAGAAAGCTTGAGTTGTTCCATGGTTTGTTTGCTCATGATGTCTATTGTTGCTCCTAAATCAATCAATGTATTTTGAATTTCAACTCCATTTATATGTGTTTTTACAACTGGGCTTCCTGGGTCCAAATATTTTTGAATTGCAATTTTCCCATCATTATGTCTGCTATTTTCCCTACAAGTTGAATTATTTTTATTTCTTTTATTTTTATTCCGGGTTTCTTCATACTCAACTCTTTTATTGTTTTAGCTAAAATTGGAATTTCCTTGATGACTTGTAACAAACGGATTTTGATGCAAACATTTACTAATTCATTTGGGAAATCATAATTAGGCAACATAATATGCTTTTCTACTCCTTTATCAACTTGTAATATTTGAGGAAAAGGAGGTATAGAAGTAGATACTGATGGTTGCTCTATGATAGGAGTTGAATTTATTTGTTGTTTTTGTTTTTCATTTTCATGATTTTGGTTTTCAAGAGATATTTCTTCTTCAAAAATTTTATTAGGTTTTAGAGAATCTTCCTCAGAATTGTCTTGTTCTTGAATGACTACAGAGGGCTTTTTATTTTCTAATATCCTACGAGATCTAAGTTCCACATAATTAAGATATAGAGGAGTAATCATGTAAGTTGGAAATTTCTATCCTTCTATCATATAGGTATTCTGAGGATTTTTATTGTTGGGGTTTGGTAATGGTTGGGCAGGTAATTGATTTGGTCTCTAAGGGAATGGTAGTGAGAGTTGTGGATTTTGGTTTTGGTTTTGGAGTTGGGGTTGTTGACTTTGTTGAGGAATTTGTTGTGGAGGATAGTTTGGATATGATGGAGGATATTGATAATACCGATAAAATATTCCATAGGGATTTTTCATTCCTTGAGCCCAAGGTTGAGATTGAGATTGAGATTGAGGCCAACGCTGCTACCAAGAATTCCAGTTTGGTGGGGGCTGAGTATACATTTGGTTGTTAAACCCTTGAGTTTGTGGCCCCTGCCATCATCTTCTAGAGACAAAACAAAGGGATTCTGTTGGAATTGAAGTTTTTTCCTCCTGAAAACTAGCCTTAAGGCCAGTAATTGAAGGACAACCCTTAGTCTCATGACTTTCTGAACAAATAATACAAGTATCTATGACTTTTTCTTCAAGAGAACATTCCCTTAAGGCATGCTTCTTTCTGCATTTGGGACAGAAAAAAGCTAAAGCATTAGTCTCAAATTTTTGCTTTCTTTGCAACTTAAGGGTGTCTATCTATTCACTAATACTCCCTAAAATGTCTATTTTAAATTCATCAAGCATATTTCCAATTTCTTCCCTACTTAATTTTCCAGTTGCAGATTTATTCACCCTAGTAAGAGAAGGATCTCTTTAACCTTTCCCAGTGTTTGATTTTCCCCTTAAGAGATTAATACATAGTTCCCCAATATTAGGTAATGAAAGTTTAGAGATTTCCCCCCTCCCCATCATGTTAAGTATGTCTATCCATTCATCTCTAATGGTTTTCAACAAAAGATCTTTTAAAGTGTCTTGATCTAGATTTTCCATTTTTTCTCTTTTTATGTTATAGTTGAATCTTTCAAGTAAATACTTCAAATTTTCATCCTCTTTTTGCATAATTTTAAACACTTACTCCTTCTTATTAATAGGTATGCAATAATCCAAATACCTTTATATAAATTCCCTCTTCATATCATTCCATGTCCTAATAGACCTAGTGATTAGACTCATGAACCATTTTAGAGCTGCTCCTTTCAATGTTGAAGGAAACAGTTTGAGCTTTTGAGAGTCTTGTAAATAATCATAAGTTCTGCAAAATACTTCAATCTCAAACAAAATGGTTTCATGGTATTCACTTTTCAATCCATGAAAGTTTGGGAGAATAGAAGGTGAGATATTTTTCATGGTAGCATTTGTGTCTTCATCAATTATAGGGAATCCAAAAGAACTCTCAGTTCCTCTATTTACTCTACCTCTACCTCCTTATTCATTTCCTCTACCTCTTCCTCTATCTCCTCCTCTACCTCTACCTCCTCCAAATAGTACATTTTATCCATTAAAAAATTCTCTTTCTCCCTCTCCTCCTTCTTCTCCTCTTCCTGCCAATATAGATTCTTCAGAGTTGATATAAGATTCAATTTGCAGGGTTAACTACTCCTTTGGTTCCTATATTAATGGTATGTTGAAGAAAGGTTCTTTTTCTTCCTCTCCACTAGGTATTTATAACTCTTCAGCTAGAATACGATACCCTATAGAAGTGAAAAAGGTTACTCCTTCTGTTGGAGTCCTAGGGTATTCTTCCTCTAAGATTGCCTCAGTGGATGAAGTACGAGATCCACCAAATTGGATTTCTGACCTTAGAACTTCACGAAGTCTATGGCGAGTGAAATATGGAATATGGGTTTGAGATGGAGGTGTATCACTTCTTGGTCTTGGTGGAGTGAGTGGTGTTGTAGGGATTAAACCTCTGCCTCTAGCTATGAATCTGCCCCTAGAGTCCCTTTCTCTACGCATATCATTTTTTTTTTTTGAATGTAAGAAATGAGGTCACCTAATTACACTTCCTTGGAAATGGTGCCAAAATTTTTATTCAATTTACTGTCCTAAATTTCTTTCATAAATTATCAACGAGGGTTTGTATACTAATGAAGTGTTAGTGTACTATATAGCTAATCTTTTTCTTACTTTGTTGTTGTATTTTATGTTGTTTTGGGGGGGTATTATGTTCCTTGATGTCTAAAAATGTTAATCTAAAACTATGGAAATAATTAAATGAATATAATAAAATTTTAATAATGAATAAAAGGAAGTGTTCCTGAATTAATCTAATTTTCATAAAGAGAAACTAAAAACTATTGACTAGATAAAAACCTAGTTTGGAAAAAAAAAAGCATCTAGTTGATCTTATTGTTAGTGCTATTCCATGGATCTACGTATAAGAATGAAATTTAAGTGCTTGAAAGTAAATATAGAAAACGAAATCAACTAATGTACTTCAAGTTACTCCAACATTCAATTTTGAAGTGTTACCCTCTTGCAATTATGTATGAAGCAACTTTCTGTACTTTAACTCTTAATGTCCTAAAACTGTAAGCAAAGAAAAACATCTAATGTATCTGTAGTTACTCTGACATTCAATTTTTAAGCATAATATTCTTGAAATGGTGTGAAGCAACCAATTACACTTGATGATCTAGAAAATAAAATAAATCATGCAAAAGGTAACTCATTAATTGCATTCATTAAACATTCAATCATCCAATTTAGAAAGTATGAATGAATCAATCTTCTTGGAATGAGGAATATCAGTGACACAAATAAGTGAGGATCTAAAAGAAATATGTGAAAGCATAAACAACTAATGTATATTTTACTTTCTTCAATCATTCAATGTGAAGCATTACCCTCTTAAAATGTTGATTAAAAAGTCAATTACACCTTAGTTTCTAAATTCCTAGAAAGTAAATAACAACGTGCTAAGTAAATTCAATCATTGTATGATTTATACATTCAACCATTAAATTTAGGATCATTATCATCTTGAAATGGTTTTTAGGAACATCCATGAACATATTTAATTGAAAATCCTATTCCGAGGAAATGAATGACAAAACAATAAGGAAACTAGGAAACTGTGTGTTCTTAATTCTTCAATATGATTCGTCTGGAAAATAGATTTATCTATCTTCTTAAAATAACTTGGAAGGGAAAAGTTGCACAGTTGTGATTTATCACTATGCTATTACTCAAAAAATGAAATGAAGCATAAACCTAATTAGAAAAACAGAATTGCTGAAAAAAACAGAGTAATGAAATTAAGATAAAAACATAAATGAAAAACCTCCTTTAGATGTAGGGGCCCTCTGAAACTAATGTTTTTGAACTGCTAACTGATTAAGGATGTAATCAAGAAATCATTGGCAACATAAACTTCGTATTATGAAAGAGTGAATTCGGAATACAGAGTCTCAGCAAAAAGCTCGAGTTTAACACTATAATTCTGAACTGTGTTCTCGGTTCCATGAAACTGATATTTAAAGAAAAATTACATAAATATTTTTCAGTAAAAATAGCTATAGGTGGATATTATAATTGTATAGGACCATTTGACTCCTTGATTTTCTACGAAGAGCAAATCAAGACCCCTACTGATTTCTGCTAACGTCCTTTGACTTCATCTTTGACCATGATTTTAGGCTCGCCTTTCTGTTGACCTGGAACGAGTGAATATGATAGAATCCATGTAGGAATGATTCTAGAAACACCCATGTGGCCCAATTCTTTAGTTGACACCTGGAACCTACTAAACCATGAGAGTAGCTATGGAATCCATAGTTAGCTACAGAAAATGCTGCATTGTGTAGAAAAATTGCAAATATCTATCCAAATAGCAAGATCATGAAAATATAATATGGTAATCATTTTAATGCATCCTTAAGACAAAACATAGCATTTATCATTGATTGGGGTCTGTAATATTATGAGAAAGTGAGGGAAAAAGGTGAGAAAATTGTCAAAAAGAGGGTAACTTTGAGGTTCAACAGAAGGAAAAAAAAAAAAAAACGTTAGGGAAGCATAAAATAAAAAATGTGTGAATTCTTTAGTATTTTGAGAAATAAAACTATGGCTACCTGTTTAAATGCACCGAATGCTCAAAAATATTAAAATTTTAATTTATGATATTAGAACATTCAAAAGGGGGTTTAATTTTCACTTGTTGAAGTTAATGAATATAAGCACTTATTGACTTTATTATAAAGAACTACGCATTAATCATTAATCATCCTGTTATGCATTAATCCCCATTAGATCTGTTAACCCCTATGATCATATCGCAGACCATTAGTGGTACATCATTAAGTCCTAGATCACGCCTTGTAAACTATTCTCAGACAACTCGATATCACTTTACATTCTCCATTCATTTATATCATATCTACATCCTATCTCAAGCATTAGCATTCCGTGGTCACTCTCCCTACTTCTAAAACCATGTCACCTTTTTTCAAACCCAATCTTCAAATCCCTTTTCCAGTCCATACCCTATCAAATATGGCACCCAAGGCCTAAGTTAAAAAAAAAGTGACTCCTAAGGGTAAAGCCAAGAAACAGGTGACATAGGAAGTAAAAGTCATCAATCCAGTGGCTAAAGTCATCCTGGAGGTTGCCAAACCAGTTGCAGAAGACATAATTACTACAATGCGACAGCTTAACCTCAACCTCACACCCCTAGCCGACGCCTTTTTCAAAGTCATAGATTGCCATTATGAATTCGACTTCTATGAGCTACATCTGTGGCTACAACAAAAGCACATAGATAACTAGAACCCTATCACATTCTAGGAGTCCATGTTTCCTTTGTTTGCATATCCATAAACTCATCCTTCTCCTGATCTAATTGCGTAGTGTTAGAAGCAATATTATCCTATAACAAGATAAGTGGTGGCTCAGAATGGAAACATTCTGATCACCATATCCCCTGAAACCATAAACCCAATGCTACTCATCCCTTCATCTGATTCCTTATCTCATTTCAAAATTACTTCTCTCATGTACCTTTATGACAAACTATCTTTCCCTCAGAGAGCTCAGATATTTGAAATTTTCTTACCTGAGGATGCAGAGTTTCCCAAGAAAAATCCCCCATATGCATCCTCCATATTTTATATAGCTTCCAAGCACTACATCTCCCTTATTTCACGCCTATTATAAGGATACCCAAACGATGAAACAGTTGATGAACACATCATGAGGTTCTTATCTATCTTCAATAATGATAAATCATCATTTTTTATGTATAATTACAGCCAATTCTTGGCTGAAATTATACATGAAAAATTCATGAACTTCACCACACAAGGAGTGTTATTTTATACTTATGTAAGTGTTCACATGTTTTTTGTTTCAACAGGTAGAAATGCTACCTATCCACTTCAATAAGCAGGATGCATAGGGAGTGAATCAATCAGTGATTCACTGGACAGAATTGGTCAGAGCTTCATCAACAACCACTTATTTTGTAGAGTTCATAATCACATTCATATATCCAATAAGGCAGATCCTTACAAGTCAATCAGAGCCCAAAATTGCAGAAGAAATTAAAAGCATCCTGCATCTCAGTGAACAAGCCAAGATAGGTGATTGGTACCTGTATAAAAATCACACAGAAATCAGGGCATATGGCTGTGAACTCACACCTTATAAGCTTCCAAGGTATGTACCTATGATATTTTTATCCTTAGAGTACATTAGACAAATGTTAAACATGGATGAGCTACATTTTGTCTCAGGAAAGAGAAAATATCAGTTTAAACTCAAAGCCAATATTGGATCCTTCATATGTAATACCAGAGCAGGTGTTGTTGAAGCAAATGAATTGTTAAATAATATGGGTTTTCAACCAATTTTTACTTGTCATATAACCCCCATGACATTATTTATGCTCTGGGAGTTGAACTAAAAACAACTTCTTACACTCATACCTATAGAGAAGAAATACAGAAATACATGAACCAAGATGAATGGGTGGAAGGTACTCTCCAGGAGGTAGATGAAAATGTCATTTTAACTTCAAATGTATAGACCCCATTTCTTGGCAGTAATCAACAGAAAATAGTCAGAGAAGAGCCTCCACATGCCAAAGAAATCACGAAAGAGTTTATCTTGCAGCACAAAAAGCCAAAGCTTACTTATACCTTACTTTCAGAGGGAGGACAACCAGAGATAATAGATTTGGGAGATATTGAAGTCTTCACATACACCAGTGTTCCTAAGACTCCTCCATCAACATCACTTGCAAGAGAACCACTGGAAATTATACATCATTTGGATGCCGTCTCTTCTAAAGAGAAAAATATTTTCTCGAGATTCCTAGACATCAAGCACAAGAATAAAGCATTGACATTTGATGTTTATAGTCAATTCTAGAAGAAAACATCTATATAATAGCATAGGCTTCTCACTTATTTTGAAAATGAGAAAGGAAGGATGCAAATGGTCTTTCTGCAGGAAAAAATGTCATTTCCAAATACTCATGCTGAGTACAAGAAGATTGTCTTCTCTTTTGATGCAAAGTAGATTCACCCAATTGACCAAATGGGCATGCACAGGTAGTTAGAAGAGATGTTATTTTCAAAAATGGCCACAACAGCCATGTCACTTTCCAAATTGAAAGAAACACTGTCAAATGTTCAATCACAGTTGTATATTGAAAATTTGTCTTCATTGGCTAAAGAAAACAGAATGAAATCATTAGAAGAGCTTGTAGTAAAATTTTGGTATGACCCAAAAGACTGCAAGGAATTTTAGGAAATCATTAAAAAGAAGAATGTAGACATCTCTTCTCTATGCAAACAACTTAAGCTACCCTCAATTGAAGACTCATAGACTAAGGATATTGTAGAAAATGAATATAAAAAGGAGGAGATGTTGAAGTTAATCGTTGATCAAAATATGCAAATTAGAAAGATGGAAGAAAAAATTGAAGAATTACTACTGAAAGAGAAATCAACACTCCAGGTAAATACCGATCCTAATAAAACAACTCAAACATCTTCTATAGGTACAAAACCTTCAACAGCTTTGACTACAACTAATGCAGCAAAATTGGCACAAGATTTGGCCATTCAGAAGCAGACGCATGAGAAGTTACAACAGAGGTTTCAAGTTCTTGAGTCGCAGAAGAATAAAAATGATACTTTATATGTAGAGGAAATGGAAAAGACTCATCAGTTAGGATTTAAGATCAAATAACTAGAGAGTGAATCTCTAATGGTAGCAACTCTGGGTGAAGCTAAGCAGAATATCATGGAAGACATCAATAGGTCTATGACATAGGTATGGCCATCCATACAGATTATCTCCAAACATAAGGAGATCATCACCAAATGCATAGCAGCCATTCAAGAGCAAAAAGAGCATCTAAAAAAGAAGCCAAGTGAAGTCACTGATATGATCAAAGATCTCAATTCAAAGAACAAAGAGGAGTTGGAACAAATCAACATCTTGGACAGAACTGCAACCATTTTGGAGATGAAGAAAGTTTTGTAGAAAATAAATTTAATCAACCAATTGTAGACCAAATGTGAAGCTTTGAATATTGTTTTTCAAAGGTTTCATACTAAATTTAATGTTTTAAATCATAAAGGACCGCCAGTATTAGTAGGATTAGATGATTAAGTTAGAAGATTACTACAAAAAATTATACACAATTGCAATAGATAAGTCAAAGTTTGCAGTTATCAAAGGACATATTACAGGGAAAGCATTGCTTGAAGCTCTAAAGTTTGATTTGATCATTCAACATCAAATCAAGCACTTATTCATTCAAATACCAAATTTTGACAGATATACCTAAGTAGATGAAATCTTCAGGAAAATGATGATTGTAGAAATCCTGAGTCAAGATGAATGGGATATGTTTTGTGAGACCTTCGAGTAAAAGGATGAATTTTACAGCATGCCATCACATCAAGTTTTTGAGGGTCCAGTCAACAACAACTTCCACCAAAAGGGACCAATTAATCAACAACTTCCAAGAAAACAGAGACATTCCATCTTTCTATTTCCTTCTTCTATTCTTCTCTATTTTATTATCGTAAATCAGTTCAATATATTTCTATGCTTTGGGAATTAGTATAAATAACTCTCATTTCGAGTTATCAAGGGTTTCACCCTTGGATGAGAGAATTTTGTAAGCATAAATTGTACAAGTATTTTCTATCATCAATAATAGAAGAAGGATTATGAATTATTCTCATACAACTCTGTTCTCTCTGTCAGTTATTTCAAGTTTTCATACATTTTGTCTCTTCATTTGTTTAATTGTTATCAAGGTAACCAGGTGAGATTAACTGTGTTTCAATACTATTATAATTCCTCCTGAAGTTATTATCAATATAAATAATGATTTACTTAAAAAAAAATTTATGTAAGTCCCTTTCATTTATAAATTGTTAGCATCTTCATAATGTTAAATGTGTTTTATTGAACTTTTAGACATTTTTTAAAGGTTTTCAACCTTATGACTTATTGAAGAATTCAATCTGAATATTTTATAATCATATATTCTTACATAAATCTACTTAATATTTTTACAAAACCTTAATCACTGTGTGAGATAAAAAAGTAGCCCTTACTTGTAATTACTGATATTATTTGGATGATTTAATCAATAATTATTTGCTAAAAGTTATATTATACATTGGTCCTCCAAAATTAGAAAACATAAACAAAAAATTATATATTTTTTGGCATGCTTAGTGGCCACAATTATCTCAAAGAACAACTTCAATTTGGCATCGTTTTCGGGGAATGAATTTGATTTTTTTTCCCTCGGACAATAATAAAACCGTATTTCTTTAAGGTGACTAAAGGTTTAGTTAGGTCAAAATTTCTCACCTGGTGACTCCACTGTGACCAAGTTGGCTCCTTCAAAGCACATGAGATCTCGATCTGACTCTGAGATTGTCCAACCCTTATCATATCCAAAGAGATTAGTAAGAAGAGCTTCATCTAGAAGAAGGCATCAAACCCCTTCTTCTTCTATTCCTCAACAAGAGATCAATTTAATTCTCGATCCTTTCATATCTGCACCAAGTCCTTTAGAATCAGAAGACATACCTCACAGAGTGCACGAGCTAGTATCTAAATGAGTGGAGTTTCAATCAGCCTTGTTATTTCATTTTTCAGAGTCTTATAAATTAGATATTGAACCTTCTGAATCTCCTATATCAGATTAGGATTTGGTTCTAAAATTTCCTAGATTCAAACCTATTGATTTCATTTCCCCCGTTACATATTTTTCACTTTCTACTTCACACAAACTAGAAGATCTCTATTCTCTTTATTCCAATCCTTTATTTTAACCTAGACAAGGAGAAGAAGAAGTTCAAAAATTGGTTATTAGAAATCCTTTATGGTCCCAAAGAAGGTCTTACATCCCATTTCATTCTCCTCCTCAATCTCCACCTCATTCCTCACCTCCATCCTCTCCATATTCACCTATACATTCTATGTCTTCCTCTTCAACTACTAATACTCATTCCTCTACATCAACATCTTCGAGTATGGCTAGTTTTAGACCAATCGTACAAGCAATATATGCCCCTCTTTTACTCCCTTCTATCCTTAATTATTTTCCTCCATGATATCTAAAACACCTTCCTATATTTCATGATGAAACTGGTTTATTAGCAGATGACCATCTGGCATCATTTCTAGATTTTGTAGATAACATGAACATAGAACATGAAAATGTTTATATGAGATTGTTTGTCCAATCCCTAGAAGGAAATGTTAGGATTTGGTTTAGGAAATTACCCATTTATTCTATTAGATCACGGAAAGAATTAACTAATGTCTTTAAAAATCAACAAGGAGTGAAAAATGAACCTGTATATTTCTTAATTGAATCTGAAGAGCTAAAAACAAATTTTGGAGAACCAGTTGCTGATTTCATCAAAAGATTTAATAAAATTTACCACAAAACTCCTCCTGATAGTAAACCTCCTGTAGCATCAACTAAGGTTAGATTTTTAACAGCCTTTGAGGATGAATTTGTTGTCCTGTTGAGAGAAAGGAAATACTGAACCTTAGAAGAGATGAAAACTAATGTTATATAGGTCGAAGCAAATAGGTTTGCATCAGCCAAGTTAAAAGTTAAAGCCCAAAGGAAATTAAAATCAAATCAGGAAGATTCTTCATTAGGGGAAATTTTAGGTCTAAAATAGGCCTCCTAAGGAAATTATAAAATAATAGTGGAAATAATAAAATAAGATTTGATTACATCATCAAATTTTAGAGGGAAAAAATAGAAAACTACTTTTTCAACTCATATTTTCAACTTATCTCCCAATGTTTTTACTCAAATTTTGAGCAGGAGTACTCGTTGGATGCAAAATTTAATTCCTTATCCAAGGATTACCCATGTTGCATACTTTCGATAGGTCATTCTACATGAAAAATGAAAAATACATGAAAAACATGATTCCAATCACGTTTATTTATGTATTTATCATTTTTCGTCTAGCGGGTTCCATCAAAAGTATGCAACATAGGTACTCCTTGGATGAGGAATTAAATTTTGCATCCAACTGGTACTCCCACTTGAAATTGGAGTAAAAACTTTGGGAGATAAGTTGAAAATATGAGTTGAAAAAATAGTTTTATTATTTTATTATTTTTTAATATTTTTACCCTTTTACTTAAAAAATGGTGAGTTAGCCCCCATTATCGACATTATCATCTTGAATCCTAATGGTTTTTACAATGTATATTTTTTTTGTACAATTTTCTTAGGAGACCCATTTTAGATCTCAAAATTTCCATAATGCTTCTTCGTCTAAATCTAAAAATGAAGATGCAAAAATAGATGAAATCACATCACTTCTTATAAACCTCAACAATAGGATTTCAAAGATTGAAACTCAACCAAGAAAAATCCAAGAAATTGTTTCTAGACCCCAAACACAAGTTCAAGGTTAATATAAAAAGGTTGCTCGATTGCAAATTCTTCAGAGGCCTCATAATGAACAACAAGTACCCACATGATTGTTGATTGATGATAAAAAAGATAATGACAATACTTTATCTATCAATGAAGATATTAATAACATAGATCATACATCCCTTCAGGCTGCCATTGTTCCTATCCCCCAAAGTCAAACCCCACAAGAAGACCAAGATACTTCTCAGGTTTCTAAATATGAAACTTTATTTGAGTTTCTGATTGTAGAACTCAATATAATATATGACTTAAGACCTAGACATGTCACTGGTGGACCTCCCATATCATACATCCCTTCATACTGCCATTGTTCCTATCCCCCAGAGGCAAACACCTCAAGAAGACCCAGATACTTCTCAGGATTCTAAATATCAAGCTTTTTTATGAGTTTCTGATTGTAGAACTCAGTGGAATATATGACTTAAGACCTAGACCTATTCCTAGTAGACCTCCCAAAAACCCTGTAATAATTGAACCTCAAGTAAAAACTAGTGAAACTCAAACTACTTATGTTCAACCTCTAAATCAGTTAAGTGATTTTGCTCAAATTGATAAAACTGTATTGACTTCGTTTAATGTGGAGAAAGAGTTAGAAAGAGTTAAAATTCTAATTCCACCTTTAGAACTTTCTAAAAACCCAGGACATAAAAGTCAAGTTGAAAAATGGATCCAAAACTCTAGTGTGGATGTTGAAGGATATATTATTAATCTGTAAAATGAAAGACCCACCATAGCTTTTGGTCCTAGTTCTAATATGATTGCTGAACCCATACCACCTTTTTATGTGACTTTGAAAGTGCATGACTCCCTGCTATACAATTTTATGTTTAATTCTCGTGCTTCACACAACTTAATGCCCAAATTCATTGTCAGATCCCTATATTACTAGTTTAGTCCCTTACTGTTATTAGTGTAGCATCCTTATTGTTATTGTTAGACACTTGTAACCCCAATATTGTTATTATTGTGCCCTTACAATATTATTGTTAGGTCAGCTAGGATTATATTATGGCCCCATGGAATCCTATATATAGAAGGAGGTTTTGGTCATTTGTATCATCCAATAATTGTTCATTTATGTAATGTATTTGAGGTTTCCCCATTGAAGTGGCTGATCTCTAGGTGTTGATATTTATTTTATTCTATTTTTGGAGCTTGTTTCATAACATTTGGTCTCAGAGCTTTGGATTATAGGGTTTTGCTGCTCCAAATAGTTCATCATGGCATTTTCGCTATAACGTTTTTTCTAAGAAGGTTCGGAAGCTAAAATTTTACAACGTGGAGCCGAAATCCTGAGGAACATATTGAAATAATTTCAGGTCTTGGTTCGCAATATTTTCAGAGATATGATCTATGGAAGTTAGGGCTTTTTGTAGGCTCCTGAATTTAACCTAAACAGGTCATCGTGGAATTTTCACTATAAATTTGTTTCTACGAGGGTTCAAAAGCTATTATTGTTACAGAGTGAAGCTGGAATCCACAGGAATGTCATCCAAGCATTTTAGATCTTCATTCATAATATTTTTGGAGATATGATCTGTGGGAGATAGGGCTGTTTTAGGCTCCTGAATTTTATCTCAAAGAGGCAACCGTGGAAAAATCGTCATAACTCTCTCTTTGAGCATTCAATTGGAATTCTGTAAAAAGTGGTCATAATCACACGAACTATAGTTTCATGTATATCAATTTCAGAGCCAAAGGAGGAAACCGTGATACATGGAACTCCATACAATTTCTCTCTACTAAACTAGTCCATAATTAGGGCATTGTGGGAGATTGAGCATAACTTGGTCTTGAAGAATCCAAATCAGGTCAAACCTAAGGAATTTAAATGAAGCTTCAAAGGGCTAGTATAGAGCTGAATTTCAGATATTGAAGATTTGAATTCACATAGATAATTCAGTTTCAATATTGAGCTCCGAAAAATCAAGAAAAATGTGTGTATTTTTTTCGAATTGCATAAATCTTGTTTGAAAAAATAGTTTTAAGTGATTCCAAGGTACTATTGAGCATATATATCCATATTGGGTTCTAAAATCCCTCCTAAAAATAATTAAACAACCATTAAACCTTCAGAATATGCTACTATTACTCATGAAGATGAAGAATTGCAACGTGATCTATCAAAATTACAAGAGAAAGTGCACCAAATTTCACTCTCGCAAAGAGCAACAAGAAATGAAATGGAATTTTTGGAGAAAGGCTTGGAAGCAAAGATTGATGGTTTGAGGAAAGGTGTGGAAGCTAATATGGATGGTGTGGAAGCTAATATGGATGGCATGGAAGCTAATATGGATGACATGGAAGAAAAAATGAAAGACAACATGGAAAACATGAAGGATGATCTAAAAGAAGACATGAAATATTTGAGAAATTTGATACGATAAATGATTCCTAATGGCGAAAAGATAGTAGAAGAAACTCATGATGAGAACAAAATAAATGTTAATCATGATTTCATAAAATCTAATTTTGGATGGAAGAACCACCATATTCCATAAATGGATATAAGGAGGTTTGATGGAAAGGATACTATAACATGGATACTACAGATGGAGAAATATTTTGATCTCAATAATGTGCAAAACACACAAAAGGTAGGAATTGGAGCTTTACATTTAGAATAAAATACGTTCGTATGGTATCGATGGCTTTTCTCCCATAAAAAAAATTGTCACTTGGTAATTTTTTATGGAGGAAATGATAGCACATTATGAGGATACAAAAAGCAACAGCTTCTTTAGCCAATTGATAACTATCAAACAAAAGGGTTCGGTGGTGGAGCACATTGAGGACTTCCAAAAATTGAATATAAGGGTAATTGATATTCCATAGGAACACATGATTGATGTCTTCATAGGGATTTTAAACAATAACATCCAACATGAAGTTCGCATTTGGGAACCTGATTCATTGGAAAAGGCATTCAGGTTGGCAATAAAAATTGAATGTAAAATTATGGTGACAAGGAAGATTACCACTCACATATATAAAGATGGAAGTGTTGCTACTCCTAGAATTCCACAACCTACAAGTTTGACACCACAACAATTGGAAGAAAAAAGAGAAAACGGGCTTTGCTACAGTTGTGATAGAAAATACACTAAAGGTCATAAGTGTGTTGAGAAGAAATTATTTTACATAGATTGTGAAGAGGAAGAAGAAAATGAACAAGAATCTTCAAAAGAAGAGGATATAAACCAGGAACTAACCCTAGAAGAGGAAGAAATGAGTCTGGCCATATTGTGTAATGCATTTGTAGGAATTACCATTCCTCAAACTCTCAATATAGAAGGACATATCAAGAAGAAACATGTAACAATGTTGATTGATTCGGGTAGTACCCATAATTTTATTCATTGTAAGGTAGCCAAGGAATTGAATTGTTTCCTATTCCCAGTACCAAAATGTCAAGTGGTGGTTGCAAATGGAGGAGCTATAAATTTCTCTGGAAAATGCCATAATATAAAGCTAACCATGGGGGAATATGTATTGAATAGTCCAATGCTTTCCATTCCAGTGGGAGGTGTTGATGTTGTACTAGGAGTAAAATGGTTAGAATATTTGGGGATGGTAGCTTTTAATTTTCAAGAACTTTCCTTAAATTTTTTCAGAAGGAAAGAAAGTCAAATTATGAGTTATCGCAAGGAATCCGGGAAATATAATAAGCTATAATGTCATGACAAAGCTTCTGAAGAAAGAACAACGAGGAGTAATTGCACAATTATGCTCACTAGAAGTTCCAACATCAAAATTATCTATTTCTGCAGATCTCCAAAAAGTCTTGGACAATCATTCCAAGGTGTTTGAAACTCCCAAAGGACTCCCACCTATTCATGATCATGATCATGCTATTCGTTTGATTCTAGGAAGTTTTCCTCCAAACATTAGGCCTTATAGATATCCTTATGTCCAAGAGAGTGAAATTGAACGTATGATTGCAGAAATGTTAGAGGCTAGTATAATTCAACCTATTCAAAGTTATTTCTTTGCTCCAGTAGAATTGGTGCACAAGAAGGATGGATCATGGTGCATGTGTTCGGATTATAGGGAGCTCAATAAGCTCACCATGAAAGATAAATTTTCCATCCCTGTGATTGATGAATTATTGGATGAATTACATGCAATGATTTATTTTACCAAGTTGGATCTTCATTTAGGATATCATCAAATTAGAATGAAGACTAAAGATATTCTGAAAACAATATTTCGAACTCATGAGGGTCATTATGAATTTTTGGTCATGAATTTGACCTTACTAATTCACCTTCTACATTTCAAGGGTTGATGAATTCCATTTTCAAACCATTCCTTAGAAAATTTTTGCTAGTATTTTTTGATGATATACTAATCTACAACAAGTCTTGGAAGGATAAGATTCAACATGTTGACAGGGTGCTCAAACAATTGCAGGAGAAACAATATGAAAAAACATCCAAATTTTTCTTTGGAGTACAAGAGGTGGAATATCTGGGTCATATTGTATCTCATGAGGGTGTTAAGGTAGACCCTAACAAAATTAAAGCCATTATGGAATGGAAAGTCCCCACAACCATAAAGAAATTGCGAGGATTTCTCGGGTTAACAGGAAATTATCACAAGTGTTTTAAGGATTATGGGAGAATAACATCACCTCTAACAACATTATTGAAGAAAGATGCATTTTCATGGACTCCTAAAGCAACTAAGTCCTTTGAACATCTTAAAGAGGCAATGTGCCTAGCACCGGTCTTAGCTACACCACACTTCACAAAAACTTTTATTATGGAATGTGATACCTTAGAAAATGGAATTGTTGTTGTTTTACTTTAAGAAGGAAGGCCCATTTATTTTCAAATTTGTCCAATCAAAGGAAAGTATTTAAAGAAAGCTATTTATGAGAAGGAAATGTTAGAAATACTACATTCACTAAAGAAATGGTGACCTTACCTAATGGGAAGACATTCAAGGTAAAAACTGATCATGATAGTCTTAAACACTTTTTGGAACACAGACTATATTTAGAAGAGCAACAAAAATGGGGCAAAAAGATGTTGGGTTATGGCTTTGAAATAATCTACAAGAAAGGGAAGCTAAATGTTTTTGCAGATGCACTCTCAAGAAAGAATGAAGAGGTGGAAGCATTTCTTTGTGCCATTTCTATTATCCAACCATATTGGATAACCGAAGCAAGGGATGAATGGAAGAAGGACGAAGAAGTGTGGACACTTATTCAAAAGTTGCAGCAAGATCCTAGTACATCTAATACATTTAGTTGGAAAAATGACTCCTTATGGTACAATGAGTGCTTATATATTTGTAAGAGTTCCCAACTAAAGAAAAATATTCTTTTGGAATTTCACACTTCTCATGTAGGAGGACACTCAGGATTTTTAAAAAATTACCACAGGGTGAAGAAATAATTTTTTGGGATGGCCTTAAATCTGATATTCAAAAGTTTGTGGCGGAATGTTTGGTTTTCCAATAAAATAAATTTGATACAATTAAGACCCCGGGTCTTCTACAACCTCTATCCATTCCAAGTCAACGTTGGGAGGATATTTAAATGGATTTTATCACAGGTTTACCTAATTCCAAAGGAAAGAGTGTCATCGTGGTGGTAGTTGATAGACTTAACAAGTATCCACACTCTTGTGCATTATCTTATCCATTTAAAGCAATTAAAATTTCTACTACATTTATGGACACAATTCAAAAGATACATGGAAACCCAAATATTATTGTGAGCAACAGAGATCCCATTTTTACTAGAAATTTTTGAACGGAGTTATTTTCTTGTTTGGGTACTCAATTAGCTCATACCTCATCTTATCATCCTCAATCAGATGGTCAATCTAAGATAGTGAATAAATGTTTGGAAGGATATCTTCATTGTTTTGTATCTAATAAACAAACACAATGGGTCAAGTGGTTACCTCTCGCTGAATGGTGTTATAACACTTCCTTCCATACTGCAACAAAAATGACCACATTTATGGCACTTTATGGATATCATCTACCATCCATCACATAATTTTTAAGAGAAAATTATAAGGTTCAAGCAATGGAAGATCACATCGAGCATCAACAAGAAGTTCTCCAACTCTTAAAGGATAACCTAAATTTGGAACAAAATAAAATGAAACAACAAGTAGATCAACATCGCAGCGAGAGAAGTTTTGATGTAGCAGACTGGGTATTTTTACGACTACAACCATACAGACAAATGTCCCTCAAGCAAGTTAAGAACGATAATAAATTATTGCCAAAGTATTATGGTCCTTACAAGGTGTTACAAAATATTGGTACTATGGCATACAAATTGGAGCTTCCTTCTTCTTCACGAATGCATCCATTTTTCCATGTTTCATGCTTAAAGAAGGTTATAGGTGAAAATATTCCAGTTCAAACAATATTGCCAGAACTTGATGAAGAAGGAAAAATCATATTGGAACCTGAAGTGGTCATGGAAACAAGAACTCGAAAGCTACGAAATCGATCAATTTCAGAATATCTCATCAAGTGGAAGAACTTACCCACTGAAGATTCTACATGGGAGGATGAGAATTTAATACAGAAGCACCCAGAGCTACTCAAGTGTTGAGGACAACACTATTTTGAAGGAGAGGGGAAATTTAGGTCCCTATATTACTATTTTGGTCCCTTATTGTTATTAGTGTAGCCCCGTTATTGTTATTGTTGTACCCTTGTAACCCTAATATTGTTACTATTGTGCCCTTACATTACTATTTTTAGGTCGGCTAGGATTATATTGTCGCCCCTATGGACTCCCATATATAGAAGGAGGTTTTGGTCATTTGTATCATCCAATAATTGTTCATTTATGTAATGTAGTGAAGGTTTCCCACTTGAATTGGTTGATTTCTAGGCATTGATCTCTCTTTTATTCTATTTTTGGAGCTAGTTTCATAGCAATCATTATGGAACAACTCAATTTGGATATTTATCGAACCTATCACGACCTATATACCTTTGAATCTAAGAGGGTGCAATGTTTAGGACTTATAAAATATCTAGTGGTCACTTTACATGAAATACCAACTAAAAGTGTTGTATTAGACATAGCTGTCACTGGTATTCCCCCCAAATTTAGAATTATTTTATCAAGATCATGTTGTGCAAAATTGGGAGGGATTCCTAAAATGGACATGTATTTTTCCATTATTATTGTATATGGTGGAGAGAGCCTTAGGTTATATAAAGAATTCAGATTCCTAAACTCTGTTTGAAAAGTTGATCAGGCTAGAAATCATCCCATTTATGCAGTTGATCAGGATTTTAGCTATTTCCAACTATCATCATATAATTCACAAAATTCTCAACTCAAGATAAAGGATGTAATTGAAACCCCTAAATATATTCAAACTGAAATTTGGAAATCATTCTTTGATGAGTCTTGCACCAAATATGGAGCCGGCATAGGAGTTTTTTTTATTCCACCTGATAAAGAAAATATTACTCAATCATGCAATTTTTATTTTGAGGTCACAAATAATGTTGCGGAATATAAATCTTTTATCCAAGGAGTACAACTTGCTAAAAGTTTAAAGGTTCAAAATTTAAGTGTCTTCACTGATTCAAAACTCATAGTAAGTGTTATGCAGAATAATGATCTATAGATAAATCAAATTCACTAAGCGTGGTGATAGGCACTTAAAAAAATAGATTAAAGACTTTGATATCACTTTCTCTAAGAATAAATAGACACACAAAAATATAGAAGAACCTACTTGTGATCCAAGCACTTCCTATTACCCTTCTATCACTTTTGTTGTAGCCTCCAATCCAATTTCGATCGCCAAATTGATTCTTGCAGTTATAAACAGAGAATAAAAAAAAAATTACAATATACAAATTCCTATTTATATTACTCAGTTAAATCGATTAAACATGAAACATACACTACAAAAAAATGACATTGGTGAGGGTCATGCTTGTGACAGACCTTTAAGGTCCATCACCAATGTCAAATATGGTGAATGTCCTTAAAAATGTGTTGTTGTAAGTGTATATAGTGATGGCCCTTTAAGGTCTATCACTAAAGCTATTTTCAATGACACTTTTGGTGAGGTTTGTTAAGGGCCCATCACTATTTCTGTCTTTAGTGACACTGTAATGTTCCCAAATTTTCCAATAATATTTTGGAACATTAATTTTTGCTGATTTCACCTAGGAGGAGAATAAATGGGTAAGGAAACCCATGCATAATAAAAATATCAATAAAATCCCTCTATGTATGAAAGGGGATCATCATTGGAGCTGGTTTTCACACCCTCATGTGTGAACAGGGTTATTTCCAAGTGGACAAGGTCAAGTTTGACCATGTCAACAACACTGGGCCAAGAGGTGGAGCATACTTAGAGAAGCAGCATAGTATGAATGAGGAAAGGGTTATTTGGTGGAGGAAACTGTAAAAGGAGTGGGACCCATGGATAGGGGATTTCATTTGTTTAAAATGAGGGCAAGACAGCCATTGTTCCTCATGCTTATGTTTATTCATCTCAATTGTCCACAGATAATTGTGCTTCCTTGCTGCTTAGCAAGAATTGCTGGAGGAATTCATGTTTAGGATTCCCTCTCCTTCTTGAGAGGTCTCTGGAGGAATTTTTCTTCATTTTCCTCACATCTAGGCTTGAGGCCAAGCATCCTCCATCAAGACATCATTATTTCTACAGCAGATTAATGTTGTTTTGTCGGGTGTTGCAATGAGGGTTCACTACAACACCTTCATCAGATATTTTCAGAGGAGGAGTCCCTCTTTCCTTTGAGATATCATATTGGAGGAATTTCGGAGCATATTGCAGACTTTGGTATCAAGGCCAACTCATTTCCTAGCACTACAATGTAGTTCCATCCAGTGACTGCATTATTTTGAGAGGAGCATTTGCAATGGGGCTCTTGCAGATTGTTGGAGGGTGAGATCTTTGGTGAAGGGATCAACCTTTCATCCTAAAGATCCATTAGAGGAGGAACATTCAGTTTTGGCATCATCTATTGCCATCTCCATCCAGTTCTATTTTTCAGTTGCTGCTGCTACCAAGCAACTCCGGCATTTTGCAATTTTTGTATTTTATTGCCAATCCTTCCTGGATTGACATGAGGTAGTATTTCAGAGTTGATATCTCCACTCCCAATGTTGTATTGGGCCATGTATTGACATATCCATGTATTTTACATTGTTAGCATTTAGTTTCTCTATAAAACTGCGATGTCATAGCTTGGTATACATTGTGTAGCAGTGGTTTTGTCATGTATTTTGTACTTGTTTCTTGAGGCTGAGCATTGCCTATCTTGAGTGACCATTTTCCTCAAGATCTTGTATTCATTTGTTGCTGCTATTATTTAATCATAAGCTATGGATTTCTCTCACATTTATATGAGTTGACTTTTGTTGCTGCTTCATTGTTGTCTTTTCATATTGCTGGAACTCCAACTCTAGAATATCTTGAGATATACTCATTGTTGTAGCATTTTCCTAAAAAGGAATATTACAGTGGTATCAAAGCATAATCTTTGGCCCAGCCAGTGGATCTCAGCCATCATGCTATCAAGGAGAGAGAAGAGAAGTACTCCATTATATGGAGAAAATATGGAAGAAGAGCTTACAAAGCTTCTTCCAAAATCCATACAGAGCATTCATGAGGAATTTGAGAAACTAATGAGGGATATTTGTACAAGATCTCCAAGAGGGGTTGAAACTGAGTCAAACTCTAGATTTTTCTTGTAGGGCATGTGACCATGGAGCTACACCGCATGATACATAGCGCAGTCAACTGGCAAGCTTTGCCATGGGAAGAGAAGAAGAAGGAGGAATGTCGAATAAATGGACTCTTATAGGTTTCTTGCATGAGTATGAATCTCATACTCAGAAGTTTAGAGATCATATTACTTTTCCAGAGTTTTGCAAGATTATGGTAAGGAGGATCAAGTAGCATGACGAGGAAAAATTTCTTCTATATATCTTTGATGGTTCCCCTACTTTTTCAACCAGGGCTTGGATAGAAGAATTAGACACCTTTCTAAAACAGCATCATATTCCCAAATATGAAGCCATAAGAGTAGCAGCACTACACTTGGGAGGTAAGGTCTATGCATGGTGGTTATTTGAGTCTTTTACTTTGAAAAATGCAAATACCTCTTCTTATGCAATGTTCATTCGAACTTTGATAAGAATATTTGATAGAATAAATTCTAAAACACATGTGGAGGAAACAAACAAATTCAAACAAACAAAACCCTTGCATGTGATGGAGGAAACCATAGACTCAAAAACATTTCAGAGAAACATGAAGGAGGTTGATATCTTGCATGATACTTTATTGGAGGCAAGACCTTCATCTTGTATTTTGGCACAATGAGGCAAAGAGATCCCTTTTCCAAAAGAGGATCAAATCATTGGAGGATTGCCCACTCATGTTGAGGAAGCTGAGGGCAACAACGTTGTCATTTCTAGAGTTGATCTAGCACCTCATGCAGAGGAAGGAGAAGCTCTTGCTCCAACTAGAATGATTCTTGCAGCTTTGCAAGGAAGTCCCCAGGATCTTATACATGGAGGTCCAAGCACTATCAATGAGCAACATAATTGTGCAGCACTGTAGCTGGAAGAAGGAGGAAGGGAGGAAGAGCAACATCAGGTGATGAGAGGCACACACCCTTCTCTATTTCAGAGAGCTAGTGCAAAGAGAAGGAAGACTGTGTTGTGCTGTGAGAGCAAGGGCAAGGCTGCCCAACGATATGTACATTCCACTCTTGACATTGATTTCTCACTGCATAGAGGCATTCCACCATGTAGGCCACCAGATCTATTATTGATGAGAGACATTTTGTCTTTGGGTTCACCACTCTTGGATTATGGAGAGCTGAAGAGTTTGGAAGATAAATTTAGAATGGGGGATTTCAAAGTATCAGACAGCAGCATGAGGAGAGCTACACATGCCAGATCACCAACGTTGTCTCTGAGGAGGATTGATCCTTACTGGAGATCTTAGCTCTTAGTTGAGTACTCCAAGGATCTTGGTGCATGCATGATTCTAGATGACCCGGAGAGAGATGAAAGATACTTAGTGGTTGATATGGTCATCTATTCATTTGGCAGATTCTTCTTGACTAGAGGTTCTAGTCTAAAGGAGAAGCTATTGCATGCAGCACATGAGGACTTCCTTTCCATGCATTGTGATGCATATCTTGCCTTGGCAGAGGAGTTCATTTGGGATGGAATTCAACAAGAAATACATCAGCATATGGAGAGATGTAGAGCCTAAATGATGATGGAGAGGATGTCATAGCCACCCTCCTACTCATTGGGAGTAAGGGAGCATTTTTAGTTGAGCCATTTTAGCTCAAGTCTTCTAGTGCATGATGGAGAATTTACAATTTCACCTTATGATTTGTACTTCTTGTATTTTTGTGAGCAACATATTGTAACAAGGAGGATTATTCCTTCTTGCATATTGTATCATCATGTAATTGAAGGCATTTGTAGCATTGAGATTGGCTATCTCATTGGTGGGTTGTGGGGAAATCCACATGATTCTTGGTGTGCACCATTGGCACCAAATTATACTTTCATATTTCTATCTTGTAAAATGATTGTGGTAGAAAACAAGTGGCTAGAAAAAAACTTGTTTTTGTTTGATTTGATGCAGGGAAGGGATGCACTACTTTGGTTCCTTGTGTGGGACCTTCATCCACTTTCCGGTTTTCCTACGACAACTTTTTTCTATCGGTTTTTGCTTCCATGTGTTGCTGATATGTATATGCTCATGGGAGGCTTTGATTGGAGAGTGGGCTTGAGATTGAGGATGCCCATTGGGAGCATGATCCTCCATACTATACATGTTGTATATTTCAGGAGGGACCATGGGCCAACCATGAAGGCCACATTACATTTCGTGTCTTCTTGTGGGAGGAACCACTTGGACAACTTGAGGAGGCACTCCATGGATCATGAGGAGATGGATGAGCTTGCACAGTCAAATATTTTCCCTTTGAGGATGAGGGGAGACTCATCTATGAGCCACTCCATTTATAGGAGCAAATCATGTGTAAGAGTATTGTTGATTTTCATAGTAACTTGTCTATATGTATCCATCTCTTGACCATATATGTGCAGGGACTTGCTCAAAGAAGGAATACTCTTCCTTCTAGATTTTATATTCTACATGAGAACATTATGGATGATCACTCCCTAAGAGGATATGGGGAGGATATTTCTTGTAGAGAACATACTCACATTTCACATGGCATCATTCACTTTCTCCAGGAGATTGGGGTGGCAAGAAAATGGTGGGGAGGCCACCCATCATTTTATCTTCCATGGCAGTGGAGAGTCAAATTGCGTTGGCTACACTTGAGGGACCATTGTCCTTCTCCTTTACTTCACATGGTAGCGAGCATGATTCTCCTTATGGTTCCCTTGGTTGATATTGCTAGAGCTCTTCTTGGGAGCATGATTGAAGACAAGACACATTGGGTGAATGTGTCCTTGGAGGGAGAAAACTCCCACACACTTTGCACTACATGTTCTAAAGGGAGCATGGGAGATGGTATGGCCACTACAACACCTCATTTGTTTCCTTATGAGGTGAGCCATATGAGGAATAATATTCCATATGATGATGATTTCCAACTCATCATATATGGAGATACTTGGGCCAGCATGATTTGCAGCATTGGAGGAGAGATCCTTGGGGATCTCGTCTTCATCTTGCCACTTGAGGGCAAGTATTTTGCAGCACGGGATCAACGTTTTTTCTAAATTTATGATGAGTGTACAGAAGGATAGAATGGGTTAGGTTACATTTTCTGCCATGAGCTAATTTCATCCTACCTACTTTTCTGGAGCCAAAGGTGGAAGACAATTTCCAGGAGTTGCCTAGTTAGGAGGTAACTCATTTTTCATGGATGATTTCTTGGGGGTTGGAGGATACACATGAGGAAGATGTTCTACAATAAATTATAGAATCCATGCCTTGAGAAGAGGCTATACAGTTCTGTCCTTGCAGTTGCTTGGGGACAAGCAACATTTGGGAGGGGAGGACTGTAATGTTCCCAAATTTTCCGATAATAATTTGGAACATTAATTTTTGTTGATTTCACCTAGGAGGAGAATAAATGGGTAAGGGAACCCATGCATAATAAAAATTTCAATAAAATCCCTCTAAGTATGAAAGTGGATCATCAGTAGAGCTGGTTCTCACACCCTCATGTGTGAACAGGGTTATTTGCAAGTGGACAAGGTCAAGTTTGACCAAGTCAACCATGTTGAGGCAAGATGTGGAGCACACTTACAGAAGCAATGCAATATGAATGAGGAAAGGGTTATTTGGTGGAGTAAACCCTAAAAAGAGTGGGGCCCATGGAGAGGGGCTTTCATTTGCTTAAAAGGAGGGCAAGGCAACCATTGTTTCTCATGCTTATGTTTATTCATCTCAATTTTCCATTAGAAAAATTGTGCATTCCTTGCTGCTTAGCAAGAATTTCCGCAGGAATTCCTATTTAGGATTCCTTATCCTTCTTGAGAGGTCTCTTGAGGGATTTTCCTTCATTTTCCTCACATATAGGCTTGAGGCCAAGCATCCTCCATCAAGACAACGTTATTTTTGCAGCAGATTAATGTTTTTTTGTTGGGTGTTGCAGTGAGGGTTCACTACAACACCTTCATCAGATATTTTCACAGGAGGAGTCCCTCTTTCCTTTGAGATATTATATTGGAGGCATTTCAGAGCATATTTAATACTTTGGTATCAAGGCCAACTCATTTCCTAGCCCTACAGTGCAGTTCCATCCAGTGACTATGTTATTTTGAGAGGAGAATTTGCAGTGGGGCTCTTGTAGATTGTTGGAGGGTGAGATCTTTCGTGAAGGGGTCAGCCTTTCATCCTAAAGATCCATTGGAGGAGGCACATTAATTTTGTGCATAATCTATTTCCATCTCCATCCAGTTCTATTTTTGAGTTGCTGCTGCTACCTAGCAACTCCGGCATTTTGCAGTTTTTGTAATTTATTGCCAATCCTTCCCGGATTGACATGAGGTAGTCTTTGCGAGCTGATATATCAACTACCAATGTTGTATTTGGAAATGTATTGACATATCCATGTATTTGACATTGTTAGCATGCATTTTCTCTATAAAACTGCGCTGTCATATCTTGGTATACATTATGTAGCAGTGGTTTTGTAATGTATTTTGTACTTGTATCCTGAGGTTGAGCATTGCCTATCTTGACTGACCTTTTTCCTCAAGAACTTGTATTCATTTGTTGTTGCTATTATTTAATCAGAAGCTATGAATTTCTCTCACATTTATATGAGTTGAGTGTTGTTACTGCTTCATTGTTGTGTGTGCATATTGCTAGAGCTCCAACTCTAGAATATCTTGAGATATTCTCATTGTTGTAGTATTTTCCTGAAAAAGAATATTACAGTGGTATCCAAGCATGATATCTGGCCCAGCCAGTGGATCTCATCCATCATGCTATCAAGGAGAGAGAAGATAAATACTCCATTATATGGATAAATGAGGGAAGAAGAGCTTACAAATCTTCTTTCAAAATCTGTACAGGGCATTCATGAGGAATTTGATAAACTAATGAGGGAGATTTGACAAGATCTCCAAGAGGGGTTGAAACTGAGTCAAACTCTAGATTTTCTTGTAGGGGATGTGAGCATGCAGCTACACTGCATGATACACAACACAGTCACATGGAAAGCTTTGCCATGGGAAGAGAAGAAGAAGGAGGAATGTCGAAGAAAGGGACTCTTAGAGGTTTCTTGCATGAGTATGAATCTCAAACATAGAAGTTTAGAGATCATATTACATTTTTGGAGTTTTTCAGGATCATTGTAAGGAGGATCAAGAACCATGATGAGGACATATTTCTTCTATATATCTTTGATGGTTCCCTTACTTGTTCAGCCAGGGCTTGGACAGAAGAATTAGAGACCTTTTTGTAGCAGCATCAGATTCCCAAATATGAAGCCATCAGAGTAGTAGCACTACACTTGGGAGGTGAGGTCTATGCATGGTGGTTATTTGAGTCTTTTACTTTGAAAAATGCAAATACCTCTTCCTATGCAATGTTCATTCGAAGTTTGATAAGAAGATTTGATAGAATAAATTCTGAAACACGTGTGGAGGAAAAAAACACATTCAAACAAACAAAACACTTGCAGGTGATGGAGGAAACCATAGACTCAAAAAATTTCAGAGGACCATGAAGGAGGCCGATATCTTGCATGATACTTTATTGGAGGCAAGACCTTCATCTTTTATTTTGGCACAAGGAGGAAAAGAGATCCCTTTTCCAAAAGAGAATCAAATAATTGGAGGGTTGCCCACTCATGTTGAGGAAGTTGAGGGAAACAACGTTGTCATTTCTAAAGTTGATCTAGCACCTCATTGAGAGGAAGGAGAAGCTCTTGCTCCAACTAGAGGGATTATTGCAACTTTGCAAGGAAGTCCCCAGGATCTCATACATGGAGGTCCAAGCACTATCAATGAGCAGCATGATTGTGTAGCACTGCAGCTGGAAGAAGGAGGAAGGGAGGAAGAGCAGCATCAGGTGATGAGAGGCACAAATACTTCTCAATTTTAGAGAGCTAGTGTAAAGAGGAGGAAGATTGTATTGCACTGTGAGATCAAGGGCAAGGCTGCCCAACCATATGTACAGTCCACTCTTGACATTGATGTCTCACTGCATAGAGGCATTCCACCAAGGAGGCCACTAGATCTATCATTGATGAGAGACATTTTGTGTTTGGGCTCACCACTCTTGGATTGTGGAGAGGTGAAGAGTTTGGAATAGAACTTTGGCATGGGGGATGTCAAAGTATAAGACAACAATATGAGGAGACCTACACATGCCAGATCACCAACGCTGTCTCTGAGGAGGATTGATCCTTACTGGAGATCTCAGCTCTTAGTTGAGTACTCCAAGGATCTTGGTGCATGCATGATTATAGATGACCCAGAGAGAGATGACAGATACTTAGTGGATGATATTTTCATTTATTCACTTGGCAGAGTCTTCTTGACTAGAGGTTCTAGTCTCAAGGAGAAGCTATTGCATGCAGCACATGAGGACTTCCTTTCCATGCATTGTGTTGCATATCTTTCCTTGGCAGAGGAGTTCATTTTGGAGGGCATTCAACAAGACATAAATCATCATATGGAGAGATTTAGAGCCCAAATGATAATGGAGAGGATTTCACAGCCACCTTCCTACTCATTGGGAGTAAGGGAGCATTTTCAGTTGAGCCATTTCAGCTCAAATCTTCTAGTGCATGATGGAGAATTTACAATTTCACCTTATGTTTTGTACTTCTTGTCTTTTTGTGAGAAGCATATTGTACCAAGGAGGATTATTCCTTCTTGAATATTGTATCATGATGTACTTGAAGCCATTTGTAGCATTGAGATTGGCTATCTCATTGGTGGCTTGTGGGGAAAGCCACATGATTCTTGGTGTACACCATTGGCACCAAATTATACTTTCATATTTCTATCTTGTAAAATGATTGTGGCAGCAAACAAGTGGATGGAAGAACACTTGTTTTGTTTGATTTGATGCAGGCAAGGGATGCACTGCACTGGTTCCTTGTGTGGGACCTTGGTCCACTTTACGGTTGTCCTGTGACAACTTGTTTCTATTGGTTTTTACTTCCATGAGTTGTTGATATGTATATGCTCATGGGAGGGTTTGATTAGAGAGTGGGCTTGAGATTGAGGATTCTCATAGGGAGCATGATCCTCCCTACTATACATGTTGTACATTTCAAGAGGGACCATGGGCCAACCATGAAGGCCACATTACATTTCTTGTCTTCTTGTGGGAGGAACCACTTGGACAACTTGAGGAGGCACTCCATGGATCGTGAGGAGATGGAGGAGAGAATCATCTATGAGCCACTCCATTTATAGGAGAAAAGCATGTGGTAAGATTATTGTTGATTTGCATAGTAACTTGTCTATATGTATGCATCTCTTGACCATATATGTGCAGGGATTTTCTCAAAGAAGGAATACTCTTCCTTCTAGATTTTATGTTCTACATGAGACCATTATGGATGATCATTCCCCAAGAGGATATGGGGAGGATATTTCTTGTGGAGAACATACTCACATTTCACATGGCATCATTCACTTTTTCCATGAGATTGGGGCAGCAAGCAAATGGTGGGGAGGCCACCCATCATTTTATTTTCCATGGAAGTGGAGAGTCAAATTGCGTTGGCTACACTTGAGGGACCATTGTCATTCTCCTTTACTTCACATGGCAGCTAGCAAGATTCTCCTTATGGTTCCCTTGGTTGATATTGCTAGAGATCTTCTTGGGAGCATGATTGGAGGGGAGACACATTGGGTGAATGTGTCCTTGGAGGGAGAAAACTCCCACACACTCTGCACTACATGTTCTAAAGGGAGCATGGGAGATGTTATGGCCACTACAAAAACTCATTTTTTTCCATATGAGGTAAGCCATATGAGGAATAATATGCTATATGATGATGATTTCCAACTCATCAGATATGGAGATACTTGGGCCAACATGATTTGCGGCGTTGGAGGAGAAATCCTTGGGGATCTTGTCTTCATCTTGCTGCTTGAGGGCAAGTATTTTGCAACCCAGGATCAACACATTCTCTACATTTATCATGAGTCGAGAGAAGGATATAATGGGGTAGGCTACATTGTATACCATGAGCATAATTTCATCCCACCTACTTTTCCGGAGCCAAAGGTGGAAGACAATTTCCAGGAGTTGCCTAGTTCGGAGGTAACTCATTTTTCATGGATGAGATCTTCGGGGATGGAGTATACACATGAGAAAGATGTTCCTCAATACATTATAGACTCCATTCCTTGAGGAGAGGCTATCGAGTTCTGTCCTTGCAGTTGCTTGGGGACAAGCAACATTTGGGAGGGGAGGACTGTAATGTTCCCAAATTTTCCGGCAATAATTTGGAATATTAATTTTTTCTAATTTCACCTAGGAGGAGAATAAATGGGTAAGGAAACCCATGAATAATAAAAATCTCAATAAAATCCCTCTAAGTATGAAAGGGGATCATCATTGGAGCTGGTTTTCACACCCTCGTGTGTGAACAAGGTTATTTGCAAGTGGACAAGGTCAAGTTTGACCAAGTCAATAGCGCTGGGGCAAGAGGTGGACCACACTTAGAGAAGCAGCACAGTATGAATGAGGAAAGGGTTATTTTGTGGAGGAAACTATAAAAGGAGTGGGACCCATGGAGAGGGGCTTTCATTTGTTTAAAATGAGGGCAAGGCAACCATTGTTTCTCATGCTTATGTTTATTCATCTTAATTATCCATTAGACAATTGTGCATTCCTTGCTGCTTAGCAAGAATTGCCGGAGGAATTCCTATTTAGGATTCCTTCTCCTTCTTGAGAGGTCTCTTGAGGGATTGTTCTTCATTTTCCTCACATCCAAGCTTGAGGCCAAGCATCCTCCATCAAGACAATGTTATTTCTACAACAAATTAATGTTGTTTTGTTGGGTGTTGCACTGAGGGTTCACTACACCAACTTCCTTAGATATTTTCAGAGGAGGAGTCCCTCTTTCCTTTGAGATATCAGATTGGAGGAATTTTGGAGCATATTTCAGACTTTGGCATCAAGAAAAACTCATTTCCTATCCCTACAGTGCAGTTCCATCCAGTGACTACGTTATTTTGAGAGGAGCATTTGCAGTGGGGCTCTTGCAGATTGTTGGAGGGTGAGATATTTGGTCAAGGGGTCAGCCTTTCATCCTAAAGATCCATTGGAGTAGGCACATTCAGTTTGGGCATCATCTATTTCCATCTCCATCCAGTTCTATTTTTTAGTTGCTGTTGCTACCCAGTAACTTCGGAATTTTGCAGTTTTTGTATTTTGTTTCCAAACCTTCCCGGATTGACATGAGGTAGTCTTTGGGAGTTGACATCTCCACTCCCAATGTTCTATTGGGCCATGTATTGACATATTCATGTATTTGAAATTGTTAGCATGCAGTTTCTCTATAAAACCGCGCTTTCATAGCTTGGTATACATTGTGTAGTAGTGGTTTTGTCATGTATTTTGTATTTGTTTATTAAGGCTGAGCATTGCTTATCTTGAGTGACCTTTTTCCTCAAGATCTTGTTTTTATTTTTTGGTGCTATTATTTAATCAGAAGCTATGGATTTCTCTCACATTTATATGATTTTAATGCTGCTGCTAATTCATTTTTGTGTTTGCATATTGTTGGAGCTCCAACTCAAGAATATCTTGAGATATTCTCATTGTTGTAGCATTTTCCTGAAAAGGAATATTACAGTGGTATCAAAGCACGATCTCTAGCTCAACTAGTGGATCTCATCCATCATGCTATCAGGGAGAGAGAAGATAAATACTCCATTATATGGGGAAAAGTGGGAAGAAGAGCTTACAGATCTTCTTCCAAAATATGTACAGAGCATTCATGAGGAATTTGAGAAACTAATGAGGGAGATTTGTACAAGATCTCCAAGAGGGGTTGAAACTGAGTCAAACTCTAGATTTTCTTGTAGGGGATGCGAGCATGCAGCTAAACCACATGATACACAGCACAGTCACATGTCAAGCTTTGCCATGGGAAAGAAGAAGAAGGATGAATGTCAAAGAAAGGGACTCTTAGAGGTTTCTTGCATGAGTATGAATCTCAAACTTAGAATTTTAGAGATCATATTACTTTTCCAGAGTTTTGCAAGATCATGGTAAGGAGGATCAAGCAACATGATGAGGAAAAATGTCTTCTATCTATATTTGATGGTTCCCCTACTCGTTCAGCTAGGGCTTGGATAGAAGTATTAGACACCTTTCTGCAGCAGCATAAGATTCCCAAAGATGAAGCCATCAAAGTAGAAGCATTGCACTTGGGAGGTAAGGTCTATGCATGGTGGTTATTTGAGTCTTTTACTTTGAAAAATGAAAATACCTCTTCCTATGCAATGTTCATTCGAACTTTGATAAAAATATTTGATAGAAGATATTCTGAAACACATGTGGAGGAAACAAACACATTAAAACAAACAAAACCCTTGCATGTGATGGAGGAAACCATAGACTTAAAAACATTTTAGAGAACCATGAAGGAGGCTGATATCCTGCATCATACTTTATTGGAGGCAAGCCCTTCATCTTGTATTTTGGCACAAGTAGGAAAAGAGATCCCTTTTCCAAAAGAGGATCAAATCATTTGAGGGTTGCCCACTCATGTTGAGGAAGCTGAGGGCAATAGCGATGTCATTTCTAGAGTTGATCTAGCACCTCATGCAGAGGAAGGAGAAGATCTTGCTCCAACTAGAGGGATTCTTAAATATTTTCAAGGAAGTCCCCAGGATGTCATACATGGAGGTCCAAGCACAATCAATGAGCATCATGATTGTGCAACAATGCAGCTGGAAGAAGGAGGAAGGGAGGAAGAGCAACATTAGGTGATGAGAGGCACACACCCTTCTCTATTTCAGAGAGCTAGTGCAAAGAGGAGGAATAATGTATTGCACTGTGAGAGAAAGGGCAAGGCTACCCAACCATATGTATAGTCCACTCTTGACATTGATGTCTCACTGCAAAGAGGCATTCCACCAAGGAGGCCACCAGATCTATCATGGATGAGAGACATTTTGTCTTTGGGCTCACCACTCTTGAATTGTGGAGAGGTGAAGAGTTTGGAAGAGAAATTTGGAATGGGGGATGTCAAAGTATCAGACAGCAGCATCAGGAGAGCTACACATGCCAGATCACTAACGTTGTCTCTGAGGAGGATTGATCCTTACTGGAGATCTCAGTTCTTATTTGAGTACTCCAAGGATCTTGGTGCATGCATGATTCTAGATGACCCGGAGAGAGATGACAGATACTTAGTGGATGATATGGTCATCTATTCACTTGGAAGAATCTTCTTGACTAGAGGTTCTAGTCTCAAGGAGAATTTATTGCATGCAGCACATGAGGACTTCCTTTCCATGCATTATGATGCATATCTTGCCTTGGAAGATGAGTTCATTTAGGAGGGAATTTAACAAGAAATGCATTGGCGTATGGAGAGATACGAAGCCTGAATGATGATGGAGAGGATGTCACAGACACCTTACTACTCATTGGGAGTAAGGGAGCATTTTCAGTTGAGCCATTTCAGCTCAAGTCTTCTAGTGCATGATGGAGAATTTACAATTTCACCTTATGTGTTTTACTTCTTGTCTTTTAGTGAGCAACATATTGTACCAAGGAGGATTATTCCTTCTTGCATATTGTATCATGATGTAATTGAAGCCATTTGTAGCATTGAGATTGGCTATCTCATTGGTGGGTCCTGGGGAAAGCCACATGATTCTTGGTGTGCACCATTGGCACCAAATTATACTTTCATATTTATATTTTGTAAAATGATTGTGGCAACACATAAGTGACTGGAATAACACTTTTTTTTGTTTGATTTGATGCATGCAAGGGATCCACTACACTGGCTCCTTGTGTGGGACCTTGATCCACTTTCCAGTTGTCCTTTGACAACTTGTTTCTATTGGTTTTTGCTTCCATGTGTTGCTGATATGTATATGCTCATGGGAGGCTTTAATTGGAGAGTGGGCTTGATATTGAGTATGCCCATGAGGAGCGTGATCCTCCCTACTATACATGTTGTACATTTTAGGAGGGACCATGGTCCAACCATGAAGGCCACATTACATTTCTTGTCTTCTTGTGGGAGGAACCACTTAGACAACTTGAGGAGGCACTCCATGGATCATGAGGAGATGGAGGAGTTTTCACAGTCAACTCTTTTCCCTTTGAGGATGAGGGGAGACTCATCTATGAGCCACTCCATTTATATGAGCAAAGCATGTGGTAAGATTATTTTTGATTTTCATAGTAACTTGTCTATATGTATGCATCTCTTGACCATATATGTGCAGGGATTTGCTCAAAGAAGGAATACTCTTCGATCTAGATTTTATGGTATACATGAGACAATTATGGATGATCACTCCCTAAGAGGATATGGGGAGGATATTTCTTGTGGATAACATACTCACATTGCACATGGCATCATTCACTTTCTCCAGGAGATTGGGGCAGCAAGCAAATGGTGGGGAGGCCACCCATCATTTTATTTTCCATGGCAGTGGAGAGTCAAATTGCGTTGGCTACACTTGAGGGACCATTGGCATTCTCCTTTACTTCACATGGAAGCCAACATGATTCTACTTATGGTTCCCTTGGTTGATATTTCTAGAGATATTCTTGGGAGCATGATTGGAGGGGAGACACATTGGGTGAATGTGTCCTTGGAGGGAGAAAACTCCCACACACTTTGCACTACATGTTCTAAAGGCAACATGGGAGATGGTATGGCCACTACATTAGCTCATTTTTTTCCTTATGAGGTGAGCCATATTAGTAATAATATTCCATATGATTATGATTTACAACTCATCATATATGGAGATAATTGGGACAACATGATTTGCAACGTTGGAGGAGAGATCCTTAGGGATCTTGTCTTCATCTTGCCACTTGAGGGAAAGTATTTTGCCGCCCATGATCAACACTTTCTCTACATTTCTTATGAGTGGAGGGAATGAAAGCATGGGTTAGGCTAAATTTTCTACCATGAGCATAATTTCATCCCACCTACTTTTCCGGAGCCAAAGGTGGAAGACAGTTTCCAGGAGTTTCCTAGTTGGGAGGTAACTCATTTTTCAAGGATGATTGCTTGGGGGATGGAGTATACACATGAGGAAGATGTTCCTCAATACATTATAGACTCTATGCCTTTGGGAGAGCCTATCCAGTTCTATCCTTGCAGTTTCTTGGGGACAAGCAACATTTGGGAGGGGAGGACTGTAATGTTCCCAAATTTTTCGACAATAATTTGGAACATCAATTTTTGCTGATTTAACCTAGGAGGAGAATAAATGGGTAAGGAAACCCATACATAATAAAAATATCAATAAAATACCTCTAAGTATGAAAGGGGATCATCATTGGAGCTGGTTTTCACACTCTCATGTGTGAACATGGTTACTTGCAAGTGGACAAGGTCATGTTTGACCAAGTCAACAATGTTGGGCAAAGAGGTGGAGCACACTTAGAGAAGCAGCACAGTATGAATGAGGAAAGGGTTTTTTGGTGGAGGAAAACCTAAAAGGAGTGGGACCCATGGAGAGGGTCTTTCATTTTTTTAAAAGGAGGTCAAGGCAACCATGGTATCTCATGCTTATGTTTATTCATCTCAATTGTCCATTAGACAATTGTGTATGCTTTGCTGCTTAGCAAAAATTGCTGGAGGAGTTCCTATTTAGGATTCCTTATCCTTCTTGAGAGGTCTCTTGAGGGATTTTTATTCATTTTCTGCACATCCATTCTTGAGGCCAAGAATCCTCCATCAAGACAGCGTTATTTCTGCAACAGATTAATGTTGTGTTGTTGGGTGTTGCAGTAAGGGTACACTACACCACCTTCATCAGATATTTTCAGAGGAGTCCCTAATTCCTTTGATATATCATATTGGAGGCATTATGGAGCATATTGTAGACTTTGGCATCAAGTCCAACTCATTTCCTAGCCCTACAGTGCAGTTCCATCCAGTGACTGCGTTATTTTGAGAGGAGCATTTGCAGTGGGGCTCTTGCAGATTGTTGGAGGGTGAGATCTTTGGTGAAGGGATTAGCCTTTCATCCTAAAGTTCCATTGAAGGAAGCACATTTAGTTTGGGCATCATCTATTTCCATCTCCATCCAGTTCTCTTTTTTATTTTCTGCTGCTACCCAGCAACTCCGGCATTTTTCAGTTTTTGTATTTTATTGTCAATCCTTCCTGGATTGACATGAGGTAGTCTTTGGGAGCTGATATATCCACTCCCAATGTTGTATTGGGCCATGTATTGACATATCCATGTATTTGAAATTGTTCTCATGCAGTTGCTCTGTAAAAATATGTTGTCATAGCTTGGTATAAATTGTGTAGGAGTGGCTTTGTCATGTATTTTTTACTTGTTTCTTGAGGCTGAGCATTGCCTATATTGAGTGACCTTTTTCCTCAAGATCTTGTATTCATTTGTTGCTGCTATTATTTAATTAGAAGCTATTGATTTCTCTCACATTTATATGAGTTGAGTGTTGCTGCTACTTCATTGTTGTGTTTACATATAGCTAGAGCTCCAACTCTAGAATATCTTGAGATATTCTCATTGTTGTAGCATTTTCCTGAAAAGGAATATTACAGACACTTCTAGTGACAAACCTTTAATGACCCTCACCAATGCTAATTTTGTTACTTTTGGTGACGGTCAAAAAAATTTCGTCACCATTGATCATTCCAATGATTTTTTTATGACGTTATATTCCTATTAATATATTTTTTGTCAAAAGATAATGATTTAATACCATTATTGTGGATAATTTTTTATAATACGTCCAAGGCCATAGTGGTTAGATTCAATCACTTTTTTAAGAAGTAAATAGTGTGTATCATTTCCTTCAAATAATTACTAGTCGAATAGAGTTTTCCTATGAGTCAACACATGATTCATATCTATTAAGTTTATTATCTAGAAAATTCCCTTCAGATAAATTCCCACTACTGTGTGTAGGAAATATATTATTTAATAGATAATCAATCTCTATCAATTATATTAATGAGAAAGACCTAACACTCCACAACAATCTGAGCACACCTTAAATTAATGCTTTGGTACACACTAACATCTTTTAGAACCTCTCATGTCTTGGAACATCTTTGTACCTAGAACATCTTGCCATTACATTGACACCCAAGCACATGGCGGCATGCACTAGCACAACATAGAACTTTCCTAGCATGTGTTGGCATGCATGTAGTCCCTAGCATGCCCTGGAACACCTTGGTTGAATTCATTAACATATGTTAGCACTTGGCACACACTGCCACTTGGCATTTATTGGGACCTATTATTAGTATGGTTAGCATGCCCCTTTCGAAAAAGATAAAGTCCCAACTTATTAACCCTCTTATTGGTTCTTCCTTTTATTTCCTTGAAACTTCTTGACACATATTGACATACCCTGGCACCTAGCACAGCCTTAGCACCTGTGATGTATTGACACTATTTGGCACATATAATTAGCACACCGTGGAACTCCCAAGCACACTTTAAGGCTTTTTTACATGCCTTGATATTCCCTAGCATGCCTTACCAATCCTTATCATACCTTGTCACTCCCTCCTTGGCATAGCAACTAGCACTTATTAACGCTAGTCCCTAGCACACGTTCCTCGTATTCATTAACTTCCATGAATTTTGACCTAGTGCTCCCTTAATGTTTTGTACTGATACTCCTTAACACTCCTCAACATGCATTAGCACTCACTAGAACACCTTTTCACTCTTCAACATGCCCTTCCACTTCATAGCATGCATAACACTCTGTGACACATATTGGCACTTGGCACGTGTTGGCGCTTGGAAAGTCTTACCATGTATGGAATACATTGACATGCCTTGGTATAATTTGGCATGGTGAAATATTAAATTTATTTTAGATCAACTGTTGGAAAGTAGATGAGTTGGCACTTATAATGCACTAAGACTTTGAACTTGGCACCTATTGGTGCCTAGTGGTTGTGTGCCTAGCATGCCCCTCTTGGAAAAGGTAAATTGATAACTTATTAACCCTCTTATGATTTCATTTCCTTGTAGTTTAACTTGCTTCTCCCTTTTGTTGCCCTGAATGTCCCTAGCACACATTGAAACACCCTTTCACATCTTGGCATCCCTTATCACTTGGCACATATTAGCATGTTTGACATGCCTTTGCACTATATAATACATCTTAGCATTCCCTAGCACGCCTTGGCACTCATGTCCTCACAGCTAGCCTTTACATTTTTCAACGACTTGGGAACCTAATCAATTCCTTGGCTACTGTAGTTCATGTGACAATATTGGCTTGCTTTAATCGCAAAAAATTGACCAATTGCACCAACTACAAGTAGATTGTGCCTTGTACACCTAAGAATTGCCTATAACTCATATTATGCCACTCATGTCCAAGCTCAACTTGTCCCACTTGACTAGTTACCAAGATAACGGTCACATGATCTAGCCATGGTCATAAAACAACTAAGAAACATAGCTTACGTAGGAAATATTTCACATGTATGATCAGTTGATATAAATAGTAGAACATTAACTGAGATTTTGCAAGAACCACAAGATGCACAAGGCACACAAGATATAAGCCGACACAAGTCGAGTGCCCCAAAACTTATTTACAACAATGTACAATATGAAATTATCTAGAATAGTTTAAAACATGAGCATGTGGCCAAAGTGTGCCACATCTCATATAAAAAAAATAGCTAAAGGAAAAACAATGTTGTGCTTAGCAAAAAGTGATCTCCCTTTGTCTAAAACTACTATTTCGAGACCCGTATAACAACCGTAGGCTTGCTCCTATAAATCCTATTCTAAAATTCTCCTAACACACTTTGTCCTTAGCATAATTGAATTCACTCACACTCCCTATCACACACTCTTATTCATTCCTTTCCATGCATTTTGACCTAGCTATCCCTTGATATGCCCCGACACTCCCTAAAAATTTTCAGCATGCATTGACATTGTCCAACATGTGTTAGCATGGCTTTTCATTCCTAATGTGCACGTCCTGACCCTCCCTAGCTAGCATGCCCTCAAAACTACCCTTACTTAATTTGAAACTTGGGAACCCAACCAAGCCCTCCCTTGACTACAAGAGCTTGACCAAGTTATTTTTACTACAACTAGATGATGTTGTTGAATCGTGTAGCTTGGGAGGTAGTCCACAAGACTAGTGATATGGGTTTGTGTGAGTTCAGTCACAAAAATATTTATGGGCAAAGAAGCCAAGAAAAGGGATTTTGGACCCAGGATGGGGTTTAAAATATAAAAGAAAATTAAAAATGAAAATTAATATTTCCTATGATATAAGTGGATAAAACCAATAAGTTCTAGAGGATTCCTAACAGGTCTAGGAAAAACTATGTTTATGATGCCTTAGGATGAAGGAAAGAACATCAAGTGAGAAGGATCCCATTTGATCAAGGGGGAAAAGAGAGATGTAGTCCTAAAGTAGGTCGACTAAGGGTTGCTAAAGGGATGCCATGATCATCCTACAAGAGCAAGATCATCATGTGAGGGTTCACAAGAATGTTTCATACGTTAATTTTTAGTTCGAGCTAGGAAGTAGGATGGCATATTGTTGGTTCTCTTATGCTAAATGGAGCTTAAGAGAGGTTTCTCATGAGAATATGGGCATGTGATTTCAATGGTGTCTTTGTGTGAAGGCCACGTCAAATTATGGAATGTTGAAATTTGCAAAAAGAAAAATTGAAATTGGAAACCGGAAAGGACAAAAAAAAAAATATTCACCCACACTGGTGACGAATTTTGATGCACCAGGAGTGAGGAATGTGGGGCATCTAATTTATTTTTACCTTAGATAAATTGGACAATAAATTGCAATTTCATCTCATAAAAAATTGTGTTAGTTAAATAATTCATGATGACTGAGTTAGCTCAACAAATTTTAGTTAGGTGTCTAAGATGAGGCATGCATAGGTATTAATCTAATATTTTTGGAGTCCAGTTACAGTTGATGCATTAGTGGGGTGCAGGTGTGAATTAGTAAATTCAATTAAATGAGTTAAAATTAGTTTAAATATTTATAACTAATTGATGAGCTAGAGAGAGTTTGGCCAGTGAATTAAATTACATTTAATTCACAATGAGTGATCAATTAGATAACTAATAATTCACTATTAATAGCAGCATGCATGTCAGTTCCGAGGATGCCCCAGTTGAGACAGAGGTTAAAGGGAACATAACTATCAGTTGTATTTATACTAAATTTCCCACGTGCAATTATAAAGTCATTGGGATGCCACAATGGATTGCGCAATCAAGGAAGATAAATTTTCCTAATTAATAGGGAGCTAATTCCCTAGGAATTGCATGAGTAAGGTAGGCTGAAGGAAGGTTAAGAATTGACTAAGTACTAAATCGAGTGTGCCTAGATCAACGAGGGACAATTAGGAGAGTGCTGGGGAATATCATGAGATATTAACCATTGTATTGTTTCATGATTCCTTGAATTAATACACAATAGATATATAGGGGGTTTGAGCGGTTTCTTTCCCCGCATACATATTTTGTTGTGCGATTGATAATTTATTTCTCTTACTTATATATGATTGTGCAATCATGTTTTGTTTCCAAAAATTGTAGGAAGGATTCAACATCTTGTTTTAGTACATTACATGATTAGATTGAATCTTGTTGGTTAGATTTTCTACACGGTATCAAAGCAGAAATTTATTTGGTGGCGAGTTTGCAAAGAATATCTGAAGATTTTGGTTTAAAATTTTCAAAAAATAAATAGCATATAATTTGGATTCCTTGCGAAAATCTACCCAAATGGAAAATCAATTTGGAGCTCGGATGAGGGAGATATTGTTGATTTAAAATCAACTATTTTTTAGAAACTTTTGTAATGGGAGGAAAATTACAATGTGCGTGAGTCGAGAACCTATATGAACTTGAGGTACCATATGCATGTAAAGCTTTGAGGATCAAAGTAGAGGTTAGAGACTTGGGTGTTGAGAGGGAGTACACATTACCTCTCAACATGCATCCTTAGAAGTGGTTTCAGAACGTTGTGGACCAGCCACAATTCGAGAAGCAAAGAGCAGACCGAGTGGAATTGTACACTCAAGTAGAAACCTCCATGAGGGGGAAATTTCGATCCAGATGGGAAAAGGGAGAACATGCAACCATAACTCTAGGTGAAGGTGGGGTGATGTGTGGACATAATCCCAAGATAAGAAATTTGGGTCGGGTCCATTGAGATGGTGTGTCTCATGGATCGAACCTAGCTACGAGGAGTCAACAGTACAACAATAGAAGCAAGGACTAGTTAGATTGATGCAGTCGGATGTCAGGAAGATAAAAATCAGAGTGACATATGACAGATACTGGAGCACAGATTAGAGTTGGAAATAGGGCAAAGGGCATGGATGCAGATGCTAGAAATAGTGCGGAGAGTCCAATAGACAGGTGCAGTAACTAGCAGTAGTCAGAATACTTTGATGACAAAGGAATTATATTGATTCATTTGTTTGGAGGCTATTCAGTTTCATGATTTGTAGGTGAAAACAACACTAGATAAGTGTTGCATGAAAAATTCCAAAGTTACTGGATGGGATAAATTGAATTCCTTTCTTGTTGAGAGGGAGTGTTGAAGTTTGTAACAAGAAACAGTGAAATTGGCAACCATAAAGGACAAAAAAAAAGTAGCCACACTGGTGAGGGATTTTGATGTACCAGGAGTGAGGAATGTGAGACGTATAATTTTTTTTCTCTTAAATAAATTGGACAATAAATTGTAATTTCATCTCATAACAACTTGGGTCAGTTAACTGAGTCATGATGACTGAGTTAGCTCAAGAAATTCGAGTTTAGGTGATCAAGGTGGATATTGGTGATCACCCACCTATTCCAATTGGGCCCTCACCATTGTCTCTTTCAGTTTTTCATTTTCCTTAATTATAGCACAATTTAGTATTTTTGTTAATTTTTTGGGTCCTGAACTTCCGATGTAGTTCTGAGGCCCCAAACAACCTTTTTTGGTGATAAATTTTTTAGTGATTTCATAGAAATCACATTAGCAGTTTTAGTCCTCAGAGTATCTTTTTGACGAGGTATCATGTCCGTCAAATAGCGATCATATGAACAAGTTATGACCCCAGGAAATTGGTTGCCCAACTACCTTCAATGGGGATCATAAACTCTTGGTGCTACATCTCCTCGGGTTAGGGTTTTCTCTTATTTTTCAATAATAAAAATGCCCTTGAGCCTTATTGTAACACAGTTCAGAGGCATGTAGCTAACACATCTCTTCTCAAAGATAAGTTAACATTGCCTGAGCTAGTTTGTTTTCCATTATGTTTGTAAGCATTTGTTTAGTATTTGATATTAATGAAATGAAGTGTTATTCCTACTGCATCTCTATATTTATGTTTATTTTTGTATTTTATTGTGTTCCTGCATATTTATGGATCATGAGGGTCTAAGATGAGGCATGCATATGGATTCTAATATTTTTGGGGTCGAGTTGCAGTTGATGCATTAGTGGGGTGTAGGTGTGAATTAGTTAACTCAATTAATTGAGTTAAAATCAGTTTAACTAGTTCTAACTGAGTGATGAGCTAGTGAGAGGTCCATTGAATTAAATTATATTTAACTCAAAATGAGTGATCAATCAGGTAACTAATAATTTTCTATTGATATTTGCATGCATGTTAGTTCCGAGGAAGACCTAGTTGAGAGAGAGGTTAAAGGGAACATAACTATCAGTTGTATTTATAAAAAACTGTCCATGTGCAATTATAAAGTAATTGGGATGCCATGATGGATTACATAATCTAGGAAGGTTGATTTTCATAATTAATAGGGAATTAATTCCCTTGGAATTGTGTGAGCAAGGCAGGATGAAGGAAGGTTGAGAATTGGCTAAGTACTAAACTAATTTTACCTAGATTAGTAGGAGACAATTGGCAGTGTTGGAGAATCTCATGATAGATTAAGCATTGTATTGTTTCGTAATTCCTTGACTTAAGACACCATAGAGATAGAGGGGTTTTTAGCAGTTACTTTCCCTAGATACATATTTTGTTGTGCAATTGATAATTTCTTTCTCTTACTTATATGTGACTGTGCAATCTTGTTTTGTTTCCGCAAATTGTAAGAAGGATTCAATATATTGTTTTAGTACATTACAAGATCATATTGAATCTCGTTGGTTAGATTTTCTACATGAAATAGAAGAGAGGGTTGATACGATCTTGTCTTGTGGTGGTTATAAAAACAAACATAAATGGAGGAGGGCTTGCGCTATAATTTAGAGCCAGAAAAGAAGTAGACGCGGGAATACTATTGAATGAGCTAACCCTAGTTTGAGGGTCGAAAATGAGATCTGAAGTTCATGTCAAACTTCAGTCAAAGAAATGCCCAAAATCTATGGATCAATATGAGCTAGGTCGAGTCTCTTATGGAGACAAGAGTCGTGGTTTTTTCTATGGGTGGATAGGGTTTTTTCTACAACAATTAGAATTACATAAGTATAGTGCCCTAGCTAGGCAGTTGTTACACCATTTTTTTGGTCATCTAACTCATTATCATTAGATGAACCCAAGTACACCATGTAAGACCAATTTTACCCTAAGTAAAATTGCTTTCACCATATAAAATAACATTTATCTATATTTCCTGACTCTTTGAAGTGGGAGGGTGCGAAGTATCCTAGGCTCTACTCGGAGGGCCCGATTCAGGTCGCCCTTTCTCTGGCCGAGCGGGCTTTGGTGGGCCGGCCACATCAAGCCTGCCTCTCGAAATCTACGCGAGAATCAAGCCCTAGAAACCGGGCGTCGCTGATTAAAAGGCAGAAATACTTCATATTTCATTGCAAGGGCTTTTTCGTTTGAATTCTCTCAAAAAGATGATAAGCAACCGATATTCCGTAAAATCTGGCCCCTATTTCATGCGACCTCGTGGGCCGTACTCAATAATTGGACGCCGACTTTGATCCAAAGAATGATGTCCCTACGCCGGCTCCTCGTGGGTTAGGTCGCCCAACTGGCCATTACATTGCCGGAATGACGAGTCACTTAAGCACATCGGAAATACCTTGGGAAAATACATCGATCGAGCAAACGTAAGGATCACCTCGATCGTGCTAGAATTGTTGAAGCCAACCTGGGAGGTTGGCCCGCCCGAGGCAATAAAGATCAGAGTTGGATGCTGGACACATGTGCAAAAGCTGGACTATGAGCAGCTTCCGTTCAAATGCCGGAAATGTCATGTCTACGGTCACTTTGCTAGAGGATGTCCTAAGAAAAGCGAAGTGGAGAAAGGCAAAGAGGATGGTTGGACTCAGGTCAAAAGGACCAAAACTGCCCACAAACCCTCTAGAACTGGTAACTTGAATGGTAGAGGGCCCCAGGTTGGCTCTGGGATCCAAACCCCTCTCATGGAAGATCAAGGAAATAAATTTACCCAGTTAAGCTCAGCAACAGAAGACACCCAAGAATTAGAGATGCAGAAAGAAGGATCGCCCCAAAAAGAGTCCCCCTCGGGACCAAAGCAAACCGACAGTAATGCAGACAGAACAAAAGAGACACCCACAGAGGAGGTTGAGGAAGTGCAAGGCTCGGAGGATTCAGAAGAAGAAGGGGAAATAGGGGACTCCCAAACCTCGACTAGAAGATCAACGAGAGGCCGAAAATCTGCTCGGAAAAAAAGAGAGCAAGAGACTTACAAAGAAAAACTCCAGGGAAGCCAACCTACCCTTGAGAAACTCTTAGAAAATACTCCGAAGAAGAATAGAAATCAGTCCCAAAGCTCCAAAGGAGCTCATCATCTAAAAAACAAGTGATGAAGATCGTCTCCTGGAACTGTAGGGGCATGGGTAGCAGAATAAAAGAAGAATCCTTACGAAGTTTGATTAGATCAGAATCTCCCGATCTGCTCCTTATCCAGGAGACCAAAATGGAGGATTATGCCTTCCTCCAGATAGGTAAGAAATTATGGAAGAAAATCGAAGGGCTAGCAGTTTCAACTCGAGGAGCTTCAGGTGGACTGGGCACTATTTGGGGCGCTAACAAATTCATAAAGATCAAAGAACTTATTAACACCCATTGGTTGTTCTCAAAGCTGCAGCACATAGAAACAAATGTGACCCTCTCCCTCTTTAATGTGTACGCTCCTGTCAGCGTAGGAGAAAAAAAGAACTGCTGGGACTCTATCAGAGGTCTGGCAGAAGCTGAAGATTTGGAAAATATAATAATAGCCGGGGATCTAAATCTCACCTTATCACTGTCAGAAAAACGTGGAGGAAGCATTGTTAGGGACCCGGCGCGAGAATGGGTTGAGGAGCTGCTCCAAGACTGGGATATGATAGATATTAAGCCTCTGTCAAGGAAATACACCTGGATAAACAAAAGAATCGGCCCGGGACATATAGCTGCAAGGTTAGACAGATTCCTTGTGCAAATTTATTTTCTTCTTCTTGGTCTAGAGATTAGAATGCATATTATTCCTTGTAGTGTTTCCGACCATCGCCCCATTAAACTTGATCTCCTGGCTCATTTGAATCAAGGTCCCATTCCTTTTAAATTCAACTCTCATTGGATCAAGGAACAATATTTCTTGCCTCTGATAAAAGAAAGCTGGAAGATCCCAGCCAAAGGCTCTGCCTTCTTTGTATGGGAGGAGAAGCTTAGGAGAGTCAAAGCTGCTCTTAAAGTCTGGGTCAAAACCTTACCTAATCCTGCTGTGGAAAGGAAATTGTTACAGCAACGCCTTGAGATGCATCAGCTGGTTTCAGAAAACGTAGAGATCACTAAAGAAATTCTTGACAAAGAGGCTAATCTTCAGCAAATTCTCCTCAAAGCTAGCTTGGCTGAGGAAGAATATTGGAGACTGAAATCCCGTAGTCTCTGGCTCAAGGCGGGATATAGAAACTCATCCTTATTTCATAAGCAAGCTCAGGCTCGAATTTTCCGCAACTCTATCTCTGAAATTAAAGTTGAGAACTCTACGTATAGAGAAATCCAAAGCATAAAAAACGCTGCCTTCTCCCACTTCAAAAAACTCTATAGTGAAGAGGAGGACTTGGGTCATGGTTCCATCCTTGTGAATGAGGTGCCCACCCTCATTTCCGCCAGAACCAACCAACTCCTGGAAGTTGAGATCACTAACAATGAAATAAAAAGTGCCCTCTTCGCAATGGATCCGGATAAGGCCCCAGGTCCTGACGGTATTACTGCCAGATTCCTACAGTTCTGTTCGCAGATTGTGGAGAAAGACTTATGCAGAATGATTCGGAAATATCAAGAGTGTCAGAAGATTGGGGGAAGCACAAATTCGGCCTTTCTGGCCCTCATTCCCAAGGAGAAAGGTGCCAACACCTTCAGAAGGTTTCGCCCAATCTCCCTCTGTAACACAGGTTACAAGATGATTACGAAAGTTATTGCCAACAGATTAAAAATCATTCTCCCAAGCATCATACCTGAGAATCAGGGAGGCTTTATTCAGGGTAGATAGATTGTGGACAACTTTATCCTGTTCCAAGAGGAAATTCACTCCAGTGTGGTTCGCAAAGAGAAAGGAATGGTTGTCAAGTTAGATCTTGAAAACGCCTTTGACAGAGTGAAACATAGTTTTCTGTTGGATGTCCTGCGCAAATTTGGGTTTGGTCCCAAATTCATCAACTAGATTAAGGCTTGTATTAGTGAGCCTTGGATTGCCCCTCTGGTGAATGGGAGGGCCACAGATTTCTTCAAAGCATCTCGTGGATTGAGGCAAGGGTGTCCTCTTTCCCCTCTGCTCTTTGTCCTCCAAGCCTCTGTCCTCAGCTTCCTTTTGATCAAAAAGCAACAGGATCAAGACTTAATGGGCCTGAATATCGCGGGAGGAGTTAACAATAGAAACCATGCCTTATTTGCAGACGATTCCCTCTTACTGGGTGTTGCCTCAGTATCCTCTGCCAAAAGATTTAAAGAAGTGATTGATGATTATTGTCAAGACTCAGGAAGCAGTCTCAATAAAGGAAAATGCAATATCTACTGCTGGAACACCCCTGCCACCACGATGCAAGCCATTTCCTGTTGCTTTGGCTTCACAACATCCTCGTCTTGGAAATCCTTCAAGTACTTGGGTCTCCCAATTTTTCAAAAATGTACTGTCAGCAGAGACTGGTTACCCCTGCTGGAAAAGTTTGAATCCAAGATACATTCCTGGGGATACAACTGGCTTAATCTGGCTGGTAAGTCTGTGCTTATTAAAGCAGTCCTATACAGCCTTCCCATCTATCAGTTTGCTGTGATGCTGGCTCCTGTTGGAATTATGAAGAAAATGGAGGATCACATTAGAAAATTCTTTTGGAAAGGAGGGAAAGCTAACGAAAAGAAAATCCCCTTGATAAGCTGGGCCAAAATCTTCATGCCCAAATTAGAAGGCGGATTGAACTTTAAGAATATGTGCACTCAGAACATTGCGTTGGAAGCTAAGCTGAGTTGGAGGATTATTGCCCCAAAACCGGGGTGGGCGCAGATCGCCTTGTGGAAGAAGTACTTTCGTGGACAGAGGAAAAGGTGTTTGGACCAGCCCATAGCAAACTTTGGCTCGATAATTCAAAAGCTCTGTGCTAAATCTTCCTCCTTAATAACCCAGCATGCACATTGGATTCCTGGCAATGGTAAGAAAATTAGAATTTGGGAGGACCGTATAATGGGTTGTGATCCTCTGGTTGATGATCGATCTCCGGACCCCGCCTGCGACCGACGACAGAGCAAAGGCACATTTTTGGGGGACATTTCAAATTGGGAAAAACGGTAATGAAGCAGCTTGATTAGAACATCTGGTGCCCTGTGTCCCGTCTAAAGAGCTGGTAAATTCCTCTCAGCTCTTTAAAACGGTGGGTGCTCCTTTCGAACATAAAATTGGCTGCCCGAGGTTGGGGTCCGACCGGATGCTATACTGCTTCGCGTGCAAATCTCTTCACCTCACGTCCGCATCCGTCTGCGGAAAGGGTTTGGCCCCTGGGCCACCGCCCAAAATTGACGCCTGCTGGCTCTGCTACCGAGAATTTTGAGATGATAGATTGCAGAAGAGGCTTGGCTCATAGCCCCTCGTTGCTCGATGTGTGAGATAACGCAGTTTCGCCGCGACCAAGACAGAGTGAGCGCTGCACACACACACACACACACACACACACACACACACACACACACACACACACACACTGCAATTTTGTGATAGAACTTTGGAATGAGGCCTCAGGCCCTTGGAGTCTGGACTTCGTCCTCCCAACTAGAATTCCCGACCTGTTTTCGAATTGGTTGAGTTTGTACCCAGGAGGCTCTCCTCATAATGTTCATATCAAAGCCGCCTGGTGCATTCTCCCTAAACTGATTTGCTGGCATACCTGGTTGGAAAGGAATCAGAGGATCTTCAGAGATAAGAAAAGAGACCACAAGATTGTTTGGGTTAACATTAAAAGCTAGCTGAAGGAGTGTCTTAGTGATCATCTGGACGGGGCAGGCTTGAGAGATCACGACGCTGTTTGGAGCGATTCTCTTGATCTCCGCTTCGTCGATATTATCAGACCTCTCCCTTCTCTCAATGTTTGGCAGATTAGACTCAACGCTACTGATTTCTTGGCCTTTTGCACAAAGCAGGCGCATATCATCCTCTTCTTCGACGGGGCCGCAAAAGGAAATCCGGGCAGCTCCGGAGCTGGTGGAGTAGTTAAAAAAGTAGATGGAAACATTGTACTTAGATATGCCTGGGGAGTGGGCTTCAATACTAGCATACAAGCTGAAGCCCTGGCCCTTCTCCAAGGCCTTAAGAAACTTAATTCCCTTGGTATCTGCAATGCAATTGTGATGGGAGATTCCCAGTCTATCATAAAAACCATTGTTGATTGTTCTTCCCCTTGTGATCTAAGATTGTCCAGACTGATCAGCAGAATAAGAAACCTGATGAAATCCTTCCAGAGCTTGAATTTCTTCCATGTCAAGAGAGACAATAATAAATATGCTGACGTTGAAGCTAATAAAGTTGTTCACCTCCCCCTCGGAGTCATCCTCAGAGATGGAGTAGAAGGTTGGGACCCCATTCCCTAATTATCTGTCAATTATGTATTACAGCCTTTTATTGGAGCAGTTTGTCTGCATTTTTAAAGTTGGGAAGATAGAGGCGATTGCCAGGAAAATTGTTTGTAAGAACCTCTGGGCTAGCAAAGAAAAAGACTCTCTGATCCTAGTATCGGAGATATCTGAAATTTTCTTAGCATTTTGTAACCAGCTTTGAGGCAATTTGGCCAGAATTTAATATATCTCTCTACCCGTTTCTGTTAAAAAAAAAAAAAACATTTATCTATATTTCCTAGTCATATTTAACCCTAAACAAGGAAATTAATTAAATAAATCAATATTTATTTAAGTATTTCCTAGGAATATGTTATTCAAATCATTATTTAATAATATTCCTAGTTAAATTGGACTAAATCATTTGCAAATAATTAAATAAATCATTATTTATTTAATTATATTCCCATCATCTCCCTAAAATAATAAATAAATCATTTATTTATTTATTGTTTATAAATAAAGGAATTGACCCAAGTCAAAAGACCTTTTCCCTCCAACAAATATAATAAAATATTCCTAAAGGGTGATTCTAGAATGTGACTAATAATATTTAATTCATGCACCGAGTTCTAGAACACCCCAATATTTTGTTATAAATAGAAGGGTTTTCCCCATTCATTAGTCACCTTCATTGCATTAGATCACTCTGGATCTACTCTTGGTCACCATTTTCCATTCTGCTTTATGAACTCCCATTGAGTTCCAAGTTTGTTTTTCTACACCAATAAGAGAGAGGAATTTTAGATCTGAAACACTGAGGACTTCCAAGAACCCATCGCATTGAGGAGAACCAGAAAACACCTTTCTTGTTTTCCTCTCAGGTTCCCCATTCTTTAATATAATACAAATCATTCTTTTAAACACTTTGTTCTTGTCTTGTCTATTAGATGCATGGAGCCATATTATATTTTATCTGCTTAATATCTTTTTGTACTTAGATCTGAATTTATGTAGCAGACTTAAAGATATTTTGCAGCCATAATCGATGTTAGGGCTATTTGTTATGCGTAGCTAAAGTGATCTTTTACGACGAAAGATTCATACTAACAATTGGCGACTCCACACGGGTTTTCTTTTGCGACCACTATCGTTTTATATATTCTTGCATATCCAGTTGTTTCAGACCCTAGGGTTTCTCTTCTATTTTCTGTTTTTCCTATTTTTATGGTGCTTTCCACCTCTAAAACCATCAAACACTCAAATTTTTAACTTCCATGTGTTTCTGGCCTTATTGCGCAGGTGACAGACATCAGCCGCAGCTGAGATGACAAATTTTTCTTAAATATGCCGCCGAGAGAGCCGGATCTGCAGGTCGCACTTATCAGCCCAAAAGGTGTGACCTGAGCTTGAGGGCACACTTTTCTGCCCCAAAACTGCGACCTGGCCTAAAAACAGGTCAGAACCTATGACTTGCACTTTTTCTGAAAAATTTTCAGCACTTTTTCTGGGTTTGTCTGAAGCTTCTGCCAGGGTTTTCCAGCCTCCATCTCTGCCTGTTTAGACCTGTTTCTGATCTGCTTTACTCAACTAAGAGGGAATCTTGCCCCTTAGGGCTCTAGTACCCTCCAATTTTTGTGGGAGAGTCTTTGTTGTTTCAGAAGTCTGAATTTTCCGAGTTTCAGGCTTATTTTTCTCAAATCTGATACCTCCTTTTCAGATCCCTTTAGATCAGCTCTTCTCCCTCTCAAATCACCTCATATAGTTTTGTTTGGGTTCCTTTCCACGGCCACCGCCTTGTCTCTTCTATTTTTAGCTGATCTCCCCCTTTTTAGCAGTAACCTTGCCTCTGCCTCTTTGCTGTCCTATGCACCACTTTTCAGTAGATTTCTCCTTTAGATCCCTATCCCTCCTGACCTTAGATCTATTGGCCTCTTTTTGCATGCCTTGCCTAGTTTCTTCCCTCTCATAGACCTGTTTTGAGAGACCCACCTTCTTAGGTTAGATTGATGCATTTGTCGCTATTAATTTTCTATTATTTTAGTTTTATTTACTGCAGATTTATTTTCGGTTACACAACACACTTTTTCTTTTACTCTCAAAACGTCTGGGTTTAAACAATTAAAATTAATGCACGCCACACACTGACCCTAAGTGAAGAAGAGCCTGATTAACACCGCCTGGCAAAAACTTTAAAATCAATTGTCAATGCACCTTTTTGCCCTTGACCTCCCTTGCTTTTGTCCCTCCCTGCCCTTGTCGGTTTTTCTTCTTCCCACCATCATTGCGCCCCCAAGGTGCTTCTCCCAGAGACTTCTTGGCCTTCACCCTCAGTTTCCGATCGATCGACTTCCTCCTTCCCGTCGTCATCGAGTAAGTCCTCCCCTGAGTCCGCACTCCGACTCTTCCTCTGATTGTTCGAGTTCTCCCCCTACTTCTGGTTCTCCCTCTTTTACCTTCACCATGTCTAGTTCAGGACCTAGCCCTAAGCCTAGTTCTACCACTGGGTCCATTTCCATTGGAACCACTACGGGACCTACCTCGACTGCCCCATTACTCCCTTATATGGTTGGCCTCAGTCTCCCCGATTTCAATTAGCTGATTAATGATCCTATTCGCCATGATGTTAGTTGGCCTGCTATGCCAACCAAGCTCCCCTCCGACATTCCCAAGTTCGAAGGCCTTGCTAGTGAAGATCCCTCTAACCATATCCGATCTTTCCACATGTGGTGTTCCTCCAATTCCATCACCGATGACTCCATCCGTCTTCGTTTTTGTTCCAACGCACGGTTACCGGCGAAGCTTCAAAATGGTACGTTGATCAAGCCACCTCTTCCCATACCACCTTTGCGACCATTGCCCAAGCCTTTTTATCCTATTTCCAGCTCCCTCTCCGATACGACACTGGCACTGAACTCTTAACTTCTTTCCATCAATCCTCTTCGACCCGCCTTTCTGCTCATGTCCAGGAATGGCAGCAAAGACAGAGCCTATGTCGTGCTCCCCCCTTTGAAGATCAGTTTTACATGGACTGGTTCCTTCACTCTCTCTTACCTCCCATTGGAAAAGATGTCGCATCCAATTTTCCCCAAACCGAAGAAGCCGCCCTCCAAATCGCCTTGAAATATGACCTTATCTATGCCCAATCTAGTTATGTTTATACCATCCTTCCTGACCTTCCCAAGCCCAGTGGCTCTAATGCCCCGGGGTCATCTCACTCTGCCGACAGTATCGTTGGAGCCCTGTCACATACCTCTGCCCAACCTCTTCTAGGCCATGGTTTCCCTCCAGGGGCCAGCCCCTCCGGCACTTTTTCCCCTCCAGGTAGCATGTATTCAGGATACGGCATGCCTCCTCCTTTTGCTCACCCTCCTGCTTACCTCACTGCTACCCACCCTTCCCCTTAGCCGTATCCGCAACCTGGTGTCCCAGCTCCTCCAGCATTTGGACCTCCCACTCCCTTGCCTTTTCCACCCGTGCAACTGCACTTACTACCCCCTCCAGGACAAGTCTTTGCACAGCAGGGGGCACCTAATTTTCTTCCTTCTCAAAGAAAGAGGAAAGGAAATTCATCTGCCCCTGGTAATCATGGACCCAATCCTTCAAGTATTGATCCTCACATTGCTACTGATCTACAGGGTTCTCAGCCCAAGCTAAACAGGCCACTTCACACCAATAAGCCCTGTTCATGTTGCAGTTTTTATGGTCATTACACTCACGATTGTCCCTTATTACCACAAATGCGGCAAATGTGGGACTCTCAGGCCACTGTGCAGGGACAACATTCCTCCCCTACTATCCCTCCTACCCCAGCTACTTCTCAACCCGCTATGTTTACAGATCCTTTCCCTCAACAAGAATTTGTGGCCACTCAACCCCCTCATGCCCCGGTCACCACTCAACCTTCCCCTTCTGGTTCCTCTGATTACCAAATTCTCATGATGGCCTCTGACCCCCTCCCACTGTTGATCTCAACCTTCAAACTTGGTCCCGTCAGTATTCCACGCCTCCCGTTCCATCTGTCTCTGAGCCTCCATTGTCAGGTCCTACATAGCCTCTATCGACACCCAATGGTCCCTTACAACTCCCTCTGCCCATAGCCGAGGTTCATCCCAAGCCTCCTAAGGGACCATTACGCCGAAATGCTGCCTCTAGTCGAGCTGCCCATTCATACATCATAGTAGATGATCTGGCCCAATCTCCTGCTGCCATTTCAACACTGGCACTCCTCCAGTCGTGTCCTTCTCAAAAGAGGGCTCTACTATCTGCTATGGGTGCTGTAGATCCTGCTGATGACCAATTGATTGTTTTCGACGCCCGTCAGTCAGACCATCCCCCTCTTTCTCCTTCGGTTGCTTTCCAAATACCAGTCAAAATCTGAAATTCCAATGTTGCTCGGTGTATTATTGATGAGGGGGCATCTACCTGCTTAATGTCTACTTCGGTTTGGAAAAAAATTGGATCCCCTGAGCTGGCCCCTTCCACCATGACCGTTCGCGCGTGGGATGGCCATGCCTCCCAGCCCATTGGCCTTTTCCGTAACTATCCTATCACCCTTGCCGACAAGACTATTTGTGTCGATGTTGAAGTTATCGATGCCCTTCTCGACTACAACATCCTTTTGGGGCGTAGTTACACCTATGCCATGTCTGCCATTCCATCCGTAGTCCACCATAAGATGTTTTTCCCTCATAATGGCAAGATTGTCACCATTGACCAATTCACCTACCATGAACCAAAATCTCAGACCCCCCCTGAGTCCACCATCTCTACTGTCACTAATAAACCAATTGTTGATTCTCTTACCAGTGTTTCCCCTGGCGTCTACAAAGATTCCTCATTGCTTGGAACTTTTCTTGGTCCTCCCCCTCCTCTTGTCTCTGACCCCAGCTTAGCAAATTTTTGCATGATGCAATCGTCCCAGGCTGGCCTTCCACAGCCTGCTCCGGCTAGTCAGTAACCTCAATCTTGCCCCCCGCCTCCTTCCCCTAGCCCTTCGCTTTTGTCCACCGAACCCTTTTTACCTGACCCTTCCCATCACACTCAGGAACCTCCCTACCCTCCTGAGTCAGTTCCCTCAGGTCTCCCCCATATGGGAGTTGTCCCCCCTGGTCATTACCCTGCCAGTCAAATACCTTTCCTTGCCCCCCCCCGGCCATGATAGCCACCCTTTCCCTCCCTAATTTAACCTTAGGAATTACAGTATGGTATCTTACTCCTCCAACCGAGACCCCACTAGGCCACCCCAAACCATACATATCCGTGACACCAATGCAACCAATTCCCTTCGCTCCTTCCACCACCACTATACCCCTAGTCCCTCCACAAAACCCTCCTCATGCTGCGACAGCTACAGGCAAGAAACAAAAAACTCGCAAAGGGGCATCCAATGACAAGGCCACCACACCTGACCCTACCCCTCCCCCACCCACCAAGCCTTGTGCCTTGTGTGATGGTATCGGTCATCCCACCCACACTTGTCCTGAGTTGCCCCGTATCCAAACCATGGTTAAGGTCGCGTTCCCTGAATCTACGATCCCTGAAACCTCTATTTCTTCCTCATCCGTAGCCAAGAACCCAAAGACTCTTCGCACCAACAAACCCTATGCTCTGTGTGGTGTCCATGGCCATTATTCTCACCATTGTCCTCACCTCACACATTACCGAGCCTCTTTAGAGGTCATTCGCGAGTACGAAATTGAACAAAATCAATCCGCCTCTCCCATCCTTGCTCAATATGCGTCAGGTCCACTCAAGGATCCTCCTGCTACCATTGACATTCCTCCCCCTGATGTTGAAATGTCTGAATCTTCTACTCCCCTCCTATACCTATCATCATCTGCACAACCATCTGAGTACATTCCCTCCGAATCGACTCCATCTGTTTTGCTTAATCTTCCTTCAGACACATTCTCGGGCTCTTCATGTTTTGACCATATTTTTACCTGTTCTTCTGTCATTCCTCGTGATGACCCGTATCTGCGCCTCTCTTCCCATACTATTGGATTCGGTCACTTTGCAACATCGTATGGTCCCCTTGAACCTTCCATTCCCTCCCATACTCACGATCCTACCATCCGTATCTTCAATGTTCTTCGCAGCCCGAGTTCCCACTCTTCATCCCATAGTTCTCATTCATCTCCCTCTCGTCGATCTATGAATCCTAGACTTCCTACCCAGACTACTCCCTCCCATAGCCGTCTGTGGATGTCTATCCTCTACTCACGCTGCCATTCTTTTTCTCATCCCTCCCCGTTGTTGTCCCACGACACTATTACATCGACCCCCTCTTCCACCCATTATCTTGGCTATGCCAATGAGGCAAGTCGCTCTTCCTAGAATCTCGCTTCGACAACATGGGCCATCTTTACCCCCTTGCATACCCTGGTTCTTGTAAATGGGGTCTACATTGGTAATGCCACCAATAATCAGGCCGAATATGATGCCGTGCGTGGTCTTTTAGCCAATGCCCTCTCTCATCACATCGTCCATCTGCATGTTCATTTATATTCCCTGCTTCTTGTCCTACAACTTAATGGTATCTATCCTATTCATAACCCTCTCCTGTTTAGACAATACTTACGTGTGGAAATTTTGATACGTGCATTTACATCTATTACTTTCCACCATATCCCTCGACATCAAAATCACTACGTCGATCAAATTGCAAATCATGTTCTAGACTGGCATTTATCACACACAAGACAGTAACATTTCACATTATCCACAAAATATACATAAATCATATATATGATATAAAATGTGTTTTGAGAGTCCATCTGCTCTAAAACATATCACATGCCCATAGCATGATACAAAAAGCAAAAATACAAAATTTGGGGCACCACTTGCCCCGAAAAAAACACTGGGGGGCACCATCTGCCCTACATCTAATCACTCTCTGGAGGATCTTGAGCCAATGGCTCTACTCCCACAGCTCGTAGATCATGCACAGTCTGACCGGCCATCACCATGTGTCGCATGATACCTCGCCACTTCGAGGGTAGCCCAATACATAACTCTATGTACTGGTCATCTAAATCCTGCCAACCACGCTCCGACACACCGGTCAGCAACCCCTCACATCTACGACGGATGTCCTCCACCAGAGTGGCCATATCCTCATTCTGTGTTGTCCTTGATCCACTCGCACCTGTAACTCCCGCTGCTGCCGGTCGCACCATATATCCAGCCAATTTCACCGGAGCTATATCTGCAATCCAAAACATATAACTGTTGAGCTCCAAAGATGCTCTTTCTTCCACCACATTCCACTCCATTTCCTTTGTCCATTATTAATTACAGACTCAAATGATCAATAGAATTAATTAAAATTTATTTAAGAATGTATATCATGACTAACTTGCTATGTTTTTATGATTTTGTCATTGTAGTACTTTTTGAACTAGATCTAGCTACAGAATGCAGACATTCTGTATCTAGTTGCCGATTCTGCAGCTGTCTTCATGTCTACGCAGGTTCCAGTGTCATCTCAGAGAAAAACACATATGGTCATATTCCACATCATTCCCTCATCATTTTTTTCTCTCCACGAAGTTTGAACGGAATTCTGTAGGTGGTTATGCACGTGGGAACTCAAACTAGGAGATAGACTCCTAATAGGACAAGGACAGTCCAGATGTCTTTAATCATATTACGAGACCACCATCAGAGTTCTAGTTTGATTTTAATTTGGAAAGACAATTATCCCTAGGTTATCTCAAGACATTTATGTAATTTTGTTATAAATATGGCTCGGGAAACCGAGGGACAAGGTTAGATTTTGCGTTTGATTGCTAGATTTCAGAAGTCTGAAAACACTTTGTTTTGAAGTAATTTCTCTTTTAATGAAAGAAGCATCACTTTATTGAAAGCGCTGATTCAATATTGAAGTAGATTTTGCGTGCTACTCCGGTGGTAGAGGGCCCCTACTACCTGAGCAGCTTTGTTCATACGGTTTAGATAAGTATTTTAGTCTCGTTTTTTATTTCTAGCTTAAGCAAGTTTCTGAAGTTTATGTTTCATACTTGTTTATATTAATCATCACAGCTAGACTTACTCTTATAGACTCTTCCAAAATATCATCACGATGAATAAGGCATAGCTGTGGTGTCGTAGATTTTAGTTGCATTTCCTTTCGAATTTTATGATTTATGCTTGTTTACACTAAGTGTCATAGCCGGTCTTACTCCTACAAACTCTTCCAAAACATCATTAACAATGAATAAGAAACAGTTGTGGTATCTTAGATCCTAGTTGTATTTGCTTTCAAATCTTATGTTTATGTTTAATTGCATTGAATAATACAGCCAAACTTGTTTTTACAAACTCTTCCAAAATATCATTCATATTGAACGAGATGGGCTGTAGAATTCCATAGACTAGCTACATGTTAATTTAGTTATAACACTCCGGAGGATGATTGCATTTAGTTCAGCTCTGTCACTACATTTCAATTTTGATAATGGAATTCTAGTTTAAATCTGTTCACTGTACTTCAATTAGATTAGTAGCACTCTAGTTCAGTGTCAGTTCATTTTGTTTCAAGAAAAGATTAATGGCATTCTAGTTTAGTTGTAGTCACTATATTTTAAGATTGATAGACCGTGTTCTAGCCTAGTGTTATCCATTGTATTTAAAGTAGTACTAGTTGTCAAAATTAGTCTCTTGGCCTTCATTATTTACAACTTACTTTTGTTCTGAATTTATATTGATAAATCATCACATGAACAGTGGTCAGTAATATCAGTTTAAGGCTTTGATTATTCTGCAAATCTTTTACAAATTCACCTATAGCCTTTTTCCCAAAAATTATTCTAGAAAATCTCTAAACTTCTGAATAAGGCCTAGTAGTGATAAGTCAAGTTGCAGAATAGGGTAACTTCAACATCATAGGTTAATCTAGAATAGAAACCTTAATGTGTTACAAATAATCATTTTTTTTTGTAATATTGTGAGTTGATTGTTTATTTAGGAGAACTTCATTTACACTTAACTTGTCCATTTCTCAAGCTCTTCCAACACATCTTTAATGAATGAATTGGATAAGTTCAAGCTCATGTTGTGATTTATTTCCTTGCAATGAAGTCATTATCAAGCTTTGCACTTGTTTTTTTCCATCCATAGTTTAGGCTTTGTTCTGTTTTAATATAACCAATAGCTTCTTTTCACCAGCACTTAGTTCTTTCCCTTTTCAAACATAAAACCATAAAACCAAAAACATCATAAAACACTAAACACAACGTAGTGAGAAACGAATACCTAGGCACATATAGTGCACCACACTTCAGCAGTTTACTAGCCCTGGTTGACAATTAATGAACTCAATTTAGGAACACTAAGTTGAGCACAAACATTTTGGTGTTGTTGCCAGGGAAGTGTAACTAGGTAGCCTTGTTTCTTAACTCCCAAAAACAATGATATGCGTAGAGAGAGAGACTCAAGGGGTAGATTCATAAGAAGCAGAAGCAGAAGATTGATTCCTAGAACACCTCTTGTTTCACCTAGACCAAGGGCCAACACACCTCCAAATCAGACCCACATTCCATCCTTTACTGATCCTAGACTTCCAGAAGACTTAAGATCAGATATTCCATTAGAAAGACCTTCCACTTCATCCACTGAACCTATCTTAGAAGAAGATTCAAGGACCCCTGCTAGAGACACAAACTTTTCCACTTCCACAGAAGAATCAACTATGGCAGAAGAAGGGGGAGGAGGAGTCTTTAATGGAGAACACACATTATTTGGAGGGGGTATAGGTAGAGGTAGAGGAGAAGGAGTTAGAGGTGCAGAAGGAGAAGGAGGTAGAGGAAGAGGTAGAAGAGAAATGGGAAGCTCTTTTGGGTTTCCTATAGTAGATGAAGAAAACAATACAACTATGAAAAAAATTTCACCCTCTATCCTTCCAAACTTCTATGGACTTAAAACTGAAGATCCTAAAACCTTCCTATTTGAATTTGAAGTCCTATGTATAACTTATGACTACTTACAAGATGCTCAAAAACTTAAACTATTTCCTTCAACATTGAAAGGAGCAGCATTAAAGTGGTTTATGAGTTTGATCAACAGTTCTATTAGGACATGGGAAGGTATGAAACAAGAATTTCTAGAGAGGTATTTGGATTATTGTATGCCAGTCAATCATAAGGAGTAAGTGTTCAAGATGATACAAAAAGAAGATGAAAACCTGGAAGATTTGTTGGAGAGATTTCATTACAACATCAAAAGAGCAAAAATGGAGAAATTAGATCAAGACACCTTAAAAGCTCTCTTGTTGAAGACAATTAGGGATGAATGGTTGGATATCCTTAACATGATGGGAAAAGGGGATATATCTCAGCTCACATTACCTAAAATATTTGAGTTATGTATTAACCTTTCAAGATGGAAATCCAAAACTGTAAAAGGTCCAACAGACCCTGCTCTTGCAAGGGCAAGTAAGTCTACTTCTGGGACAGTATGTAGGGCAGAGATAGGGCATACGCTTGATGAATTCAAATCTGACATCTTAGGGAGTCTTAGTGAACAAATAGACACCCTTAAGTTACAAAACAAGCAAAAATCTAAATCTGATGCCTTAGCAATCTTTTGTCCCAAATGTAGAATGAAGCATGCCTTGAGAGAATGTCCTTTGGATGCAAAAGTTGTAGAGACCTGTGTAATTTGTTCAGAAAAACATGAAACCAAGAGATGTCCTTCACTTCCTGGTCTTAAAGTTGTCTTTCAAGAGGAAACCCCTACAAATTGCACAAAATCTCTCAATTTTGTCTCTAGAAGGCCTTGGCAAGGACCTCAAACACAAGGATTCCATGATCAATTGTATAATCAACCTCCACTAAATTGGAATTCTTGGTAGCAATCTTAGCCGCAATTTCAAAATCAATCTCAAGCTTGGGCACAAGGAGCACAAAATCCCTATGGAAGATACTCCCAGTACTATCAATATCCACCATCCTATCCACCATATCCACATTTTTCTCAAAATGCTCAACAAAATCCTCAACAGAATCCTCAGAACCTACAACATCAAAATCAACCACTCCCATTACCATTTCCTCAGAAATCAAATCAGTTGCCTGCTCAACCCATACCAAACCCCAACAATAAAAATCCTCAGAATACATACATGATAGAAGGCCAACAGTTTCCAACTTATTTAATTACTCCTCTAGACCTTAGTGATGTTCAACTTCGGTCTGGAAGAATACTTGAAAAGAGGAAACCTTCTATGATCATACAGGAACAAGACAACTCTGAGGAAGATTCTCTACAGGAAAATAAAAGTCTTGAAGAAGACACATCTTTTCAGGACCCAAACATTGAAAAGCCAAAACAAAAAGAACCAATAATTTCAACTCCTATATTAGAGCAGCCATCAACATCCACTTCTACACCTCCCTTTCTAGAAAGATTACAAATTGATAGAGGTGTAGAAAAACAAATTATGGTGCCTAATTATGATTTCCTAGATGAGCTGAGAAATGTCTGTATTAAGATTCCATTATTACAAGCTATCAAAGAAATTCCAATTTTAGCAAAGACAATAAAGGAGTTGAGCATGAAGAAAACAAGAAAAAGAATAAGAGAGACAAAGAAAATTCAACTGGCAGGAAAAATAGCAGATATCATGATGGGTAAGATTGCTATTCCAAAGTATCTAGACCCAGGAAATTCAGTTGTTAAAATTCACATCAATGGAATTGAGATCCAAAACACACTCATTGATTTAGGAGCAGCAATCAATATCATGAGTAGACAAATCATGGATAAAATGAAACTTCCTAATCTTCTCTTTACACCCACATTATTACAATTAGCAGACAGATCTGTGATCAAACCTGATGGGGTAATAGAAGACATTCCGGTGTCCCTAGATTCTTGGGAGTACCCTGTGGATTTCATGATCCTAACTCCTAAGAATAATCTAGGAGGGCATCCAATTATATTAGGAAGACCTTGGTTAGCTACAGCTGATGCTTTCATTAGTTGTAGATCCGGTGATATGTACATCTCTGATGGTAGTTCAACTAAGAAATTCACTTTGTATCCTCCAGCAAGGAAAATTACATATTTAGATGATACTCAATGGATAGAGGATGAAGAAGACTTACAACCTCTCTTCACAATTTCAGAAATTAGTGAAGATAGTCAAATTCTAAATACTTTAGAAAACTTTGAATCCTCTTCGGAATACAAACATGAACAATTTCAAGAAGAATCCAACATTGAGTTTTTATCATCAAGACAGATGTCTCTTCATTCTATAGATAAATTTGGCAGCTCTACAAGTGAGATATTTCCAGGAAAAAATTTAAACATAAACAAGAACTTAGAAAAATCTCAACAAGAAGAGCTAGTCAAGATCTTACAGAGACATTCTTCTGCATATGCATGGGAGTACACTGATATGAAAGGGATAAGCCCCAAGACTTACACTCATCACATCTACATAGAGGAAAATTGTAAACCAATCAGACAACCTCAAAGACGGATGAATCCAAATCTTAGGGAGATTGTTAAAGAAGAATTGCAGAAATTGTTGAATGTCAACTTTATCTATCCTATTTCAGATAGTCAGTGGGTTTCTCCTTTGATAATTGTGCCAAAGAAAAATGATAAATGGAGGGTATGTATTGACTACCGAGAATTAAACAAAGCTACTCTTAAAGATCATTTTCCCCTACCTTTCATAGATCAGGTGTTAGATACCTTAGCTGGCAAAAAGTACTTCTCATTTCTAGATGGGTTTAGTGGTTATAATCAAATTCAACTAGCACTTGAGGATCAAGAAAAAACCACATTTACCTGTCCTTGGGGTACCTATGCTTACCGAGTATTGCCATTTGGATTATGCAATGCACATGCAACATTTCAAAGGGCATTATTAGGAATCTTTTCAGATCTAATACATGATTGTGTAGAGGTATATATGGATGATTTCATAGTTTATGGAAACACATTTGAAGAAGCCTTAGCAAACTTGGAAAAAGTTTTAAAAATATGTAAAGAAGAAAATCTTTCACTTAGTCATGAGAAGTGTTTTATGATGTTTACTAAAGGAATTTTTTTAGGACATCACATTTCAGGGGATGGGATTAGAGTTGATGAGTCAAAAGTTGAAGTCATCTCTAACTTATCTATTCCAAGTTGTCAAAAAAATGTTAGGAGTTTTCTAGGATTTACAGGATATTATCAAAGATTTATAGAAAACTTCACCAAGATAGCATCTCCACTCTTCAAATTACTTACCAAAGACTGTGAATTCAAATGGAATTCTGATTGCCAGTTAGCCTTTGAGACCCTGAAAACAAAAAATTTTGAAGCACCTATTTTAAGGGGACCTAACTGGAAGTTACCTTTTCATATTTCAACAGATGCCTCAGATACAGCTCTAGGAGCAGTATTGGGACAAAAAGACCTGATTCCTTATGCCATCTACTATACCAGTAAAAATTTGACTCCTTCAGAGTTAAACTATACTGTAACTGAAAAAGAGTTTTTAGCTGTTGTTCATGCCTTAAACAAATTCAGACACTATATAATAGGCTATGAAACTTTTGTTCACACAGATCATTCTGCAATTAGATATCTAATGAAAAAATCAATTACTAATGGCAGATTCATAAGATGGTTATTGCTTTTACAAGAATTCAACATTACCATTCTAGATAGGCTTGGAAAACAAAACACAGTAGCTAATTTCCTATCTAGACTCCAAAACATCAAAGATGACACTCTAGTTGAAGATCAATTTCCTGGTGAATATATTTTTGCAATTTCTACTCAGACTCCTTGGTTTGCTGACATTGCTAATTATTTAGTTTTAGGGAAATTTCCTTCAATAATGAATGCAAGAGACAAAATAAAAATCATTTAGACAGTGCAAAATATTCATGGGTTGCTAATGAGTTGTATAAGACAGGTCCAAATTTTATCATTAGGAGATGTGTTCGGGAAGATGAGATGCATGAGATTCTCAAAGCATGTCATGATGAACCTTGTGGCAGACACTTTGCTGATAAGAGGATAGCTTATAAGGTCCTTCATTTAGGATACTATTGGCCATCCCTTTTTAAATATGCTAAAGAGTATGTCAAAAGGTGTGACAGTTGCCAAAGGGTAGGGAAACCTTCTCCTTCAGGTGAGATGCCATTACAGCCTCAGGTACATATTGAACCTTTTGAAAAATGGGCTTTGGATTTTGTAGGACCTATTAGTCCTCCATCAAGACAAAAGAAATATATACTATTTTGCACTGATTATGTTACCAAATGGGTAGAGGCCAAGCCATTACTTTTTGCTATTGAAGCATATGTAGTTAATTTTATTTTTGATGATATTTTTACTCGTTTTGGTGTCCCAAGGGAAATTGTTACAGATCAAGGAGCTCAATTCATATCAATGCTAGTGGAACAAATGATGGAGAGGTATAGAATTAGACACAGAAAATCTACTCCCTATCATCCACAAGCAAATGGTCAAGTGGAATCTACTAATAAGGTCATTGGAGGGATCTTAACAAGGAATGTTCATTTACATAGAAGAGATTGGGCAGATAGGATTCCTGAAGCCTTGTGGGCCTATAGAACTACATGGAGAAGCACAACATGTCATACTCCTTATGAAATTTTTTATGGAAAGCAAGTTTTGTTTCCCATAGAGTTCCATATTCAAACTTTCAAAATGGCAGTTCAACTAGGACTTGATCTAACAGAGGAAAAAAAGAACAGATTGGAGCAGATTAATGAATTGGATGAGATCAGACAAGATGCAGTTCAGAAAAAAATTATAGTCCAACAACAAAGGACTAGATGGAATGATAATTACATCAAGGAAAATAAATTCAAAGAAGGTGACTGGGCTCTCTTGTTTGATTCAAAGTTCAAAGATTTTCAAGGTAAATTCCAAACACATTGGCTTGGGCCATATGAAATTGTGAAATTTTTTGACAATGGAGAAATAAAAATGAAGACAATAGATGAATAAGAGGTCACTTTTCTTGTGAATGGTCATAGATTGAAGCTGTATCATAAGCCACTTTCAAGAGAAGAATTTGTCAAGAAGTTCCAGGAAAACAGTGATGTGAAGTTAATGAAGAAGAATCTTTCTTTTTCATCAACTTAATTGAATTTTCTGAAATCACTTTATTGAAATAAATAAATAAAGTATAAACATGAAAACTAATCACTGATTAGCATGTTTATACAGAAAATGTAGAGTGAAAATCAGAATCTTTCTGACACTTTAGCTCTTTAAATTTGTTATTTTTTTGCAAGCAGTTGTTACAAAATCATAAGTGTAGATCCATTTCACTTATGGTCCATCTCATTTCATCCATCCATATTCCATTTCATTCATTCATCCATACTCCATTTCATTCATTCATCCACACTTCATTCATTTCACCCCATATTCCACTTCATTTCCATCCCATATTTTTAAGTTTGATGTTTTTCTGCAATTGAATAATACATATCATGAATTGTAGGCCACTTCTCATACTTCACTCCATTTCATAAGTTGTGATCCATTCCACTCCATTATTCACTTTATTCATATTCCATTACACCATATTTTATTATCCATCTTCACTCATTCCATACAACATTCCATTCATGCTGCAAACCATTCCATTTCATGTTTCAAGTCTTCTACAGGTACATTCTGTAATCAGTTAGACATTCTGCAGCCAGTCAGACATTCTACAGCTAGACAGACAGTCTACAGCCAGAGATCCTGAAAGCACTGTCCAGTAATCACCTGATCTGCAATAAAATGATCCTGCATATCCATGACAACAAGCAAAATCAAGGGAGTTATGAAGACTCAAAAAGTAATGATTTTCATGGGAGAACAAAGAATATAAATATCACAAAAATCAGAGGAAAGGCAAAGGTAAAAGTTCTGATTATAATGACATATCATGAAAAATTTTAGTATAGTTAAGTTATGAATAATTCAAAAAGTTGTTTTAATTAATTTTGTTGATCATGCCTAACAAACCTCCCGTAGAAACTTTGGATAAAACTCCTTCTATTCCACCATTCCAAATCCCATATCCGATCATCATTTAAAAATCTAAACGGTTAAAGTGCTAAAGAGATTGGATTAGTCACGTCACTAGGCCAAAGCATTTAATGATGATTTTGAATTCGTTACAAAATACCTCTGCGGTATTTTCTTCCATGATATCTTTCAACTCATATACATCATGCTCACCTCATTATATTCATTCCGTAATCACTCCATATCATTCTTTCCCGTGGCCAACTCTTAACCATTTCAGTCTGTAAAACAGAGGAAACATCTGTGGGGCAAAAACATCTCCGTAACAGCCATTGTCACTGTGAACAGAGGAGCAACAATTTGAAGGTTGGAAAGAGAATTTATGGATCTCATAGTGAGGACTGAACCGGTTGGAACTAAGTACTTGGAAGGATATCCTCAAATCAAAGAAATGTTACAACAAGCAGGGTGGTTGCAATTCTTTGAAAAATTCAGTGGTTTTCACAAAGAGGTGACTAAAACATTTGCACGGTCATTCAATGGAGCTGAGGTCGAGATAGGAGATATTAAATTCACCATTACAGAAGCCTCCATGGCAGAAGCAACGAAATTTCCCAGACAAGGAGAAAGGTGGTTCAAGAATAGAGAATTTCATAACGAGGCATGGAATTAGATACTCAAGTCACCAGGTATGGATGTTTCCATTTTTTAAAAAGGGTATCCCTAGCTCCGCACTAAAGAACAAATGGAGCAACATTTTGCTTATCTTCCAAAAATTCATCACTTGTGAAGGAAGATATGGTACCTTCTATGTTTATCATATTCGGTTGATAATGCATTTCTTAGAAGAAGAACTCAATTTTCCCTTTTTCTTGCTTCATAGTTTAAAGAAAATGGCCTCAAGTGTTCAAAAGAGAGTTCAATTTCTAGAAACAACCTTATACCACCATGGTTTAGTCAAAATTTTTATTGAACATCATTTGAGAAAAATGGGAGATAATTGGGAAGAGTTCTTAGTGAGAAATCACTTTGAAGAACCCAAGGAACCTCCACCTGAAGACAAACCTACAAAAAGAAGCAGAAGATGGAAAACCTCCAAAACTGAAACTGGTAAAACAATACAAGAAGGCAGTGAAGAAATGATTTCTGAGAAATTGGATCAGATTAGGAAGCAGATTAAGAAAGAGAGGATAATAAGAAAATTTGCCAGAAAGAAAGGAGAAGGACCATCTCACCCAAGACGAAGCCATAGACTTAGAGGGATACTAAAGAAAAAAAAGGTTAAACAAAATGGATTCATAAACATAGAGGATGAAGAAGCACCTACTGAGGAGGATTTTGATGAAGGAGCTCTTGAAATAGACCCGGCACAGCAAGAAATTTACAACTATGTTGAGACATTAGAGAAAAGAGCTTCAGAAAATAGAGACAAAACTCCTAGTCCACCAAAATCTACAGTTGATATCCTAAGGAGAGATAAATATGAGTTAGAAATACTCAAAAGGCATATCAAGAATGAGAATGAAATTCTGAGAGAGTAGGTTAAACTGAAAACTGATATGAATTCAACTATGTCTCTACAAATGCAAAAGTTGTACAAGGCCAGTGAAAAATTGAAGAATAAAAATAAAAAGTTAACCAGGGCACTCACAAATTTGAGATTCAAGTTAGTCATAAGGAAGCCCAGAAGGCCTTTGACTGCCAGGCAAAGCAGAAGAAGAGGGTTGGATGTCCTTGCAGAGGTCTCAGAGTTCATGGAATAGTTGCATGAGGACATGCAAGAACCTAGCAGTGGGGGTATGTTGAGCTTCAAAGATGTTCTTTCTTCCACCACATTCCACTCCATTTCCTTTGTCCATTATTAGTTACAGACTCAAATGATCGATAGAATTAATTAAAATTTCTTTAAGAATATATATCATGACTAACTTGCTATGTTTTTATGATTTTGTCATTGTAGTACTTTTTGAACTAGATCTAGCTACAGAATGCAGACATTTTGTAGCTAGTTGCTGATTCTACAGCTGTCTTCATGTCTACGCAGGTTCCAAGTGTCATCTTATAGAAAAACACATATGGGCGTATTCCGCATCATTCCCTCATCATTTTTTGCTCTCCATGAAGTTTGAACGGAATTCTGTAGGTGGTTATGCATGTGGGAACTCAAACTAGGAGATAGACTCCTAATAGGACAAGGACAATCCAGATTTCCTTAATCATATTATGAGACCACCATCAAAGTTCTAGTTTGATTTTAATTTGGAAAGACAATTATCCCTAGGTTATATCAAGACAGTTATGTAATTTTGTTATAAATATGGCTCGGGAAACCGAGGGACAAGGTTAGATTTTGTATTTGATTACTAGATTTCAGAAGTCCGAAAACACTTTGTTTTGAAGTAATTTCTCTTTTAATGAAAGAAGCATCACTTTATTGAAAGCGCTGAGTCAATCTTGAAGTATATTTTGCGTGCTACTCCGGTGGTAGAGGGCCCCTGCTACCTGAGCAGCTTTTTTCATACGGTTTAGATAAGTATTTTAGTCTCATTTTTCATTTCTAGCTTAAGCAAGTTTTTAAAGTTTATGTTTCATACTTGTTTACATTAATCATCACAGCTAGACTTACTCTTATAAAATCTTCCAAAATATCATCACGATGAATAAGGCATAGCTGTGGTGTTGTAGATTTTAGTTGCATTTCCTTTCGAATTTTATGATTTATGCTTGTTTACACTAAGTGTCATAGTCGGTCTTACTCCTACAAACTCTTCCAAAACATCATTAACAATGAATAAGAAATAGCTGTGGTATCTTAGATCCTAGTTGTATTTGCTTTCAAATCTTATGTTTATGTTTAATTGCATTGAATAATACAGCTAGACTTTTTTTTACAAACTCTTCCAAAATATCATTCATATTGAATGAGATGGGCTGTAGAATTCCATAGACTAGCTGCATGTTAATTTAGTTATAACACTCCGGAGGTTGATTGCATTTAGTTCAGCTCTGTCACTACATTTCAAGTTTGATAATGGCATTCTAGTTTAACTCTGTTCACTGTACTTCAAGTAGATTAGTAGCACTCTAGTTTAGTCTCTGTTCATTTTGTTTCAAGAAAAGATTAATGGCATTCTAGTTTAGTTGTAGTCATTGTATTTTAAGATTGATAGACCGCGTTCTAGCCTAGTGTTATCCATTGTATTTCAAGTAGTACTAGTTGTCAAAATTAGTCTCTTGGCCTTCATTATTTACAACTTACTTTTGTTCTGAATTTATATTGATACATCATCACATGAACAGGGGTCAGTAATATCAGTTTAAGGCTTTGATTATTCTGCAAATCTTTTACAAATTCACCTATAGCCTTTTTCCCAAACATTATTCTAGAAAATCTCTAAACTTCTGAATAAGGCCTAGTAGTGATAAGTCAAGTTGCAGAATAGGGTAACTTTAGCATCATAGGTTAATCTAGAATAGAAACCTTACTGTGTTACAAATAATCATTTTTTTTGTAATATTGTGAGTTGATTGTTTATTTAGGAGAACTTCATTTACACTTAACTTGTCCATTTCTCAAGCTCTTCCAACACATCTTTAATGAATGAATTGGATAAGTTCAAGCTCATGTTGTGATTTATTTCCTTGCAATGAAGTCATTATCAAGCTTTGCACTTGTTGTTTGCCATCCATAGTTTGGGCTTTGTTCTGTTTTAATATAACCAATAGCTTCTTTTCACCAGCACTTAGTTCTTTCCCTTTTCAAACATAAAACCATAAAACCAAAAACATCATAAAACACTAAACACAACGTAGTGAGAAATGAATACCTAGGCACATATAGTGCACCACACTTCAGCAGTTTACTAGCCCTGGTTGACAATTAATGAACTCAATTTAGGAACACTAAGTTGAGCACAAACAATAACGATTAGTACCATGCATACTAGTCACAAAATCTAAAATGCACATCACAGATTAGTTGCTTGTCACTTACCATCGGGCCCCCACACTCGACCAGGCGGAAGTGGCAAGTCCGGATCTCCCCAGTAACTCATCCCACTATAGGGATAGTCTTCTATGCATAGTGGCATCTGGTCCAAATGGGCGAAGAACTCTGGTCGAAACACCCATCCGACTGCCTCTCCTCCTCCTCTACACAGTAATCGTCCCCACCGATGCATCCGAGGCTCTCTCGGACCTCCATCAGGTAACTGTATACGAGGTCACAAGGTCAGGATCTTCTCAAAGAGGAAAGAACACAAAACAGTCCCATAGGCACAATCATGATTCACTTGTCGCTTGCATAGCGATAGCTGTCGTTTCACCGACACCAACATCATCTGGGCCCACCCATAGTAGGTCCCACTCAGCACACTCTCCACAATCATCATCTTCCCTCCAGTGATGTGATGGAATGCCTAGCTACCCAAGATATACAACACTACTATGGCCACTGCCCAGGTCTCCAACCTCTCTAGATCACCAATGGATATCCGAGTCCCTTTGACTTGGACACCTGGTCGACAATGCCACTCAAAAAACTCCATAATGTTACGCCCCTGTGGTAACACTAGCTGTGTATTTCCCACCATCCCTAATGGTGGGAGACCAGTCATGAAATACAAATCCTGGACCATCAGCTCGATCCTGTTCCCCTGCACTACAAACGCCTCATGATTTGGATCCCAATAATTGATAATCTAGGCCAACAAGGGCCCTCTAGCCCTCATCAATGGGTTCTTCAAAAATTTCAGAACCCCATACCTAGCCAGTGCACGACGGACACCCTGATCCGCCTGGATTTCCGTCCGTAATGTACCTAAGTCTCTCTCTCTCCACTTGATCTGTATATCTGCCATATCTGCACAAAAACATCATTTTTTTCAGCCTCTAGATCAACAAAACTGCATTAACTTACAAAAAAATAGCATCTTAGCACATGACAGCACTGAAATCCCCCACATCTAATAGGTCACACTTTTTGGGCAAAACTTGGGCCAGGTCGCACTTTTCAGGCCAAAACCTGCATCCCAAGTCGCAAATTTTTCCCCAAAAAGTGCGACCGGACCGTAATGATGAAGTAGGGGCAGTTCCTGAGAATTAAATCCCTAATCTGCAATTTGAATCCATCAAAAAAAAATCTTAGGATTAGGCCTCTTACCTACAACTGACGAATCACAATTCCAACAGTCGGTTTGTCTGCTACGATCACCGCAAGATTTAGGGCCTTCTCTCCTCTCCACATTCACCACAGCTACACAAGAAAATGAATGATTTTGGAGGGAAAATGCCCTATTAGAAGAAAACCCCTGTTTTCTCTTTAGCCCGCTGCGACCAAACCGTAGCCCCGTTGGAAAGCTCTCACTGAGCACTCAAATGGGTATTTGTCAGTTTTTTATGTTTTGATACTTTACCAGGACACATTTCGTCCATGAAGGATCTATTCACCTCTTCTCAAAATTGAATTTCTTCACTTACGACACTTGTACTCGGGGAACCACTTTGCCTTCTTACTCATCTTCGTTCGTGTTGATTTTCTTCATGAGCTACCCTATTGTACTCATGCTTTTATGGTTCCCCACTGGACCCTTACTATGAGGCAGCACCATCGAGTTTCCCTTGTTTAGAGCATCCCAGTCGAGTCATCATCACATTCATGGAGCCTATTCCGAGTCCCTTTGTACCCCGCTATAGTCCTCCCTCCTGTCTCGCTTGATCCCTCTCTCATGCTGCACATTATGACCTTCAACACCCTTGTCCCCTATTCCTCCTGATATTGTGTCAGTCGCTACCAAGCTATTCATGCCCTTTATGCTCTAACAAGGGAAGTTGTCCAACCGCTCCTCCATATCCCTCATTCCATCATCATCATTAGTGTCTCTCTGTTCGTCACTCTACTCTTTTCCCTCGTGCCTTAATTGGGGTTCCCCTATTGTATCACCTATGGTGGACCTACTTCTATCGACATCTTCTCATTTACTCTAGAAGCCAGATCTAGGGGGCAGTGTACCTTGGTTCGAGCTCTTCTCAGAATGATCGTGATCTATACACTTGATGGTCCAGTGATTCAGTAGAAGCTATTGGTGATTCCCGAGCATGTGTGAGACGTCTCAACCCTCATGAGGGGGTGGCCCTGCAGGTAGCACCCCACATGCCTAGATGACTTTTTTATTTCTTCCCTTGATGCAGCTCCTCTCATGTGATGATATCAGCCTCAACCGCTTGCAGTGCCTCTTCGATTTTCATATATCAGTTAGATGTTGTGAGCCCTTCCCCGTGTGTAGGGGGAATTTGGGTATATTTGTATCTCATGTACTAAAATCTTCTTGTATAGGTCCTGACGGTTATTCCAGGCATCGAATGTATGTGGGATTCATCATTTTATTTATCTGGCTCATGTTTAGGTCAGCATATACTTCATCCTTGCGTTCCGTGGTTTTCCAGGTGCCTTATTCTTTGTGCTATTGTATCGGTGGGCATAGGTATGCCTCCCCCGCCGCCTTTCACACTGGTGCTACTTCATCACCTAGAGACTTGTTGCACCTGTAAGTCTTGTCTCCTTAGGGTCTAGTCCTTTAGCACATTAGACTACCTTACATTCCTCTCTCTCACTTCCCTCTTGATGCCTAGTGATTGAGTTCTTAAAACGTACTTTGGTCATACGATTTGCTCCTAACACTCGTATGTTGGGGGGCAATATGTTACACCATTTTTTTGGTCATCTAACTCATTATCATTAGATGAACCCAAGTACACCATGTAAGACCAATTTTACCCTAAGTAAAATTGCTTTCACCATGTAAAATAACATTTATCTATATTTCCTGGTCATATTTAACCCAAAACAAGGAAATTAATTAAATAAATCATTATTTATTTAAGTATTTCCTAGGAATAAGTTATTCAAATAATTATTTAAATAATATTCCTAGTTAAATTTGACTAAATCATTTTTAAATAATTAAATAAATCATTATTTATTTAATTATATTCCCATCATCTCCCTAAAATAATAAATAAATCATTTATTTATTTATTTTTTATAAATAAAGGAATTGACCCAAGTCAAAAGACCTTTTCCCTCCAACAAATATAATAAAATATTCCTAAAGGGTGATTCTAGAATTTGATTAATAATATTTTATTCATGCACTGAGTTCTAGAACACCCCAATATTTTGTTATAAATAGAAGGGTTTTCCCCATTCATTAGTCACCTCCATTGCATTAGATCACTCTGGATCTACTCTTAGTCACCATTTTCCATTCTGCTTTATGAACTCCAATTGAGTTCCATGTTTGTTTTTCTACACCAATAAGAGAGACGAATTTTAGATCTGAAACACTGAGGACTTCCAAGAACCCATCCCACTGAGGAGAATCGGAAAACGCCTTTCTTGTTTTCCTCTCAGTTTCCCCATTCTTTAATATAATACAAATCATTCTTTTAAACACTTTGTTCTTGTCTTGTCTATTAGATGCATGGAGCCATATTATATTTTATCTGCTTAATGTCTTTTTGTGCTTAGATCTGAATTTGTGCAGCAGACTTAAATATATTTTGCAGCCATAATCAATGTTAGGGCTATTTGTTATGCGTAGATAAAGTGATCTTGTACGACGAAAGATTCATACTAACAGCAGTTTCCAAGAATTTTCAGTTCAGAAGCTGTGCCCTTATGACTGTGAAAAAATTGCATAGAAGAAGAGCAATTGTGACCCTTAAATTGAGGTTTATTTTTGAAATATAGATCGCAGATTTCGAAGATGGTTTACAGATTCATTATGTGTGGAGATAATAGATCCAAAGGATGGTGGAACCTGAGTAGAAGATTGAGCATGCAGAAGAAATGTGCCATGTGAAGAATGGATTGACACGCAGAGGAGTTGATTTGGTGGACTATCCATGGAGTTTTAGACATATATTTAAAGCAAACTATAAAAATTTAGTCAATGGACTATTAGTGATTGATTTGTGACCCTAGTTTAGTCATCTACAGATTGTTAGAAGGATGATAAGAGGAGTATTTCAGATTTATTCATAGTTTGGATAACAAAGATCAAATTGTTGATACACAAGAAGAATGATTTTGAGAGGACTCAAACCATTGTTAGGTGGAATATTTGAAGAGCCATAGATGGAGACAATATTGTGAGCCCTAGACCAGTAAAAAAAATTGATTGTGGTTGGGTAGATTAATGGTAGTCCAAGTATAGTTGGAGGGTTGTTAGGTAACTGTAATAGAAGATCCCTAAATCTTGTACTTGTGAAGGACAACAATATTGGTAGAAGGGAAGGTGTATAGGGGCTCAGGATGTGCAGACTTTGAAGGACTAAAGTAGCAATCAAGTGGGCAAACCAACTAGCCCTATTTCACTATATTGTAGAGTATTAATTCAATGAGAGGCAGGGAAACCTACATAGCCCAAGACTTCTCATCTAGGAGCCATAGTATGGAAAAATGGGCATACCAAAGAGTTGTTCACAAATGGAGTTGTGAACAACCTATTACCACTCAAAGTAGTAGTGGACCTAAGAGGGGTTCCTAAGAGGGAAAATACTAGGACAAGGGAAACGGTGGAGGCTTAGCCCATTGTCACCACAGCTTAGGCTCCTTGCTCTTCAAGAAATTTCACCGATGGGGGGAGTCCTGATAGTTTAGGAGGTCACTTGTATATTACAGGTCAATGAATAGGTGGGAAGTGACCCTAGAAGCCCTTTCCCTAAGATAAAATGAAGAGTGGGACATGCTTGCCTTTTAAGAAAGTGACTTGATCCCCAAAATCCTTTGGGAACTTGGATTCCTAAATGGTCCTTGATGAAATGCCTTTGACACCAAATGGGACCACACAGGGCCAAGTGGACCCAACGTAGGTTTGGGGATGGAATTTAGCATCCAATTATGTTCCTATCTTGCACAATGTTATGGGAAAGGATTAGGAAAGAGTTTTTACTTCGATGGGTCAAATTGATCCTACTAGGTTCTAGCCTTGGGAACACCTATGCAAAACTTGATCCTAGAGCTAGGGCTTGAGGTATTCAAAGATTCCATCATCGAAATTGGACCAAATTATGAGGAGATTGAGGGGACCCACCAATGATGTTGCGTCTAGGAGATCAAAGTTTTCCTCTAGGTGTATTTTTGCAAAATTGATGCCCTAGGTGACCTAATGGGGTTAGACCTAGGGAAAAATGGAAAATTGTGAAAAAAGGGGGGGAAATCATCACCCGTTTTGAGTTACTAGTGCATAATTCACTTGGGGATATGGATTCAGGGGTGATATTGAACAATAATTTAGTTTCTTGATCAAGTAGGCCCATAAAGTCAACTTCATCCAATCTTAGAGGAAAACGAAAACTAACCTTCAAGAATTTATACTTCATACAAGTGGTGAAATTTTATTGATATAAAATGATCTCTAAGACATTTCATTCATCCAAAAATGGACCATACATTAAGTAAGCTAAATAGACACATAATTCCACATTTCCATCATGCAGCAATTAGCCCTAGTTATAGCGAAATTCAATAGTATGCAACAACAAGAAGAATAGCGCTAAATTTGCACTCAAAATGTTAGAGAGTATATCCAACTAGCTTCACATTTGCAATAACAAATATCCAAGATAGAAATAGCCCAAATCCATACATCAAAATGCATCCATCATCCAAAATAGTCCTCCAAGGAAAAATGTGAAGTTCTCTAAAGATAGAGAGATCCCAAGTCAACTAATGATACAAATGAATCCAAATAACTCCTATTTATATATTGATTTAGGAGTTGATAGAATTATCTTATGGGCCTACATTAGCCTCTAAACATAAAATAATATGCAAGTAACCCTAAATTTTGGTGACAATCCCACCAAACTATCTCATACATGGAATAATAAGCCTCATAAGAGGTTAAGTGATGTATTACGGCCTTATAGGAGGCATACTAGGTCCATGAGTTCCATGATGATGCATGGGACCCATCAAAAGTGCTGGACAAGGGGGTGGCCCCTTTTTCTCCAAACATTAAACCTGTGGTGCTCTCATTAAACTTGTGGACTGGAAGGGTTGTGTCTAGCCACCATCAACAAGTAGGTCAAGTGTTGTCTTATTCAGGATATATTGGTTTTCAAAGGATTAACACCAATCCCTAGTTGTATTCCTTGTACTAGTGTGATTGTAAAGGGTCACGATCCATGGTACAAGAGATTTAGGTTGTTTTACTGTAGTTTGTAATATAATGAAGAAGGGTTTGCACACTAACACTCCCTAACATGCCATGGCACTCTAGCATACCTTGTAATTTCCTAACATGTAACCTTGCTACTCCCTCCTTATCACACCTGAAATTCACTGACACTCGCTATTAGACACACTTATTCATTCATTACCATGCATTTTGAACTATTTCTCCCTTGTGTTTCAATGGCACTCCCTAGCACGCATTGACACACCCTAGAATTTGGCACATCCTAGCATGTTGCCCTGACACTCTAGCATTCCTTGGAACTACTTTGCATACCTTTAAAATCCCTCCTTAGCACACCTAGAACTCATTGATACTCCCTGTCACACACTCTTATTCATTCATTTCCACGCATTTGACACAAGTTCTCCCTTTTTTTTCCTTGGCACTCCCAAACACTCTGCCCTGACATGCATTGGCACACCCTGGCACCTAGCACATCTTGGCATGTTTCCCTGGCCTATAGCATGCCTTAACATTTCCTAGCATACCTTGACGTCACTCCCTCCTTAGCACACCCGAAACTCACTAACACTTCCTATCAAAAACCATTATTCATTCATTTTTAAATATAGTTTTATATGTTCTGTTATGATGAACTATCTACTGGAATATCCATGATAGTTTACGAATAACCACTACATATATCCTTTATGCAAGTCATATGATGATATTTCTCCACACTTCTTTATCTCTAGTTGTCCCAACACAGTGTAGGTCATCACCACCACCCTTGCAAAATTGAACATGATAGGTTCGTGGTCCTATCTAAGCTTGGAAGAAAAATTCAAAACTTAGTTATAGAACATCATGGAAGATTATTATAAAGGCTTCCCATGCATTATAAACAACAATATCTAGTGGGATTGGAACAAAAGCACATTTTGTTCACGATAAATATCCATGATAGTTTACGAATCACCCCAACATATATCCTTTATGTAACTCATATGATGATATTTGTTCACACTTATTTATATCTTGTCCCGACATAGTGCAGGTCATCACCACCACCCTTGAAAAATTGAAGATGATAGGCTTGTGGTCCTATCTAAGCTTGGAAGATAATTTCAAAACTTAGTTACACAACATCATGGAATATTATTAAAATGGTTTCCCATGCATTCTAATCAGCAATATTTGGTGGTATTGGAATAAAAACACATTTGTTCACAAGAAATACCCATGATAGTTTATGAATCACCCCAACATGTATGCTTTATGCAAGTCATATTATTATATTTCTTCACACTTATTTATCTCTTGTCCCAACATAGTGCACGTCATCACCACCAACCTTGCAAAATTGAACATGATAGGCTTGTGGCCCTATCTAAGCTTGGAAGAAAATTTCATAACTTAGTTACACAACATCATGGAAGATTATTAAAAAGGTTTCCCATGCATTCTAATCAACAATATCTAGTGGGATTGGAACAACAAAACATTTTTTTCACGAGAAATATCCATGATAGTTTACGAATCATCCCAACACCTATCCTTTAGGCAATTCATAAGATGATATTTCTTCACACATATTTATCTCCCTTCCCAACATAGTGCAGGTCATGATCACCACCACCCTTGCAAAATTGAACATGATAGGCTCGTGGTCCTATCTAAACTTGGAAGAAAATTTCAAAACTTAGTTACTCAATATCATGGAAGATTATTATAAAGGTTTCACATGAATTCTAATAAAAAATGTTTGGTGGGATTGGAACAAAAAAATATTTTGTTCACAAGAAATTCTTACAATGATCATAATTGAATTGATAAAAAACAGTGTTTGGAAGACAAGATTCATCCTAAACCACAAAAATAATGGATTCTGGTAATTTATCCACTCCCTCTTGGATGCCTTGGTGACTTCTTTGATGGTGTTGCAAAATTTATCCCACCTAGATACAAAGTGGATGTGGTACTCTTCCTCTCTGAGTCTTATAGCGAGAAAGTAAGGTATACCCAAAGTTAAGGCTCCAACAATTGAGCTGATTCCATTACTCTTTGTACACTTCTAGAAATTTCATCCATCAAAAGATTCAAATCCCTATAGATCATGGGGGATTAAAAAATCATGATCAATTGGGTCAATAATTCATGATAAAAAACATCTACCTACATCCCATCCTACAGGATATCATAGATCCCCCCAACTATTTGGACTATATATCTTTTAGACACATTCTCAAGGAGCTAAATACCACAACACACAATCTTCCAAAAGAATCTCTCAAACTTCCCATCGATACATTTGTGATATTAGATTCCATTGATAGTATGGAGTATGAAAAAATGATTATTCATGTCTAAGCTCGAAAAACAATCCAATGTTGATTGATGCATGCACATTCCGATCATGAAAATCAATTTCTACATCTTCTCAAAAGAGAAAACAAGTAACTTTTTTCTTTGTTCACTTTACAACATAAACACCAATTTCACCCATAATGTTAAGATAAGTTGAACGATATGACCGAAAAGGTGGGAGTAGTATTTTGTGGTGTATTAAACAGGACTAGGGGACACACATGTAGCATGGATGGGTATAAGTGGGATGTCCAAGCATGGTTTCATAAGATATATAATCCACGCATTAGAGAATGAGAAGGGGGATTAAGACCTAATGTCATAGGAGCTAGGGGACCTGGAAGGAATGTAACAAGAGTAATTGAAAGAGAAACCCTCGATAGTGGTGATAAGGGGCTCAATTATCACAACCAATAAGCCATTAACCCATAACCACTAAATTCCCTATCCCTTAGCCCCGAAGCCATAATCTCTTAACCCTACACTCATAACTAATAAGCCATCAACCCCTTGATGCATTAAACCTGAAGCCATTAACTCCTAACCTAGAATCCATGAGCCCCCTAAGCACTAACCCCTTATTCTCTTAACTCGTGACCCTTAAACCTTAATCCATAGCCCCTAACACCATAAAACCCAAACCCTTAACCCCTAACACCTAAATCCCTTAATTATTAAGCCATTAACCACTAAATACCTTTCCCCCCAATCCCTTGGCCCTTAAATCTTAACCCTTGAAGCCCTTCACCACTTAGTATCCAAGTCAAAAAGCAATACATCAAACCAACAAAATAACCTCTCAGGAGAATCCTTCACCTCTAACCAAGAATATTGGTACTGTTTTAATTTTAGAGAACTAGATATTGGTCTCAAGGGTGTGTGTTTGTGGGTAATTCCCTTATTAACATGTATACCAAATGTAGAACAACTGGATAATTTGCAAAACCTCAATAAGAATTTGTCACAATATCTACACTTCATGTTTACATGGAGCTTGTAGAGCTGTCCCACATAAGGAGTTAGAAATTAATAGATCACTCATAATGACGCAACCTATTCAACCCTAATGAACAAGGAGCTAACCCTTGATACAAATATTTTTTTTGCTAAAAAAACACAATTGTGTCAATGTAGAATACTATACACAAGAGAAAATAAAATGATATTATCCACATCAATGCGTGAAATAGCCTCACATTTTCCATGAGTGGTGAGCCAAGGGGTTAATGTAGGGCACTATTAAAGTTACATCATGTTTAAATTTCTTTTACATCATGATATTGTTCTCCATTAGGGTTGATGCATCATCACAATGGAGCATGACACCTGTTTTTGGGGGAACGATTAAAGTTGTAACACGATTCAAGTGACATGCACCTCCAATGTAAATGACATCATTATATGTCTGTGTCAAGTTGTTAAAGAGGTTATTTATAAACAATAAATTTAGTACTTGAACTTCATATTTTCATGGCCTTGACTCTAATATGAATTTGTACTAGGAACACTTCATGCATATAAGAGGGGGCCTTATTTTTTAACCCTCATACACACAATAGCACTAGATGTTGCCCTTCAAATCCCCCTTGATGGTTTCAAAGTGGGTTTACATTAGTGTTTGCTTGAAACAAATGACATCATGGTATTCCTCTTCTCAATAACATATTCTAGCTTTTCCATATAGACAACATTGAGTTAGAGGATCACCTCATATGCAGATGCTCCATTTATTATGGGATTCAAGGGATGTTCTATTTTTTTTTATCAAGATCTAGATGGTTGTTATCTGCTTTCTTTCAATACATGTCTAACTATTTTTATGAGAGAGGTCCTTGGATTTAGATCTTTATATAATACCTTATGTGGCCTTCCCCTTTTTAAATTTTCCAAGGGGATCACCTCCTTCCATGTTGCCTTGCATACTTAGGGCCAAAATTGACAAGACAATATTCAAAATTCTTCAACTATCAAATTGGTGCGACCTCATACCTCTTATTGAACCCCTTAATGAGACATTATTTCTCCAAAGAGACTGTCGAGGATTTCCCATTGCAAATCACATGTTGGATGTCATAGGACCTGTTACCCCACTTTCTATATGATTTTTTAGAGGATAATTGTAAATTTTGATTGGCATATCAACCCTTGTGATTCTTGTGACATTGATAATTTTCCAATTGAGATATATGAATGATTGTATAATTTGTTTTATGACACCTTGCCTTGGCCATCTAGGACACTACGTGAAGGAATATGTTGCTTTAGCGATCAATTTAACTTGATATATATGCTCCATTTATATATCTCTAATGTGTATTTTTTTATTGTGATCACTTAAAAAATATATTCTAACTCTTAAATTTTTTGGCCATAAATCCTATGCTAAATTATTCCATAGTATTTTATAATTTTACTCATAAAAATTTGTCACCTTAATAGTTTAAATATATAATGGTGGTTTGAGTAATTACTACACACCGTATCTTATTATACCCTTATTTCCCTTGGTCAATTTTTATCCCACATAATTTGATAGCATATTCATTCATTTTAATCATGATGTCTCGCCCTATGATTCCCGCCAGTAGAAAATCAATTATTTGATTCATAAAACTAACTATGTAAACTACTCTGTTTCAATTTCATCACCATGATTTCATGTCAGGTTTTTGATCTATCAGTTGTGCAAGTTCATTGAACGAGCTTCAAGCTCTTTTTCTGCACCAGCTTAAACCAACTGGCACAAGCTCAACTCGACCCTGACATAAAATGACAAGAAAAATAATTACATGTATGATGAAACACTTGGCAAGAAGATTACATGGTCATGATATGGTGGCCCATTGTTGATGACGCTCTAAGAATAACCCATCTGGAAAGTTTTTTGAAGGAGGCTCGCAATTTCTTCTATGGGGAATTTTTTATTCTTCCATTGATCTGGTTCCCAAATTTCTTTTACTTTTGGCCTCTCCTTAGACATCACTCTTGTTACCTTAAAATTCAACCACGTATGTACACACCTTCTCTAAATCCTCCTGAATGAAATGTAATTCAATTTTTTACGGTATATGAAATTGCAATGATTTCTCTTTATTACTCTTCCAAAATGAATCTTAATGAATGTCGTATAAACTCAAGATTTCTATCTTTACTATTTATTGAGGCACCTCTGTTGACAGTGGTAGAATTGTTCCAAAGTGCCATCCACTTTTTCTCCAAGCAGTTCTTAAAGATTGAAAGCTTCAAATGTGTTTTAGTTGTAGTTGCCATAGAATCCATGTTGCTTCTTCTTAGATTGACATGGTATCGTGAATATTGCATGATGGAAAGGAGACCATAGAAGTGCCATATAGAAGCTAATATAACCAAGAATATCTATTGTGTAGACTTATATTTCATATCTTTCAAAATTCAAACTTCGTTACCTTTGAGAGACCTAGGACTTCTGCGTCTGACATGACTCCAAATGAACCTCAGCTCTGAACGAAGATTAATTCTATTAAAAAAAATAAAAACATTTCCACAACTTTATTCCATAAGCTATCTTTCTTATGAATATAACCCAAAAAAATCTATACCAAGTGTGTACCCACTGTAAGTAAAAGAAACTTTAACAGGTTAAGAAGTGTATGAGATGATGTGGATTGAGAAAATCAAGGGTCTCATAGAGAGGTGTATATTCTGTATAGATGCATTTTTATGCTATTAACAAAAACAATGATGAGCATTGATGATTCATTGTCCTATGGCTAGCCCTCTTTTGTATGGAGAAGATTGTCAACATACAATCTATGGCCATGACTTTTCCACAACTTAGATTGTGAACAAGCCTTATCATCATAACTTCCAAAAACTTTGGCATAATGCCATGACTGATTTGAACAACAATGCATATCTCAATTCTTCTTTCAAGGCTATCTGAACGTATGTATATTAATAATGGTCTTCCTAAAAATATGATGTCATGCCAATTGAAAGCTATATTGAAGATGGATAGGAGGACACACTTACTGTAGAATATATGATTACTCAGAGTCATAACAGGAATAAATATAGATCAGCTTACATGCCTGGGATGATTTTTATAATATCCCTAACCTATACCCTAATTTCTATAACTTGTCTATATATATATATATATATATCTATATCTATATATATATATATATATATATATATATATATATATATATATATATATATATATATATATATATATATATATATATATATATATATATATATATATATATATATATATGGTTCATCCATACTTTTCACATGTTGAGAACTTGAGATTGCAAAGGGAGAACCATACAAGATGTTCAGATAGACTATGGGGTTGTTTCAATTGAGAGTAAACTATTAGGAATGGAGATGTAAGAGATTGAGAAATGCCTTCTTCAGAGGAATCGAGCTAATTGAGTGATACCATATATGATACTACACTAGAACAAAGATTCCCTGTCATAGTGATAATTCTTAGAGGATGAGATCCATTCAAGGATCACAAAGAAACATGGCCTGTTGATGATATGATTTTTTCAAACAATTACTTTAACCCTCCAAGCAGGGAACCATAGCGGCAAGACCTTATCATAGAGGACTTATATCTTCAAAACGAAGTATTCTTAAAGGCACACTAAAAGAGTCAAACTAAAGAGAATACTGGACTGCTGATACAGACAATAATCATAGTGATCATGCCCATAAGACCTAGGATCTGGTATCCATGTGTTATGCATAGGACTGTGATTTTATGGTTGAGAAAATTTGCTTCAAATTTAATGAATATATAGTCTGAATGGGACTAATACATAATCCTTGGAAAATATATTACTGGAACATACCTTGGCGACTTTCAAATTTTTCTCATGATATTTGAGTTGCACTTGGATTGGAGTTCATGTCCACTGATTAGGGCTAGTAGAAGGCCTTAATAAAATACCACAGATTTGACATTATTGATCCCTAACATAGAGGGATAGAGGTATCAATGAAATTCTTCAGATGCTTCTGAGTGATTGCAATCTCTTTGAGCTTGGGAGTGTCATCTCCTGTGCTCTGATTCCATGTTAATTTTGGAAACATGTTATTTTCTTAGGATAGTTACTTCATTCAATCATGAGCACATTAATCCATTATCAGTTACATTAAACAATATATGATAGTAACTAATGAAAGAAAATTAATGAGAAATGCTAAAGACAAGCCAAGACAGAATAACAAGAGAATATGGCACAAGCGAGGGAAAAACCCCAATATGAGGAAAACCCTTGAACAATTCTTCTTATTATTCAAGTAAAATGTACAATAGAGAGAGAGAGAGAGAGAGAGAGAGAGAGAGAGCTGATAGAAACATTATTGAATTTACAAAGTGATGATTAGTATCATTGTCCAAATGCTAAAGACATGATTCAGAATACTACCTTTAAACATCAAAAATCATATTCTATCCAGATTAGTGGTCAAATGTAGTCAAAGATTTCCTCAATGCTGACCTGCTTTAGATTTGAATTGAGTTCTAGTTAGGGTTTGTTTTTATATGAAAAAAAACCCTTTTCACTCCTATAAAAATTATTACAAGGCTACATCTCCCCCTTTTAAGTCATTGTCCACAATCTAAGGCTGGTTAGCACTATAGTTAAAACATTCCACAACTGGTTAGGGCTAGATGCATCCCTTCATATATTCTTGATGGAAATGGCATAAATGTGACCACAGAGGATTGTATAGGGCTCTGGCCTAGTTGAAACAGCTTCCTTGGAGTTACAGCAATCCTTCTCTAGAGGATTCACACACTAGGAAACTCTAAATTATCCATAGGTCTACGACTGACTTGATGATGGATCTTGGTTTGTGGAAGAGGGTTAATAATGCCCAGATTAAGCATCATATAATCCATATCTTCTCGGCATCCTATCTAAGGAGCTCAGTCTATATGGAGGAGCGAAATCATGTAACGAAACCCCAATACATCTACTTAGATTGTCCTTAAACCAGCAACAGTCTACACAAAGCTTCCTCGGCACTGCAACAAGCAAATAAACTCACTCAAAATAGACCCAACCTCTGTGTTTAGCCATTATCCCCACTTGGCTACATTAGAGATGCATGAGAGATTTTTTATGCCTCCAATGAGTTGGGAGAGAATTCTTATATACAATTTAGAAGAGAAGCCAACTTTGATATTTTGGAGGAAAATTCAAAATTCATATTTTCAATTTTCCTGCCTAAATAAAATCGCGATTTATAGAATTTCTTTTTGAATAAAAAAATATTTTCCTTATACAAAATTGACGATATTTAGATCAATTTTGGTCCTCTTGAAAAGAGGAATTCAATGGGATTATAATCTCCATCAACTAAGCAGACCAGAGTGGAATTTGTCCCTAGTTGCCAATTTTAACTAAATAGAATGAGCAACAACTTAAAATAATCAAGAAAAATTGTTAACTTGCTTCTACCTCTTCTTTGTTAAAAAAAAAATGCAACGATTCTCCACTTATAAAGATGTTTTGGACAAGAGATCTTCCTATTGATTCCATTCTCTCAAGATGTGCTGGAAGAACAAATTTTGAAAGAAACCTTTGATATTTTGACTACATTCCATCCAGTGCTTCAGTGAGAGGACCCTCAGATGGCCCTTTCCAGAAAACCAATACACCACACACTTTGAATTGAAAAAAACATGCATAATGGATATATTCAATGAGGCTACAAAAAATAATAGCACCCAAGCATCCACCACTTCTGCTTTAGTATTTGTCCATGCACTTGTTGTAGTATCCCCAAAAGGGAGAATGCAATAATAATTAAACACAATATAAGAACTACAACTAAGTAAATAATAAATATTAAGACAACATCAGAATTTACAAAGAAGCTGAGCCATTTTATTATATGGATATGATTCAGTTACACAATGTACAAAATATGAGTAGATCTAGCCAAAGAGATGGCCTAGTATCACCCTGCAATGATGCTACAACTAGCACTGTGTAAATGGTGAGCTCAAAGGAAGCAATACTTCGTTTTCCCTTCTGCTAAATATGTACATGAACTGTTGCAAAATAAAATGCAGATCTAGGAGCTCAAGCGCTATTATGATGCCAAGATTCAATATCTGGCAAATATGATTGGAACCCAAGATAACCCACAAAGGATTTTCCAGATCTACAACTTTGGAAAATCACCCTCCTAGGGTTTGATCCTTTATCCATTGGGATTATACATATAAAGCTAGATCTGAAAAATAGATGGCTGAAATATGTCACAAGATCATATCTAAGCTTGAAGGGTTGATCCCTTCTACAGATCTACAAGCTAGAAGCTCTAGATCTAGCTTCTCAGTCCTCCAATAATGATTACAGCTGTTGCTACACAACTACTCATAAAAACCGCATTGTAAAGGAGAGAGAGGCTCTATTCCTGCTGAAATATGCTGCAATAGACTCTAGGATGATCTAAATACTGATGGAAAGGTGAGGGGATGATCCCTCAAATGATTACTAGCTGAAATTCTAGTAACTTCCTTCCTCCTTTGGATCTCCAAAGATGGACAACATAATTCTGGATAGAATTACTACTGCTAGGAGGTAAATAACTCATGTCATGATGTGAGATCTAAAATGAAGCCCTGGTAATGCTGATCTTCAAGCCCAAGGTGATAGGAATAAACCTACATCGGTTCTCCAGCTGAAATACTAAAGAAAACCTCCACCTTCCAGACTGATCTTTAGAAATTGTGTAATTCTTGAAGGTAGATGTTTTGTAGATGATGGAAATAATAAGTGGCACCAATGCCTAATGTAGAATTAATTACAACCCTCTCTCGAGAGCTACTCAAAGAAAGAGCTGAGATTCCCGACCAGGAACACCCTGTGCTAAACAACACTTGCAATATTTGCTAAACAACCCAAGAAAGCAATGGAATGTCACATGAAAATTCCAAATAAAAATAGACCATTACATGAATAATCAAAATCATGCCATCATTCTCGTCTTCATCTCCTTTATATAGTTTATGAGCGTTCCTATGCCTTGCCCCTCATCTAAACTGTGTTTTGCATGTGGACTTGATCCTCCATGTTAGATTTCGCTATCACTCCAAGTCATCCATCATATCTAGGTGCAATGTACATTCTCCCCATCATGTGTGCATTAATTACACAACTTACTGCATCATCTCATCATGAATGCTCCATGATCTTCTATTTGATTCCTTCCAAGATATTAGTTGACTGTGTTATCACCCTAGTAATTTCCAAAGATTGTGGGCTCTGGATATGAAAATAGTGGTCAATCTTGGCTTTAGGGAAAGAAATCGGTCAACAGGGGCTTAAATCTCTCAAAACAATCGAGGTGAAAACTTTTAACCAGTCAAGAACTAAAATCATGCGTAAAACAATGATTTATCGAAATCTAACCATTCAATATAAACCATTATATGAGCATTTATTACATGTCTATTCAATGGCGGGAGGGGATTTGCTAAAAGCTAGCAGTGATTTTCACGTTTGATTTGAATGGTGAGTGGTTTATTTCATTTTGAACGCAATCGTATCAGAATTTGACATGTCACATCAGGCAGTATTTAAAAACAACTTTTATTGCACAACTTTTATAAAACTTTGGTCGATCACTTTCGAAGCGCAATAATGAACGTGCACTGTTAGATCTACTTCGATAATGCGAACGGTTAGGATTTTTTTACAAGTTGCGATGGAAATTTGTGTGGGACTGGGTAGTTCATATGAGTTGGGTAATGATATATGTACATATAAAACTTTTCATAGATGTGTTATAACCAAAGTTTTATAAATGAGAAGATTATATGGATGCGGGGTCTTGGTAATGAATTATATATATAAAGTAAGTTTATATATAAGGTAAATCGTTTGAGGCGGTTTAATAAAGGATTAACCGGGGTATATTTATTATACAAAACATGAGGTTTTATATAATGAAAAAGGGGTAAAGTCACACTTTAACTTTGGGTTAAGTATGACAGGTAAGTATATTTACAAAGGTGTGAGGGTTCTAAAGTTTAGTTTAGATTAATCTTTAGAAAAAGCTTGGGGAATATATATATATATATATATATATATATATATATATATATATATATATATATTAGACATGTTCAAAGCAGTTTTCTTTTATGTTTATTATATAGTAATAGACTGAGGTAAGTATCTTTTTACTATATGGGGTAGGAATACTTATATGGTTAGTTTTAGCCAAAGGGGTTTATTAGGGCTTTTTAATTAAAACATGTGGATATTTAACTTTGGCTAAAAGCTTATAATAATGGGTCTAGGGGATAATTAAAATACAAGGAGTTATAATAATAGGATGAGGTTATGTTTACAAGGAATTAATAAAATAAGTTAGAGGTTAATATGACAAGGGAAAATGAAAAACACAAAAATACACTAGATGACTAAGTAAAGTGAAAACTTAAAGCAAAGCTTATCATTTTATAATTTCACCACCTTTACTTAGGATATAATGTCTTTTTGAGGGTTTTTATGATTTATGAGATGTAGGCAGTTAATCAAATGGGGGATTTATGTATCATTAAGTAAAAATGCAGTCTTCACTTATGAAAATGAATAATTATGAGTGCATGAAGGGTAGATGATGAAAATCAGGGATTATTATAAGAATTCAACATTTTTAACTTGACAGTCATTGAGCCTTGGGTCCGGCCCCAACAAAAGTCAGAGAAATGATCTGAGCCTCTTTGAATAAAAGTTTAGAATGTCAAATAGCTATAGGGAAGGGGAAATTAGTTATTGTAGCCTGGTGAAATATATTTACAATGATTTTCCCACCTTATTCTACCTACCCAATCTTTAATCTAACATTTTTTCTTCCATTTATGAAGGTGCACTTGAGCTAGCAACCTTGGACATTTTATTCTTTTGAAAGCAGTAAAAACTATCTAATTCTACGTTATTTCATCCAAGGACCCAGATTAAACTCTTGGGTTCCTTTTTACTCTATACCTATCTACTGAATTGTCAGGATTAAACTGTCTAACAACTCTTTATTCTCTATCTAAAACAAGTAAATTGAAACATGACAAGTCAAGATTGAACAATTCAACTCATCAAGGATTATGGCATTTATTGACACTCTACCAAAATCATCTGGAAAAGTAAAAAGAAGTGGCATTTAGACTTGCACACTTTCATGTTTTATTCATCTTTCTTTGTGGTAAATTATTTTTTTTAAGTCCTTTGATCTTTCTTTTAGGACTTTTTACCCTCTTTTTGTTTTTTTGTTGTTTTTTTTTTTTTTACAAAATATGGGAATACAACTTGCAGAAGGAAAAGTATGTACATATTTACAAAACTATCATAAGTAAATTCCAAATTATGAATCCCATATTTATAGGTCCCTAAAAATGGCTTCACATGGGGATGGCATTTCCTGGTGAAATGTCAAGAACTCTAAGATTAGTAGCCTTGAATTTTTAACCTTGATGATCTTGTAACTATCTTCTATCTTCTCCAAACTGAAATCTAATATGAAACTAAAACAACACACAACAATTTTCAATCCAACTTATATATCTTAAAACATCTTTAGGACCTCATCCTTGGCTTTAAATCTTAAGAAAAACTAGTTGAAAATTTAAAACTAAAAAAAAAATGCTCAAAATTCTGACCTTATTGGCACTCATCTACCTACTCTAGTCTACTAAAAATATTATTGAATCAGGTAATACAAAAATCCCAATGAAGCCAATCAAGTAACTATAAAAATAAATGGATAACTTGAATGCTTGTGATCAAAATTGGGATTATATTATGATCATGTGCCTTTATAATAAATGATGTGATGTGTAAAGGCCAATTTTGATTTATTTGATCCTTATAGAGAAAACATGTTTGCATATTTGAGCTAAAAATAATCTCCATATAATTTGTTATAGGATCATAAAAATCATAAGGTATGATTTTTGCTTCTAGGCTTTCAGTGACTAGTTGCTCAGTTGTATTTTTGAATATTAATCCCTGAAACTATTTCTTCAGTCTTGTGCTTGAAAGAATAATAATCCTTAAACTGTAAGTCAAAAGGTAGGACAATTTCCTCTTGCTTTGGAGAAGGAATATTTTCCAAGAATTCTTTAGGATCTCGGAAATTGTATGACTGAATTTGAGAATGCAAAAGTTTAATGCCATTTTCATATCTTTGAGAAACTAACTCAAGAACACGTATTTTAAGTCTAGGATAATATTTTCTAGATTTCAGAAGGAGAAAGACAACTCTTAGAAAATCTTCATCAAGCTGAAATTCTAATAACACATCCTTCAATTCATTGAAAATCTCATGAGATGAAAGGTTTGCCACAAACCCTGTCATCTTGTATCACCATTAATGATTTGGAATATGGATTTTTGTTTATGGTGCTTCTTCTGAACTTTGAAGTTCTAGATCTTGGACAATGGAGTCACTAGGTGGATGATTTTAACCTTTGTATGTCTGATCACTATCCACCATGATAGATCAGATTTGAACCTGTAAAATATTTCTTGAGAAAATGTTAGTCTTCCCCAGTGGAGTCGCCATTATGTTTATTTATGAAATACCCACAACCTTTAAAGTTAATCTTAAAGTAGAAAAGATAGATTTAAAAATCTTCCTTCAAGATTAAATTTAAAACTGGAGAGTCGTTAGTTCCTTAGTACAGTCGCCAATATGTTATCACCCTAGTAATTTCTAAATATTGTGGGATCTGGATATGAAAACAGTGGTCAATATTGGCTTTAGGGAAATAAATTGGTCAACAGGGGCTTAAATCTCTCAAAACAATCGGGGTGAAAACTTTTATTCAGTCAAGAATGCAAATCATGCGTAAAACAATGATTTATCGAAATCTAACCTTCCAATATAAACCATTATATGTGCATTTATTACATGTCTATTCAATGGTGGGAGGGGATTTTATGAAAACCAACAGTGGTTTTCACATTCGATTTGAATGGTAAGTGGTTTATTGCATTTCAAACACAATCGTATCAGAATTTGACACGTCGCATCGGGCAGTATTTAAAAACAACTTTTATCGCGTAACTTTTATAAAACTTTGGTCGATCACTTTCGGAGCATGATAATGAACGCGCACCGTTAGATCTGCTTCGATGATGCCAACAGTCAAGATTTTTTTACAAGTTGTGGTGGAAATATGTGTGGGACCGGGTAGTTCATATGAGTCGGGTAATGATATATGTACATATAAAACTTTGCATAGATGTGTTATAAACAAAGTTTTACAAATGAGAAGATTATATGGATGCGGGGTCTTGGTAATGAATTATATATATAAATTAAGTTTATATATAAGGTAAAGAATTTGAGGTGGTTTAATAAAGGGTTAACCAGGGTATATTTATTATACAAAACACAAGGTTTTATATAACGAAAAAGGGGTAAAGTCACACTTTAACTTTGGGTGAAGTATGACAGGTAAATATATTTACAAAGGTATGAGGATTCTAAAGTTTAGTTTAGATTAAAATATATATATATATATTTTATTTAAACATATATTAGACATGTTCAAAGCTTTTTGATTTTATGTTTATTATATAGTAATAGGCTAAGGTAAGTGTCTTTTTACTATATGGGGTGGGAATACTTATATGGTTAGTTTTAGCCAAAGGGGTTTATTAGGGGTTTTTAATTAAAACATGTGGATATTTAACTTTGGCTAAAAGCTTATAATAATGGGTATAGGGGATAATTAAAATACAAGGAGTTATAATAATAGGATGAGGTTATGTTTACAAGGAATTAATAACATAAGTTAGAGGTTAATATGAAAAGGGAAAATGAAAAATACAAAATTACACTAGATGACTAAGTAAAGTGAAAACTTAAAGCAAAGCTTATCATTTTATAATTTCACCGCCTTTACTTAGGATATAATGTCTTTTTGAGGGTTTTTATGCTTTATGAGATGTAGGTAGTTAATCAAATGGGAGATTTATGTATCATTAAGTAAAAATGCAGTCTTCACTTATGAAAATGAATAATGATGAGTGCATGAAGGGTAAATGATGAAAATTAGAGATTATTATAAGAATTCAAACAATTTTAACTTAACAGTCAATGAGCCTTGGGTCCAGTCCCAACAGAAGTCAGAGAAATGCTCTGAGCCTCTTTGATTGAAAGTTTAGAATGTCAAATAGTGATAGGGAAGGGGAAATTAGTTATTGTAGCCTAGTGAAAGATATTTACAATAATTTTCCCACCTTCTTCTACCTACCCAATCTTTAATCTAACATTTTTTCTTCCATTTGTGCAGGTTCATTGGAGCTAGCAACCTTGAACATTTTATTCTTTTGAAAGCAGTAAAAACTATCTAATTCTACCTTATTTCATCCAAGGACCCAGATTAAACTGTTGGGTTCCTTTTTACTCTATACCTATGTACTGAATTGTCAGGATTAAACTGTCTGACAACTCTTTATTCTCTATCTAAAACAAGTAAATTGAAACATGACAAGTCAATATTGAACAATTCAACTCATCATGGATTATGGCATTTATGCCATAATCATCTGGAAAAAGTAAAAAGAAGTGGCATTTAGACTTGCACACTTTCATGTTTTATTCATCTTTCTTTGGGGTATATTATTTTTTCTAAGTCCTTGGATCTTTATTTTAGGACTTTTTACCCTCTTTTTGTTTTTTTTATTTTTTTACTTTTTACAAAATATGGGAATACAACTTGCAGAAGGCAAAGTATGTACATATTTACAAAACTATCATAAGTCAATTCCAAATTATGAATCCTATATTTATAGGTCCCTAACAGATTGTATCAATCTCCATGATCTATCTCATTAATGAGACATGATCTCCAATTCATTCACATTAGAATTTTCTCCCCTACATCCTTTATGTAGACCTACGCTTAATTAATCCACATTCACACATAAAATGTAATATTCCAAAATTAGCAGGCAGCTAATTCGAATATTGATTTTTTTTGTTTACACTTAGGAGATGAATAAATAGGTAAGGAGGCCCATACACTTCAAAAATAAGAATAAAATCCCTCAAAATGTGAAAGGGGATCATAATTCTAGCTGGGTTTTACACTCTCATGTGTGAACAGGGATAAATGTATGTGGACAAGGTCAAGTTTGACCAAGTCAACAGTGCTGGTAAGAGAGGAGGAGATCATCCATAGAGATAGCGCAGTGCAAGTAGGAGGAAGATTCCTTGGTGGAGGAAACCCTAATGAGTGGGGCCTAATGCAAGACGGCTCACACTTGTTTAAAAGGAGGGCAAGGCAGCCATATGAGGACATGAATTGAAGATTAGATTTTTCTTCTGCATAACTATTTCCTATCTCCAACTGTTTAGTTGAGATTGTTGTGCTGCCTAGCACAAGGTATTCCTGTTTAGGAATCCCTTCTCCTTTCTTGAGAGGGCTCTTGAGGGAGCCTGTATTGAATTTCCCCACATCCAGGCTTGAGGCCAAGCATCCTCCTTCAGCTAATACATTATTTCTGCAGCAGTATAAAGTTGTATTGCAGGGTGTTTCTGTGGGAATTCTCAACACCACTTCCAGAGCTTATTCTTTAGAGGAGGAAGCATTCCTTCCTTTGGGAGATCAGTGAGGAGGACTTTGAGCTAATTTTCAGATCTTGGCATGTGGCCAATGTATTTTCCATCACCTACAGGGCAGTCCCTTGTAGCAACTGCATCATTTCTTGCAGTTTTGTAGTAAGAGGGTTAAGACCCTTGTTTTTGAGCTAGTTTCTTAGGGAAAGGGCCAACCCTTCTCCCGAAAAGCTTGCAAGAAGGATCCTCCTTCATTCATTGTATTATTTAGATGTATGTATGTAGAGCACTAGCTATACTACATTATTTTAGATCCAGATCTATAGATCCATTCCTTTGTACTCATTCTCTCAAAGAAACCCTTGTCGGGTTATCTCCATAATGTGTACAAGGGGCTAGATCTCTATTTTTCTCCATTCTTTGAGCAATAAAACTCCATATATGTTGTTTCTATCCTATTTTATTGGAAACCCTCATATAATTACGTTGATTTTGCTTCAGAAATTTCTGTACAATCTAAGTTATGGGATTTCACTGTTTTTAAGCCATATTGAGACCGAGAGATCTGTTTAACACATCAAAAGAGATTTTTTCTGATACCCTTCTGTATGGGAGTCCCATAAGACATAATCTAAGGAATACAAGTGCTAATTCTCCTATTTATAGTGTCATTTTATGAAATTGATGTTTTTATGGCCCATATTGTTGCATTTTCCGACTTTGGGTTCATATAGTGGAACATAATTTTGTTGTTGTAGCATTTATTCAATGGCTATGTGTCCCTCTCATATTTTATGAGTTTAATTGTCACTGTTATTCCATTTTTGTGTTCATATATTGTTGCATCCCCATTTTGGGATATTACAGTGGTATCAAAGCAATACATTGGCCTATTTTGGATATTACAGTGGATAAGTGGGTGGGGAGACTCATAAACCCCTTTAGATGGAATAATAACACTCCTAATGTGAAAGGAGGAAGAATAAGCAGCTGGATTAAGCACCTTTGGGTGTGAATAGGGATTGGATCATGTTGATTCAATCAGCTTTGACGAAATCAACAGCGTTGTCATGGAGGAGTGGTCTTTATGATCAGATAATGCAGTTTTAATGGAGGAGAAATTGAATGAGCTTGGTGGAAAGTATGGATGGGACCCAATGTGAGGAGGCTCTCATGCTATATATGGAGGGGATGTCAACCATTGTGATTCATGTTTTAGATTATTATTTCGATATTGGTCTACTTAGACTTTTTCTTCCTCTTGTTGTTTAGCAGGGTTGCAATGTTGTTTAGCACTAAGTGTTCCCGAGCGGGAATCCCACCTATTTTCTTGAGTGGCCTCTTGGAAGATTATTGTATTCATTTCCACATTCAGGTTTTCAGGCCAAGCTGCAACTTTCTGATATTATTCCATTATGTCTTGAATGCATAGGAGCTACACTATTTTGGGATATTACAGTGGATATCTGATACCCCATAATGAGTGGGGCCCAAGGCAAGAAGGCTCACACTTGTTTAAAAGGAGGGAAAGGCAGCGATATGAGGACATGAATTGAAGATTGGATTTTTGTTCTGCGTGACTGTTTTCTTTCTCCAACTGTTTAGTTGAGATTTCTATGCTACTTAGCACAAGGTATTCCTATTTAGGAATCCATTCTCCTTTATTCAATTATCATTGCTATTCCAGTTTTGTGTTCATATATTCTTGCATCCCGATTTGGGATGTTACAGTGGTATCAGAGCATAATCTTGGCTCATCCTGTGAGTTCCAGCCATTATACTATCATAAGACTAAGAAGACAAAAAGAAGGAGAACGATCAGAATGATGGAGAGATTGAGCTTTGTCTCATCACTTTTTAGATCTAGAAAGAACCTCTCCAAGGAGGTTAAGCAGATGAAGGAGAAGAGATGCAATGAAATCCCTAGAGGTTTCAAGAGGAGGAAGGGCCATGCACTTCCTATACTCAAAGAGGAGAATACAATAGGCATGAAGGACACTTGGAATCTTAAATTCTAAGAAGTTACCTTGCAGAATAAAAATCTCAACCTAGAGCTTTCAAAAATACCCTAGCTCTTCCTCATTTTATCTAGCTGGAAGAAGAAATGATGCCCTATAGCAATGGGATGATGAGAGGAAATATATTTCTATTGTCCACTTTTGATGGATCAATCACATGTGTATCAAAGGCTTGGGTGGTGAAGCTAGAGGCATTATTCTTGCTACATCCAGTGGTAGAGAGAGAGGCTGTAGAAATTGCAGCGCTGCACCCTGAAGGTGAAGCAAGCACTTGGTGGTTCAACCATGTGAGTCATGCACGAGTGTCTACTTTTGCAGATTTCACTCAAAAGGTGATCAAGAGATTTTATAAATATAAATAAGAGGAAGAGAAGCCCTCACTACCATTGGAAGAGGAAAGTCCAACACTGTTACAACCATGGAGGATCAGCCTTCATCTTCAACATTTTGGGAAGCCATCACATTGGAAGGAACTCTTGTAGCCATACAAGATACTTCCAAGTTTCACCAAGGTATGCCTAAATTTCTATCTCTTATAATTTCAGTAAACCTTATGGAGGGATATACACCATTGCATACTGCTAATCTAGAGCAACAGAATTGCACTACGTTGTGCAACCTTGAGTTATTCAAGGAAGGGATGAACTACATTCAACCTCTTGATTTGAAGTGTATAATTTTTTAAGATAGGATTAGTATGATCCCATGTACAATGGCTGACTATGAATTAAGAATTGTGCCTTGCTTTAAGATAGTACATGTATCACCTAGCAGACCTATAGCTCTGTACATGAGCAATAGTGAAGAGAAGAGGGCCCATTCCTTATGGGATAATTCAAATGGCAGCTTCATTCATGAAGCAATGGAGGGAAAGATGACAGATGGTTGACATCTTGAGGTGAGAAATATTTTCTCCTTTCTAGACGACACTTTCTTAATGAGCATCTCACAGCTCAAAGAGAAATTTCTATCTGTAGCAGATTCAGAACCTTATTAGTTTTGGAGGGCCATTGATGAGAAGAAGGTCTCATGGAGAGATCTCATTGGAGATTCACTTCAAAATATCATGGAGTGAAAATTTCTTCATCGGTTATTAGGGGCTTTTGTCCTCATCACACTTGGGTCCTTATGGATTCAAACTAGTCATTGGTGTAAGATATTCTCTAGGAGATCTCCGAGGAGTTGCATTTCAACATCCCATGAAAGGAAAGAAGAGAAATATGATATGGGAGGATGGTAGTCTTCATTGGAGGAGCACCAAGATGGAGAATGGTAGGAGACATCCACAGGTGGATGAATGTATGTGGATGGAGAGAAAGAGACTGGTAAGCCACTTGCATATTTATGACACCAGGCAGCAAGAGGCATGGTTGCATTGGCTACTCTTGAAAGAGTTTGACCATCATATGAAATATCCTTTTTCTAAGGGTGTGTGGGTAGAAGAAACTTGGCAGGACACTTGCATCATATGGAAGTAAAGATTTTGGGTGCATTACATTGATAGGATCTCTTTCATGTCAATCAACATATTTTCACCTCATGATTTGTATGATGGAGGTATGAGGTGGTAGCAATAATTATCATTGTTGTGGCTTCTCTTGGGAGAGTATGGGAAGAACTTTTCTCATACTCATCATGAAATTTCTGGGATAAGGAATGGGACATTCAAAGTGCAAAGAGGCTGCCCTTTAACATTGAAGGATAATGAGGGGCTTCCACAAAGGGAGAAGATTTCCCCACATAGACGCATGATGGTGGATGACTTTGGCATGTGGAATATAAAGGAAGGGAGTCATGAAATGACAAGAGCCTTATCACTAAGGCTAATAGCGTTGTCATTTGGGAGTATTTTTCTATTGATGGAGTGTTCCAAGGGGAGTATGCATCCTTTCATGTTGCAGATTTTCATGAGAATATTCTCATGGGAGGACTCATCCATGGACCTCACCTTCCACTTACTCATTATGCATGGTAATAAATGCATTACTGTACTTGTTTTTCATTTCATTGAGTATCCGCATTATCTCACCATATGATGTACAGTGCATTGCTCCACAAGGGGACGAGATTATTTTTGGGTTTCATGGTCATTCTAGGACCAAAAATTATGATGATAACCCTTCTCCACATGACTTTGGGCAAGTGTGTTGTCATTTTTATTATTCTTAGCTATTATATAATGTTTCTTACTACCACATATTAGATGAGAAAACATGTACAACTAGTAACTTGTTGGAGGACAACTTGCCACATGATGATCTAACACAGCAGTTAGAAAGACTGCGATGTATCCACTTGAGAGACTATTGGTATCATCCAAAATTGCACATAACCTTCTACATTTTTTTGACTTGGATGCCATATGGTGATGATGTGCGATTCATTCTATACGGGATGGTTTGGGCCAGCATGATTCATGACATGGGAGACATGATCTTTGCAGATCCAATCTTCTTCTTGCCACTCGAGGGCAACCTTATTACAGCCCAAGATCAACATATGCTCTACACTTACCATGAGTGGAGAGGAAGACATTGTGGGGTAAGCCATTTTTCCTACCATGTCTAGTTATTTAGCCCACCTACATTGTAGGAGCCCAAGGTGGAGGAGATCTTTCATGAGTTTCCATGTTGGGGGGTGACTCATTTTGTATTGATGATATCTTGGGGATGGAGGTTTCATAGGGATTGATAGTTCCCAATGCATTTCAGACTCCATGCCTTGAGAGAACCTCTAGACAACACCTAGTTTCCTCCTTGAGTATTTCACCTTTTCATGATGATGGCTATTTGGGATGCTCACCAAATGCTAGCTTGCATGCTTGGGAGGGGCACTATGGAGATTCATTGATGAGACAACATCATATTCCTTGGAGGAGTTCATCATATGAGGATGCTACAGGAGGAGGAAAGGAGATTCTTTAGTTCTATCCTTGCAGTTGCTTGAGAAAACAACATTTCGGAGGAGGAGGACTGTAATATTCCAAAATTAGCAGGCAGCTAATTGGAATATTGATTTTTGTTGTTTACAGTTAGGAGATGAATAAATGGGTAAGGAGGCCCATACACTTCAGAAATAAGAATAAAATCCCTCACAATGTGAAAATGGATCATAATTATAGCTAGATTTTACACTCTCATGTGTGAACAAGGATAAATGCATGTGGACAAGGTCAAGTTTGACCAAGTCAACAATGCTGGTATGAGAGGAGGAGATCATCCATAGAGACAATGCACTGCAAGTAGGAGGAAGATTACTTGGTGGAGGAAACCCTAATGAGTGGGGCCCAGGTCAAGAAGGCTCACACTTGTTTAAAATAAGGGCAAGGCATCCATATGAGGACATGAATTAAATATTGGATTTTTGGTCTGCATGACTATTTTCTTTCTCCAATTGTTTGGTTGAGATTGTTGTGTTGCTTAGCACTGGGTATTCCTATTTAGGAATTCCTTCTCCTTTGTTGAGAGGCCTCTTGAGGGAGCTTGTACTGAATTCCCCCACATCTAAGCTAGAGACCAAGCACCCTCCTTCAGCTACAATGTTATTTTTGCAGTAGTATAACATTGTGTTGTAGGGTGTTGAAATGGGAATTCTCAACACCACTTCTGGAGCTTATTCTTTAGAGGAGGAAGCCTTCCTTCCTTTGGGAGATAAGTGAGGAGGACTTTGAGATTATTTTCAGATATTGGCATGTGGCCAGTGTGTTTTCCATCACCTACAGTGCAGTCCCTTGTAGGAACTGCATCATTTCTTGCAGTGTTGTATTAAGATGGTTAAGACCCTTGTTTTTGAGCTAGTTTCTTAGGGAAAGTGCCAACCCTTCTCCTAGAAAGCTTGTAAGAAGGATCCTCCTTCATTTATTGTATTATTTAGCTATAAGTATGTAGATATCTAGCTATACTATGCTATTTTAGATCCATATTTGCGGATACATTCCTTTGTACTCATTCTCCCAAAGAAACCCTTGTCGGGTTATCTCCATAATGTGTAAAAGGGGATAGATCTCTATTTTTCTCCATGATTTGAGAAATAAAACTCCAGATATATTTTTTCTATCCTATTATATTAGAAACCCTCATATAATTATGATGTTTTTGCTTCATAAATTTCTGTACAATCTAAGTTATGGGATTTCAGTGTTTTTAAGCCATATTTAGATCGGGAGATCTGTTTAACACATCAAAAGAGATTTTTTTCTAATCCTATTCTGGATGAGAGTCCCATAAGACATAATATAAGGAAACCAAGTGCTAATTCCCCCATTTATAGCATAATTTTTTGAAATTAACATTTTTATGGCCCATATTGCTGCATTTTCTGACTTTGGGTTCATATAGTGGAACATATTTTTCTGTTGTAGCATTTATTCAATGGCTATGTGTTCCTCTCATATTTTATGAGTTGAACTATCATTGTTATTCCTATTTTGTGTTAATATATTGATTCATCCCCATTTTGGGATATTACATAAAAGTGGATATTTATTCATCTTGAGGATTATGGGTCCCTCCACCCTTTTATTTACTTAATTCATTAAGAAAATTAAGAACTCTAATATTCCAAATATCAGGTGAAAATCTGGGAATATTACAGTCCTCCCCGGAAAAATTTTGCTTGTCCTCAAGCAACTGCAAAAGTGGATGCTACAGCAAACATCCTCCCTCCAAATGGCATCCTCATGTGGAAGGCCTTCCCATATGTCACAATATGTCATGCATGTCCAGCTCTAGAGCTGCCTCTCTAGAATATCTAGAATGGCTTCCAACTAAAAAGTTAGATAACCATCCTTATCAATGAATGTCCAAGTGGCAACCATATGATGACAAAATATCTCCTCTACACATGATATACATAAAATGAAGTGGATCATTCCCAAAGTGTAAAGTCCCAACTCATGAACTATCTCTCCAACCCATGATACATAGATTATATTTCATCTATCAATGCTCACATGCTCACATCATTAGCCTTGTTGGCCATGTAGGAATCAAACATCACATCATCATAGTGAAAAACAAGAAGTAGAGAAATATGGGAAAACATGAACAATGTTAAACCATATTTTCCTAATAACAACCAATGCAACAAAGCCTTCTACTGCCATGCTAGATCATCATGAAAACAAGTAAGAGAGCCATACTCTCTCAAAAGAAGTCATCTCAGTAATGCCTCTTGCTTCCATACCACATCATCATTGTACCAAATGTAGTGGCCATATTCTCTCAAGAGAAGCCACCTCAATAAGGCATCTTTCTGCCCCTTCACATCATCATTATGTGATGTACAATGAATATAATCCCCCAATAGAAGCCAACATTTTAAGGCCTCATGTTGCCATCCTCAAACAATGTCATGCAATGTATGGGAAGAATTCAACCCATACTCTCCCAATAGTAACCATAACAACAAGGATTATTGTGGCCTTATTGCAATATCATGATGCAAGTCATGGAGCAATGATAAAGTAATGGACATGTGAGATGTCTCATCAACATAATACAAACAAGCTCTCTTATTGCACATCATGTGATAGTTATGCTTTCTCCCAAACCCAAGTATCTACATGACCATGAGATGCATCCCAAACAAAAATATATGTAAAGACATGAGACTTATCCCTAATAATATTAAATATAAGGACATAAGACATATAATGTGATGTTCAAACTCTCTCATCAATAACCAAAGTAACCATGCCTTCTTCTTCTGCATTCTTCCAGTGATGTCTAAGGCATGAATCAGAAAATTATGACTCTTTGAGTGGTATCCATACTCACCCAAGAGAAACCAGCACAACCATGCTTCTTTTTGGCCTGTATCATAGATCTAAAAGTGGTTTGGAAACCCCTTGCTCCATATATTCAACAATTCATCCCAATGTGGATGATGGATCTCATTCTGTAAATACTTAGCATCCTGCCATTGTAGGACACCAACCTCCTCAAACTGTTGAAGAACTTTGCACTCCATCAAATGTTGAAGTGCTCCTCCAATGATATCTCTTTATGAGATCTTCTTCTCATCTATGGCCTTCCAAAACCAATGAGGTTCTGGATCTGCTATAGGTATAAGTCTCTCTTTGAGTTGTGAAATTGTCATTGAGAAAGTGTCATCAAGAAAGGAGAAAACAATTCTCATATCAATATGTCTACCATTCATCATTTTTACCTCCATTGCTTCATGAGTGAAGCTACCTTCAGAATGATCCAAGAATAATGGGGCCTCTTCATTATCATTACTACTAAGTGACATCGTTGTATATCTGTAGGGTAATACATATGGTGTCTCAAAGCAAGGTAAAATACTGATCTCATAACCAGCCATTGTACATAGGATCATGCTCATCCCTTCTTCTAAAACACTACACTTCAACTCAAAAGGTTGAATGTAGTACATCCATGACAAACTGGGATATCTTTTCATCTCCTCCTTGACTAGATCAAGGGTCCTTTGTGCTGTGATATGTTGCTGCTTCAAATCAGCATTATGATCTAACCCTTGGTTATGCGTTGGCCTTGATGGCATGTCCCCATAAGTTCCAATAAGATCTACTGAAACAATAGGTGACGAATGTGTATGCATACCTTGGATCAACTGATGTGTGGGAACCTCTTGCCAGAACACAAGAGTTCCTCCAACTAGGACAATGGTGTCTCCAACTGTTGGTAAGAGAGATGTCTACTCTTCTACCAATGTACCAGCATTGGAATCTTCCTCCTCTTCCTCGTGCATCTCCTGGATCATGCATGGAACTCTATGTGTCAAGAGCTCAAGAATATATTGCAAAGTAGCAAGTGTCTCTTCTCTAGATGCAAGTACTCTTGTAGCTGGTGGTGAATGTAGTGACTTCTTGTCCAGAGTGAGAAGATTGACATCCTCCTTTTTTTCCTTAGCAAATGTCTCTTTGTGACACATATTTGTCTTCTTCAAATGAAACTTATTCCTCAACTTGTGAAAAAATTATAAATATTTAGTCACCTTTGCATGCTCCATGTCACTAAACCACCAATCATTGGCTTCACCTAGAAGATGAAGTGTTGCAATTTGGACAACGTCTTTTTCAGCCACAGGATGTAGCATGAAAAACATATCCAACTCTTTCCTCCAAGCCTTAACGGTGCTTGAGGAACATCCATCAAATGTAGGAAAATATAATCTATTGTGCCTCCTTTTATTGCTGCTATAGGAACTTATTTCTTCTTTGAGTTCAAATAATTCTTGGAGATTTATACTTTATTTGAATTCTCTATAAATTTATTTGTACTCTTCAAGATACAAAATGAGAGTCTCATGAGTCTTAGGTTTTCTTCCTTCTCCATTTCTATACCTTTCACGTTCTTCAAAGAAAGTGGGCATAGTAGATCTATAAGGAGATCTATGATTCTCTGGTCTTCTTTTCTTCTGATAGGAAGTGCTTGGACCTTCCTCATCAAATATTCTTCTTGGATCCTTCCTTTGCCTTTCTCTCTTCATTTAATTAACCTCCTTGGAGAGATCTTGCATGGATCTAAAGAGAGGAATGGAAAATATATCCTCCTTCATGATAGATATCATCTATTTTCTTCTTTTTTTGATGAAAAATATGAAGTGTCCACAAGCTGAGCCAAAGATGGTGCTTTGATACCACTATAGTATCCCCAAATGGGAGAATGCAGTAATACTTAAACACAATATAGGAACTGCAACTAAGTAAACAATAAATATTAAGACAACATCAGAATTTACAGAGAAGCTGAGCCATTTTATTATATGGAGATCATTCAGTTATAGACTGTACAAAATATGAGTAGATATAGCCAAAGACATGGTCTAGAATCACACTGCAATGATGCTACAACTAGCATTACATAACTTGTGAGCTTACAAGAAGAAATATTGCAATGTCCCTTCTGTAGAAGATGTACATCAACTGCTAAAAAATGAAATGCAGATATATGGAGCTCAAGAGCTCTGATGATGCCAAGATTCAAGATCTGGCCAATGTGATGGGAGCCCAAGATAACCCAGAAAGAATTTTCCAGATCTACAACTTTGGAAACTCACCCTCCTAGGGTTTGATCGTTTATCTATTGGGATTACATATATGAAGCTAGATCTAACAAATAGACGGCTGAAATATGTCACAGGATCATATATAAGCTTGAAGGGTTGATCCCTTCTCCAGATCTACAAGCTAGAAGCTCTATATATAGCTTCTCAATCCTCTAATAATGATTGCAGCTGCTACTACAAAAATACTCATCAAAATTAAAATGTAAAGGAGAGAGAGGCTCTATGCCTGCTGAAATATGCTACAATAGACTCTAGGCTAATTGAAATACTGATGGAAAGGTGAGGGGATGATCCCTCATAGGATTATTAGCTGAAATTCTAGCAACTTCCTTCCTCCTTTGGATCTGCAAAGATGGACAACATATTCTGGATGGAATTACTGCTGCTAGGAGGTCAATAATTCTTGGCCTGATGCCAAATATGAAATGGAGCCTTGGGAATGTCGATATTCAAGCCCAAGGTGATAGGAATAAACCTACACCAGTTCTCCAGCTAAAATATTGAAGACAACATCCACCTTCCAGACTGATCTTCAGAAATTGCGTAATTCTCGAAGGTAGATGTTCTGCAGATGATGGAAATAATAACTGGCACCAATGCCTGATGTAGAATGAATTAAAATCATCTCTCTAGAGCTGCTCAAAGGAAGAGGTGGGATTCCCGACCAGGAACACCCTGTGTGAAACAACACTTGCAATATTTGCTAAACAGCCCAAGAAAGCAAATGAAAATTCCTGATATAAACAGACCCGAACATGAATAATCAAAAGCATAGCATCATTATTTTCTTCATGTCCTTTATATAGTTTATGAGCCTTCTCATGCCTTGGCCCTCACCTAAACTACGTTGTGCATGTGGACTTGATCCTCCATGTTTGACTGCGTTGTCTCTCCAAGTCATCCATCATGTCTAGGTGCAATGTGCACCCTCCCCATCATGTGTGCATTAATTGCCAAACTTCCTTTATCATCTCATCATGAACGCTCCATGATATTTGGTTTGAATCCTTCCAAGTTCTTGGTTGACTATATCAACCTCCATGATCTATCTCATTAATGAGACATGATCTCCAATTCATTCACATTAGTAGTTTCTCCACTACCTCCTTTATGTAGATCTAGGCTTAATTAATCCACATTCACACATAAAAGTGGATATGTATTCATATTGAGGATTATGGGTCCCTCCACCCATTTATGTACTTAATTCATTAATAAGATTAAGAAAGGCTAATATTCCAAATATCAGGTGAAAAATTAGGAATATTACACTTGCAATCAACCAAATGTAAAAGGAAACATTTTCAGGAAGGAAAATGGTGGCTCCCCCTCCATAAAACTTGTCTTGATATGCTCCATCAAAGAAGCCAACATTTTCAAATAGAGAACTAGGTGGAAGGCAGAAGGATCGACTTCCGGGAGGCTTTCAAGGCTCACTAGTAAATTTGGCCCAATTTTTGACAACCACTTCGTCTCTATTTCGACACATAATCATCGCAAGAGTGACAGTTTGAGGCCGAACAAAATGTGGTTAGCCATTACGTCACAATTCCTACACTTCAATAAAGCGTTGGAAGAGCGACACATTTTCCGATGTTTTGCATAAGTGTCACAATACCGACGCTTACAAAGTGTCGCAATAGCGACGTTTGTGAAGTGTCGCAATACTAACATTTTTCATAAGTGTCGCAATACCGACGTTTCTCCAAACTGTTGCAATAACAATGCCTTGCAAAAGTGTCGCAATACCGACTCTTTGCCGAAGTGTCGCAATACCAACATTTCACCGAAGTGTTGCAATACCGACGCCTTGTAAAAATTTTACTGTACTGACGTGTTGCATAAGTGTTGCAATACCGACGGTTTGCATAAGTGTCACAAGACCAATGATTTGTGGAAGTGTTGCAATACCGACTTTGTGTTGGAAAGCGTTGAAAGATCAACGAAAGTTTAATTTTTTTTTTTTTTTAAAAGAACCGTTGCAATACCAACGCTAAATTGTTCCAACTTTAAGGTGTCGGTCTTCTGAAGGCACCTTACAAATATCTAAAAAAAAATTATAGTTTATAATAGGCTTATTTCCCGTTGCTATGTCATCATGTACATAGATTCCAGCGGGAGATTGGGCACAGGTTCCAGAGATTCTTTTCATGCAGCATTAGGTACAGATTCATTCTCATATGCAAGGCCTGTAATTCAAACAGTGAATTTAGTATCACATTTTTAAAAGGAAGACTAGAAGATAAGTGCTTCACAGAAAAATTTACATACCATCCAGTATCTTTGGCAATACACGGGGAAAATAATTTTGAAAGGTGGGCCCCAAAGACCTCGGAAAATACTGAACACATGAGAGTTATCAGAACACAAAATATTGATGAACATCTAGATTACATGTTATATTTTGGCACAGTCCTCACTATATGATAAAGACAATAAATTACCTTAAAAAGAGTGAGGTGACCATCTCAAACAGATTCCTTCTGATGAGAACAATTTTGAAGGATATCTGGAAGAACTAGCATGAAGTGTTCCCTACCTAGTGCAGCTAGCACCTGGTACATATGACAACCATCTGAAATCAAATCTCAACCATATCAGAACAACAATGGCTATAAAAGGGAGGAAAAAAATTCAAATTTCAATGATTTACACCTTTCTTATGTACTTTAGCACATTTCCAAGTTTAATGTATGTAGTTTATACCTATATAATCTCCAAGTTGGGTATTTTCCTAGATGTGTATATAAAGATCTCATGAGTTCCATTGGGGAAAATACTTCATTTGAAAACATATTTGCATGTGCTATAGTTAGAAATATGCAGGACTGTACAAGCACACCAAAAATTTAGCCATACAGAAAATAAATGTTTATGGCTCTAATAAAGTTGTTACCTTGTGAATTGTTAAGAGGAAAATGTTGAAAAATACCTAATTGTGTGAGAAACCCTTAGGAAAAATTACCCTAGCACTCTACAATGGCATCAGAGAAAAAGTCCTACCAGTCGAGATGGTATTTGAAAATTTCAAAAATGGAACCAACGAAAGAAAATTTTTGGGAAAACTATGCATAGTTTTGGGAGTAGCAAGCAAAGTCTTGGAGGATGCTAGAAAAGCATCACACATAAAAAATTAGAAAATTAAGAATTCAAATGTTGTAACATATAAGAAGAACAAAATGGGATGACTTCTGAAATAGTGGCAAGCAAAACAAGTCAAGTGACATTGATCATAAGCTCAAGCTTGAAAAACAAGGTATAAGAAAGTTTGAAGCAAAGACGAAAGCATGGAAATGACTATATCCCCCTAAACGGTAGGAAAATCCTAAAGAAGACACCATGGCTAGAGGTAGCAGTTCTGAAGGTGTAAGAAGTCAGCTAAATCTCAGAGAATAGGATGGACTTCCCAAGGAAGGGAATACTCTTTCTGATAGCAAAATCCTTCCAATTTCAAATATGCAGGGAGGTAAAGATAATTATGTCAGCAAGGACTGTCCATACACCTCTTGCAATGATTCCTTACTGCACATCTCAACCTCAATTTCAAGCAGAAAGACCAAATGATCCACTATTAAGAATATTATAGGATCCACTATGAAGTTTCCAGATGAGCTTAGTGTAACGGACATCAAATTTTATGAAGGGACGCCTTCAAGAAATAAACTATTAATATATTCAAATCATAACAATTGCGTTGACAAAGTATTAACTATGATGAACGATGGTTCACAAAATATGCAGTGCCATGTTTCCAACTGAATAATAACAGTGGACAAGAAGCATTTACTTTTAGGTTTTCAAATTTACATGATAAGAGTAGCCCTAATTCTCTTATAGTGAATAAGGAAGCAAAATTGAATGGGATTGGACATCCCACTGATGAGTGCAATAACTATGCACTATTTCAGAAAAATGGAGGCACGTTGATGTATTCCATTAACACATTTCAATCACAAACAATTTATCAAAATTAACCACAGTGCAATCTAGCACCATCAGAAAGCCAGACAACATTATAAGTCCAGTCACTGATCATGTTGTTTTTGCTCATGTCTCAAAAGTTACTAGTTCTCTGAATAGTTATTTTGTAAAATGATGAGATAGACCTCATATAAATAGCTTTCTGGCACCAGAATATAAATCAAATTTAAAATAAAATTGCTTATCCCTTTTATAGGAATAAATAGGTTCCAACTCAGGACCATAATGATCCATGTACACAAGAAAAGTTATGTAAGGGGAAGAAAGAGACGATAACCTTTTATAATACTTTTTCCAACATGAAAGGTAGTTACTATAAAAAAGAACAGTTGAATTAATAAAACTAGTTATAGTTAGGAATAACGAAGCATTAGGAAATAAATTGTAGTTAACTGAAAATGGTACAGAACTCCACGTGCATAAGCATTCAATTCAAAGAGAAGCATCGAAGAAAGAGACCTCTTCAAGTTCAAATCTTCATGCATTAATATCAAATAACATAAGATGAAGCCACACTCAACTGCTGAAAATAATACGAAGAGAACCAAAAGTGCTTATTGGCTTACAATTTCTTTGCTTCGATATGACTCTTCAAAATTCCAAAATGAAAATAATGTAATACCGTCCTAAAGGCACCAACTTTTTCAGTAGTAAACTATAAATAACTGGCAAAATCTCTCTCATGCCAGAAAGTGATATTAAAGAATTTTTTAGCACAATTTCAAATACCTCACTCAAGCCCTGTGCAGCTCCTGATCACTCAACATTGTTGTTATCTGATTTCAGAGTCTCCATTAACCAAGGCACTAGATACAGGAAGTTTTCTTCACCCATGCCCCTTATGAGCGACCCAAGAGCTCTAGCTGCAACAACACGTACTTCTGGTATTGGGTCTGCAAGAACATGTGCAAAATTTAAATTAATTAGAAATGTATTAACAAAATATCTCAATAAGACACATACAAGAAAAACGATTCTACCAATACCTTCTTTAGTTTAGGAAGCATAAAGCTTATATATGATAGCATATCCTTTGGCTCTGTTACCAAAGAACACATATTTCCAACAATCTGGGCTGCTTTCTTTTTAGTATATGCACTTCTCTCCCTAAGACCACAGTGGACTATAGGAACCAACAATTCTAGTGATGGAGCATCAATAGTATTGACAAACGTTGTCTGCAATGATGGTAAGATATAAAGGAATACAAGATGTTGGTAATAAATAAACAACATCAAATCTCACAAAAAATGGTATAGAAGGCCTGACACAAAACTTTAAAAAATACCTGCAGAATAATGTCAAGGGAATGCTTTGTGTATTCATTGGGATCTGAGATACTCAAGAGTGATGTTGAAACTAGTGCAGATATTTCAGGGTTCTTGATTACACTTCCAACCTATTGATGCAGTTAGCACCAGTCAAATAACAGTTATTTGAATATAATAATAAGCAATAAATATTGAACAAAATAGAGACGATTGGAATTGACACACGGATACAAGGCATGTTACCTGCTGTAAAGCCATCTGAGCAATGGATTGAACCTTTGGGTGTGTGTCTGTTAAAACCTACAATGTCCATGACAAAGAATTAGATTACTGAACCAAAAGAATAAGATAATTAGGTAAAACAAATATTGTGATAGTTTAGAACCCTAAGCAATCTCAAAGTTTACTTCAATATTTCTTCATTGATCCAAACCTTAGTTAGTTTAGGAACAATTTTTGGAAGACATTGTGATAGCTATTGAGGTGCACAATAAGCCATTGCTCCCAGTAGCTGGACACTCCCCTGTTTATTCTTGCAAGCTTTATCCTCCAAACCCTGGTGACAAATAGAATATCATATTAATCAATTTGTGAAATAAAGTAGTGAACTACCATATCTATCTACTTAGAGGTACTTTAAAAACAAATAATGCTACTTGAAACAATTATAGATATTTCATTCATGTTTGTTTATAGAAAAACGAAGTCATTGCACCAATGCTACATAGACGAACATGGTAAATTATCAGAGATTTTTCATGCTACAGCTAGAACATGCAAGGCATTGCAGATAAGGGAGCATTATCACACATGTTGATGCATAATGTTTCATTAACAATAAAATATAAATGTTGCAAAATATAGCGTGAGAGAAATATAAATGATCAAGAGGAAATTTGTATGCATGTGTACAATGGAGTCCAAAGGACATGTTGAGGAAAATGCATGCTAGTAGAAGTGGGAAGGTCATGCTGCATAAGAGGAATCATTTTGAAGATATGGATTCCAAGATGGAAAGGAATGACAGAAGTTGAAAATGAAAAGGCATAAGCATTGGTATTTGAAGCAGCATGAGAAGAACATTTGGAAGTGGAAGGCAGATAGTTCGCTAAAGATAAATAAATACAACCTCAAGGAGGCAAGAACGGTATCTTGTAGAAAAAATATATGTTGGCTTGAAGAAGAAAGGATGTATCAAGAGTGATAGAAGGTAATGGTTGAGCTAGCCATGGCCTTGTGCCTGACAACCCAGTGATCTCTATAAGATTCTAACAGATCCAAACCAAAAGGGTTCAAAGTAATAACAAACCGACTTTAATTAGAGTGGATGTACTGGACCGAGAGTAGAATCTTACCATGTAATTTATTTTATCGATGCATCTCTATCCATAGGAAGACGGTTGAGTCATGAAAACTTGTAGCACCCTTTCGCTATTGGAAATATCAGTGCAGCCATCGGGATTTAAGGTCCTCTGAACCATGGAAACACGGTTTGGCCCTTGTATATATTCATAAATATAAAATAGTTGTAAACAGAAGAATTGTGAAGGAAGTCCCTATCAACCTTTTAGTCTTATAACCTACATGAATGACCTCCAATAGGGCCTATGAACCATAGCCCATTTTAATTTTACTCTTTTATGGTAAATAATTTGCGTACGCCCTTTATGGAATACAATTCCAGTTGATTAGCTTGAGATCATCTCTCCTTCCTTGTTTACTCTGCCAAGCCCATTGTTAATTACAAAAATTCATAGATTGATTTTTGAAACTCTAGCCATTGGATAAGGTGGTAGACAGTACATTCATATTCAATGACACAATTTTTACGGGACCAAAAATTAGCCTTATAAATAATTTAGTTTCTGCTAGAGGTAAAGTTTTCCCAAGAACAAAAGAGATTGTAAATATGGTTGTAGAGGGCTTGGTTAGTTTATATGATCAATTTTACTATATGCTTCAGTACCAAGGCCCAAGAGGCAGAGTAGGAGGCTGCCATAGCCCCAATGTCATTGAAATTTCAAGATTAGGCAAGGCCTCAAATTGTTGCGCAACAGAAAAGAATCTCTAACCATTCCATTCTACTCACCATGGACTATCATGGCTAGGAGGAGAAGTCCAAGTCTAAACCTTATTCCTTGGGGACAAGTAGGTCCATGTTATGTCTGCTCATTTTCATTTACAAATATAAATGCACTATTGTCCTGTAGCAAGGCCATTAGAGGTACTTACAAGCCACAACTAAGCTACAACTCTCTCCAACAAGAACACATAAAGAAGAAGGTTTACAGGTGGGAAGAAGGGTGGATTTGAGTAGGAATAGGTGCCCTAACTAGGGCCAAGTTCTTAAAAAAATAAAAATCACATTTTAAGGAATTGGAAGAGAATTTTGTGGAGAACGAATGTAGGATTGGGTTTGAGTCTTGTGATAGCATTATGTGCTTGATGGTGTGAGGGTCACCTTTGTCGAAAAGACCAAAAAGGGAGGTTGATACAACAATAGTTAGAGGGATTGTTTGGAGGGTCGTTAGGCATAGTGTAGGAGTGTTCCTTATCAAGTAGCTCCTGGAATTTAATGTGCAGTAGCATAGGGGGTGTCTCCATAAGTAAGAAAAACGTTCATCCTTAGCAAGTAGCTCCTATAATTTAATGTGCAGTAGCATAGGGGGTGTCTCCATAAGTAAGGGAAACGTTCATATTGTTGGTTGGTCCATAAGTGCGGTAGGGATAGTTGAGGAGCAACCTCACCCTAGGGTATTTTTTTCTTTCTTTAAGTGGACAAAAAATAGAAGCAGCCTGTGGGAGAAGTTGATACAATGATGAAGCAATGGGATAAGGGCTAGAAGAGTGCCCTAAAGGGTCTTCTAGAAGTGCATAATTGAAGGGAAGGAGGGCAACAACAGAGAGTTTCAGATTACCTCTTGGATGATGGCTTGAAGGGTGTCCTAGGAGATGACTCCAGGGAAATGGGAAAATCCCCATCTATTGCAAAAGGGGTTTCCCATCCTGAAGAAAAAAATTATAATAGAAAAATCATGAAAATAAAAGGCTCAAATCTCTCTTCGAGACTGGTGACATGGCATAAGGCCACATGGACCACTGTTATTGGTTGACATAACACATTAGAAGCATGATGTTAGCATCTAAAATATCTAGGACATGTTAGCATCTCTCCTTCCTTGGTTACTCTGCCAAGCCCATTGTTAATTACAAAAATTCATAGATTGAGTTTTGAAGCTCCAACCATTGGATAAGGTGGTAGACAGTACATTCATATTCAATGATACAATGTTTCCAGGACCAGAAATTATCCTTATAAATTATTTAGTTTCTACCAGAGGTATATTTTTCCCAAGAACAAAAGAGATTGTAAATATGGTTGTAGAGGGCTCGATTAGTTTATATGATCAATCTTGCTATATACATCAGTACAAAGGCCCAAGAGGCAAAGTAGGAGGCTACCATAGCCCCATTGTCATTGAAATTTCAAGACTAGGCAAGGTCCCGAATTTTTGCGCAACAGAAAAGCATCTCTAACCATTCCATTCTACTCACCATGGACTATCATGGCTAGGAGGAGAAGTCCAAGTCTAAACCTTATTCCTTGGGGAAAAGTAGGTCCATGTTATGTCTGTTCATTTTCATTTACAAATATAAATGTGCTACTGTCCTGTAGCAAGGCCATTAGAGGTACTTACAAGCCACAAGTAGGCCACAACTGTCTCCAACAAGAACACATAAAGAAGAAGGCTTACAGGTGGGAGGAAGGGTGGATTTGAGCAGGAATAGGTGCCCTAACCAAGGTCGCGTTCTTAAAAAAATACAAATCACATTTTAATGAACGGGAAGATAAGTTTATGGAGAAAAAATGTATGATTGGGTTTGAGTCTTGTGATAGCATTATGTGCTTGATGGTGTGAGGTTCACCTTTGTCTAAAAGACCAAAAAGGGAGGTTGATACAACAATAGTTAGAGGATTGTTTAGATGGTCGTTAAGCATAGTGTAGGAGTGTTCTTTAGCAAGTAACTCCTGGAATTGAATGTGCACTAGCATGGGGGTGTCTCCATAAGTAAGGGAGACATTCACATTGTTGTGGTCCATAAGTGCAGTAGGGATAGTTGAGGAGCAACCTCACCCTAGGGTAGTGTTTTCTTCCTTTAAGTGGACAAAAAATAGAAGCATCCTATGGGAGAAGTTGATACAATGATGAAGCAATGGGATAAGGGCTAGAAGAGTGCCCTAACTGGTCTTCTAGAATCGCATAATTGAAGGGCAAGAGGGAAATAGCAAAGAGTTACAGATTGCCTCTTGGATGATGGCTTGAAGGGTGTCCTAGGAGATGACTCCAGGGAAATGGAAAAATCCCCATATATTGAAAAAGGGATTTCCCGTCCTGAAGAAAAAATTTATAATAGAAAGTTAATGACAAGAAAAGGCTCAAATCTCTCTTTCAGACTAGTGACATGGCATAAGGCAACATGGACCACTGTGATTGGTTGACATAACACATTAGAAGCATGATGTTAGCATCTAAAATATCTAGGACATGTTTGCATCTCTCCTTCCTTAGTTACTCTGCCAAGCCCATTGTTAATTACATAAATTCATAGATTGAATTTTGAAACTCTAGCCATTGGATAAGGTGGTAGAAAGTACATTCATAATCAATGATAGAATGTTTCCAGGACCAGAAATTAGCCTTATAAATAATTTAGTTTCTACCAGAGGTATATTTTCCTAAGAACAAAAGAGATAGTAAATATGGTTGTAGAGGGCTTGGTTAGTTTATATGATCAATTTTACTGTATGCATCAGTACCAAGGCCTAAGAGGCAGAGTAGGAGGCTGCCATAGCCCCAATGTCATTGAAATTTCAAGACTAGGCAAGGTCTTGAATTGTTGCGCAATTGAAAAGCATCTCTAACCATTCCATTCTACTCACCATGGATTATCATGGCTAGGAGGAGAAGTCCAAGTCTAAACCTTATTCCTTAGGGAAAATTAGGTCCATGTTATGTCTGCTCATTTTCATTTATAAATATAAATTCACTACTATCATGTAGTAAGGCCATTAGAGGTACTTACAAGCCACAAGTATGCCACAACTGTCTCCAACAAGAACACATAAAGAAGAAGGCTTACAGGTGGGAGGAAGGGTGGATTTGAGCAGGGATAGGTGCCCTAACTAGGGCCGAGTTCTTCAAAAAATACAAATCACATTTTAAGGAATTGGAAGAGAATTTCGTGGAGAATAGATTTAGGATTGGGATTGAATCTTGTAATAGCATTATGTGCTTGATGGTGTGAGGGTCACCGTTGTCTAAAAGACCAAAAAGGGAGGTTGATACAACAATAGTTAGAGGGATTTTTTGGAGGGTCATTAATCATAGTGTAGAAGTGTTCCTTAGCAAGTAGATCCTAGAATAGAATGTGCAGTAGCATAAGGGGTTTCTCCATAAGTAAGGGAAACATTCATATTGCTGGTTGGTCCATAAGTGTGGTAGGGATAGTTGAGGAGAAACCTCACCCTAGGGTAGTGTTTTCTTCCTTTATGTGGACAAAAAATAGAAGCAACTTGTGGGAGAAGTTGATACAATGATGAAGCAATGGGATAAGGGCTAGAAGAGTGCCCTAACTAGTCTTCTAGAAGCATATAATTGAAGGGAAAGAGGGTAACAACAGAGAGTTGCAGATTTCCTCTTGGATGATGGCTTGAAGGGTGTCCTAGGAGATGAATCCAGGGAAATGAAAAAATCACCATCTATTGAAAAATGGATTTCCCGTCCTGAAGAAAAAAATTTTAATAGAAAAATCATGAAAAGAAAAGGCTCAAATCTCTCTTCCAGACTAGTGACATGGCATAAGGCCTCATGGACCACTGTGATTGGTTGACATAACACATTAGAAGCATTATTTTAGCATCTAAAATATCTATTACATGTGGCACTCCATGATAAAAACACATGGTGTGTGGATTTGAGTTTTTCAGATGGTCAAGTGGGCCAAAAATAGGTGACATGTGGCACCACTCAGAGATTGACATGTGCCAATTGGTACAAGTGGTAAACAATTGGCATGCTCAAACAACGAGGTGATGAAAGAATGACATGAGGGAGAAAATATCAGAAAAGCCCCAAATCTGGAGAACTAAAGCTCATCACCAACCTGATATTGACAACTTTCCATGATGTAACCTATGAAATTGTAAATGGAGAAATCATAGTAAAAATAAAGTCAAATTCATCCTGGGAGTGGTAAATGGAGAAATCATCGTGAAAAATAGGAAACATGTAGAGTTGCTTACAATCAAATAGATGAAAAAACACATACAAAAAACCTAGATAATAATCATGAACAAGCTTAATATTGAATTATGAACTATAAAGGAACTTAAAAAATGTGACATTACAAACCTGGTTAAGCGCACAAGAAAAAATATCCTGGACATGACCCTGGTTGACAAGTTGTATTGCTCATGATGCAAGAGGATTTGTACCTACACTGCCAAGTCAATCAAAATCCATAATTATCTATACATAAATACAAGTAATTGATGTAGTATTTTTTACTCTAAGATGCATTCTTATGATAATGTTAGAACATATGTTGAAAATGTGAAAACATACCTGAATAAGCTCCTCTTTGTTTCAAGAACAATTTATTGGAGTTGCATGAACTTGGAACAAGCCTCCCACAATCTGAAAGATAGCAACTAAGTCAATAATGACTTTTTTGTTGTTATGTTGGATCGAGGGAGGTTTTCTCCAAGATTAAATCGCTCCAATAAATTATTCTCTACTAAACAGGGCCAACCACGTGAAGGTGGAAGCTCTTATGGCCCCTCCCCATCCCCCCCCCCCCCACCTCACATCACTCTCAATTCCCCAATACCCAATCCATATTTCATTTTTTACTTTCATGAGCATAAAAAAAATATTCAATAACTAATAAAAAAAACTATGCAACAAAAAGTACACAAGGAAACATTGAAATTAGTGCTTGACATTATGATAAATGAGTTTTTTATATAATGCAAAAAATGTTCCAAGTATGGTAACGTTTGTCTTATAATAATACAATATTTTACATTATCAAACTTTCTTTTTCTTCTTCCTATTTCTAAAGCTCCTAATTATATCATCAATATCATCGTGCTCTACTCATGTTTCATGCCTTTCTCGCACTGCTGACCTAGTTGTGTAGTAACGATGTCTGGTCTCATCTAGTGATGCGGAATCGACTACAAAAATATATAATATTAAATTTTAATTGTCATTTTTTAAATATCATTGAACTAGTTCAGTAATATTAATAAAAAAAATGCAATGAGATTATTTACGTAGTGCACTAGTTGTCGCCGTTGGGACCGTTGCCCTATTTTCCTCTCTGGTGGTAAGATCCTCAAGGGAAACATTCTCTGTCATTTAAACAAAAAACATTATAAGGACAACCATAAAGGTATAATTAGAAAAAATTATAAGTGGAAATTAATTACCATCACGACCCTCACTGATAGTAGCATTGTCAGCCTAGTCCCCACTAAAATTATCAGATTGCACGTGAGGAACATCTACATCTATCAATATTTTTCTCTCAACACAGTGCTCTACAACTGGTTTATTTGGCTCTTCAGTAGTGATTCTCCCCTGATTTAAAGAAAGTTGTTAGACATTAAATTTATGGATGAAAACAAACATATTGAAAGGTTAACGTTTTACCTTATCAGGCATTCTGGATCTTGGGACCTGCCCCAAGCTTCTGCGATGTTAAACTATGGCTTGATAGCTGGAATGGAAAGCGATATTTTATCTTCCTTTGTAGTTTTTGTTCTGGAGTCATCACCCTACATTACATATGATTGTGTATTTTTAATGTTATTTGATAGGATTACAAAAACATTGGAAGGTGATACAATTAATTATAAGATGTTTAGCTACTTACAATTCTTGCGACTAATTTCAAGTAGCCACCCTCGCTTAACTTGTGATGGCCCTTTTCTTCAATCCTAGCTTTGGTTGCCTTCGAGGTGTTAAGGAAAGCTATTATAAAAATATTGAATTCAGATATGACGTAGCACAGTTTTATTTTAGAAATAGAGAAAATTAAAGCTATTTAATTAAAGTCGCAATTTACCTTGAGGGTCCAATTAGCATTTTTCCTTATTTCTTTGCCCTTTTATCTTTTCCATCATGGATGAGTTCTCTCCACTCACTCTATGGAACTATGGGAGGAAGATCGTATCTATGGTTAATTGCAAGTGTGTCCTATAGGTGTCCCTGGTATATTTCAAATATTTTCCAACTACCCAAGCCACCGCTATTCTGTCAAATGTGCCCACCCCAAAAAGGCCTTCTAGATAATCTAGAAATTCTTTTTTTAGGTTGGAATTCTGGGAATTCCACCTTGTGCATATGGTTGGGCCAAAAATATACAACGCCTTGCTCTCCAAAAACTGGTAGAAATCATTGTTTCCTACACAGAAAAAAATTTATTATCATTAATTTAAAAATAAAAATCATGATAAAATATAGTTTACATAGAGTACATGAAATAGTTAAAATATTAAAACTTACCTGGGAGTTGTATGTGATTTATAGGGACACCTTCATCGTTCACCAAAAACGTTCCATGAATGGTGCCCATGGAGCTGACATGTGTAGCTCCAGGAAACGCAATAATATAGTTAGCCATATTAGTCTCATCACTGCCAACACGTTCAGCGGTTGGCTAGGTGTCTTCTTGTGTAGGGTGTGTTTCTTGGCTGGCACCTATAGGTGTAGAAGGTGTACGAGAGGGTTTCTCGGCAATATCTTGCCCTTGTGTCCCACTACCACCAACATCAGGTTCAGCAGGTGTGAGAAAACGCTACATACAAAAGAACTTTTTGTTAGTTTAGTTAATGTAAAAATTAAAAATCAAACTATCACAATTCATCTCATGCAGAACAAAAAAAATATCCTTTTGATTTTTTATTACTACCTTATATGTTGCTAGTTGGGTCATAATTTTTTTTATCCTCGCTTCTGTTTTAGGTGTTTGTGGCATTTCTACCAAACCCTCAAATTCCAATGTTTCTTTTCACGCCTTTTTTCACAGCAAGAGCAATGGACATGGGGATGAAGAAAGCTCTTCCCCATACAGGGAATCATCAGGCGTACCATGGCTAGGTGTCTGCATATTTTAACAAAATTAATATTATTTCAATTATGTAAATAACTAAAATACCCGAAGATAGAGCAATGCTGGCACTTTACATGTTCTTCCGTTGGCCCCTTTCCGCGATCACCCTATCTCGAGGTTGTTCCTGTACTACCCTGATTAGTCTGCCACATGGCAATAAAATTATAAATGTGAAAACTTGAAAACAATATCTAACTTGAAAACAAAAAATGAAAACTGAAATAATTTCTAATAAGACACCGGAAGATAGAGTTAGAGTTTCAAATATGCCTTGCATTGAATTCAGTCTTGGAAACATGTCATTGCACATTAAGGCACCCAAACAAGAGACGAATTGACAATGAGACTAAACTGGGTTATTTGTAGTGAAATGTTAAAATATCAAAAGGTATATTAATTATTGAAACAAATCAGTTTCATAACTTCAGTATTATTGAGTCTGCTATGTATAAATCACAAAAAAATTGAAACAAAACACTAGAAAAGCAAAAAAATAATCACATTCTGCTATAGCAGTGATCTGACCTCTAAAGTAGAATTTCTACTAGTTTCATCAGTACCATACAAACAGTGGAAATGAACACAGCATACAACCACAGATGCGTGGTTATTTTTTTGTATTAAACATAGCTACCGAGGATAAACCTATACACATTCATGTTTTCAACCTTTCAATTTATTCTTTGAGTATACCTGGTTTGGTTTTCAGCTAAATTCATTTACCACATCTCACTGTCAAATGGATATCATGTATCTTCCAGGCCTAAGCTACACGAACAGGGCAAGCACTGGTTGGATGATAACGTTGTATTTAAGTGGAATTTCTCAGACTGTTTTGAACTCTATTGCTGAAGCCTTTACCAAAGTTTAGGATGAGCACAGAGACTCTAATGACAATAGACCATAATGAATTTGGTAGACTGATTTTAAACCTACAGTTTTTATTGATCCTTTGTATGACATTAGACAATGATGGTATATAAATCACTAACAATTTTCTTGTGCAAGTTTAAGTTTCCCATAATGAATACTTTACTACTAAGCTCTACAATACAAAAACAGACACAATATTTTTACCACATATCTTTCTTCATTGAAGAAGAATAATTTCATGAAAAAATGTCTAGAAAATACTAGGAAAATGCGTTGGCCTCCTATGTTGTGTGTCTCACTCAACCCTACACTGGAAGGTTCACATTGTGTACCACCCATGGAATACAAGTGCTAGAGATTTTCCTTGGGAAAACACAAAAAAGGAAAATAAGTTTCAAAATATAAATCTAAGTGTAAATCTTCACCTTTTAGCTTGTTGTACCCTCAATTATTACACAGATCTGAGTTTTTTTTGGCAAGTTAGCATTCATGTTTTGGCTGAGATTACCCAGGAGGTCCCTGTTGTGGCCAACATGCACTAGCCAAAACAGAGAGGAATTTGTGCTGATGGTGATGATATTTCTAGTTACCATGTTATTGGACCATTTCAAGTGTTAACAGGGGATTTGGGTGCACAGTTGGTATTTCTGAATATTATATGTGGATTTCATTTTGCCCCTTTGTTGAATTTGCCAACCATATTTATCGTTGAAAACTCTAGGGATGTTGCTTGAAGATTTGGTATTAGAAGACTTAACATTCTCCTTCTTTCTTTCTACTACTTGAACCCTTTTTTGAACCATTGCATTGGAATTATGCATTCTACACATACGGAAATGAAGACTTTGCATCAGGCACCTTGTAAGGTTTCAACATCTTTTGGTGGAGGCAATCCTTGCCATAATGATTAAGTTCTTGATAGGAAAAACAAGTCTTACGATAACTAAAATACAACATCTTTGGTACAAATATATGACCTCCATTAAAAAGTTTAATGCTCCAGTGTTGGGTGGTAGAGGAGGGGGTTTGTTAGCCATTTTTGATGAAAACCTTGATCATGTGTGGGAAACATTGCCCAACCTTTCTGCCATCGAATTTACACAGATTTATCCTTGTATAAAATATTCATAAACTTAATCCACATTGCAAAATGATCTTGACTAGGGTTAGAGGGATCAAAATATTCATGCCAAAACCAGCGATCAACAAGTGGTGTGAGAAGTGATTGAAGAACAAGAATTGTATATCCCTGGAATCTTACTCAGGTCATGGATTTTGTTACTTTTCATTAATATTTGCAACAATATATGCTGTTAGTTTGAATTTTTTTACCAACAATGGTAAAGCATTTTGTAAAATAAGCCTTTTCAGTTCATTTATCTAGTATGGGATATCTCTAGTTTAGTACTTCCCATACGAGGGGAAAAACCTCTTTGGGATTGATAAGATTTGTTCAACTTGAGTTGTTGACATTTGAAGATTTGATCCTGGGAGGTGTCCTCATTCTAGATGTTTATAATATATATCATATGGTATTTGAAGATGCCTCTGGACTCTGGAGGTATCGAATTAGATATATTTTTTCCCCTTTCCTTGAAGGGAATGATAAAATTTATGATGTCTTCCAACAATAAAAAAAGTGTGTGGTTTTGTGATTTTTTTAATTGACAATTTAAGAAAAATGCACATCGAGTCTTTGTATTAGTCATTTGTGACCTGAAATTTGTGAAATAAACAAGCTTTTCATTGAGTGATTTGATCAAATGGAAGTTTGAAAATGTGTTGAAGTATTGTGTTTTCATATTTCAGGTTACAGAGGTTATATGCAAGCCTGGGCCACATAAGGTATGTACAATATCATTAAAGCCTATTATAATTACTAAATGTGATAGGCTTACTAGAAGAAATAATCAACCATTGGTTGGTAGTTTTGTATTTATTAATGGTGATTTTAAATTAGATTTTATCTAGAATCTGATTTAATTTTTCGATGTCAAATGCCCAACAACAGTATTAGAAAAGGTAGAGAAAATTGAAGGCTTACGATGAATTGAGATAGATATTATACTTGATCATATGGCACACTAAAAACATTTTGGTTGTAGAGTTGTGATTTAAGCTATCTTAGGATATTAAGGGTTTTTTTAAATATGTATTCAATCTAACTTAAACTATTACGTGACAAATAGATTTTATTTCCTAGCATCTTACCTTGCTCCATGAGATACCTCTAAGGCTTCTATTTTGTTTGACCATTCAAGTACCTAACAAAGAAAAGTATAGGTAGGTATGATATTGTGGCCATTTTTTAATGGTTAATTGGGTGAAATCTTTCCAGTTAATGATTGTGCTACTGTATGATTTATTTGTCCTTGCTATAATTGAAATGAATGTGTTTATTTTGTGAGCTACTTCATTGAATATATGACACTAAAATTTATGAGAATGCATTATCAAGTCCAATTCATACCCATTCATATGAAGATAAGCAAGTTGGAACATCTAATACGATTTTGGCTAGAATATCATCGCATGTGGAATAGCTAATTAGGTTGAGTGTTACAACTCTATCTAAGAAAATTCTTGTGGGATATGAAATGACAAGAGCACATTTAATACTTCAAAGTTTATATAAATTATCTCATACTCCAATATACTTGGCCATTTTTTTCTTATTTGCTACAATCCTCAGCTTGATTTCTATCCTACAACATGTTGTGTATATTGAACTGTTAGAGAGGATTATTGATGGAGAATAGCAAGGGGGGATAGTACATTTAGGAATTATGGTTTATGGCCAGGTGATCCCAATATTTCTCATTTGAAGGCTGACCTTGCTGGAACTTGAGAACAGAGCTTGTGTGCCTTTGTTCTGCAATTTCAACAGTTGGACAGTCAGAGTCCACCTATCTAGTTTATGATTGATCTGAAAATTCCCTTTCGGCCAGCTCTCAAGACTGACATCTAAACAGAATTGATTCCTTTTCCCTAACTAGAGAGGCACTAGACTTTCCTACCAGATATGCTCACCCTTTTCACTTTGATGGGGGAAATTATGAATTTGAGGTTGTAACATGCACTGCTCATTATGTCCTTTGGGCTGTGGTCTAGTCTAGTAGTTGAGACAGTGCACCACCATGATAATGACCCAAGTTCAAACGACAGTCAGCATAGATCCTTGATCATGTCCATGATTTAATCTCCCAAGTTAAATGGGGATTTGCCACCATAATGCAGAGTTGGGGTTTGTGGTCATGACAGATCAAGAAAAAAGGTTTACCCTTACCAAAAGAAGCATACAATGCCCATTCTTTTGTCCAAAGGTGATGTACGCTCAGAGTGAGCGAGAAATGAATGTTTTGATAAAGACACAAGACCACATGATGGTTCTATGCTGTATTGCACCGTTTCTCATACAAGGAATGTATGACATATGGGATTCTTGTCCAAACCGGTCTTTACTGTTGTCTAACATGAATTTTGAGGATGGTTGTAATTTACAAACATAATAAAATGCACTTATCTACAAAACATTTGCAATCAGAGAAAACATTGGGGACATTACAGCTAAAGGATTGGTGTATGCTTACCATTTTGGTGGTCGAACCAACGGGCCCCCTGCTAAACCCTCGAACCTTCTAAACCATCGAACCAATGAACAGCTGACCAGTTGAACGAACAATTGAACTCTCAGCACCATTGCAGAGATAATGAAATCGATTAGGTGAGAATCGAACTCTTCACACCATTGCAGAGATAATGAAATAAATTCGATAAGAATTTTTGGAAAAAGGGCACGTGGGTAATGAAATCGATTGGTAAATTTTTTTGGAAAAAGGGCACATGGGTAAGGTTATTAGGCTAATTTGTTGGAATTAAAAAAAATAGGCTAAGCGAGGGATCTTTAATCATGTATTAATGCTATCAATTGATTAATTATGATTAATCATGTATTAATAATATCAATTGATTAATTAGGGGTCTTTAATCATGTTTCAATTGATTAATTATGAATTAGTAAATTTAATTAAAATTTACTAATTAGTCAAAAAACACATGGTAATAATGGCATTACCCACAAACACATGATACCCTCATAACCTAGTATTGTGTGGTAGGAAGGCTTTCCAAAGAAGTTGGTTGGCATCACTATGACACTATTACGGAATTAGAAGGGAAGAGAAAGGAAAAGGCTCAGGTATCATATGAGAGAAGGAAGCAATTGGAAAAATTGAGATACCCTCATAACCTAGTATTGTGTGCTAGGAAGGCTTTCCAAAGAAGTTGACTGGCATCACTATGACACTATTACGGAATTAGAAGGGAAGAGAAAGTCAAAGGCTTAGGTATCATATGAGAGAAGGAAGCAATTAGAAAATTTGAGATCAAAAGCAGTGGAGTTAGCCGAAAAGCAGCTTACCCCAGAGATGGATAAGATAAAACTTGACAACATATTAGTTAATTTCCTCGACCCTTTATTGGTTATTAAGAAGGAGTATGAATGCACCACCGTTACTATCAAGGTAACCGCTCCCTAGAAGATCAAGGGGTTAAGGGGTTAAGGGGTTAAATGGGTTAGGGTTAATGCATGCGTGCGCCAGACCAAACGATGCCACAAGGGAGCAAACAGAAAACAGGACGTCCGAATGTGCACAAGGCACTCGAGCGGTCACAACTTAACAAAACTGATACGGGCATCCTCAAATGAAACGACTCGAACCGAACACGCCCAGTTAGGTGACCTCGCATGGAACAACATGGCTCGCCTGACCAAACGATGCCATAAGGGAGAAAATGGAAAATGGGCCACCAGAACGTGCACAAGGCACCCAAGTGGCCACAACTTAGCAAAACTGATACGGGCACCCTCGAACAAAACGACCCGACCCGAATGCACCCGGTTGGGTGACCTCACATGGCGTGACATGGAGCATTAGACCGAACAATGCCACAAGGGAGAAAACCAAAAATGGGCCGCCCGAACTTGCACTTGGTGTTTTCGTAATGTTTGGAGGACATGTTGAATGTGCTGGAGGTGATATTCTGAACTCTAGTTGAAGATCAGGATGTCATCCAAATACACCACCAAGAATCATGAGTTGGTGAAAGGTTGCAAAATGTCATCCGTCAATCTCATGAAGGTTGAGGGAGCATTCATCAACTTGAACTGCATGACCAACCATCAAATATGCCCTCCTTGGACTTGAAGGCAGTCTCCATAAAAGAACGTCGATATATTGACCCATTGGGTAGGAATGCGCTCAGGGTCAGATCGCTTGAGTGATTGACCTAACAGTGTAGAGGTACCCCTACAGGAGAGGTGAATATGTCCTTGTAATCCTTCGTGACCTTCTCCATATGTTGTTGTCATGCAAAGGAGCCATGTTTGGAGGCCATGACCATAATATTCTTTTGGCCTTGAGTGCGAATCATAAGGAAAACAAATTTCCCGGTTTGGGATATGATCTTACTGTATTAATTTGTTATGATCAGGGATATGGTGGTAGGCAGTGCTACATTTAGGCGATTATGGAAAGGTTTCCAAAAAAGCACCAGAGTATGATGTTTCTGCTACAATGCCTCTTTGGGTTCAGAGGCTTTCAAGGAAACATTTAAATGATCTTGTTTGTATTAATCTTATTGGAGAATCATTTCAGAAGTTGGAAAAAGGAATATCATTCTATTCTATTGTTGCATCCATGTATGGGAAATGCTCCATTCTCAGCCCACTGATAAATGAATATGGTAAAGGGGGGGAAATGTATTGTTTTCACTCAAAAAAAGTGACATGCAGATAGCCTATCAATAGCATTGGGTCGGTCCCTCGCATGTGAACCCTTGCATGGTGATATTTCACAAAATCAGTGAGAGAGGACTCTTGCTGGATTTCATGAGTGATGTTTTAATGTGCTCATTGCTACTAATGTAGTTGCCTGTGGTCTTGATATTCCAAATGTTGATCTAGTTATTCATTTTTAGCTTCCAAAAACTTCAGAGATATTTGTGCATAGAACAGGGAAAACATGATGTGTTGGTAGGACGGGCAATTCTATCCTTATCCATACCGAGCAACCGAATAGACAAGTCAAGATGATTAAAAGTGATATAGTTAGCAGGTTTAAAAGGACCTAGCATGGGAAGGAAGGAAATAATACAGAGCCTTCATGTGTTTTAAATATTCATGAATATTGTTGTGTTGATAGTAAAACGTTTTTGGAAGACATTTGATTTATGACACAGGTTCTTGTTAAAGATGCCCTTAATCTCCATTATTAGTGGAGAAAATATAAATGCATGTTCAAAGAAATCATTTCTCAGATAGGAAGACTATATTCATTTCTTTGAACTAGAATGGATAGATGCAAACATGAAATAGTTTCCCATTTCAGAATGAATCCTTCTATTTTTGTGCCACTCATGGATGACTCAAATAAAAAATTAGTTACCCCAGGAATGTTTCTATTACTTGACCAAGCTTACTGGAGAGATCCAACTAGCTGTCATGATTTTTTAACAAAGGGAGTACTATCTTCTACTAATATTCATGTCATTGATCAGATGGGCTTTCAGCCTTGTGCCAGATCTATCCAAATGGTCATAGCTTTTTTGTAAATGAATGATGTTTACAAACAAGCCCTCATTTTGATGGTTATATTAGGATATTGAAGCACTTTTCAAGTATTTTTTTACCATCAAAAGTGTATGACGAGGTTATGCAAGTATTTTACCTGTGCATCGAGGATATTGAATCTAAGAGGGTGTACTAAAATTTTGTTGTAATATGATATACACACAGTGCTTGATTCTATAGCTTTTTGGTGATTTCATGTGCAACACTTGCACTTTTAATTCATCCAATAGCATCCCATAATATTGTAAACAAGATACTTTGGACCTTTTGTGTTTATCTTGGAGCAGTTACAGTCACCCAGTGGGAAAGTTATTTCCAGGAAAAGTAGCTACCTTTTCAATAGGTAGCTAATTTTCCCAGAATTTGAATGCAGCAGAAACAGAGCTACTTTTTTAAATAAGTAGCTTCTTTTCCCATAAATCAAAAGAAGAAAAATTGGAGCTTGAACATGAAATTCCTGAGAATTTTAAAGACAAGATTTTAGCTAAGAAGGTGAATTTTTTGTTTGAGGTAATCGATTTGCTCCTTATTTCAATCAACATAGGTGGCAGAGGATTGATTAGGTGGCAGTAAGTTTTGCCTTGGCTTTTCCCTTTTTTTTGTAGTTTGGGGGCGTCTTTCCCTTGCTTTGGATTCATATATCCTAAGTCTCACTTATTTTATTTAAAATTATGCTCGAACTTGACAGAATATCGATAGGCGACCTCACACGGCACACCCGACTGAATGATGCCACAAGGGAGAAAACGGAAAACTGTGGGCCGCCTGACCGTGCACAAGTCACGCGGGCGGTCACAACTTAATTAGAAAAACTGATACATGTTAGTCCCCTAAATTTCATTCTTTTTTACCATTCTTCCCTTCCCAAATCTTAATCATTTACCCTGTTTTACCTATCTTATGCGCCCTTATCCCGCACTAGTGTGAGAATGATGACACATTTTGCATTAACTTCATATTTTACATTTTTAACTCAACTTAGCATTTATTAACTATATATTACGAGATTTCTTACTTAGAATTACTTTTTTAAGTTATCATTACCTCCTATGCTATTTAATAGATAAACACTTATCTTGACCACTGATTTTTAGTGCAGAACAGATCTTGCACTAGCACCAGCGCCGTGAATCTTAGCAACGAATCTAGATCACTTGGGTTGCCACCTATTTTGTACTGCGTTAGCTACAATCAACGAAGACATATCCGAAGGCAGCCGAGTCCCGGCTATGATAGCAGTTAAATCTAGTGTAACTTGGATTGGAATTAAGAAAGACAAACAGTTGGATATAGCCGCGGCCTATTCTATTAAAAGCGATTTAATTTTGAAGGGTGAAAGCTTATTATGCAATTGGTAATGTAATTTGTTATCACAATTTCTGTAATTGGCTATGTAATTCTTAAACAATCCTTTTGGCTTGCTCCAAAATGATCTATATAAGAAGAAATGTAAATAGGACAAGATGTTCAATGTTTTGATAGAATTGAATAGATCAGAGAATAGAACGAGCGAGGCAGTAACAAGTCCGTCTTGTATTATCGCCAAAATCTGGGCTGGATATGTAATCGTGCATGTAATTTCTTTAAGGATTTAATAAGAAGAGTTCCACCTCATGATTCGTACATTTCATCCTTCGGCTTAAACAGTTGATGAGTTGATACCAAGTAGCGTTTTTGTTTGAAAGGGAAATGCGCTGGTTGGCTAAGGGCCCAACCAACCCAACACCTTCTCCCTCCTTGTTGTTCTTGTAATTTATGTTATAAACTGTTAAGTGTGATTTAATTTACAACATTGAATTTCTGTTTGAGTGGAAGCAGATCTGTTGCATGAAGTAGTTAAGTTACTTTCTGCACGGTTGATTTAATTTCCTTTCCTGATTCGAGTAGGGGGAGTTACCTACCCCAGTGCACGTTGGTATGCTATTCACTTTCTGCGTGATTTGGTTTATTTCCTCTGCTTGGTTCATTCCTGCAGCAATGCATGTTGGTGTGCTATTTACTTTCTGCACGTTGGTTTGGTTTCTCCGTGGTGCAAGCAGGATAGCTGTTCTTGCACCAGCGCTAGATAATATGATGCAGCAGGCCTTTCTAGTATACTTCTAATAGCTTTCTTACTTTCAATTACATTTTAATTAAAAAATAATATTCTCTTACTTTCTACAAAAATTCATCTTTGCTGATATATGATTTGGTTTTATAACACTGCAGTAATGAATCATTAATTTCAAGAATCAAAAGTTAAAGTGTAAGAAGCTCTGATCGAATACAAGAACCAGTTTCTTGGTATTGGATCTGAGTGCCGCAGACTTGAGAAAGTTCAAAGCCCTTGCACGAAGAAAAGCATTTTTTTAGTAAAGACATTACTTTACACTTTCTACATAAATCATTGTTCCTGCACTAGTGCAAGATCGATTTTCGTGAGAAGTATATCATTACATACACAGGATTGAAGGGGCCCATTTGTTGAAAAATGCTAAGGTGTCTTTGCTAAAGGAAACACATTCTTAGTAGCTAATCAATATTTAGTTAGAGTGATTGCTCCTCTTTATTTCTAAATCTCTTTTGCAAGTACATTTCTTCTTATTCTAGCCTCAGATTGTTTTGATGGTTCGAGTACCCTTTTTTCTCTAAAGTTTGATTCTGCAATTCTTCTTTTCAAAATTAGGAGTTGACATTAGAAATATTCATACCATCTCTAGCATTTCCTGTGCTTCGTCTCTAAGTTTATGAATCCCCCGGGTTGACAATTTAAGTGTTGAGGATTTTTACTTAAGTGTAATTCCTGCACCCAAAATTTTGGCACCGTTTCCAGGGAGGCGATTTGATTTGGTAAGAATTTTCTGATTGTATAATAGAAGTAAGTTTCCATTATTTTTTTTGCAAGTATTTTTGAAGGAGTTTTTACTGGTGTTGATTGATTTCTGACAGCATTTTTTACTAGAAATTGTTTTGATATTTTTCTTTCTTTCTTGAAATGAATGCCTAGGAAAGGTAAGGGTTCAAAGTGCACTAAGGGCCAAAAGAATTTTTCTCACATTGAGTTTCCTTCTGCAAGCAGGATGCCCAATCCAATCCAAACCCATCACGTAGGAACAATCCACCTAGATTCTGGTAATAACATCTCAGGTGTGGATCAGCCTGTGGAAAGCGGTACAAGCAAGAAGGGAACAATGGTAGACTAAGGAGATCATTTGGAAGGAACTGGTGAAAACCAGGTAAGTGAAGGATAATCTACTTTTGTGTTTCCAATTTTGTATCCTGATACTGTGTCATGAACGAATAATATTCCATCAGCATCTCTCCCTCATTTCCATGGTAAATTTCATGAAGATCCTGACTCTTTTATATTTGAGTTTGATATTTTTTGTAGAAGTTATGATTATGCAATTGAGGCTTAGAATTTACTATTTTTTCCTGTTACCCTCAAGGACTCGGCTTTACGCTGGTTTATGGGGGAAGGAGGAAACACCATAACTTCTTGGGATCAGATGAAGAGGGTATTTTTGTCTAAATATGAAGAATATTGCAAAACTCGGGACATGCAGGATGAAATTTTTACAATCATACAAGATGATGATGAAATGCTTGAAGATTATTTGGAAAGATTTATGTATATTTTACAAAGGTCAAAACTTAAGATTGATCCCAACACTATTAGAAAATTTTTCTTAAGAGGAATTACTGATAATGCTAGAAACAATTTGATTCTGTTAGGACAAGGTGATATTTCTCCGCAAAATTTTGATCAAATTTGTGAATTATGCCAGAAATTTTCAAGAAATCAGTATAGATCTGGTAGAGGAACATGAAATAAAATAGAAATACTGAATCTACTTATGCTATAATTATTGGACTGGAAAATAAAATGGAAAACATGAAAATTGATATAATGAACACTGTTACTAAACAGTTAAACTCTTTAAAATTTCAAAAAAAACTTATTAAGGAACAAGAGACATTATGTATTTTCTATCCTAAATGCAGAGACGAGCACCCCCCTAAAGAATGTCCTCTTAACTTGCAAGAAACTAATAAGTGTGCTATTTGTGCAGAAGACCATATCACAGAAAAATGTCCCTCTATACCTAGACTTAAAGCAATATTTACAGGGGGGCAGCTTGAAGCTAAACAATTGTATGCTATGGAAGCAAGAAGAAATTGGCCTCAGGTAGGTGCGGGTATGGGTCCTGAATTTTCTCCACACTATTTTGGTTATAATCCACATGCATATTTGTACCCTAACTCTCATCAGCGGTGGTAGTATGGAAATCAATATCAGCATGGGAAACCTTCCCAACCATGGCAACAGGGTTGGAGAGGCCCAACTCATTCTCCATATTCCTACCAGCCACCTATGCAACCATATCCATCTACACACGTACCTTATCCAATGCCTCAACTTCCAAGTCAGACCACCCCATTACCTCTACCTCCACCCTTTCGACCTCCTTAGTTTCCTGCTCAACCTATGCCCAATCCTAATAATAATAATAAATCAATGCAAATAATCCATGTAAAAAACCCACATTTACCATTCGAATACCAGTATATTCCAGTTGGAGTTCATGATATTCAATTAAGATCATGAAGGACTGTAATTCCAGAAAATCAGAAACAACTTATGGTCATTGTTGAAGAGAAAGGAGAAGAGGAAACTCTTAACCATTCTCTAAAACTTGTCACTAAGCAGCCCTTACCCTCTAAGTCCTTGCCATCTTCTTCCAACCAGCCTCCCTTTCCAGAGAGGCTAGTAACAAAAAGAAGAGAGCTTGTTTCTGAGACTAGTTTGGCATCGAAACTTTGGAATATTTTCATTAAGATACCTTTGCTCCAGGCCATTAAAGAAATCCCCATTTGTACTAAGATTATTAGGGAACTCTATCTCAAGAAACCCAATAGGAAGAGATTGGAACCCAAAACTATTCAATTTGTTGGTAGGGTAGCAGAGTTGATGACGGGATGTGTGTCTATGGGAAAATATACTGATCCCAGAAACCCTGTTTTCATAGTTCAGATTGGTAATGTCCTTGTTTCTAATGTCCTTATAGACCTGGGGGTAGCCATTAATGTAATGAATAAGCAAACCATGGATCAACTTCAGGTATCTCATCTTCGCCCTACTCCCACTGTGCTTGAATTAACAGATAGATCTAAAATTAAGCCTGAAGGAGTATTCGACGATGTGATCATATCATTAGATTCTTGGGAATATCTTGTTGATTTCATTGTGCTTCAGCCAAAGAACCTGGTAGGAGGACATCCCTTGATCTTGGGTCGACCATGGCTTGCTACATCTGATGTATATATTGGATGTCGTCCCGGAGATATGTATATTTCACATAGAGATTCTAGGAAGAAAGTTACTTTATACCCCCCTGCCAGATCCATTTAGGACCTTCAAGATACTTTATGGTTGGACCAAATTAGTGATGAAGAGACTCAGTCTATTTATCTTATTCATCATTATACTAGGTCTTCACAAGAAGATGAGATTCAAGATTTCCTGAACAATCTAGACACCATGCCTAACTTTGAGTCTTTGAGCCAGATATTTAGCCTAGATTTCCAAGAAAACCATGATTCTCATTCTTCTATACTGATGTCTTTGACCACCCCCTTGAGTACTCAGGAACCTGATACTACTCTTGTTGAGATTAGCCTGGGTAATTCCTTGAATATTAGTTCAGATTTAGATCCATCTCAGCAAAAGCAGCTTGTGAATTTGTTGCAAAACCATCTTAGTGCATTTTCTTGGGGCTATGAAGACATGAAGGGTATCCCTCCTGAAAATTGTACACATCATATCTATATTCAGGAAGGAACCCAACCTATCTGACAACCCCAAAGACGAATGAATCCAACTCTAAGAGATGTTGTGAAAGAAGAAATACAGAAACTTTTAGATGTTGGTTTTATCTATCCTATTTCTGATAGTCAGTGGGTCTCTCCATTAGTGTTAGTACCTAAGAAATATGGAAGGTCACGTAATTTTATTGATTATCATGAATTAAACAAAGCCACTCTCAAATATTACTTCCCTTTCCCTTTCATTGACCAGGTTCTTGATACCCTTGCAGGAAAGAAATATTTCTCCTTTTTGGATGGTTTTAGTGGCTATAACCAGATACAGATTGCACCCGAAGATCATGATAAAACTACCTTTACATGTTCATGGGGTACCTTTGCTTATAAAGTGCTTCCCTTTAGATTATGTAATGCTCTGGCTACCTTTCATAGGGCAGTCTTGGCTAGTTTTGCTGATCTTGAATTTGTAGAAATTTATATGGATGACTTCTCTGTGTTTGGTAATTATTTTAAGGAAGCTCTCAAAAATTTGGAGAAAGAACTTCGTCATTGAAAAGAATCCCACCTTGCTTTGAGTGACAATAAATGTAGATTTATGTCAAAAACAGGAGTGGTACTTGGCCATATAATTTGTGACAAAGGTATCTAGGTTGATTCGGCAAAGATCGAAATCATTCTGCATCTTCCTGCACCCAAAAATCAAAAGGAAGTAAGAGGTTTTTTAGGACATACTGGTTACTATAGAAGATTCATCAAAAAAATTTCTAACATAGTTTCTCCTCTTTTTCGACTACTAGCTAAGGATAGTGAGTTTTCTTGGTCCACAGCTTGCCAACAGTCTTTTGAAACATTGAAGGAACGGTTGGTACATGCGCTAGTTTTGAGAGGTCCAAACTGGTCCCTGCCCTTTCACATCTCCTCCAATGCTTCAGACCTGGCTATTGGTGCAGCTTTGGGACAAGAGGAAGACAAGAAATCCTATGCTATTTATATTAGTAATAATTTTTCTTCCGCTAAATTAAACTATATAGTTACAAAAAAAGAGTTTTTAGCTGTAATTTTTGCAATTAATAAGTTCAGAAACTATATCACAGGATATGAAGTATTTGTTCATACTGATCATTCTGTGATTAAATATTTGATGAACAACCATTGACCAGTGGTAGAGTGACTAGGTGGTTGCAATTGTTTCAAGAGTTCAATATTACTATTGTTGATAGACCAGGAAAATCTAATGTTGTAGTAGATGTTCTTTCTAGACTAGATAATTCTGGTGACATAACTCCTGTTAATGATGATTTTCCAGATGAAAATCTTTTTGCTGTGTCTACAGATTCTCTGTGGTTTGCTAACATAGCCAATTATTTGGTTACTGGAGAAACACCACCTCACTTGCCCACCCGTGAAAAGAAGAACATTATTCAGAAAAGTGTTGCATACTCCTGGATTCAAGGAGACCTCTTTTACACTGGTCCTGATTTGATTATCCGCAGATGTGTAACAGAGGAGGAAGTGTTTGACATATTGAAGTCTACTCATGATGAACCTTGTGGAGGCCACTTCGTTGACAAGCAGACTACATATAAAATATTACGTTCTGGCTACTTTTGGCCTTCCTTGTTTAAGGATGCCAAGCAGTATGTCAGGCGATGTGATAGTTGTCAACTAATGGGCCAACCTAACCAAACTAATGAAATGACTTTATGCCCTCAAGTTATGATTGAGCCATTTGAAAAATGGTCTATTGATTTTGTAGGGCCAATAAATCCAACATCATTAAGTAAAAGGCATATTTTGGTTTGTACAAATTTTGTTACAAAATGGGTGGAAGCTAAAGCTAATTCTTTTGCTACAGAAAAAGTTGTTGTTGATTTTCTCTTTTTTGAAATATTTACTAGATTTGGTGTGCCTAGAGAAGTTGCTTCTGACAATGGTCCGTAGTTTATTTCTAATCTGGTACAGGGAGTGATGGAGCAATACAAGATCTGACATTGGAAGTCTACACCATATCACCCGCAAGAAAATAGCCAGGTGGAGTCTACAAACAAGGTGATCAAGTCCATTCTCACAAAGACAGTGAATATGCATCAGAACAATTGGGCTGAAAAATTACTAGAATATTTGTGGGCATACAAAACCACTTGGAGAAATAGTATGGGGCACACACCATATGAGCTGGTATACGACAAACAGGTTCTGTTACCTTTTGAGTTCCAGATCAAAAATTTCAGAACTGCAGCTCAGCTAGGAATCGATATCTCTGAGGCACAAAAACAACACCTTCTTCAGTTAAATGAGTTAGATTAATTTCGTAGATATGTTTTTCATCAAAACATATTAATCCAGCAGCAATGTAAAAGGTGGCATGAAAATTCCATTCAGAAAAAGCAGTTCCAACTAAGTGGTTGGGTACTCCTTTATGATTCTAGATTTAAATTTTTTAAAGAGAAATTCCATACATGTTGGATGGGACCATATGAACTAATCTAATTATTTGACAATGGAGTTGTAGAATTCAAAACTATTGATGGACAGGATACAATATTCTTGGTAAATGGACATAGGTTAAAGAAATATTTCAACCACTTGCCAAGAAATATTTTACACAGCAAGTTCAGAAACAATTTGGAATGATAGTGGTAAATGGTAATGCCAAACTCTTGAAAATTTTAATCCCTCCTCTTCAATAAAAAAATTAACAAAAATAAAAATAAAATAAAATAAAATAAAAGTAAAGAAAAATAATTTCTTGTAATTATGAAAATCAGTCCGCTGACATGATTGGAGAAGGATCAACCTGAAAACTAGCTTGTTGGTGGGAAGATCAAAAATTTATAATAAAAAGAGAATGTTGCTTGACCTTTAGATATGCTAGTGACCACCGAGGTAAAAGTAGGTTCAGTAGAGCCAACCTTTATACAATTGGGGTAATTAGCATGGATATTTTTTCCAAGTAACGCTTAATTCTCGCTGCAGTTATTTTTTTCTTGCACAAGTGCAGGCAGACCTTCCAGAATTTTTTTTTCCTTTCTTCATATCCCATTTCATAATTTTCCCTTAGCTTTCTTCTTAGAATCCTAGTATAATTAACCTTCCCATATTCTTCCAAATTTACCCTATCCGCTTCGAATAAATCCCACTTTAACCCTAAATTTTTTTCCCTATCCCACTTCTATTTTCCCTATTTTGGTACTTTCTTGGAATCCCTGTGACAGAATTCCTTCCCATTCTAAAAATTCCTTTTCCCACTCCTTTATTCCCTCATGAAGCTCGTTGCAGGATCTTGCATAAAAAGAGCAGAAGGTTGTGCTCTGAAGCATCAAAAGGCGAAGCAAAATTCAGAATAATTTGAGGAAATTGTGTGAAATCCAGCCTATATTTTAATTCTCTGTCTTAACATTATGCTTGCACTAGTGCAAGCATAATATCCTATATGATATGAGCAAAAAAATTACTAGCAGAATGATGTGATTTACGCAGTGCAAAGATCAATACAAGCATGCACCTTATCAGCAACAGAGTACAAGTTATCATATGACATAAGAAAGTATTCATGATGGAAAGTTATATGATGTTCTTCATATAATTGATAAGCAGTTACGCTATTATATTACTTAGGAGGAAATTAGTTAAAAGTACAAAGTTTTTAAGTAGGAATCATGATCTTTTTAAATGAATTCTAAGTCTTTTTTTTTGTAATTAGGAAGGAATGTGAAATCATGTAATCTTTATTTGCATATAATTCACCCCATTCCACCGTAATGTGAAATTTCCCTCAATCATAACTCCCCCGCTCATACATTCATCCCAAACATCCCGTCATTACTATACCTAACTGTTAAACTGCCGTTGCGTGTACCAATTAAGCCTAACCAGAAATGCTGAGTATCTACGACAAGTAAATCAGAGATACAATGAATGAACAGTTAAATCCTTATTTATGAAATCTAATGCCCTGATGTTGCATGCAAGTCTTAGAACTCATCGTTCATAGCCAATAGCAGCAATGCCACCCGTCCGAAATGAACCCCTGTCTCTCAGCAAGATTGAGCAAACTGTTGAATTTCACAACAGTCTTCCACTGTTGCAGGAGTCAGGATTTCTATGATTCTTGCAGAATTTCGATGGGTATGACAAGGACGTCGCCTTAAAATTTGCAAGAAGCTTTAAAAACGGCGAAGTGAGAATTGGGCCGCTCAAATTCAAAGTCACGAAGAAATTTGTAGCAACAACAACAGGTCTGGAGAATACAGGAGCGGAGTGGCTCAAGAACCAGAAGCTGGAAAAAAAACACTGGTAGTGTTTTTTCACGGATAAGAAGATAGAGGTCAATTGGAAACGCGAAGTTCCGTGCAAAGCCCTGCTAGGTCAATGGAAGGATCTCCTGTTTGTTTTGCAGAAATTTGTGACCTGCGAAGGAAGATACACCTACACCCTGGTGTATCATTTTAGACTGCTACAAAATTTTGAAGGAGGTTGACACATTCGTTGGAGGATGAACTTCCCCTACTTTTTGCTCAAAATATTGGATAAAATGGCTAGAAGCGTACAAGATGGAAGGGAGGACCAGGCCGATGCACGATTATACCATCACGGCTTGATAAAAATCTTAGTCTTAAAATAGCTAGAAAGCAAAGGTATGACATGGAAAGAGCTGTTAAAATAGCTGCACGGGAACTTGGATGAGGAAGAGAAGACACAGGCCCCTAACACAAGCAAGTGCCTAAATAGAAGCAAAAAGGGAATTCCTTCTCGTAGTAGTGCGAAAAGGAAGCATACAGAGAAATTGATAGAAGGGAAGGCTTCATCTTCCACTAAGGAAATAGTTGAAACACTTGATGAAGAAACACTTTCTACACAGGCACAGGCTTCTGAACATGATAGGATGTCTGTTCTTGCAAATGCAGCGAATATTGCGCAAATTGGGGACGATATTCCACTAGAAAATCTTATCAGTCAGCCCCAAAAGAAGAGGAAAGTTTCGGGTGCAGGACAAGAACCACAACCCCCACAGGGTATGGAACCCCATCTTACAGTGGTACAAGAGGAAGCCGCGACCCAAGAAGAAGAACCAGAAACTAAAGAAGAAGTTGAAGAAAAGGAGGACACGGAAGAACCTGAGGAAAAAGAACATGAGGAAGAAGAATCAGAAGAGGAAGAATAACCTGAGGAAGAAGATCTGAAGGAAGAAGAGGAACCTGAGGAAGAAAAATTAGACGAGGAACCGGATGAAGATGAACCAGAAGAAGAACCTGAGAAAGAGGAACAGGAAAAATAAGGACTGCAGGTAGAAGAATTCCTTGATGTGACCATGGCAGATATAGAAGTTCTGAAGCTAGCGATATCCCCTGCTAAGACAGAGAAAGGAAAATAATTGGTGACTCCTATTGCCCACATAGCAGAATTATAAATACAAGTATAAAACTTGGAGCAGCTTGTGCCCAAAGCACAAGAGGAAAAGGAATAAAGCTCAGGAGAATTGATGGAGAGCTCAAACAAAAGAAAAGTGAGGTGAAAGTTTTGAAATATCAGTTTGGATGCTGTTTCAGGTGATTGAAAAAGGCTTCAAAGAAGTTAAGGCACATAAGAGGAAGAAGGATGAAACAGTGCAGCCTAAGGTTGGAGTATTCAAAAAAAAAAATTTCTTACAGAGGTAAAAAGTTTTGTGAGGACACACAATAGTTTAGGGATGGGAGGATGTTAGTCCCCTAAATTGCATTATTTTTTACCATTCTTTCCTTCCCAAATCGTAATCATTACCCTGTTTTACCTATCTTATGTGCCCTCATCTTACACTAGAGCGAGAATGATGAAACATTTTGCATTAACTTCATATTTTACATTTTTAACTCAACCTAGCATTTATTAACTATTTATTACGTGATTTATTACTTAGAATTACTTTTTTAACTTATCGTTACATCCTATGTTATTTAATAGATAAACGCTTATCTTGACCATTGATTTTTAGTGCCGAATAGATCTTGCACCAGCACCAGTGCCGTGAATCTTGGCAGCAAATATGGATCACTTGAGTTGCCACCTATTTTGTACTGCCTTAGCTACGATCAAAGAAGACATATCAGAAGGCAGTCGAGTCCCAGCTATGACAGCAGTTAAATCTAGAGTAGCTAAGATCAGACTTAAGAGAGACGAACAGCTGGAGATAGCCACGGCCTATTCCGTTAAAAGCGATTTAATTTTGAAGGCCAAAAGATTATTATGGAATCGGTTATGTAATTTGTTATAACAATTTCTATAATTGGCTATGTAATGGTTAAACAATCCTTTTGGCCTGTGCCAAAAGGATCTATATAAGAAGAAATGTAAATAGGACAAGATTTTCAATTTTTGATAGAATTGAATAGATCAGAGAATAGAACCAGTGAGGCAGTAACAAGTCTGTCGTGTGTTATCACCCAAATCTAGGTTGGATATGTAATCAGGCATGTAATTGCTTTAGGGATTTAATAAGAAGGGCTCTACCTCATGCTTCGTACATTTCATCCTTTGGCTTAAATAGTTGATGAGTTGATACTGAGTAGAATTTTTGTTTGAAAGGGAAATGCGCTGGTTGGCTAAGGGCCCAACCAACCCAGCCCGTTCTCCCTCCTTGTTGTTCTTGTAATTTATGTTTTAAACTGTTAAGTGTGATTTAATTTACAACATTTGAATTTATGTTTGAGTGGAAGCAAATATGCTGCGTGAAGTAGTTAATTTAATTTCTACACGGTTGATTTATTTTCTTTGCCTGGTTCGAGCAGGAGGAGTTACCTGCCCCTATGCACGTTGGTGTGCTATTCACTTTCTACAAGATTTGGTTTATTTCCTCTACCTGATTTGTTCCTGCACCAATGCATGTTGTTGTGCTATTTACTTTATGCATGTTGGTTTAGTTTCTCCCTGGTGCAAACAGGAGAACTATTCTTGCACCATTGCTAGATAATATGATGCAGCAAGCCGTTCTAGTTTACTTCTAACAACTTTCTTGCTTTCAGTTACATTTTAATTAAAAATATTGTTCTCTTACTTTCTATAGATATTCATCTTTGCTGATATATGATTTGGTTTTATAAGACTGCAGTAATGAATAATTGATTTTAAGAATCAAAAGTTAAAGTGTAAGAAGCTCTGATTGAATACGAGAACCAGTTTCTTGGTATTGGGTCTGAGTGCCGCTGACTTGAGAAAGTTCAAATCCCTTGCACGAAGAAAATAATTTTTTTAGTAAAGACATTATTTTACACTTTCTGCATAAATCGTTGTTCTTGCACTAGTGCAAGAAGACTGCACTACTGCAAGATTGATTTTCGCGAGAAGGATATCTTTACATACGCAGGATTGAAGGGGCCCATTTACTGAAAATTGCTAAGGTGTCTTTGCTGAAGGAAACACATTCTCAGTAGCTAATCAATATTTAGCTAGAGTGATTTCTCCTCTTTATTTCTAAATCTCTTTTGCAAGTACATTTCTTCTTGTTCTAGCCTCAGATTGTTTTGATGGTTCGAGTACCCTTTTTTCTCTAAAGTTTGATTCTACAATTCTTCTTTTCAAAATTAGGATTTGATATAAGAAATATTCATACCATCTTTGGCATTTCTTGTGCTTCGTATCTAAGTTTACGATTCCCCTGGGTTGACAACTTAAGTGTTGAGGATTTTTAATTAAGTGTAATTCCTGCACACAACAATATGGGCACCCTCGAACGAAACGGCCCGAACCGAACGCGCCCGGTCAGGAAACCTCACATGGTGTGCCTGACTGAACGATGCCACAAGGGATAAAATGGAAAAAAGGCCACCCGAACGGGCACAAAGCACCCTGGCGATCACAACCTAGAAAAACTGATATGGGCGCCCTCGAACGAAACGGCCTGAACCAAACGCACCCGGTCGAGGGAACTCACACAGTACGACACTGCGCACCTGACCGAATGATGCCACAAGGGATCAAATGGAAAATGGTCTGCTCGAATGTGCACAAGGCACATGGGCTATCACAACTTAGCAAAACTGATACAGGCGCCCTCGAACGAAACGGCCCAACCCAAACGCGCCCGGTTGAGAAACTTCACACGGCGCAACACAACGTGCCTGACTGAATGAATATGCCACAAGGGAGAAAATATAAAATGGTCCCCCCAAACATGCACAAGGCACCCGGGTGGCTAAAACTTAGCAAAACTGATACGGGCGCCCTCGAACAAAACGGGCTGAAATGAACATGCCCGGTGAGGTGACCTCACATGGTGCGACACGGTGCACCCGACTGGATGATGTCACAAGGGAAAAAATGGAAAACAGGCCGCGCGAATGTGCACAAGGCACCCGAGTGGTAACAACTTAGCAAAACTAATATGGGCGCCCTCGAATGAAACAGCCTGACCCGAACTCGCTCGGTCGGGAAACCTCATATGGCGCAACATGGCGTGACCGACCAAACGATGCCACAAGGGAGAAAATGAAAAACAGGCCACTTGAATGTGCACAAGGCACCCGGGTGGTCACAAATTAGAAAAACTGATATGGGAACCCTCGAACGAAATGACCCGACCCGAACGCGCCCAGTCTATTGACCTCGCATGGCGTGACATGACACGCCCGACCGAATGATGCCAGAAGGGAGAAAACAACAAATGGGCCACTCAAACATGCACAAGGCACCTTGGTGGTCACAACGTAGCAAAACTGATATAGACGTCCTTGAACGAAACAAACGAATCGAACGCACCTTGTCGGGTGACCTCACATGGCGCGACACCGTCCACCCAACCGAATGATGCCGCAAGGGAGAAAACAGAAAATGGGCTGATCGAATGTGCACATGGCACCCAGGATGTCACAACTTAGCAAAACTGATACGGGCACTCTCGAACGAAACGGCCCGACCTGAATGTGCCCAGCCGGGCGACCTCACACGGCGCGACACGATGTTCCTAACCGAACGAATACACCACAAGAGATAAAATAGCAAATAGCCCACCTGAACATGCACAAGGCACCTGAACAGTCACAAATTTAGCGAAACTGATACGGCCGCCCTCGAACAGAACAACGCAAGCCAAACACGCCCAGTCGAGCGACCTCACACGGTGTGACACTGCACGCCCAAATGAACAATGCCATAATGGAGAAAATGGAAAACGAGCCTCCCGAATGTGCACAAGGCACTCGAGCATTCAAAACTTAGCAAAACTGATATGGGCGCCCTTGAACGAAACGACCTGAACCGAACGCGCCCAGTCGGGAGACTTCACATGGCAACATGACATGCTTGACCAAGAAAATATGCCACAAGGGAGAAAAAAACAAACAGGCTACCTGATTATGCATAAGGCACCCAAGTAGTCACAACTTAGTGAAACTGATACGGCCGCCCTTGAACAAAACAACCCAAATCGAACGCGCCCGTTCGGGCGACCTCACATGGCGCGACACGACGCACCCGACCGAACAATGCCACAAGGGAGAAAATGGAAAATGAGCCACCCAAACATGCACAAGGCACCCGGGCAGTAAAAAATTAGCAAAACTGATACGGGCGCCCTCAAACGAAATGGCCCGACCCGAACGTGCCCATTCGGGCGACCTCACATGGCGTGACACAGCGCACCCGACCGAATGATGCCATAAGGGAGTAAATGGAAACAGGGCACCCGAACGTGCATAAGGCACCCGGGCAGTCACAACTTAGCAAAATTGATATGGGTGCCCTCGAACAAAATGACCTGACCCGAATGCGCCCGGTCAGGTAACCTCGCACGGCGCGACATGACGCGCCCGACTGAACAATGCCACAAGGGAGAAAGCAGCAAACAGGCCATCCGAAGGCACCCTGGTGGTCACAACCTAGCAAAACTAATACGGGCACCCTCGAACGAAACGGCCTGAACTGAAACCGCCGGGTCGGGCGACCTCACATGGCGTGAAATTGCGCGCTCGAACGAATGATGCTACAAGGGAGCAAACATAAAACTGGCTGCCCGAATGTGTACAAGGCACCCGGGCGGTCACAACTTAGCAAAACTAATATGAGTGCCCTTGAAGGAAAAGGTCTGACTCAAATGTGCCCAGTTTGGCGACCTCACACAGCGCGACACGATGCGCTTGACCGAATGAATATCCCATAAGGGAGAAAATAGAAAACGGGCCACTCGAACGTGCACAAGGCACCCAGGTGATCATAGCTTAGAAAAATGTATAAGGGTGCCCTCGAACAAAATGACCCGAACTAAACGCGCTTGTTCGGGTGACCTTGCACGACACGACCTCGCGCGCCCGACTGAATGATGCTACAAGGGAGAAAACAGAAAACTAGCCACTCGAACATGCACAAGGCACCCGGGTTGTCACAACTTAGCAAAACTAATACAAGCGCCCTCGAACGAAATGGCCCGACCCGAACTCGCCTGGTCAGGCGACCTCACATGGCACGACACGATGCGCCTAACTGAACGAATATGCCACAAGGGAGAAAATATCAAATGGGCTGCCCAAATGTGCACAAGGCACCCGGGCAGTTAGAACTTGGAAAAACTGATACGAGCGCCCTCAAACAAAACAGCCCGAACCAAACACGCCCGATCGGGCAACCTCGCACGGCACGACACGGCGCGCCCGACCGAATGATGCCACAAGGGAGAAAACATCAAATGGGCCACCCAAACGTGCACAAGGCACCCGAGTGGTCACAACTTAGAAAAACTAATACGAGCGCCCTCAAATGAAACGACCTGACTCGAACGCACTCGGTCGAGCGACCTCACATGGCGCGACACGGTGCACCCAACCGAATGATTCCATAAGGGAGAAAATGGTAAACAGGCTGCCCGAACGTGCACAAGGCACCCAGGTGGTCACAAATTAGCAAAACTGATATGGGCACCCTTGAATCAAAACGGCCCGACCCGAATGCACCTGGTTGGGCGACTTCGCACAGCGCGACACGACGCGCCCGATGGAATAATGCGACAAGGGAGAAAATAGCAAACAAGCCACCCGAACGTCCACAAGGCACCCTAGCGGTCACAACCTAGCAAAACTGATACGAGCGCCCTCGAACGAAACGACCCGAACAGAATGCGCTCGATCGGGTGACCTCACACAGCGCAACACCGCACGCCAGACAGAATGATGCCACAAGGGAGCAAATGGAAAATGGGTTGCCCGAATGTGCACAAGGCACCCGTGCTATCACAACTTAGCAAAACTAATACAGGCGCCCTCAGATGAAACGGGCCGACCTGAACACGCCCGGTCAGGCGACCTCACACGGCGCAAAACGACGTGCCTGACTGAACGAATATGCCACAAGGGATCAAATAGCAAACAGGATGCCCAAACGGGCACAAGGCACCTGGGTGATCACAACTTAGAAAAACTGATATGGGCAACCTCGAACAAAATGGACCAAACCGAACGCACCCAGTCGGGCGATCTCGCATGGAATGACACGACATGCGCAACTGAATGATGCCACAAGGGAGAAAACAGAAAACAAGCCACCCGAACATGAACAAGGCACCCGAGTAGTCACAACTCAGCAAAACTGATAAGGGCTCCCTCGAACAAAATGGCCCGAACCAAACGCACCTAGTCGGGAGACCTCACATGGTGTGACATGACGCGCCCAACCGAATGATGCCACAAGGGAGAAAACGGAAAACGGGCCACCTGAACGTGCCAACACATTGTTTCTAAACATTTTTCACATGACCCGATCACATGACCTGAAACATTGTTCCTAAACCATAGAACCGATCACATGACCCGTCACATTGTTCCTAAATCCTGGAATATAACTCCCAAACCCTAAACCCTAAGATTATTGCTAAACACTAACAACACTTGCCTCCTAAAAACTTTGTCTCTGTAACGTGGCAATAGTGACACTTTGTCTCTATAACGTCGCAATAGTGACACTTTCCCCCAAACCATCGCAATAGCGAAACTTTGCCCCAAACCGTCGCAATAGTGACACTTTCCTCTAGTCGTCGCAAGAGCGACACTTTGTCTCTGTAACATCAGAATAGCGACACTTTTCCCCAAGCCATCACAATAGTGATTCTTTCCTCGCAACGTTGCAATAGCAACACTTTGTCTAAGTGTCACAATACCGACATATTTATGCAATTCGTCGCAATTACAACGCTTTTCTACAAACGTCGAAATACCGACACTTACCTCTATGTGTCGCAATACCGACACTTGTCTCCAAAAGTCGGTAGAGCGAAAATTTGGGGTGGGATTTGAAAAATTGATAAAATTTGGGGAAATTTCTCACATTTTGGTCAAAAGTGTCAGAACTAAAGTCTTAGAATTTCCACCAAATGTACTAGTGAGCTGACATAATCCAAAAATAATCCCAAAATTTGGCCCATGATTGCAATGATATCTTTGGGTCTGCTTTCAAAGATGATATTATTTCAGGCTTTCCAAATAGCCCATGCAAAGAAAATGTATAGTGCTTTATAATTTCCCCCATTTTGATCACACCAAAGAAGGCAATGGTCCAGTGGCAACATTTAGTCATTAACCTATAATTCTAATACCCCTAAGATATATGACCAAAGGGACCTCGAAAAGGCACAATTAAAAAATAAATGATTGACATTTTATGAATCTTTTGTGCAGAGAACACATATATTTGGCCCATGAGAAATTTTCTGCAATAGGCATTCCCAAGTTTGAATACAATTCTTTAAGGCAAGTGAGATAAAACATTTTAGTTTAGGAGCAATAGGCTAATCCCATAATTTTGAATGCCACCAACCAAACCTTTGCAAAGGGTAGCTTTATGATATAACACAATGGGCATGGCGAGCTGTGATATGCCTGGACGAGGAGTTCCACGCCCATTCAAAAGAATCATCCTCCTCAGATAGTGTAATACCATTGACAATCAGGGATTTGGCGAAACTACCCCACAACACAAAAAAAGAACCCCGCAAGCCCAAATCATGGTCGCTTTTCCATCTTCCAGTTGTGAACAATTTTGAAGGGAACACAGAAACCCAACGAATTTTGGTATCACCTTGATCACAAAGATGGTTGGAGAGCTTAGGGGAGCATCAATGAGAGCACAAAAACACCTGCTCATGCATTTCATTTAAGTTCAAGATTTCATGGATATCTGTCTTTCAAATATCAATTTTTTTCATTTCTCTCATTTATGCATTTTATTTAAGTTCAAGATTTCATGGATATATGTCTTTGAAATATCAAAGTTGTTCATTTCCCTCGTTTATATCCCTCATGTTGCAAGGTGTGTGTCCAGGGAAGGAAAAGCACAGCCATGTCATCGCAGGTATGATCTCATACATTTGGTTGAATCAAGAGATTGGATTCTCGGTTCCTCCAATCATGGTGATTTCTTTCTATAGAAGTAATTTTCACAAGTTTCACCACATTCCTGGGTGATGACCCATCCCCAAGCCTCCATCTCTATTTTCCACTTCAAAATAATTATAGAAAAGAAAAAATAGGTGTTCAATAGGCTATATATTTAGGATTACAAGGAGGAAGATTAAGCTGAAGGCATGGACAATAATGGCTTCACCAAAGAAGATGATGAAATATGCCTTTCCAACTCAAAAATTATCGAAGAAGTAGATAAGAGAGCAAGAATACATTGATTACGACAAGGAAATAAAATCTCCTAAGATCATAGGTGGTCACCAGCCAGATGCTCTAGCATAGATGGATTGTGATGATCCAGTCATCCCTAAAAATTCTAGAGACCAAAAACGGGACTCATATTTGCCTCAAAAGGGGCTTGGGATTTGCTTGGACCCATATTCGCAAGAGTCTCAAAGCAAAGAAATTGGATCTTGAAGATATGACCATGCACTCAGACGAGCAGGATTAAGGCTCTGTTCTAGAAGAGAAGCTTCTAGAGGCTACTAAATCCACTCAAGAGGTAGCTAAAAACATTTTATTCTTATTGTTTAATTATAGGAAGCGTTGCAAGAAGCATTCCCATGAGGGACTTCCATTAGCTTAGGTGACGGATATGAATGGTAAATATTCTGCCAAAATGGCCTAGGGATTTCATGTTATGCCATTTGGGTGGCACGAACCATAGTGACAATGAAACCTAGTGGTTGGGTTAAATTCTTCTGGCCTCACTAGTGAACCAATCATACCTTCGGTGTCCTAGGTTGATCAATTAGGCTTAATAGCATTCTCATTTGCTCACTATTTTAACTGTTTCTTTGTTTTCAATCCTTCCTTCTTTGCCTTTTATCATAATTGTAATTCCTTGCTACCCTATTAAAATTTTATGGTTACTAGTGGAGTGTATTTTTTATTTTGATGTCATTAATCTAGGATGTTGTAAACACATATTTATTTTCATATGTGAATTTTATTTAGCATGAAATAAGTGGAAAATAATCATTAAAATGTCTTGTGCCCTAAACTTTGTGCATTGTGTGGCTTGACCTTTCAGGCATGGGAAAAGTAGATAATGGATTTAATTGGATATAGCTGATGTTGTTTTTGTGATTGATGATCTCAAGTTGAATGAAATTTATAGATTGAAAGATGGCATCATAGATCAAATGAAAATGGGATCTCAAAAGCTAAAAGAAAAGCTGATAGACTCAACCTAGAAAGTGAAGCAATCAGGCAAGAGTCTAGGATTTTGACCAAGATTCAATTAAAGTTATGAAAAACTAGGTTAATAGTGAATTCACCAATGTTTTTTCTCCCAACAAAGTATCATGATTGAGATAGAATGACCATAGGAGAGTTCTTAGGAACCCATTCTTGAAATTCTCTTAACTTGCTTGTACTCACACCATAGAGAATTCTACGATGATGTTCCTTCCATGGAGCACTCTTTGATGCTCCATAAACATAAAATGATGCCACACTTACGTTCTTGCCTAGACATCTTGGTTAAATCTTTGTCATATTCACCCAAAACAACATACTTGCCCTCAAGGCATCAATCAATAATTTTTTTTTGAGACTTATGAGTTTCTTGTATAACACTTATGAGATTCCTTAAAGAAACTTCAAGATTAATAAACGAATATTGTCAAAACCATTTATCTCACGTGAATGCAAGAAGTAAATTTTCCATAGACCCAAAGGAATCTACATATTCTTTCATCAATTTCTCTTTCTCAACTATTTTTTGTTTACTCTCTTTTTCCACTTATGGAGCTAATACCACTGCTCCCTAAGCCATTTTTTATTTTCATTTGGGAAATTGACACTATTGTTTCTATTTTCTAAAACAATAAAATGTGTATTCAACTCCTTCTGCACTTTTTGTTACTCTTTTTTTGCAATCCTCAATGCATGTCCAAATTATGAACCTTTCTATAGTTTCAAATTCTCATCCAAAGGAAATTCCAGATTATTTGCAGCTTGCTAATGCACCTTCCCTATTTGTTTCCACTCCATATCATTCATCCTTTAACATAAACAGGATAGGTTCATAAACCACTGAGATCATGCAGTGCTTCCTCACCATAAGCATGTTTAACATATTGAGTAATCATTGTATTTAAGGAAAATTCCCTCTGTTCAAACATATTATCAAAGACTAAACATGCCTCTTCTATGCTGCCACAGTTGGCATATGAGCCAACAATAAAATTTGGCATACAGGTCAACAAGATCATTCTCAACAAAGATATTTGAGTTTAGCCTAAATTTAATGATGATTATATGGAATTTCATCCTGAACTAGTGCATGCTGCAACAGTAGTGGAAACGCTGAAATTATCTGCTTTTATTTGATTATGTTGCATCTGATTGAAAATTTTCAGTGACTCCTTACAAAGACCATTCTGAGAAACAATTTCAATGACTCCTCACAAAGACCATTGTGAGCATATTCTTCGTCATGGAGATGACCTTAAAAGGTTTATCCTTAAACATAGCTAACATTTCTATATCCAACCTCCAAGCAACATTGCTCTAAGCTAAAATTTCTATATCCAACCTCCCAACATCAAATTGGTTAACTCTTGATAATTCCCTAGTGTTAACCCTATGCCAAAATAGGGTGTAACACACGCTCCAACTCAAAGATGTTCTCTTCTTGGGAGTGCAAGAGAATCTTAGAATTCTGTCATGTATATATGAGAATGGCCTCCCCTTCTAGTAAAAGAACCACACAATTTTGTATTTTACAAAGAAAAATACAAGTCCTCTATTTATGACAACATGAAATCAAATTTAGTGATCAAGGGAGCTTATTCATGACATACTATTTCTCAAAGGAGTTTATTCCTTTCCTACACTACTGTAGCATGTGCAAAATGAGGGTGCTACTTGAAACCATTGACCGAGTTTAATGACCTTAAAAATTCACCAATAGAATTTTTTATTTCCCTATTCTTAGTTATCATGCAAAATAATGAAACATTAAAATTACAACATTCATAGGATGGGTTTTCTATCAATGATGGGTTGAGCAAGAATTTGGGTACCAAAAAATCAGTGGTACCTTCAAAGTTCAAACACATGTAAGTGTTGACACAAGATGCTACAAGATCTGTCCATCCAAAATTGCATAGGACTATAATAATTATTGCTCATTAAATTTTCATGATGTCATAGGACCTGTTACTGCCTTCTTTGCATGATCAACTGTTTAATGAATCATATGCATTCCTAGAGTTTCGATTTGAAGGAAATCTACATGTTAGCCAATTTTCTCAATATGAGAAACATCATTGTGTAGATATGGATAGATAATTGTTTCTCGAGAGTTATCATTCTGAAATTTATGTATTCAATTCCCTGTCTACTAATAATATTTATATATCTATGATTAAATATTTTATTAAAAGTTTGGATAATTCTTCTGTCCACACCTCTATATGCTTTGAAACTTAGAACATGTTCAAAATGCCCATGTTTCCATGATAAAAACACATACATTTCATTAACTATTATGTTTTCTTGGCATGCATTTCATTCATTTATGGTCGTTTTGTTGTTTTCAAGGTTTTATTTCATGTCTCTAGGTTTGATTTGGAATTCTCCAGAAAAACAAGAATTCTAAAAAACACAGTGACTAAATCTCTGCTTAATTCTTGAAATATGGCTCTGCTTTCAAATATCACGCTTGTTGGATTCAACATAGGTGTTCGAGAGAAATTAAAATAAACAAAGAATATGTTAATTTTGGAAACATGTTCTTTTCTTAGGATAGTTACTTCATTAAATCATGAGCCCATTAATCCATTATCAATTACATTAAACAATATATGACAGTAACTAATGAAAGAACATAAATGAGAAATGTTGAAGACAAGCCAAGACAAAAGAACAAGAGAATATGGAACAAGCCAGGGAAAAACCTCAATATGGGGAAAACCCTTGAACAATTCTTCTTATTATTCAAATAAAATATACAACAGAGAGAGGGAGAGCTGATAGAAACATTATTGACTTTCCAAAGTGACGACTAGTATCACTATCCAAATGCCAAAGACATGATATAGAATTCTTCCTTTAAACATCAACAATCATATTTTCTCCATATTAGTGGTCAAATGTAGTCAAAGCTTTTCCTCAGTGCTGACCTGATTTAGATATGAACTGAGTTTTGGTTAGGGTTTGTTTTTGTATGACAAAAAACCCTTTTGCACTCCTCTAAACATTATTGCAAGGCTACAGCTTCCCCTTTTAAATCATTTTCTACAATTTAAGGCTACTTAGAGCTATAGTTATAGCCTTCCACAACTGGTTAGGGCTAGCTGCAGCCCTCTGCAGCTTCCTGATGGTAGTGGAATAACTATGATTCCATATCTGGCATGTATAGGGATGTGACCTGATTGAAACATCTTCCTTGGAGTTGCAACGATCCTTCTTTAGAGGATTCACAGAATAGGCAGCTTTAAGCTATCCACAGGTCTACGACTGACTTGATGACGGATCTTGGTCTGTGGGAGATAGTTAATAATGCCCACATTAAGCATCATATAACCCATATCTTCTCTACATCTTGTCTAAGGAGCTCGGTCAATATGGAGGAGGGAAATCATGTTACGAAACCCTAATACATCTACTGAGATTTTCCTGAAACCAACAGTAGTCTACAATTTTTGATGCCTCAAATGGGTTGGGAGAGAATCCTTATATACAATTTAGAAGAGAAGCAAACTTTGATATTTTGGAGGAAAATTCAAAATTCGAATCTTCAAATTTCCTGGCTAAATAAAATCATGATTTATAGAATTTATTTTTGAATAAAAAAATATTTTCCTAATCCAAATTTGACAATATTTAGATCGAAAAGAGGAATTAAATGGGATTATAATCTCCATCATCTAAGAAGACCAAAGTGGAATTTGGCTCTAGTTGCCAATTTTAACACTCCCTCTCAACTAGGGAGAATTCCACCTGCCAATCCATCTGCTGCCATAGGTCGTCATGCCATATTGAACCATCTCTGCTCTTCTCTACTAGAAAAATATGTGAATAATAAATAATAATTAATCGAGAGTGAGTCACAAGATATTTCCACTCTCTATTGATAGAAATCAATCCGAAGGTAGAACCTGAATTGATCCCAAATCAAGTAGATAAACACCATGCATCCTAGCATAGGGAGTATGATAGTACATGATGCGTCCATCAGTAGTGCTATGGTCCCTAACCAATTTTCCCAAATCATTGGCCATATGAGAGGTACTTCCCATGTGTCCCAGACTACATGGGTAGGATGTTGCAGGAATACCAACAGGGAAAGAATATATCACATCCTACATGCAATCACACATAGGGAAAGGAGAATCCACATCCTACAAACACACATCACAATCATATGTAGGGAAATGATGAACCACATCCTACAAACACATATCACAACCATATGTAGGGAAAGGACGAACCACCTCCTACATGGATGAAAAACACTAAGTGTAGGGAAAGGATGAACCACCTCCTACACGCATGCAAAACAACAATAGTAGGAAGCAATCCACATGTGGGGAAATGATGAACCACATCCCACCGACATGTCAACTATCAATCACAGGGAATGAATTTTGTGGTCGATTCGACACACGGGTGTATGAAATCACATCAGCTTAGAGAGTGTGGTCTACTCTCTAAAATATTAGTAACAGGCAGAATGTGGTGAGAGCTCAAAAGCACAAAACTTATATGAAATAATATGCTGAAGTATGCTCTGGTTTAAAAAATAAAACTAAAAATCACAAAAGGAGCTATATATAGAGTTCCAAACTGTAATAATGCAAATGATGGCTCAATAGCCTCTTCTTATTAAATGCTCGGAATAAAAGGAAATGTTACACACTCTCCAAAGAGCCTCTAGGCAATGGCTCTGGGTCCCGGTGCAAGGATTTTTGCCTTCCACGTTCTGCCTCTGATGCAGTCTAACTCTCTCTCTCTGCTGTGGTGGACTAAGATGTTGGGTGGCCAACTATCGAGTCCTTTTTAGCTCCAGATCTAGGTCACACAAAATGTTGGTGTTGCTTGGGCAACTTTGGGCAGCATAACCTTGTGATCACCATTTGTTCATCTCTTGGTGGGTTTATATAGGTGAGCTTCAAATACTCCTTCCCTCCCTTGGTACATGATGGATGGTGACCGAAGGGAGAGGTGTGATTCCATTGTGTGCTCAAATATTCTTTTGTGTGCTCACATAATGTCTAAGGAGGTGCTGGTGGCTGTCCTTAGGAAGCTTTCACATAAGGAGTAATTTTCCTTTGCTTGTTGTGGTCCCGAAAAGTGAATTTTTTCCATTTCCAAGAATGTGCACTTATCAGGCAAAAGGGCGCAGAGAAGGCACTCTTCTCAAAGGAAAAATTGCACGTTTGAGTAATTATGACTAGTTCAAATCTGATTTTCTCAAAACCTTAGAGATTTTAAATACTACCTGATTCCATAATGTATTCCTGTCCTGTAAATCCTTGGGCTCGAAATTAATTGATGTCGTCTTCTACTATATGATTTTCTAGTGTTAATAGTTGCCCCCTAATGTGTGAGGTCTAGGAATAACTGTATAGCTAAAATACACTATAGTTTCTTTTCTGTATCATACGCAGGCAGAGAGAGAGAGAGAGAGAGAGAGAGAGAGGCATGCGTGTAATTTTGTAATTGACAACACCTTGTACCATTTTTGAGATAACCATGGCCTAAGGGACCCCCTGCAAGCAGAAAAAATATACAACATATTTACAAAATTTCAACAAGGCGGGCATGTCCCATGCTTGTGATGCTATGGCTAATTAAACAAAACTGACAGATACATGTGCTGTCTATGTCACTACTGTGGTAGTGATGCTAGTGGTTGTTGACGACGACTACTGACACCCTCAGGGGCATTTTTTCTTTGAAAATAGGTGGAATGTGGTATCCATATGTGCAATCTTGGTATGGCATATCATTGTGCAATGTACACATATGTACTAGTTGGGACCTTCCCGTGTAAGCATTTTTGTCAGAGATGCTTATAAAGGCACAGGTCTTCGATGAATATTGGTCAAAGTGCAATGGTTGTAAGGTACGATACCATTGTGACATGAAAGCTTTTGCTGTAGTCAAATGTCTAGAGTATCGATGACATCTATGGACAATGATGTCTTCCATAGTGCCACCCGAGGATACCACTTTGCATGGGGAGGGGTCATCCAAGGTACCGCTTCCTTTTTGGAAAAGAGGCGTTGAAGTCGACAAAAAGGAAGCCTTAACCGAAACATAATGGGTTTAACATAGGCATGTTGGTGAGCGATGGCTGAAAATAGATGATGGGGATTCAGTGGCCCGAGGTCGAAGTATACTAAATCAGCTTGGCAGCAGTCATAGTTATTTCTGAAGGAAAAATCCCTGGATTCGGTAGGATTTCCAAGCCGGGTGTGACCCGGCTATGATTTTCGTAATGGTGCGTGCATGGGGGGGGCGTGAAATACTTCAACTAAGGGAGATGGGGGATTTTTGCCATGGGATAAAAGGTGAAATATGAGGGCAAAGTGGTGAAGGGCATCGTTTTTAGTCTTTGTACACTTACCAAAAGAATAAAATAATGGGGTTTGGTTTGTACAAAACACAGAGACGGGTACCCCAAAACATGAAAGAGGGTCACTCACTAAAGGTTTGAGGATAGTGTTTTGCTGGGGGTAGGGGTCCTATTGGTTGGTCTCATGTGCAGGTTTGATGAAGTAGAAGATGTCACAGATGGGAGTATGCTGATGGCGGTATGGTGGGCCAAATGTGGTGCATAGGGGTGCACTTTCAATCTACTTGTACAACCCGATCATCTAGGAAGGGGGTTGAGTTTAAATGGTGAACTTGACCTTATGCATGATATGTGGATGAAAATGAGGTGCTTCCTGGACTAAAATGGTATGGCCATGGTATCACTTGTGGGGTGGTGTACGGTCTAATTTGGATGACGATCGCCATGGAGGGGAGGCTCTACCAATCATCGTGGAAGTTTATCATATGCAGGGTGAGGTGCTAATAAATGTGGTTGAGTATGAGGACCCTATGGTTTATTTATAATGGAGAAATGATGTCAGGATATGAAAAGTTTTCTGGGACTCTATCATGCTGAGGGTAGAATGATGCCTACTCCAGAACTTTCAGTGGGTGGTGCTATGAATGGTTTGCGGGTTCTTCCTAAAAAAAACAACTACCTCAAGTGAAATCATCTTCTTTTCATCCAATATTATTGAAAAACATGAATTTTGGAAAGGAAGATGGGAGGGTGCACACCTGCGGGTGCTTGAAAAATATATTTCTTCAGAAAGCAAATGTGGGGCATCACTTTCGTTCGTCATGGTATACTGATGATGGTGCAACTTACGGTTTGCAGAACGGACCTTCTAATCTCTTGTTATGGACCTCCGAAGTTCTGGAAAAAGTTGATAAATATGGGATTATGGCCCTAATCCTATTCATTTATACTTTCTATGTTTTGGGAGATCAGAGATGATAGTAGAGCCTTTATTGTCATTGCAGTCAGCCTGTGTACCATGGATTAGCGATATTATGCCGAGGTAATTTCCAGGAGGTCCTGCAGTTCAATTTTTTCAGTTTGGTGATGCCAGGGGCCATACAAATTAGGTTTGTATAGCCTCAAAGGGGAATTTTTCCCTAGATTACGTGGGTGATCTAGGAAAAAATGCACCCCCCTTGTGCTTATTTCTGAGGGACAGCCGCGTGAAGGTGCACTGTCCCCTCCCTTTTGCGTGCAAATGTAATATTCCAAATGGGGGAAAAATAGGCTCAATATGCCATATCTTAAGATATTCCACTATGGAATAATAACAATATGGAATTAAACCAATAGATCTAAACTAGAGATAGACTGGTAGGGAATTTACCGGATGTATCATCTTCACAAGGAAGGGTGAAATCCAGAGGCTTCGTGGCCCATTCCAGACTCTGTCTATAGAAGATTCGTGAAACATAGCAAGTGTGGGAATGACACAGTCCTCTTAGATTTTACTACTCTTAGGAACTTTAAATCTACATATCTAAACAATGGATCCAAAATAGAAGCAAAAACCAAACAAGGAAGAAGCGGGAAATTCCACTCTTAGGAAAATTTGTAATAGGCTCAAGGAGGACGTTGTATAAGCAAGACAGTGTAAACATAATGTAGACCAGGGTTGGGTTCCATTATTTTAGGCTTTTTGGGACCTCCATGCAGAGTTTCAGAAAAAAAAAATGAGTTTAGAGGGCTTAAACATATCTCCCACAATCAACACTAGTTGAAAATCAACTAACGGAGAGGGATGAATTAATAGAGAAACCCTCCTTCAGGAATTGCGCAGTTTCTGTTGGAAGTCACTAGAAATTAGGCATAAAAATCATATTACAGTATGAAAGCAAGAAATCATATCCATAATGAAGTTCCCTTGTAGAATCATTAGTATTTGCATGAAGAAAGAGTAAGAATCCTTTAGAAATTATAGCTGAAACACATGGAAAAGCTGGAGAAAGACTTGACAGCATCCTATATGAGAAGATTCAGTTACTGTAGGTTAAAAATCATATATAAAACTGATAAATGGCTGAAAAATCATATCCATACCAGATCTGGAAGCTACTCAGCCTTCTTAACAAGATCCCCTTGGGGTTTTATCAAAATATTGCATAACAAAGTGTAGATCTAGCTTTTAATACATTGAACTGCAGAAAAATTCAGAGATTTCTGAAGATGGATTTCATTACATTACATATCAGATCTGAAAATGAATATATTAGCAAGCTACCTTACAAATCTCAAAGGGAAAGGAAAGCCTCAATCACCAGAGAGCAAGTATAATAAGAGATACAAACAGTAGTGAAACATGTACATGCAAATAACGTAGTTTATGGAAGAGACTGCGCAGTAGCTGGAATGAACTCATAGAACAGATAAGAATTATAGATCTGAAAGTGAAAAGAGAGTAAGATCCTCTTCTGGGTGGTCACAAGACACCCTCCCTGAGAGAAATCTCCTCTAAACAACTAGATCTTGCAGATCTAGTTTCCCCCACTTGCTGCAACTCACAAGCAGCTGCAAAACCCTCAACAGGACCTGTGCTGCTATAGAGATGAAGCTTGGCCATAATTTCAGATAGTGGAGAGATGCATCAAAATCCCCTCCAAAGAGCTTCTCCATGGAAGGAGAGAGGATTCCTAAACAGGAAATCCTCTTCCCTTAGGCTAAACAGCCAAGAGACCATAGTTGCTGCAGCAACTTCTAAAATTCTTCAACAACCTTTTCTTGCTGCCTCTCCTTCTATTTATAATATAGGGATTGCCAAAACCCTAAACCATATTCTCCAACTTATCCTCTTTCACATATGAGATCCTAGAAGTACGTTCTGCTTGATGGATAAGCTTCCCTCCAATCTGCGTTGTAGGTGGGGCCAAGTTTGACCCATTCAAATGAGTTTCCCCCTTTCACACTTAGGGGTGTTTAATATAATAGCCCAGATTTGTCCCCTTTCACATTGGGCATGTATTTATTCTCAAATTAGGAGTTTAATAAACCTCCTTCACATACTTTTATTCATGAATAAAGAAAATTGAAAATAAAATGCAATATTCCCAGTAGCTGCAAAAATTGGGAATATTACAGTCTCCCCCGACAAAATGTTGCTTGCGCTCAAGCAAATCTTATTGTAGAAGCAAACCATTTATTCCCTCAAAATGGCATCCACATAAGGAAAGCTTCCTCCATTTGCTGCAATAGGTTATGTATGTTTGGTTCCAAAGTTGTCTTCTACCCATGCATGAGATGACTTCCAACTATGAGGTTAGATGTCCTCTTCTTACCATGAAGCACAAGATGACAAGTACATGATGTCCAACACCATCACAAACACGTGAGATACATAAATTAAGGTAGCTCCTCCCATAAAGGAAAAGCTTCATCATGTAGAACACTCCTCCATTTCATGTTTGTGAACTTGAATAAGCATTTCTATGCCTCCATTCTTAGCCCTGTTGGCCTTGTTGGATCCAAACTCTGTCATTTCAACATCATGCAAAGAAGAAAGGAAGGAGTAATATGGGTAGAAAAAAGGTGTCAAGCCATATTCTCCAAAATTAACCACCTGAGCAAGGCCCTTTGTTTCCATCCTCCATCTTCTTCATGTAAGATGGACAAGCCATGCTTCCCAAAAGCTGATGTGCATGCATTTCTTTGCTGCAATTTATATTTGACACATAAGGCATGAATTAGAAAATTATGAGTCATGGGGTGGTCACCATACTCATTCAAAGCATAAAAGCAACAAGTGATATTACTGCCCTCTTTCCTCCTCATGTGCATCACAAAACCAAACCATGCTAATGGACATATGATGTGTCACATCAGCCGAATACAAAGCACTATCATCAATGCACATCTTGAGATAGTCATGCCAAATTTTTCACCATGCAAAACACATATACATACGAGATGTCATGTGGTGGCCATACCTCCTCAAGTGAAACCAAAATTGTTCATGCCTCCTCTTGCTACAACATACATTGAAATCCAAGGTGTGATTTAGAGAATAATGTGCTATTGGGTAGCAACCACACTCACCCAAAAGCATCCATAGCAACAAGGACTTTGCATCCTTCTTGTCTCATCAACATGTGGATCTTGGACCAACAACACAATGATGAACATGTAAAATGTCTCATCAACATAGTACAAGAAAGCTCCCTTGTACCACATCATGTGGTATTCATCCTTCCTCCCAAGCCAAAGTTCATGTATGAAATATACCTCCAATAGAAATGCATATGGACATATGAGACATACTTCAAGCATAGGTGAATGCATGGACATAAGATTTAACCTTGTGATGTCCAACTCTTCTTCTAACAACCACATCATCCATGCTTCCTCTCCATATAATCTACTAATGATGTACCAAGCATGAGATAAGAGAATGAGAATCTTTGGGTAGAGAACATGCTCTCCCCAAGGCAACCAGCGCTGCCATGCCTCCTTATACATTTCATAGCTACTCTTCAAGGCATAGATCAGAAAAATAGGTACCTTTGGAGAGTGATAGGAGTCTCCCAAAGGCAACGAGCATAACCAAGCTTGCTGGTCCATATATGTCTGCAAGTGATCATCTAACCCCTTGCTCACCATCCTCATCCACTCACTCAAATATGGAAGTTGAGTGATGTGTTGCAAAATCATGGAATTCTCGATTTGCAAAATACCATCTCCTTGAACCCACTGAAGAACTTTGCATCTCATGAAATACTGAAATGCATATTTGTTGAGATCTCTTAGTGATACCTTCCTCTCATGTATGATCTTCCAAAACCAGTGAAGCTTTGGATCTGCAGAACCTCTAACATGCTCCAAGAATGATGAAGCCTCTTGTCACAGTCACTAAGTGATAACGCAGTGATACACTTTTGCTTCAAATCAGCACGTTGATCTAACCCTTGGATATGCATAGATCTTGAAATAATCTGTGCTAAAATCTTATGCATACCTTGGATCAAATGATATGTAGGAATCTCTTGACAGAACACAAGAGTTCCTCCATCCAGATCAATGATGCCTCCAACTGCTGGTAAGAATGATGGCCTCCTTTCTTCGAGTATACCAGCGCTGGAATCTTTCTTCTCCTCCTCATGCATACTTTGATTCATGCATGGGACCGCATATGATAAGGAATCAATACTACCTTGCAAATATGCAAGTGCCTCTCCTCTAGATGCAAGCTCCATAGCAGCAGGTAGTGAAAATGGAGATCTCTTGCCCAAAGTGACAAGATTGACATTCTCCTTTGTTTCCTTGGGAGATGTCTCTTTGTAGCTCATATTCTCCCTCCTTTCCTCAAAATCCTTGATATTTTCTTCAATACTCTTCAATGTTTGAAAAAGAAGCAATGAGACCTCTTCTTCAGTCATTCTCCTTGCCTTGTGATGATAGGAAGTGCATAGTTCTATCGCTTCATCTTGAAACCCTTTAGGAGTTTCTTTGCATCTCTTTTCTTCATTGCTATACCCCTCACCTTCTTCAAAGAAAGTGGGCATAGTGGATCTATGAGGAGATATAGGATCCTTCAATATTTTTTTTTGCTGATAGGAAGTGCTAGGGCTTCCTTCTTCTTCTTGCAATCTCATGCAGCTCTTACTGCAACTTGCTTCTTCTCGAAACCCTCTAGGAGTTTCAGTGCTTCTTCTTTCTCTCTTCTGATTTACCCCTTGGGAGAGGCCCTTCTTAGATCTGAAAAATGATGAGAATAATCTCATCTTCTCCATCCAGCTATTCTCTACGTCTGCTCTTTAATTCACTGGTATCTTGATCTCACGGGCTGTGGGAGAGATCATGCTCTGATACCACTATAATATTCCAAATGGGGGAAAAATAGGCTCAGTAGGGAATATCTTAAGATATTCCACTATGGAATCATAGCATATTGGAATTACACCAATAGATATAAACCAGAGATAGACTGGTAGGGCATTTACCAGATGCATCACCTTCACAAGGAAGGGTGAAATCCAAAGGCTTCCTGGCCCGTTCCATACTCTGTCTATAGAAGATTGGTGAAACACAACAAGTGTGGGAATTACACACTCCTCTTAGATTTTAATACTCTTAGGAACCATAGATCTACAGATCTAAACAAAGGATCCTAAAGAGAAGGAAAAACCAAACAAGGAAGAAGCGAGAAATTCCACTCTCAGGAAAATCTGCAATAGGCTCAAGGAGGACACTGTATAAGCAAGCCAGTGTAAAAATAACATAGAATAGGGCTGGTTTCCCTTATTTTATGTTTTTTGGGACCTCCATGCAGAATTTTAGCAAAAAAAAAATGAGTTTAGAGGGCTTAAAAAAATCTCCCACAATCAACACTAGCTGAAAATCAGCTAAAGGAGAGGGCTGAATTAATAGAGAAACCCTCCTTCAGGAATTGCGCAGTTTTTTCTGGAAGTCACTGGAAATCATCCATAAAACTCATATTACATTATGACAGCAATAAATCAGATCCATAATGAAGTTACCTTGTAGAATCATTAGAATTTACATGAAGCAAGAGCAAGAATCCTTCAGAAATCATAGCTGAAACACATGGAAAAGCTGCAAAAAGACTTGACAGCGTCCTATATGAGGAGCTTCAGCTGATGTAGGTTAAAACTAAAATCTACAACTGATAAATGGCTGAAACAACAGATCCATACCAGATCTGGAAACTATTCAACCTTCTTAACAAGATCCCCTTGGGGTTTTATCAAAATACTACATAACAAAGTGTAGATCTAGCTTTTAATACACTGAACTGCAGAAAACTTCAGAGATTTCTGAAGATGGATTTCATTACATTACATATCACATCTAAACATGAATAGATCAGCAAGCTACTTTACAAATCTCAAATGGACAGGAAAGCCTCAATCACCAGAGAACAAGTGCAATAAGAGATACAAACAGTAGTGAAATATGTACATGAAAATAACGCAGTTTATGGAAGAGACTGCACAATAGCTAGAATGAAATGATACAACAGATAAGAATTATAGATCTGAAAGTGAAATGAGAGTAATATCATCTTCCGGGTGGTCACAAGACACCCTCCTTACGAGAAATCTCCTCTAAACAACTATATCTTGCAGATCTAGTTTCCCCCACTTGCTGCAACTCACAAGTAGCTGCAAAACCCTCAACAGGACCAGCGCTGCTATAGAGATGAAGCTTGGCCATAATGCAAAATAGTGGAGAGATGCATCACAATCCCCTCCAAAGAGCTACTCCATGGAAGGAGAGAGGATTCCTAAACAGGAAATCCTCTTCCCTTAGGCTAAACAGCCAAGAGACTTGAGTTGCTACAACAACTTCTAAAATTCTTCAACAACCTTTGCTTGCTACCCCTTCTTCTATTTATAATATAAGGGTTTGAGAAAACCCTAAACCATATTCTTCAACTTATCCTCTTTCACACATGAGATCCTCTTCCAGAAGTACATTGTGCTTGATGGATAAGCTTCCCTCCAATTTGCGCTATAGGTGGGGCCAAGTTTGACGCATTCAAATGAGTTTCCCCCTTTCACACTTAGGGGTGTTTAATATAATAGCCCATATTTGTCCCCTTTCACATTGGGCAATTACTTATTCTCAACTTAGGAGTTTAATAAACCTCCTTCACATACTTTTATTCATGAATAAAGCAAATTGAAAATAAAATGCAATATTCCCATTAGCTGCAAACATTGGGAATATTACAGCAAAGACATGTCTGTGAACAAAACAGGTGCCCAAGGGCAGTGTTCTTGTAAAAACTTGGGTTTTTATTATCCCTTTTGATGTTTATCCTCTGTACTGATGGGTGCCTATTGCTTGGCAGGTTGGTGTGGAGAGAACGAGATTGGCCCGAGATCCAGACCGCTTTGGCTACTAATGCTGGGGCGCATCATGAGTTGGCTGCATGGGTCCTTCTGAAATTTGCTGAAAACGAGTTCCTTCGGTCACAGGACCAATTGTTACATTATATCATACAGCATTGGCACAGGAGGCACAATATGTTTATCTTGATGGGGACGAACTTGATTATTCGTCTAGAGACGGATATATACTCTATGACCAGATTACTGCCTCAGGGTGAGGAGCTGAGGTATCCACTTCCTGCTGGATGACTGAACATGGATAGGTTCTAGAGGAAGCATTGTGGTGGTGCGCCTCTTACTGAGGGGTGCATCAATATCGCATTAGTAAACGATGTGGACGAGCGGTGTGCTCTGGCCATTATTATGCGACTTGCAGGGTCGTTTGCTCCACATGGGGCATCGGGCCCGCGGGTGGGAGTTTTATGCCACTTGAGGAATGGGATTTTTTTCAAATTTTCCCGCTTCTGCTTTGATGGTATGGTGTCACAACTGAACCGGGTCTAGTGTGGATCCAAATAATTTTTGTACACTAGAATTTTGTGTAGCATTATGTATGAGAGGGTCATACTGTTGAGGCCCGTGGTGGCTGTGCCTATTGGGGTGCCACGCGAGCCACGCATGAGGAGGTGGGCTCCGGTGATGCCATGTGACAGTGGTGGCATGGTGGGTCGTTATTGGAACGATATGACAGAGGCCTGGTTTGAATCCAATCCACAGATGTTTTTTCCATACCCATATGCGGGGATGGATTTTCAGAGTGATCTAGATATTGGTCTCCCTTTCAGTTATGTTTGGGGTCCTATAGGTATGTGCTATATTTCTGCATTTATTCAATTTTTTGTGTACTTGAGTGTTTTTTGTTGACACTGACATTATTTTGGTTACTCATGCATATGTTGGCGAGGTGGGACGCCGAGTGGCCTGAATGGTGGGTTACGATCCTCTACCATGACCTCTAGGTGGTCGAGGAGGAGATTTCGTAGGTGGACCAGGTGGGGTGCCAATGGACTTGGCGGGGATGGTGTTGGACCTTCTGGTGAGGGTAGAAGCTCAGCTGTAGCAGAGGTAGTGGCTGAGTGAGGTCACGCAGATGCGGTTGAGGCGCTCATTTCAGTACTTACGGCTCAGGTGGAGGTTGTAGAGGACTTATAGGGTCGAGTGTACCATTTGACCCAAGGAATGCTTGCCTGAGGTTTTATGGATGACTTCGAGGAGGCTTGGCTAGAGATAGTGATGGCCTATGAGAGGGATTAATGTCCCACTCTCCGATGGGTAGCTATCGAAGTGGCGACAACAACTCCGGTGGTGGCACCAGGAGCAGTGGTGGGCCCAGGTGCTCCTCTTGAGGGGGTACCCTGTAGAGTAGATTTGTACACAGGGAAAGCACCCATTATGAGGATGCTTCCCTTATTTTTGACGACCGTTGTATTTTTGGGCTGGCCAATAGGCCAGTGATACTATTTTTGTGCTCAGATACACATATTTTTTGATATATATATATATAAGAGATATCTTTTTGCAGCTCTACATGGTGTGCTATCTATTTCAATTTATACATTTGTGTTATGTTGATGGATATATATGTTTTTGGTTTTTTATATATGGTGTTTTATGTGCGATGCATTCCAGTATAGGATATTGTTAGCTATGTAATCAAACTGTCCGCTTAATCTTTTGGCATGCAAATATTTTCTAAATAGGTTTGCGTATTTGGTTTAAATGTTTGGTTTAACTACAATACCACTAACTGGGAATATAGTTAGACATGCATATGGCGGATACCTTGATGGAGGGCCTTGCACATAAGTCTGATAACAGTGTCATATTCTGCCTGATTATTGGTTGCTGATCAGATGCACATGCCGTTTGAACACAGTGGTGATTGGTCAGGGTGGTAGATGACCCAGGTGGCTGCAGCTAAGTTTTGAGACCATCGTGACGCTCCATTAGCAAATCTGAAATAGGGTTCAAGTTGGTGATCCATGGTGATATTTTGAGTGCGTTTAGGTCTTAAAGTCAAAAATATTTTGGTATTGGGATTTTGTGTACTCTAACTCTAGGGGATAAGGGCTACTAGGGCCCTTATGGGTAGAATTTTTTGAGGTAAAGGCCGTTGACAGGGTTAGTGAGGCAGGTTCCATTCGGTTCCATTAAGATGTATGCCCCATACCGAAGATAATTTTTGAAGATATAGGGCCCTTTCCACAAGCTTTCGAAATTTCCTGGCCCTAAGGCTTCTTTTGTGACATCATAGTGAAGGACTAGCTCTCCTTCGGTAAATGAGCGAGGGGTGATGTGGTAGTTGAATGATGCTTTACCCTTTTTTTATGGGCCTCATTGTGTTGCAGTGATTGTCACCTGTCTTCATCAACTAGCTCTAGTTGTACTAGGCATTGTTCTAGAGGTTGGGTGTGATCAAGGAGTTCGATGGTGGTATGAAAGTTTGGGATCTCACAGAAATCTATGCAAAGGAGTAAGGTGCCTTGGTCTTTTGTGACAGGATTAAAGTGAAATTCCTGTGACGAGGAGGTGGTTGAAATCGTGTTTTGGATGTGCGATAACACAAGTCGTATGTGATGAATTGTGTCGATGGAATGCAGTGGGGAAAGGATCTCAGTAATGGAGTCCTGTGTGAGCCAGTGGTTGACTGTCCCACTAGGCTAGTCAATTTCTGGTAGGTGGAAGTTGTTTTTATTACAGAGGTGCCTGAACGCTTGTAGTAGCGGGCATTCCTCTGGCGCGTGATTATGAATGGTGCAAATGGTGTAGGGTATCACAGCACTGTCAGAGTAGATAGTGTAAGATTCTACACTACTCGATGTTCCTGATGTGGATGCTTGGAAAGGGTCAGTTGTGGACCAGGATGTTTTTTGCTTCCATTTTTGCGTCATAGCTTGAGACTTTCCTCCATTTTTGGTGGGTGGGTGACTTAATTCTACTCTAGCTGCTCTCAGCTTGGGTAGATGCACGCACTTAAACGTATGATGAAAGAGTGAGAAAATTCGACAGTAAGTGTGTGTGATATTCTCTTGATTAGAGAGAAGTTTTCGAGGAAGAAGTGAGATTATGTGGAGACTATTCACAAGGGGTTTGAGTTCTCTACATTGGTTGATTCGATGATCATTTAGATCACATAGGCCACATGTTATCCTAGGCTTGGCCTGGGATATACGTGGTTGGTATGTGATCTTATCAGGCTTGACACACCATTGCGGTGCTGGGGACATTGAACCAGCGATATATCTTTTATGCCATTCTTGGAGATTTCTCATCCTCTTTTATATGGCATTAATCATGTTGATAGTGGGACGGATCCATGAGACATAGGTACAATGTCGGTCATAATGATTACTCTGACATATCAGGTAAAATATCTGTGATATGGGGGTCCCATCATGCTTGGTCTGAGACCAGGCGGGGTACCAACATCGCAATGCTGCTAAGTCAGGGAAGTGGACTACTATATGGTCTGTTTTCTTGCATAACGTGCATGCGGGTAGGTTTTGTGAAGTGATTTTAGGGGTATCTAGGGGTTCCCCACTCGGTTATTCTTTGGCTAATAAGAACATGACAGACCCACTCATCTCCTCTGCTTGGGTCATGGAGCTTCCGATGGATTCAGCATCCATATTGTCTTCTTGGGAAAGACGAACTATGGCTGAGAAGAGGCTAGCAAGGGCTAGCTGGAAGCGAGGTATGTAGTGACAATCCTCCAATAGGTGATTGTCGGCGCATAACGGGCATGTGAATTGGGCTGCTCGTAGGCCCACGTAGTAAAATCTTTCGATTGGATACCATCTCTGAATGAGTTCCAAGGCGGCACACTCTTCGATGTAGTGGCCATGCATATCGCATTGCGTGCAACATATAATGGGCATTACCGGGGGGCGTTCTATGTGTCGGTGCTCCTCTTGTAAGTATAGGATGGTACGCAGCTCATCATTGATAGACTGGCTGGAGGGATCCTCTTGATAGGATCACTCAACCGCATGTAAGGCATCCCTATACCATGATATTTCTGTACAATGGTGGGTATAATTCCCATAGGTGTCACAGACGTCGCATGTGTGTTTGGTACGCAGCGGTTTGCCTGTACTTTTGGTGGCAAGTTCCTTTTTGTGGGAATGCCATTTTCAGGGGCCTACCTTGCAGCCGAGGAGTGGTTTTAATTAATCCAACTCCAGGAATATGTGGGTAGGGTGTCTGGTGACATCACATATAGCGTAGGCTAACGACTCCCTTTGCATGGTGGGGGTCACCACTTTCTTTCCTTTCTTGGAAATTTTCTTTATCGTGGTCACCAATTTTGTGGTAGGAATTTCCCTTGTGGTGGTTGTTTTGATTGCTACTTGGGTAGGTTGGGGCTCCTAGGGACCGAGGGGCTTTAACCCAAATGTGGTAACGTTGATAGCTGGCATTTCTGGAGGAGGAACGAGATACCACACTGGGAATGCCAATAATATATTGGGTAATACTAGTGTTTCCAAGACCTGCTGGGAGGTGAAGCCAGGAGGTGGGTAGAGGAAAGGAGTTTTGGAGGTGGCATAGACTAGAGAGGTTGCAGTAGCGGATGCATCGGTGTCATTAATGCTTGAGTCTATGTCCTGACTAACCTCGGTGCTGGATGTGGACATCATGCATACCGGGGCCCCTGTGGCATCAGGTGATACCTCAGTGATAATAGGAGGATCTCCTAGGAATGACCCTATGATGGACTACTGTTTGAATTGGCCAGGGCCATATTCTTGATAATGTAAAAGATCATCTGTAGCTGTATCTACATAGGGTAGAACCATATCTGTATTTTTCAAGGGACGTTTTTCAGTGTGCGTCAGCTAGTCTACTGTGATGATTTTATCCTCGTGGGGGAACATCATGATGTGAAAAACGGAGGATGCTATGGCAGACATGGCATACATGTAACTCCGCCCAAGGAGTATATTTAATCCAACTAATCATCCAAGACTTCTATGTCTATGTGGACCATCTTGCTAGCTAAGTAGACGGGTACATTTTGGAAGAGGCCGACGGGGGTCAAGGGATGACCATCGTATGATCTGAGTGTGATGATGGAAGGTTTGAGTTCGGGGGCTCCTAACTTTTTCCATACATTCTTTGACATGATGCATGTGGATGCACCCTCGTTAATGACACATCGGTGAATAATGATATTCTATACCGATACTGGTCTCTCGAAGGCTACCATGGAGGGAAGCCTAGGGGTGGATTTGTCTAAGTCAAAAACCATCATGCGCGTGCCGACAGGGTCGATGATGCCTAATGTGGAAATTAGGGCTTTCTATTGCTTTGGGCATGACTACAGTACTTCCAATGTAGACATAGCAGTAGGAAATTGAGCTAAATCATCTACGATGCTGTAATTGTGGGTTGCTTTGGAGTATTTACCTGTTCGCCTATTAGGCTCTTCTACCATTTTTGGAAATGGTTCCAAAGGAATGTTTGGAATGGTTAAAGGTGCAATCGGTGTGCTCGTATTAGCCCCTGACGTACTGGTGTCTAGTGGGGTGTTGTAGATGTGATTCTGAGCTTGGAAAAACATTTCTGCCCTTGCCATGTAAATTTCATGGTTGTTTTTCCCGGAATCGTCGGGGTTTTTCTCCTGAGTGCTGACCGTTCCTTGATGGGGAAATGGTTCTTGCATAACCGCAGTTGTCTGGGAAGGTCCTCCTTGTCCTCGGTTACTCTAAAGCTTTTTAAGCTCAAGGAGTTCGGGACAGTGGTGAGTATAGTGCCCGTACTCACCACATATTGAACAAGAATGGTTTGTTCATAGAGGTGGCCTTTTGCCTTGCTTTTGGGCATTGCTTGGCTCTTGGTTCTGATTCCGGTTGGGGTTACCTCTAGCCTGGGATCACGGTGGGCACTACTAGTTGCTACCTCCCTATCTAGGATTCCCTTTGGGCTTGTTTTTTACCTTTCTCTTACTACGTTAGGAGGGTAATTCTCTTGAACATACTGGTGTGGCTAGTTTTGGGATGGCTGCACAAAGTTTACATGTGCATTGTTCTTCATAGGTGGGTTATGTGCTTAGGATTGAGCCTACTGTTGTCCCATTTTTGCACCTGGCTGTTGGGGGGGAGTTCTTCCGTCAGTTTTTCTTCCTGTGCACTGGGTCCCCTCAGCCGGAGGATAAGGTCCTCCTTGGTGATACGCTAGCGCCCTATTAGTCAAATGCTACTACATATGATGACTTTGAAATCTAGCTTGAGACATGTTCTGGGTAGAACCATGTGTGTAACTGGGATTTTTACTACTTCTGCCTAGGTACCCTTGGGTTATTGACCCCATAAGTCTATCTGCAGAGTTAGACACGCCTCGAAATTCTTGATAAGATTACAGGTGCTGGGCATTGGGCAGGATATTGTATATGTATCCTAATTGTGTGTAGATCAGATCAAGTTGTTGGGCTTTACTAATTGCATCTTCCTTGGATGTGGGGTTATGTTGTGCCAAATCCTTTGAAATCTCTGCCATCAAAGTTTTCAAGAATAAATCTAAAAGGACTCGGTTGTCGAGTTGTGCTTTGCATAAACTATGATGTTGTCTCCACTCATGGAGATGTTCTGAAATATGGGTAGAGGGAGATTGTCTAAAATGAGTCAGTAACTCCATTCTTGAATCGTGCTGAATGGGTAACTGAAAGTATGTGAAAAACACAGTAGCGAGGGTGTTAAAGGTTCCATGTGAAGTGGGGGTTTGCTTTACGTACCATTTTGCAGCCACTCCCGTAAGGGTGAATTGAAACAACCTCAATCGAATAGTATCGTCAATGATGCTATTCGATGAGCACCATAGGTGAAAGGCTATTATATGATTTCCTGGGTATTCTGCTTGCTTGCCTTCAAACTTTGGTATGTCTAACGGGAGCTTCGTGGGAATGGGAGGCTGATTGGGGTCATGTGCGATGGTGTCATTGGTGAGCTTCATCAAATCCAGTAGGTCTAACGCCACTAAGAAGGGTGACTGGGAGGTTAAAGCCATGGCAACATGTGAAGACACGAACTTCTAGTTAGAACTTCTGGTTAGTCTCTGACATACCCTGTTGTGAATTTAGCTGGCTTCTCGTATGGGATGCACTCTTCTACCCCCCAGGGGATGATGGGGGAGTGGTTTGCGGTGTGGTTTTGGGAGACCGAATAGGGTTCCCAACTAAGGTTTCTCCAAGAAACGAGGAACTAACCACTTTGTCAATGTTCTGTCTTTAACGCCTAAATGGCGAAAGACCTAGAACCCCTCCTTGTAATGGGGGGAGGTCCAAAAGACTCCTGGACCGATGAGGTTCCGTTGGAACCATTTGAGTGTCGACTAGGTCAGGTTTTGGAAAAAAAAATTGGGGGGATCTATTCTATGATCATGACAAATTTATGGCCACATACATAAAAAAAAAGCGAAAATGAAATGAATTTTTCTTTAACTTAATCTATGTGATCAATCAAGAAAAAAATCGTTTTTTTTTGTTTGCACGTGATAATAAAAACCCTAGAAGAATTAATATGTCCTCACACACTCAAAAGTAACTAAGCCTTGAGAGGATTTCTTGCGAGTGCTGGCACAAGGTCCCGTAAGATTTGGCGACACCCCCAGTTAGCCGAAGAGAATCAACCAAGGTAAGGGTAGAGGGTCTGGCATTTGCCTGCACCATCACATATAGGGTAAATGATGCCCTATTTTTGGAAACTAAGAACCACTGTCCCACATGAGTGTTCGATTCTTGGGCTTCTTGGTAGTCAAATAACAGTACCAAGTATCAGTCGGGTCAGGTAGCCCCAACTGATATCACACGCACTGCGCCTATGCCTAACCCCCTGTGAATCGGGTCTCTGACGCGCTCAGGTTTTCTTTTCCGTGGGCTGATAGGTGGATTTTAAAGCTCCCTAAAAACACAACTTCTATGTTTCAATGTGAAGTGTGATCAAGGTGGCTTATTGGATGCCTACCCCCTTGATCCTAACTTAATCTACAAATTCTCTTGTGGCCACTGTGGGGAGAATTTAATGAGTTGGTTTAAATTATTTTTATGTGGCTTTATTTTCTTAGTGGGCGAATGTGTGTGAGAATATGGTGAACAATCTCATAATTTGAACATATGGATATCGATGATCCTTTACAAAATTCCCCTAGTTAAACTATGTGACGTTGTTACTTGCTCAACTAAAAAGCATTTGCAAATAATGGGCCGCTTCCAAATCCTCCTAGTTAGTCTATGTCAGTGACTAAAGGGAGATGGCGAATCAAGAATGTAGAGTATTCATATGCTTGTCTAGGGTTACAAAATTGTGCAAAGACAACAGAGATTAATTTCTCTAACTGGCGATTCAATCCTAGTCCTGCAATTTCCTAAATGAAAAAATTAAATTTAAACTAAACAATTTCTACACTAGCTTATGCATATGTGGCTTTGAGCCACTTACTTGGACTAGTTAAGCTAAGTGTGCATACCAAAATGTGAAAAAAACATAAATTTTTCGGAAAGCAATGGTTAATTCACCCCCTACTTAAACTATGTGAACACTTTTTGAAAAAACCAACTTAAATGAAAACTATCTAAATGCCTACGAAAAGCATCAAAAAATGAGTTCTCAGAAGCTATGGGGTATCAACACAGGTGTTGGCAGATACATTAGGGGCTGCCCAGCACACTTACAAGCAGAAAAAAAGAGGAAAATAGGGAGAAACAATATCTCTGCAATTTGCGTGCAAAAGCCCTTGACAGGTGCGCCTTCCTGCGCACAGGTCACTCCTGAACGCGCGCAATGTGCCTCTGTGTGGAAAAGTTGCACGCAAAAATCCTGCAAGTAAAAATATTAGGAGCTGCCTTCTTCAGTCTGTCACCTCAGTGAGTCTAGGGACTGCAATATGAGTCAGAGGACTGTCATCTCCACTCCAGCATAGACAAAGGGTCTCTTGCAAAATATGGCACAACCACATAAACTTGAAACACCTCAGTGGAGTCGCCAATCCTGTTGTGGTGAATTCAACACATGGGTGTATGAAATCACATGAGCTTGGAGAGTGTGGTCTACTCTCTAAACTATTGGTAACAGGCAAAAGGTGGGGGGAGCTCAAAAGCATAAAACTTAAATGAAATAATATGCTGAAGTATGCTCTGGTTAAAAACTAAAACTAAAAACAAAAAAGAAGCTACATAGAGAGTTCCAAACAATAATAATGCAAACGATGGCTCGATGGCCTCTTCTTATTAAATTCTCGGAATAAAAGGAATTCTTACCCACTTGCCAAAGGGCCCCTAGGCAATGGCTCTAGGTCCCGATGAAAGGATTTTTGCCTTCCAAGTTCTTCCTCTGATGCAGTCTAACTCTCTCTCTCTGTTGTGGTGGACTAAGATGTTGGGTGGCTGACTATCGAGTCCTCTTTAGCTCCAGCTCTGGGTCACACACAATTCTAGTGTTTCTTGGGAAAATTTGGCCAGCATAACCTTGTGATCACCATTTATTCATCTCTTGGTTGGTTTATATAGGTGAGCTTCAAATACTCCTTCCCTCCCTTGGCACATAATGGATGGTGACCCAAGGGAGAGGTGTGATTCCATTGTGTGCTACATATTTTTTTGTGTGCTCACATAATGTTTAAGGAGGCATTGGTGGCTGTCCTTAGGCAGCTTTCACATAAGGAGTAACTGTCCTTTGCTTGTTGTGGTCCCAAAAAGTGACTTTTTTCCATTTGTAGGAATCCACGCTTATCGGGAAAAAGGGCATGCAGAAGGTGCTCTTCTTGAGGGAAAAAGCATGCATTTGAGCATTTATGACTAGTTCAAATCTAATTTTATCAAAACCTTAGATATTTTAAATACTTCCTGATTCCATAATGTATTCTGGTCCTGTAAATCCTTGTGCTCAACATTAATTGATGTCGTCTTCTGTTGTACGATTTTTCGGCGTTAACAATGAGCATCCTACATGTGGGGAAAGGATGAACCACATCCCACCGACATGTCAACAGATGCCTATATGCATCTCTCACTGGGTTATCCATAGGAGAAGTTGAACCACTCATCTTGCTCATATGCCATAGGAGAAGGTGAATCACTCATTCTATGCATATGTCACAACCAATAGGGGAAGGTAAACCACTCACCCTACACACATGTCAACCATCATGGTGTATCACAGGGGAATGTGAACCAATCACCCTATGGTCTCTCATAGATAAATAAGTACCCCAAGCCCATAGGAACTCCCGAAGCTCAATCTTTAGCCAAGAATCCCTTCATATAGGGAATGGTGCAAATTTTCTCTCTGAAAATCAAAACTAAATCAATGGGAGCCTGATAACTCCATACAACAGCCTGCAAACATATTGACTTACACCAGAGATCTAGTCAACTTTTAGCAATCTTCAGCTTCTTGTACAAATAGGTAAAGAAGATATTTGACTGATCTTACTCCCTCTTACATAGCGATATCATAGCCTATATTTGTCTTTCTAGGGTACATAGTGTCCATCGGACAATCTATGAGATCTGACCACTCAAACATGCGATAAAACCGAAGTATCCTTTGTTGAACCATATACAGTGGTATGTGAAATATTTCTTCAGCAATATATAATCATAGTAAGCACAAAATGTCTTACTGCAATAGAGTGGCTTCATAGAAATTCATGCTTGTTGTTTTATACATTCAGCTGTAATGGTGCTTCCAGAGAACATACATCAGTCTTTGATTTGTGATACAAATAAATGAAGATGGTCACCAGGAGATATAGTACATTTCCTTTTATTAGACCAATAGTGAACTTTAGATCATACTTGATCTTTAACAAGTTGCTATCCAATATATATGTATGAGGCTTATCCTTAAATTGTCTTGAAACCTTTGTATCAAGGCATAGTTGACTATGACTGGGTTCAACAACTACTCTGTTTTGTGCTTAAGGAAAAATCTAGGTCTTCCATTAAATACCTCTTATTTGGACAAATGTTATTGATAGCTGAGCCCAGTCATCATAGCTCCCTCTGAAGCCTTACATTGGTAATCATCATGAGCTACCCAGATTAGAGATGAGACTTACATGAGGTAATTGCAACATCAAACTTTTAAGAAGCTTTAGGTCAAAGAAGAGAATGCAGAAGACCTTCTTCAATCAGAGAGAAGAGATATCTACCAGTATATCAAATTACCAAATTCATGAAGAGTAGGGGTCATTTTATATTGAGACCATTCATTATAAGATCCTTTCTTAGAGCAACCAAGGATGTCAGAGATCTGTAGTGCACATTTATTCAGGCACCTTTGCTGACAGGGTTAGAACTATTCCAAAGTGCTATGCACTTTTTCTCCAAGCAGTTCTTCAAGATTGAAAGCTTAAAATGTGCTATAGTTTCTTTTGTTGTAGAATCCATGTCACTTCTTCTTATACTGACATGATATCGTGCATATTTCATGATGGAAAGGAGACCATAGAAGTGCCATAGAGGAGTTGATATAACCAAGCATATTTATTGTGCAGACTTATATTTCAAATATTTCAAACTTCCAAATTCATTCCCTTTGAGAGACCCAGTAGTTTTGTGACTGACATGACTCCAGCTGAACTTCTGCTTTGAACGATGATTAATTAGGTTAAACAAAATCAACCTATGCTCTGAAATTCTGCTCTTACAAATGTAATGAAAAAATTTCTATACTCAGTGCAGCCACTATAACTAAAAGAAACTTTAAAAAGTTGGCTAAGAAGTGTATGAGATTATGTGCATTGAGAAAATCAAGGGTCTCATAGAGAGGCATATATTCTGTATAGATGCATTTTTATGCTATTATCCAAAATAATTATGAGCCTTGATGATTCATTTTTATATGACTCCTTTGCTAGCCTCCTTTTCTATGAATAATATTGTCAACATACAATCTATGGCCATGACTTTTCCACAACTTAGGTTGTGAGAAAGCCTTATCATCAGAACTTCCAAAGCCTTTGACAGAATACCATCACTGATTTGAACAACAATGCATATCTCAATTATTCTTTCAAGGCTGAGTGAACGTATGTTTATTAATAATGGTCTACCTGAAAATATGATGCCACGCCAATTGAAAACTATATTGAAGAGGGATAGGAGGACACACTTACTGCAGAATATATGATTACTCAGAGTAAATATAGATCAGCTTACATTCTTGAGATGATGCTTATAATATCCTGAACTTATACCCTTATTTCCATAACTTGTATATATATATGGTACATACTTTTCACATGCTGAGAACTTGAGATTGCAAAGGGAGAACCATGCAAGATGTTCACATAAACTGTGGGCTATTTCAATTGAGAGTAAAATGAATTATGTATATTAGGAACCAAGATATAAGAGATTGAGCAATGCCTTCTTCAGAGGAACTGAGCTAAATAATTGATACCATATAATATACTACACTAGAATAGAGATTTCCCTGTCATAGTGATAATTCTTAGAGGATGATATCCATTCAAGGATCACAGAGAAACACGGCCTGTTGATGATTTGATTTTTCGAAAAAATTACTCTAACCCTTCAAGCAGAGAACCATAGCGAGAAGACCTTTGTGATCAAGGGATATTATTCATGTTGTATTGTTGCTCAAAGGAGTTTATTCCTTTCCTACCCCACTGTAGCATCTGCAAGATGAGGGTGCTACCTGAAATCATTGATCCAATGCAACGACCTTAAAGCTTCACCAATAGAATTTTTTCTTTCCCTATGCTTAGTTATCATGAAAAATAATGAAAAATTAAAATTCCAACATTCATAGGTTGGGTTTTCTATCACTGATGGCTTGAACAAGAATTTGGGTACCTTCAAATCAGTGGTACCTTCAAAGTTCAAACACATGTAAGTGTTGACAAAAGCTGCTACAGGATCTATCCATCCAAGATCTCATAGGACTGTAATAATTGTTGCTCATTAACTTTGAAAATTATCCTTTTCTACCACTTGGGAGTACATGATGTTGTTACCTTCTGTCTCTCATGAAATATTGGATCCATGGGATAATATAGCATGTTGCTTTGGTAACTCTGTATTAGGGAATGTGAGTGATAGACACATATTAACCATTGTGGGGTTAGATCCTGCTGCCTTGGGCACATAATTTCTTTTTAAAATTTGCATCCATGCCTCTATAAATCCATGCTTTTCCATAATCTATTGCATTAATTATATAACATCCAGTGGAAAATTTCCAACCCAATGGTTGTTGAGACTGTGTATTCACTGTTTTTATGGAGCTAAAAGCATTTTGAAACAATTTGTCATGAATATTAATTTTCTGAAGTAATGCCTACAAACCAAGGCTATTGCTTCTAGTAGATAATTCTTTCCTTTTCTTCAAGAATTTAGAGACAATTTCCTTCACGTTGAAGACATTACTCCAATCTAAGTCTATTATAAGCACACATATTTCACTAGCCAAGATCATGAAAATGGCATCCAATATGTCAATGGTGGATATTCGAAACTTCCAAACTATTGTTTCACTAGGATAGACATTGTTTTAGATTGTATGAAACTAAAGTTCCTTGAATGCAACAGAATTGGTAGCACCTACCTCTTGCAATCATGAAGATAGAAATTCAAGATCGAATCGAATCTCATGATATTTTCCATACACATATTCTTAGGATTAAGGTTGAGAAAAGACTTAATGATTAGTGAAATTTCAAGAATAAAATGTTGATCCCTTAGGTTAAGAGAAATGCTCAAAAACATATGCTAGTATCACTTATAGTGGTTTTATATTAAACCCAACCTCTAGGTCTATAGTGTCAACATTTTATCCTTTATAGATGCAGAGACAAACAACCATTCCAATGTTTTCCTCAAAGGATGTCATGCCTCCAATATATTTTTAGTGTAAATTTGGCAAGGTCTCATATTCATATGTGGAAGTCACGGTGCTTGAAAAAGGAGGTGAACTAGAATGCATTAGTTACAAGCTTGGCATGAACCCTATATTGCTTCCTAGAGGCCAAGAGTAATATAGATAGAGTGTATATTAAGGATGTATATAAATCATTCTAAAAAAAATTTATACTAGTCTACCTTGTTCTACTATGATGAATATTATAATTTTTTCTTTATTTAAATATTGAGGCTAATTATTATTTTTTACATCTGTTTTCCCTTTACCAATAAAATTCTATTGAGAATTTGAACTCCAATTTATCTAGTTGCATAATCATTGAAAATGGGTACCATAATGCATGCATATTGTAGTATAGGAATGCCATTAATGTGAAATAGCAACAATAGATCACAAAATAGCAAGAAATGAATGACTTAAATTTAATGTGTCCTTTAGCTGTGAAGAGCAGTCATTGGCATATTTTTTGGCATTGGTTTCTTTGGTGTAATTGTATTGAAAATGGGAATCTCTTGTCAATATAATATAGTGGTTGGACAATTCCTAAAATATCTCCTGCTACTGGGATTATATTCTTTAGAAACCAGTAAAATTGGTGTCTGAGATGAACCCTTCAATTGTTGGCATTGTCATGAAACCCTCAGGTAATCATGTTTCCATTGCACCCACTAGGAATTTTAATTCTTCAGGTGGCATGCCTTTATAAAGAAAAAACTACATCCATATTATGATTGGAGAATACTATGATGGTGCCTTCCCCGAGGGAAAAATTATAGACCAAGGTGATTTTAAAGACAACTTGGCTCCATTCATCCTCCACTCTATTCCATGTGATGGTTTGGTGGTCCAATACACCAAGTTACAATTAATTAGGGCTTAGCTATTGTAGCTCACTAATCAAATTGAATAAATAATTAAAAAAACACCCCAAGCTCTAGCACTTTGCGATCCTATACTTTACTTTCCCAAGCATATAACTAGGAAAGGAATTCCTCTAAGCATACTAGTAACTTTTTGATGGCCAACATCAAATTCCACATGCAGGTTGCAACCACATGAAAAGAGCTTTAGTGAATACCTTCATTTTAATATTAATCAGCCCCCAACCTCTAATTATTAGTCTATTAAACATATTGACAACATTTCAAGGTTTTGTCATATTTAATCATGCTTTATATACACCACTTTTCTCATCACATAAGGTAGCCAATACAACCAATCCGTTCAATAACAGATAATCTGTCCTCGCAATCAACTAGTTTGAAACAATTAACTTGTATTAATATTATTAATTACCCTACACTTGAGCTTCATAAGGTTAGAACAATAAGAAACCTTCACCCTCCCTAAATCTCTTGACCAAAATTTGCATCACTACTTTGAAGTGAAAGGATATCTATATTAATTTTACACCATTGTTGACTTAATGTTACAAAAATTCCCCTTGTTACATGAATCATGGTAGGCGTTTTTTCTGGCATTGACTTAGACTCAATTGATTTTTACCAAATTTTTCCTTACGGGTAGTTCCTAATAGAACTTCAAACAGATACAACCATATCTTTTTCCCCATATAATTATGATATGGACCAAAAAATCCTCTAGGTTTGTCTTCAACAATAAATATGAAATTGTATCTGTTTGAATGGAAGGAGACAAAAATAAATAGCCCATGTGAAATTTTTTGTCTGCTTTTAATAGTGGATTTAGTTCACTATTGATGTCTGAATCAAACCTGTTATCAATGGAATCATTAGCTAGTTGACTACACCCTGGAGATAGTCATTCCCAACAATTAATAAGCAGTAGCACTCTTGCATATAAAAAAATGTACAATGCAAGCCATCATTCTAGCCACAAAACTATTTGTGCAAAATGAAATAATGGCATAGCTATATGAAAAAAAATTGATGATATTAAAAAACCATTACCAAGGATCAGGGTATTAGAAGAGTGAAAGAAAGAAATGTAGTTTTTTTGCCCCATATCCCTATACTTTTGCAGCATGCTAGAGTCTTTAGAGTCTCTCGACATCCACATGTCACCATCTCATAGAATTATTCTCAGCATCTCTTTGATTGGTATTTATCTTTCGCATCATTCACTATATTCCACAAATTTATCTGATCTCCATTTCATTAGATTTATATTGAAATTTCTCTTCCTCCTCGATATTGTCCTTGGCAAAAAAATTCCAAAGATGCTTCACCATCCCCATTAAGAGCGCAACATGAAACAATAGTGTTTAAGGTCAGAAAACCAGGCATTGAAATTTCATCAAACACTTATATTCAATACCAAAGCTCCCACCAATTGATTTTTGTTGTGGGTTGATGGGGATGAAAACCCACATTTATTCTTGCTTACAACACCCATAAATTTTTTTTTGTACCAAGACACCAATTTCATAGATGAATACTCACATGTTTTGCTATTAATCTCATGTATAAGAGAGATTTTCCCTTTCCTGTGCATTGGCATACACATAAATATTATTATACAACCCACTACAAAGAGCCATTAACTGATGCAACTATGAAGAACCTTTCAACATTTTGGCTTCTTGATTTCTCAAAGAACCTAAATTTATCAAGGATTACATTATCAACCTTTAGTTTTTAGGATGTTTTCAAAGGACTATGATTGATTATATATCTATTCTGGGAATTTAAGTGAAATAATCTAAGCACTAAAATTCCTAGATGACTACTTCTATAGAACTATGCACTAGAGAACACACACCATACATTCTGGTTTCCTTTAACTTGAGGTAGCAGGTTTTAATTTTCTAAATCTATGTCCCAAACTTGGTTTGTCAGTAGTGTAAAAGTGAAATGTTAATTTGGAAATCAATAATTCCTTTAAAAGGTTCTGTCAAACTATCTAGTTTCCATAAATAGAAACCAACGAGGAGTCCTTCGTTAATCTGATAGTGGGTAAGATACTTGATCATGGACCGTGGTTATCCGGAGATAATTACAATTCCAGCCCACAAGGGGTATGTATGACATATGAGATCCTGGAGTAAAGTAAAATGAATACAACAAAACCCACACCATGGCTCAAAGAAACTTATCAGTATGTCTCAAATAAACTAATCAGTATGTGTGGATGGATAAAGAGAACATGAGGTCAATCATCTTGATGCCAACAATCAATTAAGACTTAGGTGCATAGTCTTGCAGTCACCCTAGTAACTGAAGTACAACCATCAATCTTCATAGCTCTACTAAGGTAAGGAGACAAGTTGCGACTACTAGCTCAGTGAGTAAGAATTACAATGGTCTTAGTCATCATGGTTAGGTGGCAACTATATTGGATGTGCAACAATTTTAGATTAAGAAAAAATTTCAACAAAAATATTAATTTTGTAGATCATACATTGTCCAAAATATTCTACAATATTTAAAACTTCCAAGTATTAGTCAACATACTAATGGACTGAACCACCTCTTAACATCAGTTTTTATATCTAAGCTTCATTTGAAATAGGCAATAAGTAGCACCAGTTCAATTTTTTGGAAAATTTGCAGAGACCTTCACAATAATGATACTTGAATTCACATAAACAAAGGCCCACTTACCAGATTATTAATGAACACATGAATATTTGGTTTCTTTTCCATCTACCATAGTAACCAAGAAGTTGTAGTAACCATAGACTCCAGAATCCTAGAACTCAAAAATGTCAATTATTTATTACTGGCAGTTTGGTGATTTAGCAAAATGAATTAATGTTGTAACATTTTGTTGTCATTTCTTTGAATAATGGTCTCATTTAGCTAGAATATTAGTTCCTAGCAAAATATACTACAACTAATGTGTACTTAAGATCCATAATCCCTACTTTTTGATAATTCATTTTCATATCTACATGCATTGTTTCTGCAAGCCATTGAATTATTGAGCCTAATCATCTGATATCTTATCTAGATAGGTGTGTAACTATGCCAATCATTTCTACAAAGCCTTTATAAGGTATTCTTATCTACTGCAATATAATGAACATCCCCAACTGGTGATAGAATTTAATTACTTTATATTCCTTTAGCTCTGGTGCCTATTTTGGCAACAACAATTTAAGTTTCAGAAAAGTTTCCTTTAGTACATCAACTCAGCAAATCAAACATCTTCCACAGTTTGGTGTAGTACTAAAAACTAGGAATGTAGCACAAGATACCTCAACGCTATGAACTTCTAGTGGGTGCCATATTAAAGGAATAGACCACCTATATCTACCAGATTCTATTTAAGACAAAGGAAATCGACAAGAATCAACAATGGTGGTGCAAAGTTTCCAACCATCACGAGGGTGATATTAGAAAACAATGAACAAAGATATTTTAAGAAGGGAACTAAAGTATTATGAGCCTTTACTACATGCATTTTGGTATTCTACACCAGCTACATTAGACACAAAAATTCACAACATGATTATGTGATTTGTTACGATACTGAAGTGAAGTAGTAGTTACAAAATCCCAGAACTCCAAGATGCATGTATTATACCAAAATTTTTCTTTCATTAACTTTAATATAACTCCTTAGTTTTCTTAGGCTGGAGTGGTCACTTGGGGTCCAAAGTCCCCTAACGTTTTTTACTGGAATTCATTTATGCACTGTTGGTTTAAAGCAGGTGTTTGTGTTCCTGAGTTTTGATAGATTGGCTAACAAAAAGACAAGACAACATCAGAACCAATATTTAGAGTTCCAAGATCTATTCCTCCTGTTCTCAGAGAGGGATCTCTCAAATTATTTGTTTTGCAAAGATTTATCTTGTTTTCTTTTAAGTATTGATTTTAAACTAGTTATTAAGTGCAGGTGTTTGTTTGGTTTGTTTGTTTGTTTGGTTGGATTGGCACAATGGAACATGAAAGGTCTAGGAAAGATAGATAGAAAGAAAAGGTGTCAGATTCATTGGGCAATGGAGTCAAGAAGAAGTTTATGACAAGCTCATCAAAGGATATCGGATATCAAAGGGCAAATCTAACTTGGCCATAGGATCCTTTATTTTTTGTGAATGAGATGGACATTAACAATTTGAAAGAGAGTTCGAACTCTCAACAAAGGGAACTTAAAAAACATAACTTGAACAATAAAGAGGTATTTGATGGACAGGGCTAACCATAAATTCTACAAACCACACTTTAAGCAAATAATGATTTCAAAACAACTTTCAAAATGAAATCTAATATTCAGGAGCACATCCTATTTCCTCAAAGATTTTATTTCAAAGGAATTAGAAAACATAAAAGATTCACTGATAATTGTAGTCATAGAAGAGGGAACACCCAACACATCTATGATCACAACTATAAATACATTTAAAACAATTATTCAAGCAGGGACAAAGGGTATGATCGAAACAGACCTCCTTGGCTAACTATAAACAACCATACTTCAAAGGGAGACTTCAAAAATGGTTTTCAAGTGGCAGCAGACAAGCAAGGAAAACCATAAATCATGTTGGAACCAACTATTTGAACTATTAGAGAAATAAACGAGCATGAGGACTAAAGAGAAAGATTAAAGACTCTAAAATACCTTAGCAGAAGAAAACATAAAACAGTGAAGGATAAACACATCTAAGGTGCTTCCACGAGTCATTTCTTAGCCTAAAATTTTCATCCTAATATAGTAAGAATTTATGAAACATAATGAAAACAAGAAAAATAGCAGACAACTCAAAATACATCACCAACAGCCAAGCTCAGGGATCCAATGATAGAGCCTTCTCAAGAACAAGCATGTCACGACATCATCAAGCTTCCAAGACTTCAAATTCTTCCTCAACTTCAGACAAACTATGTATTATTTCAAAGAGTTCCAATGTTACAACTAGTGACCAACCAACCCTTTACAATGTGCTCCTCAGGGAGATTGTATAAGAAAATGAGGAGGTGGAAGAGTTCCTAGGGTTGAAGTGTAATTAATTCTATACTAAATGCAACTCCTAGCCTTGAAAACCATTCAAGGCATAAGGCAGGAATGCATTGAATTACGACTCTATTTCATTAACTCTATTTTTTTCTTTTTAGGCTTAGTGGGTGAAAAGATTGACTTTAAGGCTCTTTTTATCTTTTACAATAACTTTGCTGTCAGTGTGAAATATTTGATTTTGCTTGTAATAATTGTTTAGCAGCCTTTGGCCTTAATGTTTTCTGACTGAGATTTGATTTGGGTATTCCTTTGAGGCAGAGAGGTTACAAGTGGCAATATGGTAGCTAGGGATTCAATTAGCCCTTCTGATGTGACATTCGAGGTTCTTATGGATCTTTCTTCATTTGTGGATTAGGCCTTTGATATTTAATTTGTGCCTTGATTCCTTTAATATTTGATTAACATCTTTCATCCTTCACTTATGCTCTGATATTCACCTTTGACACTGATATTATTTTATTAATTTTTCTCACTATGTTTTTTTGTTCTTTGCAGGTGCATAGAGGGTTTCATCAGAGAAATTGTTTGAAAATCTGATGATCATGACTCATCGACCCTTCCAAACCGCGAAATTTAAAACCCTGATCCCTTTAATTTGTATACAGGGTTATGAGGATCATCATCCTCGGCCCATAACACAATAATGGCTGCGGGAGGGTTTATCCCTCTAATTTTATCCAAACCTGCAAAAATAAACAAAGTTATTTAAAATCCTGCGAATGGAGGGTTTAACTACTTTAGAGATGGTGGGTGAGCGGTGTGGAAGAAGATGTTTGCAGTAGAGGAGAGGTTTCTATGGTAGAATCACAGAACCAAGGTTTCAAATTAAAATATGGCATGAAATGAGAGTTGGGCGATATCGGAAAACCATCAGTGGTTTTCACGTGAGCATTGGATGGGTAGGCGGTATTAACTTTTGGAACACGATTCCATTCATCGCTCGACGTGGAAAATGAAAACCACTTTTATCGCGTGGAAGTAGTGCACTGTAAGGGGGGGGGGGGGGGGGAATTGTGTGATATTGTGTTTGAGCCGTCGGATGATCATCGAGAGATCTAACGGTGCGGGTTGCACGTGAAAAATGGAAAGCTGCAGGGTTGAAAGACAGGTGGGGCCTATGACAACGTCAGTTTCTTTGTTGCGTAGTGGATGGGTGTTGGCTTATCGGGTTAAGTCTCGATCGTAGGATCTCAAGAATGAATGGTTGAGATCTAAATATGAGACGAATAATTTTTGAAAAGGAGAAAAGGGACGAGAGGCGAAAAATTAGAGGAAAAGAGGCTCGATGGCCATTGATCTGTTTTTTGATCAACGGTCCAAATTTTATTAAAAACCATAATGTCGGGAAAACAAAAATAGAGGAAAGGTAAGGCTTTTAGCACAGAGGCTTTGTGTTTAAGCATTCGGTTGTGGGGATTAGTCATATGAGATGGAGGTCTAAAGGATATAAGCCCTCAGGGGCATTTTAAAAAACCTTTATATTTCGGAAGACTGCATTAGACCCAAAAATAGTGATTTTTAAGGCCAAATGAGGTTTCGGTAGGTTAAAATGGATGGATTTAAACCAAATAAATGGGAGATATAAGATTTAGAAGAGGGTTAAGGTGATTTAGAGGTTAGATGAAGGCGTTTTTGAGGGATTTTATGAGGGAAGAACAGATGAAAATAGAGAGTTTGTGGGATTGGAATGGAGAGGTGAATGGTGAGAAATGGAGTTTTATAAGCAGTTTTCTCTTGGTGAGAAGTAGGTACGTTAGGGATAATAGTGAAACAGCAATGAAGATTAACTCAAAGGGTAATGATCATCATAAAAATTCAAAAGATGATAAGTTTTCAAAGGGAACTATCTCTTTGAAGGTTTTAAAAGACAAGCTTAGCCACCATTGAGTATGACAGAATTTATAGGTAGCTAACAATGGCTCCACTTGGGGAGGACAACTGGTTCTTTAGGTGTCCAGAACCTCAGCTATTGATCTCTGGATTTTCAGTAAACTGGTGCTTTCATCCATTGGGCACCAACTATATTTTCCTTTAGCTGAAATAGTGGAATTCTATTAAAACAACATCTCTACCTACCCATTCCTAATGATCCTAACATTTTTTCTTCTTCCTAAGCGCATTTGATATTTCTTGGAATAGTTGTGTTCTTTCATAGACTTCTTCTATGAACTGTTGTAAATGAATTGTTTGGTTGATTCTTCTCTGCATATCATTTTCTCTAGTTTGCACTTCTTTAAGGAGTTTCATGACTGGAACTCCCAATGAGGTTGGGAAGACTACATTCATGCCATAGACTAGCTGATAAGGGGACATGTTTATTGACTTCTTAGTAGTTAATCTATCATCCCACAAGGCATGAACCAACTTACTGTGCCATGATTTCTAATTCTACTCCAACAACTTTTTGATGATATTGATGAGGCTCTTGTTGGAGGATTCAGCTAATCCATTTCCTTGGGGATAGTAGGCAGTAGAGTGGCCCAAGGTGAAGTGTTATTTGTAACAGAAATCAACCATTCTTTTAGATTTGAAGGCATCAGCATTATCTATGATGAGTTTTCTAGGACAACCAAATCTGGATAGGATGTTTGTTTCAAGGAACTTGATGATGACAGAGTTAGTAGCATTCCTAGATGGTACTGCTTCTATCCACTTGGTAAAATAATCAGTGGTAGTGAGGATCCACTTATGCTGGGCTAAAGAATATGGGTGAATTCCTCCAATGAAGTCCAAGCCCCATTGTTGAAAGGGTGCCTCAACACTAATGGGATGTAAGGTTAAGGGAAGGAGATTTCTTTTTCCATCATAAATTTGACACTTATGGCAAGAAATGACTAAATTTTGAGTGTTTGGGAAAAGGGTGGGCCAATATTGACCAGATTTGAGGATTTTGTTTGTAGTGGTCTTCCAGTAGAGGTGTCCTCCACATTCTCCTTCATGCAGCTCATGCATGATTTTTCTTGCATCATCCTCAAGTAAACATTTAAGCAAAATTCCAACAGCATTTTTCCAATATAATACCCCATCTAATATGCAATAATTCAAAGCCTTCTGTTTCAAAAATCTAGCTTTAGTTTTAAACAAAGAAGGAGGTGTATTTAGATATAAAAGAACATAAATGATGTCAGCATACCAAAGATAATTCAAAAAAATTTCTTCAATGAAAGGAGCAGTGAATTCTTCTATTTCTTCCAACACATCTACCATATTCATATCTAGTGCTTGGAAGTTTGACTCAGCCGTGATTTTTTCTAATCCATGCCCTTTAATCAGTTTGGTGGGCCTGATTTCTAAGTCATATTCAAGAATAGTAGCCATCCATTTTCCCCTTTTACCATTAGGGTCTTGACTTAGAATATCCTTGACAACAGTATGTGGGACAAAGGCAATGATGTGAGAGTGTAAAATATAGACTCTAAAGTCTTTTAATTCTTTCACTAATGCTAAGGCTTGCTTCTCCATGATGTTATATTTGAGAGGAGAATCTCTTAAGGCCCTACTAAAAAGGGACATTGGTTGTTCTTGCCCCAAGTAATTCTTTTTAAGTAATACTGCAACTATTGTATGTTCAGAGGCAAAAGAAAAGACATAAAAGTCTTTGGTGAAATCTGGACTAATCAAGATTGGTGTTTGAGTGAGAGCTTCTTTAACCAGTTCAAATGTTTTTTTAGCTTGTGTAGTCCATTTCGAACCTACCTATTTCTTAAGCCTGTTTGTAATGTTTCTTAGTAGCTCAGCAAGGTTGGGGATAAACCTCCTCAAAAAATTTATCTTCCCAATGAAAGATTGTAATTCTTTGAGGTTTCTTGGATGGCCTATTTTCAATATGCCATCAATCCTTTTAGGGTCTACTTTGATTCCCTCTTCTAAAATTATGTGACCAAGAATTTTACCTTCTTGGAGACCAAAGAGTGTCTTTTTGGGGTTCAAAGATAAGCTGAATTTCCTACATTTCTCAAAAAAATTTCTTAAATGAATCAAGTGTTCTTCACCAATTTTAGAGGAAATAGTTATGTCATCAAGGTAAATGATTATAAAATAGCCAATATCTTCCGAGAAGGCTATGTCCATGGACCTTTGGAAGGTGGCCCTTACATTCATCAAACCAAATGGCATTTTGACATACATAAAGGTGCCCCAAGGTGTAGTAAAGGAAGTTTTGTGTTGATCACTTGGGAGCGCTAACACCTGATTGTACCCTGAGAAACCATCCAACAGTGATATTGTTTTTGACCCAACTACACTTTGAAGTATATGATCCATCTTGGGTAAGGGGTAGTTGTCTTTCAGGGAGGCTCTATTTAGATTTCTAAAGTCAATGCAGAGCCTGATTTCCCCTGTCTTATTCCTAACAGAAACTAGGTTTGACACCCATTCTAAATATCTAAGGGATACTATAATCCCAACATCATACATATTTCCAATTTCTTTCTTCACTAAAGGTAATAAAGCAAGGTTTATCCTTCTTATTTTTTGTTTGAAAGGTTTCTCATTTTCGTTAAGAGGAATTTTGTGTTGAATGATGCTAGTTTCATAAGATTTCGGATCTTTGTATCCCCAAGCAAACACATCTCTAAATTCTTTGAACAGATCTATGTATTGCAATTTTATATGAGTTGGGAGAGTTCTAGATAATTTGACCATCTTGGGTTCTATTAGGTTGCCTATGTTATGTTCTTCTACATATGTTTCCATATGCTCCATTCTTGGTTCTTTGGCTACATCATTAAAGTCAAAAAGGTGTTGTAAAGGTGTGAGACCTCTTGGAATAGTATCATTCTTGCATTGTAAAACTTCCAAGTCTTTCTAGTCTGTGTTGTCAATTAATTCTGCTTCAAAAATATTCTCACAGTGATTTATATCAGCAAAATATGTCATTTCTGTCTCTGGGATTTGTTCATTATCCAAATATTTTTCTTTATGGCTGGTTTCTAATGCTGGTATGGAAAAATCATTTTTTGATTTTATAAAATCATCTATGTGTTTGTCAGTGTCAAACACTTGCCAGTGGTCCTCATTGTCAGGCACTGCAGGCCTATTTTTGATATTTATGTTAAGATGTTCATTTATTTGAGTTACTTGGCAATTGCTTGCAGTGAAGGAAAGTTCATTTGCTAGATGATTTTGTTCTCTTGGAATGAAAATGAGTTCATATTTTTCAAAGGTCTTTAATAAATCAAGGGAAGCATTTCAATATTCTCTAAGTCTTGGGTTTTTAGCTGAATATTCTCCTTTGATTTGTCTTATCATAAGTTCAGAATCTCCTAGGATTGATATTTTATGGGCTTCTAATTTTTTAAGAAATTGCAAGCCAAGGAGAAGGACTTCATATTCAACAATATTGTTGGTGCATGGAAAATCTAGTTTATATGAATAACCATGATTTGTATTTTGAATCCATACACTTATCCCTGCACTTTTTTTATTACAAGATCCATCAAATTTTATTGTCCAAAGTATTTCTGCTTCATTTTCATTTTCTTGTTGTTGTTGGTTGCAATGTTTTGTATTTGATTTGAGGGAAGTTTTGATTGTTCCGGTAAACTGATTTCCTCTTTGTTTTCCTTTTCTTGTTGAGTGATTTGATCTTTATTGTACAAGATAAAGGAATCTAAACTTGATGGAATGGATTATATTGGATATTTTTTTGGTTTATCTATGTTGCTCACCATGTATTTCATGTGGGATTCCCTGTATAATCTTTTTTTTTGGTTAGAAACTGGGATGGTGGCATAAGACATGTCCATTTTAAGATTCCCCTGAAGTTTGGCTCCCCATGATCTTGATAAAAGCATGCCATACTTCGGGGGAATGTCAGCTACTAATATGTCCATAACTAGACTCTTGGCAGGGATCTGAGATAAGTTTACACATAAATATTTTATTAAACCCAAGCATTTGACTCTGCTGGAATCAAAGGAACATAGATCCTTGTATGGTTTAGTAATTTCAAAGCCTAAGCTTTCCATTACTACTTTGGGCATAAGATTATGTGAAGCTCCATAGTCTAACATGGCATTGTGTAATATCCTATCATGTATATTCAAACTGACATAGAAGGGAGGGACATCTCCTTCTTGGTATTTTCCTTCAACTTCTGAACCAAACAACAACTCAGGTTTGTCATCTATCAAGTTTAACGTATCATTGTCACTTCCTAAGTTCAAAGCTTTCAAAGCTTGGTTTTTTTACACTTCTTGGGTTACTAGTTCAGCTAGAGGTATGGTAATTTTTATCTTTGCAATCTCTCCCTCAAGGCTAAAAGGAACTATTGATTTTGTCATATTTACATCTGTTTTTTCAATTGAATTCCTTTCATCAATTCTGATTTGCTGAACTTTGTTTGGACTTCTATTTGGGACAATTTTGTTAGGGCCACTAGCTGAAGTGCTAAGGCTGCTTTGTTCAACATTTGGCTGGCTGCTTTTCTATTTGTTCAAATCTATTTTCTTAGCCAAAATGTTGAGTTTCGCTGCTGTTTTCTTAGGTTTCTGCATTTATCCTAACAACAGTGCTAGTTTTTTTATCTTTTGAATTATCTAGGTTGCCTTTTCTTCTAAGATCATACTGTTTGTGTACCTCCATGATTGCATTCTCAAACCCCAACTTATAATCTTCAGAATCCTCATAAGTGTTTTCATTTTGTTCCGAGGAGAAGAAACCTTGTTCTTCTTTAGTGAGGAAGACATCATCCTCACTGTCTAATCCAATCAAGTTTACATGATTTTCTCCCAATCTTTCAATCTCCTTTTCGTCCTCGCCTTGATCTACATAGTTTTGTTGGAAGGGAGGTCTAATTTGTTGGTCATTGTCCTTTTATCTATCTTCATTGTTTTCTCTTCTATAATTCTAGTTCCTATTTCTGTTTTGGGGGTTGTTCTGATTGTCTCTTGGTTGTGCTTTCTCAAGTATGCTCATCTTTTTCATCATTTATTCGATCATCCTTTCCATTTTTGAGCTATATGTGGAGGGTGCAGATTCCTCCCTAAATAACTTTCCTTTCATTCCTCATCCTGACTCTTTTCTCTATTAGATTTACCTCCACAGCAAGAGCTCCCTTTTGCATGTCTTCCAAGGTTAAGGGGTCTCTTTCTCTTAGATAATAGGCCATTTCAGGATCAAATCCCTCAGGAAATTTGGCAAAAGCTGAGCCATGTGGAGGTTTCAAGTCTGGGGGGAGGGCATTATAAACACTATTGAACCTAGTGCAATAATTTTGAACACTTTCCCCAATGTTTCTTTTGAGATTGTTGTAGTTTGAAAGTATTTGGAGAGGGTTTTTTCTAACTTCCCACTTGTTTAGGAATGACTGATGGAGGGCTTGGAGGTCATTAATACTATTAGGGGTTAATCTTTTGAACCACTTTCTTGATTCTCACCCTAGACTTTGAGCAAAAAATGTGAGTTTGACAGTTTCACCATCAATCTCGTTTCTATCAAAATAGTCATTCATCTTGTCGACATGTTGTGAAGCAGTAGCAGCGCTACTGGCATCATATAATGGTATCTTGGACTGATAGTCCTGTGGCAGATTGACTAAAGGTAATGGAAGGACTAGAGGGGCATACCATGTTGCCATGATAGGAGGCTGTGGAAAGAATGAAGGGTTTACAAGTGGAGGACATAAGAGGGGAGGGGGCTGATGGAATGGTGTGGTTTGAATAGTGGGTGTATGAATAACAGATGTGTATGGACCAGCAAGAGACTGTTGAGTAGATCTTGGATGAGAGAAACCAAAATTATGAAGGTAATGCAAATCAGGTGGGGTAGTTTCTCTGCTAACAGTGTTTTCACCACTATCTTGGGATGAAGGTGAAGGCTCAAAGTCTGTCTGATCCATATCATCAAGTGACCTAGTTCTGAATGGGTTTCTTAAGTCAACTTTTGAATCTTATAGAGCTGTAAGGTTTTCAGGGATAGAATTAGCTCTTTGGACTAGTCTGACAATAGTTGAAGTTTGAGCCTTAGGAGACTTCCTAAGTATGCTTTCAGGATTATCAACTATCTCAGGAGGGTTTGGGTCAGGATATGATCTAGTATGAACTCTTCTAGAAGCCACTATGCTATGTTTTCAAATCCAACAATCAAGAAAATTTTAACCAAATATGACAATCTTCAGTAGGCTAACTGATCTTTAGCAAGAAAAATTTAATCCTCAAAGTCTTCTTAACTGAGTTTGTATGATGTTATGATAGTAATGGGTTTCCCAGTGGAGTCTTTAGGTCTAATTAGGATTGTGGAGTGACCAAGTGGAAATTTTTAGCTTTAGAAGATAAAATGTTTTATGGTCCACCACCATTAAAAGGTTTGAATACCAATCTGAAATGTTTGTGGGTTTTCTGAGTTTTTATAGTCCTATGTGTTATGAGAGTGTCCTAAATCTATTTCAACACTTAGCTACGGTGATGAGACAAACAGAGTTTACTCTTATGGCTTAGCTAGTTGATTCCTTCAAGGTTTGATAAGGCTCTATGAGAATCCTAAGGGTTACATGGTTTGTCACTGATTCAAATAAGTCCTATCATGATCACCATTTGCTTTGGTAGTGCTTGAAGAGAGCTACTTATACTTCACTGAACAGTCAGTGCTTTTTTTTAAGGATTTTACTCAAAGTCCCACCGTGATCTCCATTATGTTGGTGTTCTTGAGTTTTGATAGATTGGCTAACCAAAATACAAGACACCATTAGAACCAATATTTAGAGTTCCAAGATCTAGTCCTCCTGTTCTCAGAGAGGGATCTCTCAAATTATTTGTTTTGAAAAGATTTATCTTGTTTTCTTTTAAGTATTGATTTTAGACTAGTTATTAAGTGCAGGTGTTTTTTTGGTTTGTTTGTTTGTTTGGTTGGATTGGAAAAGAACATGAAAGGTCTAGGAAAGATAGATAGAAAGAAAAAGTGTCATATTCATTGGGCAATGGAGTCAAGAAGAATTTTATGACAAGCTCAACAAAGGATATGGGATATCAAAGGGAAAATCTAACTTGGCCACAGGATGCTTTAGTTTTTGTGAATGAGATGGAAATTATTGATTTGAAAGAGAGTTAGAATTCTCAACAAAGGGAACTTAAAAAACATAACTTGAACAATAAAGAGGTATTTGATAGATAGGGCTAACCATGAATTCTACAAACCACACTTTAAGCAAATAATGATTACATCCTATTTCCTCAAAGATTTTATTTCAAAGGAATTAGAAAACATAAAAGATTCACTGATAATTGCAGTCATAGAAGAGGGAACACCCAACACATCTATGATCACAACTATAAAGACCTTTAAAACAATTATTCAAGCAGGGACAAAGGGTATGATCGAAACAGACCTCCTTGGCTAACTATAAACAACGATACTTCAAAGGGAGACTTCAAAAATGGTTTTCAAGTGGCAGCAGACAAGCAGGGAAAACCATAAATCATGTTGGAACCAACTATTTGAACTATTAGAGAAATAAACAAGCATGAGGACTAAAGAGAAAGATTAAAGACTCTAAAATACCTTAGCAGAAGAAAACATAAAACAGTGAAGGATAAACACATCTAAGGTGCTTCCACGAGTCATTTCTTAGCCTAAAATTTTCATCCTACTATAGTAAGAATTTATGAAACATAATGAAAACAAGAAAAATAGCAGACAACTCAGAATACATCACCAACAACCAAGCTCAGGGATCCAATGATAGAGCCTTCTCAAGAACAAGCATTTCACAACATCATCAAGCTTCCAAGACTTCAAATTCTTCCTCAACTTTAGATAGACTATGTATTATTTCAAACAGTTCCAATGTTACAACTAGTGACCAACCAACCCTTTACAATGTGCTCCTCAAGAAGATTTTATAAGAAATTGAGGAGGTGGAAGAGTTCCTAGGGTTGAAGTGTAATTAATTCTATACTAAATGCAACTCCTAGCCTTGAAAACCATGCAAGGCATAAGGCAAGAATGCATTGAATTACAACTCTATTTCATTTACTCTATTTTCTGCTTTTTAGGCTTAATGGGTAAAAATATTGACTTTAAGGCTCTTTTTATCTTTTACAATAACTTTGCTGTCAGTGTGAAATATTTGATTTTTCTTGTAATAACTATTTAGCAGCCTTTGGCCTTAATGTTTTCTGACTGAGATTTGATCTGGGTATTCCTTTGAGGCAGAAATGTTACAAGTAGCAATATGGTAGCTAGGGATTCAATTATCCCTTCTGATGTGGCATTCGAGGTTCTTCTGGATCTGTCTTCATTTGTGGATTAGGCCTTTGATATTTAATTTGTGCCTTAATTCCTTTAAGCTTTGACTAACATCTTTAATCCTTCACTTCTGCTCAGATATTCACCTTTGACACTGATATTCTTTTATTAATTTTTCTCACTGTGTTTTGTTGTTATTTGCAGGTGCGCAGAGGGTTTGTCAGAGAAATTTTTTGAAAAGCAAATGATCATGACTCATCGACCCTTCCAAACCGTCAAATTTAAACCCCTGATCCCTTTAATTTGTATTCAGCGTTATGAGGATTGTCATCCTCGGCCCATAACACTGTAATGGATGTAGGAGGGTTTATCCCTGTAATTTATCCAAACCTGCACAAACAAACAAAGTTATTTAAAATCCTGCGAATGGAGGGTTTAACTACCTTATAGATGGTGGGTGAGTGGTGTGGAAGAAGATGTTTGCAGCAGAGGATAGGTTTCTATGGTAGAATCACAAAACCAGGGTTTCAAATTAAAATATGGTGCAAAATGAGAGTTGGCCGGTATCGGAAAACCATCAGTGGTTTTCGCACGAGCATTGGGTGGGTATGAAATATTAACTTTTGGAACACGATTCCATTCAATGCTCGACACATGGAAAATGAAAACCATTTTTATCACGCAGAAGTAGCACACTGCCGGGGAGGGGGCAAAAAATTGTGCGATATTATGTTTGAGCCATCGGATGATCGTCGGGAGATTTGACAGTGCGGGTTGCACGCAACAAATGGAAAGCTGTAGGGTTGAAAGACGTGTGGGGCTTATGACGATTTTAGTTACTTTGTCGCGTAGTGGATCGGTGTTGGCTTATCAGGTTAAGTCCCAATCGTAGGATCTCAAGAATGAACGGTTGAGATCTAAAGATGAGACGGAGAATTTTTGAAAAGGAGAAAAGGGATGAGAGGTGGAAAAGCAAAGGAAAAGAGGCTCAATGGCCATTGATCTATTTTTAGATCAATGATCCAGATTTTATTAAAAACCATAACGTCGGGAAAAAAAAATAGAGGAAAGGCAAGGCTTTTAGCACGGAGGATTTGTGTTTTAAGAGCTCGGTTGTAGGGCTTAGTAATATGAGATGAAGGGCTAAAGGATATAAGCCCTCGGGGGCATTTTCAAAAAATATATATATTTCGGAAGACTGCTTTAGGCCCAAAAAAAGTGATTTTTAATGCCAAATGAGGTTTCGGTAGGTTAAAATGGATGGATTTAAACCAAATAAACAGGAGATATAAGGTTTAGAAGAGGGTTAAGGTGATTTAGAGGTTAGATGGAGGTGTTTTTGAGGGATTTTGTGAGGGAAGAAAAGATGAAAATGGAGAGTTTGTGGGATTGGAATGGAGAGGTGAATGGTGAGAAATGGAGTTTTATAAGCAGTTTTCTCTTGGTGAGCAGCAAGTACTTTAGGGCTAATACTGAAACAACAGTGAAGATTAAATCAAAGGATAATAATCATCATAAAACTTCAAAAGATGATAAGTTTTCAAAGGGAACTATCTCTTTGAAGGTTTTGAAAGATAAGCTTAGCCACCATTGAGTATGACAAAATTTATAGGTGGCTAACAGCAGGTGAACTTAGTGACCCTGACCAAGTTCTCCCTCTTTATGGAGTATCTGGTAGGTTTTCTCATTCCATGAACCAATCCCCAAGCCTTTTGAAGGCACTGTTATCTAATGAAATATATTAAATATGCCATCATTTCCCATAATTGGTTACCCTGATGAAGTTACCCTTCTTTCTGGAGTATCTGACAGGTTTTTTCACTTTGTTAATCAATCCCAAATACTTTTGAAGACACTTTTCTCTAATGCAATATATTTAATATGCCAAAATGTTGTAGAATTATTTAATTGTTTTGTATGCCTAAAATGTGGCTCATTTTCGCAAGACATCGATTTCTTTAGTTTTGGACTGTATGACATCTTGGCATGGTTAGGCCAATTCTCAGCATAGTTATATAATTATCTAATCCTAATGACATTCATATTTATCTAGTGGTTGTCATTATTTTATGCTCCAACACGGTTGAAGAATGCAATAAAATAAGCAACTTCTAGTGCAGGTCATCCATTATTTTTGTTGTTGTTATTGTCAAAACATCTCTTATATTTACAGAAAAGTGTTTACAAATAGTAAATCAAAAGGTGGAAGTGTATATACAATGGATTTTATATCAGTATCTCTTCTCTAAGACTAGCAAAGAAAAAATAAAGTCTGTATAGGGTACTGAATATAAATATTAAGCATATCTTATCAATAATTCACCCTTAGTTAATAGCTAGTTGTGTACCTCATTACATGACATAGAACAAAAAGTGGACAGATAAATGGAACAAAATGTAGACAGATTACTAATTTTTTTGTCAAAGACAAACTTACACTTAATATTCCTGGGGAAAACAAAGCAGAGACTCTCAATCACTGCCAAATCCCAATGAAGGAAGAGTGGACTAGATAGCTACAATTTCCAAACAAAGCAGCACACTGGTGAGCCCAGCATTGAAGGAGAACTAAATAGTGGTCCTGATTACCTTTCCAAACATATTATAAATGGTGTAATTTGTGTGCTCAATTGTCTTCTAGATCAATCGACACCCTATATTGCATTGAGATTTGGAGTTAATATATTATTCTAAAGCAAAAAAGGTTAAATCCTTTGTGGTTGATACTACTGTAACAACTTCCCAAAGATCCACCTCGCATCCCGCAAAATAGCCTCCATGTCGCAATTTTTTTTTCAACATGTTGGGAGAGGGATGAGCCCCCCCCATCCTTGTGAAATATTTTTCTTCCCACCATACTTTGACCACAGGTATGATTGCATGATCTACTCTAGATGCTGAAATTGAGTGTTACTAGGCAACCAAAAATTGCTATTTTAAAGTTTAATTCTTTAAAGGGTGCTAGCTCAATGGAAGAGCACCTGCTTTACAAGCAGGAGGTTGGTGGTTTGATTCCATCATGCCCTGATATTAATAGGGAATGACAACGATCACTTTTTGGTGACAGATTCTCTTTTGAACATCACCAATGAGCTTATGGTGACATTTTTCGACCCTCACCAAAATATGAAATGGTGACGATCAAAGAACGCCACCATATATACTCATCAATAGTGATGACCATGAAAGGTCTATCACCATAAATTGTTGTTGTTGATATGAAATGGTGAGGTTCACTATTTTTCATTATAGTCATTATTTTTGGCAAACCTTGATGTCACCAATGAGCTTATCATGACATTTTTTGACCCTCACAAAATTTGAAATGGTGACGGACAATGAACGTCGCCATATATATGCACCAATAGTGACGGTCATGAAAGCTCCATCATAAAATATCGTTATTGTTCATATGAAATGGTGACGGTAATTATCCATCATTATAATCAATATTCGTGATGGACATTGAATGTCACCAATGCACATACTTTCGATGATGACACCTTTGGTGACATTCAGGTTTTTGGTGATGAAGGCTATTGTTCGTCACCATTGCTCATATGAGATTGTGAGGGTCACTATCCATCATTATAAATCATTATTGGTGATGGACCTTGAATGTCACCACATCACCTATAGTTTTGGCGACACCACCTTTGGTGACGTTTAGTTTTTGATGACGAAGGCTCTTTTGACCGTCATCAATGAGCTTACGGTGACATTTTTCGCCCCTCACCACTATAATTTTTTCTTGTAGTGATATATATCATTCAAGAGTCCATTGCATGAGAGATATAAACATAAACATATACATATATGGGAAAATGAACAACAATATTTATTAAAGAGTAGAAGGGGGAGGTTGCAACCAATGACCGATTTGATGTCACCAGCTCTAGCTTCATCCCAGCCTCATGATAATCAAAATCTCATGAGAAACATTTCAGTTCTTTCACTCTCTCAATTGAGAATCCAACAAAATTTCCTTACCAAAATTCGTTCGTCCCTATCTCTAGGATATGTGCTCAATTTATAGGGCATATGATGGTAGTTTCTCAATCAAATAATTTCTAATAATAGGAAAGACATGTTTCCAAGTTCAAAGGTATTAGATGGACACATGGGTTCAAATTTTGACACATATGGACTCTTCTAGAAGGTATTGGCATGTGGAGATTGCAGAACAATGAGAATTTCGCTGCCATTTGACCAACGCACCCTTGAATGTTGGGAAGTGCATTGAAGTGCACCCTTGAATGGAGGGAGTTGCATATTCAATGCAGTTAGTCCCTTGAGAGACAATGTTGGGGAGCTCATAAGTGATATAACATATACTTCAAACCTTGTAAATCTCAAAATAGAAGCCGTGAATGATTTTTTCTTCTCTTAGGGCATGTAGCAACTGAAATGTAAGGGGATGATAGACCCTATTTCACTGGTCCTACAAATAATGTTGAGTTTTAACACGTCATGGGGGTTGATGCCCAAATTCACCTATAACAATTTCCCCCTAAAGCATGAAGTGAAAATAATAACAATATTTTTTGAGTGAGATACTTTACAACGTGATGGGTTGGAACTGAAGAAGAGTGAAGACCTGCATCAATCTTACAATACATTACATCATGATATTTTTATCTTGATCACAAATTGCTGAGGGATGCATTCTCGTGCTCATCACATAAACTATCTAATAACATGCACGTAGTGTAGAAAGTTGTCTACATTGGAATGGTACCCAATACACACATGCCTATAGATATAGGCCCATGTTTGGATGACGATCTGTATGTAAGGTCACCGTACTGATGATGTGTAAAAAAATCCTGAAATCACAGCCCGGATGGCTGAAACTAGATCCGGGGTCTTCTTATCTCGTTCACTTGATCATTTGGGTACAAGACTAACCATGTGAATATATGATTTGTAGTTGAACATGGTAAGACATCGTTTAATTACTAGCCAATGATGTGAGTTGTTAAAAAATTCAAGAGAGCCACCATTGATGTTAATGGCTCTCAAGCTATTGCAGTACATTTAATAAGGTGTGAATAGATGATTTTATGTCGAACGACAAACAAAATTTTTTGGTCAAAGGTCCAGAAGCAAGGATCTTTTCGATGTTGTAAGAAGCCTCATGGTACTGGAATATGATGTGTCTAATTAAACTTCCTGGATGATGATTTGATGTCGACAGGAAGTCACTTTATCATGAAACAGGAGTTACTAATTTTAGAGACAAAATGTTACTTGATATGGAAATGTTCAGGGATGACTGTAATGAAAATGAAGGTTTATGAGTATTGCAAAAGGATAAGTATTCATTGGATGACTTCCCTTGAACATATCTGCGACACTAAGATGAGTTGGTAGCATTGACCCAAAACTAAAGTGAAGGTATGATGAACCATATGTATGAATGAACCGTAAATAAGATTACGCAACCCAAATAGTCACAATGATGGAGTGAAGTTTCATGTTCAAGAGCGACTTGCTACTGCAAAAGTTTTGTTCACTTTCCCAAATTTTCCCCAGTCATTTTTTGACCAATAACCCTTTATTTTTTAACAAGCTTGAGGAGGATAACATATTCTTGATCTATAATTCAACCCTTTGGGCGAACAATGTATCACTATTTAATAATTTAACTAGTCTAGCAATGAATGAAACTCGATTCTTGCCAAGATCAACAAGCTCGTTTCTATTTTATATTTTAATGAGCCTAACGATAGTGACACTTCGGTCCTTTTTCATATTTAGAGATTTTGAAAAAGAATACAAATGAAAACTCCATAAGTACTTTTTCATAAATTTGTCGCTCAAATCTGAAAAAGTCTAAAATGATATCTGAGAGAACCTCCTAGCCATGTTTGACTAAGGTTTTCCTTTTTTGTAAATAATCTCTCAGTCCAGAAAAGGGTCAAAATTATACTGAGTATATATCAATTCATTTACTTTTACGAGCTTGAAAAGACAAGTGCTCTGCAATATTTTCACATTATCGGAATCTAAAAAGAGATAAAAGAAGACTCCAGGGGTTCCTTTTTCATTGTTATAGAAGCTCTAAAAGGAGATAAAAGTGCACTTCAAATCCTTTTTCATTTTTATCAAAGCTCGAAAAATAAGGATAAAATTATGCTTTGTGGTCGAATCATTCTAGAAATAAATGTGCATGATTAATCTGCTATATCAGCTATAAACCTATTCAGAACAACATCAAATGGAATAAAAATACATGTTTCATGATAAAAATTGAATAAAACTATAGTCACAACAATAAATATTATTTGGAAATAATCAAATGAGTAATTAAAAGAGCTTTTACTATTCATTTTTACCATTTTCATTTTGCCAATCTGAATCAGTTTTTTCCCCTGAACTTCAGTTGTTGATTGTGATTGATTCTATGGACGGTTTGCCTCATAGTTTGGCCTATGTTGGTGCCATAAACCTCCTCTTTCCTTTAGTAGTATTATTTTTTCATTTCATTGCAATTTTTTAGGGATTTTGGCTCCTTAGGGTAAATCTATTTTTAAAATAGGGAAATGCACCCTTGTATGTCGAAACCTATGTTGGAATGCATTTGAAATGAAGGCTAAGTGCATATGAAACACACTTTCCCTTGTCCAAGGTTGCGTTGGGCGCAATTCACATTTTTTATTCTTGTAGTGTGCCAAAATTTAACCTATTTTTTGCATGAAAAGGATCCTAATGAGTCTTATGGTTGTATTCCATGGATTCAATGGACCAAAATGAAAATTAATTAGAGGGAAAGAGAGCATGAAGAACAAAACATGATTTCCCTTAATGATCCAGTTACTATAAGAGCCCTTAGAGACTGTGGGTTATTGAAGTACTTCCTTCTACTAGTTTGGAGGCAATAGATGGATTTGTTGGAGTTCCTGTTCGTGTATGGGATCCAAAAATTGAGGCATTTCATATTGGGAAAAAAGTAGTCCCATTTTTTGTGGAGGATATCTATTTTTTGACAGGCTTGTCAAAGAGAGGCCTACCCATTTCCCTCTCGAGGTTTTCTCTCAGAGGAGAGACGGTGATAGACTATATTTTGCAGTATTGTAATCTAGGGGAAAAGCCTAGCAAGGATGGGAAAATAAACATTCATGAGGTTTATGATTTTCCATTGATAACTATCGTATTCACGATCAAAAAGCTTTCTAGTACCAGTACACTCCATGTAGAGAACAAATCTTATATGCAGTATGCGTTAGAGTGCATGGAACTACCAGTTTTCAATTGGGTTGAAGCTATACTTTCTCAAATGAAAGAACAACTGAGCAAGGAAAAGGGAGAAAGGAAGAAAAATTTCAACTATGGTTCGATTCTCATTTCTTTTGCCTTAGAGCGAATTCCACTGATGTAGGCTCAGCATGTGATGTTGGGTATATCTAAACCTAGAGATCTGAGAATGAAAATATGGGTAGAACTGATGGCTATACATGTAGGCTAGTCATCCATCATGTTCTCGACTGCATTCTTCACCTGGGTCAGGCAACAAATTATCACCCTTGATGACTATGCATATGCAAGCATCGATTTCTAAGGAGATCAAAACTTAGCTTTACCAGAAGGTGCTCAGTGGGGCGCAATTGGTAAGAATTTTTTGACCATGTTTATTGATTTCTCTAAGGTTTATACATGTTTTTGTGTTTTGATGGTTTCCAAAGACTAAACTAAAGTTTTAATGTAATGCAGATGTGGGTTGAGTTCAACCAGTGAGAGAGCCAGAGCACAGAGCAGATGAGCCAGCAGAGAGGGTTGTCAGGAGAGCAGTCCTTCAGGATTTAGATATTGTTGAGACTCTTGTTGAGCCTTAGTAGCGCATATAGGGCTTTACCTTTAGGTTTATGGATTGTCGGATCGAAGAGTTACCCATGCAACTGCAGCGCCACACTATTGGCGTTCCTAACCATTAGATGTGATTACTTCTTAGGATAGCTAGATCAGTAACATGTTATCATGAGCATCACTAGTTTACTTTTGACAGGTTGCATACATTTTGAGGTTAGATGACTAAAGTATCTTGGGAAATTTTTTTGTAAAAACCTATAACTATCTATCGATATTGATTTTAGTGTTTTCCTATGTTTATAGCACAATCCTATTCAATTATGTGAATGTATATTTACATGTTTCGTAAATGTCTGTTAATAACATAATTCGCTAAAGAATTAGTTAATATGTTCAAGTTTTTGGAAATGTGTTGATATTAGATAAAATCAAAATATCTTTCCAAAAGTCAAACTCTTAGGAACATATGATGAAGTGTTCGATTTCTAACAGTATAAACACTAGTAAGTTTTAATACCACAAGTTGTGAGTCTAACCTTATGATGATGCGGTTAATACCAAATGAAATGGCATCAGAGAGAAGTTTGATCAATGCACTATACTCAATGATATTGTTTATATATCGCCTAATACAAATCCCTTGAAAACTCACTAACTCGTTGTTCGGATCAAAAATGGACCATGCTGCAGAGGATATATTTTGCATACTATGACTAGCACCATCAACATACCCAACAAATGGTTCCAAAGATTCAGACATATGTGATGAAATGTAAAATGGATTACTAACTTCAAGAAAACTCTAGAAAAAAACTAAGACAATAAATGAAAATCAACAACATATATACAATATAATACAAAAAATTACTACAATCATGATTAAGCATAGCAACGTTTCAGATACAACCCATTTCATAGTTGCACCAATGGAATTCCATCGTAATCTACCAACTCGTAGGCACCCTTAGAAATAACTCTTTTGACAATATAGGGGCCATGAAATAATGGATCAAATTTCCCTATACCTATTACATCAACTTCTTGATCATAAAGAAGGAACAGGTCACCCTCTGAGAAAATGCGAGGCTATACATTCTTGTCATATTGCGCCTTTATATGTCTCTTCATTGGCCAATTGGACTTCACTGTGCATTTCATCAAGATGGATGAGGTTAAAAAGATGTGCTTCTTTAGTAGAGGTGCTAGGTAATAAATCGATTGTGAGTTTTAACGACGGTATTTCACATTGGATTGGAAAGATAGTTCCAAACCATACACCAATTGAAAGGGGGTAAATCTAGTTACGTTTCTCAACGAGGTTCAGAACATGCATAAGGCTGAGTACAAGATCAAATTCCAATTTTGGTTATGAACTCCTATCATTCATTGAAAAATTCATTTAAGAATCTTGTTAATAGCCTCAACTTGTCCACTTTATTATGGATAATAATGAGTAGAACTATCATGTGACAGTCCTAATTTGGTAGTTAACTCATTCATCATATGGTTGCAAAAATGTGAACCATGATTTGTGACTATAGCCTGTGGGACCCTAAACCATGAAATGACATGATTAAAGAAAAACAATGCAGATGTTTGTCTTATGTTGTTGAATGTAGGCATCGCTTCAGCCCACCTGGTAAAGTAGTCTACTACGACAATAATATAACCATGCCTTGTAGATGAAAAAGGTTTACAGGTCATGAAGTCAATGCCCCATTTCGAAAATGGTCCCACAGAGACAACATGATCCATTGGTGTTGGAAGCTTGTGGATTTTACGATCAAATATATGGCATGCATGACAAATTCTAACTGCAAGGATGCAGTCGCAAAATATGGTAGGCCAAAAGTAACCAGCACAGAGTATCTTCTACGTGGTATCATATCTAGACAAATATCCACCACAAGCCCCAACATGACAATCATTTAAAACCTTTTTGGCCTCCTCAAGAGTGAGTTGCCTTCTTAAAATTTTATCGACACCATGACGATAAAGTGTATTTCCAATGATCAGATAATCTTTTGCTTGCTATTGAATACGTCGTTGGTTAGAGTGAGAGGTACTAGGCCAAACATTATAGGTCTGGAGATAAATGATAAAATCCACATACCAAGGATCAAATGATTCGATCAGAAATAGAGACTTGTCAGGAATATATGGTTCTGACATAGTAGCAGTACTATCAGCGAGAAGGTCACAGAGAATCTCAGCCAAAACTAAAGACTTCTTTGACTTGGATTTGATGAATTCCAAATCAAATTCCTACAAAATGAAAATATTTTTTGAATACTTCCCCCCCAGCAATTGACGTGATAAGATATAAATCATGGGGTTGCAATCCTAAATGACAATGGTCTTCTAGAACAGGATATAGTGGGGAAAACTTTGGATAGCTTGAAGAGCTACCAAGGCATGCTTTTCTACATATGAATACTTTACTTCCGTATCATTGAGATTAGGACTCAAATAATAGATCAGATTTTCTATCCCATTTTCTACTTGGACCAATACCATAGTAATAATCGTATAATCTACAGCGATATGTAAGAAATAATCACTCTGATAATTGGAGGGATACATTAATGACACCCAAACAAGAGTATCCTTCACAACTTCAAATGAAGCTTGCGCAACTTGGTCCCAATGGAAGGGAATCCCCTTTTCAAGAGCTGGGTAAATCCTTTAGCCATTTCGATATGAACCTCCTTAGGAAGTTAGCCTTTCCCCAAAGTTTCTGTAACTGAAGTAAATTTGATATAGCAGGCAAATAAAGAATGGTCTAGACCTTCAGTGGGTCTATTCAAATTCCTTATTTTGAGACGACAAATCCTAGCAAACTACGAGAACCAACACAAAACACAAATTTATGTGGATTGAGGTGTATTTTTTAGTGTCGACAACATAAAAAGATAGCTCTCAGATGCATTGGGTGATCAATCTGGTTTCATGAATGCATGGATAACTTGTCTAGATAGGGTTGAAAAATGTGCTTAATGTTATTGAAAGAATAATCCATTGCTCTCTGAAAAGTTGCCCCACCATTCTTTAAACCAAACGAGAGTTTTCGATAAGAGAATGTGCCCTAGGGACAGATGAATGTTGTTTTATATTGCTCCTCTGGGCGGATATTGATTTGATTGTAGGAAAAAAATCCATCCATGAATGAAAAGATCTTGCATCCAGCAAAATCGTCAATATTCTTGTCAATAAAGGGGCTAGGATAGTTGTCTTTTGGAGAAGGAAGATTGACATCCCAATAATCGATGCATACTCTGATGGTTCCTTGTTTTTTCATAACAGGAATGATGTTGGAAATCTACTCAGTTAGAGGAACAAGGTAAATGAAATCAACATGCAAAATTATTTCAAATTTTGTTTTAGTGGCAACAACCTTCTTCAGATGAACAGGATGAAGGCGTTGACGTATCAGCTTGACATCAGAGTACATATTAATAGTGTGTTCAACGATACTAGTATCTATGCCTAACATTTCCTCGCAAAACAAGAAAATACATCATAAAATTCATGAAAGAGAGAGTGATATGTTTCGAGCTATGATGGATAACAAGACAAACCGACATGAATGTTTCTACAACGTCGGGTTTGGTCGAAATATTGATAGAAATGGTTTCTTCAATATTTGATAAATTTTTCTTCAAATCGATTGCATTAATGGGGAACGAATTCGAAAATAATGTTTTGATCGATTGGTGATATAGTTTACTAAGATTATCTTCTTCATAATTCTGAATATGGGAGTGATCATGATGATTTTCCCATGGTTCTCCTTCTAACATGATTGTTTCCAAAATATTCTCATATGTCAAGAAAGTTGAGGAAAAAGGATCAGATGGAGTACCAAAATATAATGAACGATCAACCCAAATGACCAGCGATGATGATTTAGGATTCGCTGCCCAAGCCATGCATATTTATTGCTATGCCAACTCAATTTGGTTGGGCGACAAAAAAAAATTCAACGTAACAACTTCAGTATCACCCATAATCTTCCTTAAGCCAGATGGAGTGTAATATATCATGTAGCAGGTCTCTATACTTGCAATTTCTGTCGACGTTGCAAGCAGCGGTAATGAAAAGTTTCCCATGAGAGTGTAATACTTTAAGATTCCTACACCAATGTTCTGTAGTGCGAGTGCGTGAACTAACATAACACTTCCAGTTACCTAGGAACTAGAGGCAAAGAAGGATAGTTGATTGATGACTGTGATAACACCTTTATGTGGACAGGTAATCATCCTAAAATATGTAGAAACGATCACAGTCATAGCATATACCCATGGCATTCCAAGTAAAATATTGTAGTCAAGGGGTCTGTCAAGGACATCAGCTTCAACATTCATTGGTTTTCCCCCTAGTTCAACATGTAGGCTATTAATAATACCGCAAGGATTAAATGTGCATTCGTCAAAATATTTCAACATCCTTGGCAATTGAGATAGGCACGACGAGCTAAGTGGCTTCTAATAGTTTAGAGACATAATGCACGTAGATGCTCCCTCATCAATAATAGTACGATGAACAAGGTGATTGAGAACATTTACTTGGATGGAGAATTCCAATTATGCTGGTAATTGGGGCACATAATCCATATGGTTAAAGACTACGAGATTGGAATTAGTCAAATCAATTCCTCCAATTGCTGACAGCAAAGCTTGTTTCTAGGAGGGACAATTTTGTAGCACCTCAAGAGCTGACATAGCTTAAGGGGATTGAGCCAAATCTTCAACTATATTATAACTTTGTGCAGCTCTGTCTTGAGGATTAAATGTCGATTTCTGAACGACTCACTTCAGTGGCTTTATTGTCAATTGAGGAATAGCAATGGGTGGTATCGATTCCGTAGAAGGATTCATGGTCGAGATAGTAGGTTTATCTGTAGCTTGACTATCATAATATTTATTACACATTGACACCAAAACATCACTCGACGGCTTCGTGACAAACAACATAAGGACTTGGGAACTAGAAGCTGGATTTGTGGCAACCAAATTTGTGTCCGGATTCGAAAATGGATCTGTCAACAAAGATTATGCATATGAAGCCTTAACCATTTTTTAGACTTCAGCGTAGTGACCATAGTCCTAAACAAAGTGTTCCTCATTACAAATTATGCAAGGGTAATGAGGTGTCCGATTTCTAGTTGATTGATCAGATGATTTTTCTTGAGGGGTAGAAATTTTATTTTTCATTAATTTCCCCTTTTTCTTACTTCCAGGTTGCTTGTGACTTTTTCCCTTTTCAAATGACATGACATGGATTTCGGAAGAAGGTGCAGGTTTAGATTCATTAGAGTGATGTGTGCTTGCAAGACCGGGACCTCTCGGCATGAGAGTCCTTTAGACGAGGAGGAACAAGAGGTGGACTAGGATCGCGACGCGTTAGGAATTTTCTCGTAGAGCATGCCAAGCCGGGAAAGTGTAAATGAAGCCTAAATATTGGGAATGCGCAATGACCTACCCTTCAATGATGACAACACCCTTAGCCACATACTCATTTATAGAGTTATAGATGGTAACACGTACTTAATGAACCACTCAAAACAAGGAGCCGATCTAGAACAAATGTCTTAACCATTCTACGACGATGACGCCACTCATGAATATGATCGAAATGTGAGTAGATTTAGTTTGTTTAAATTAGTCAAGAGTTATGTTCCAATTTCATATCGTATGAGTACTGAAGTGGGTCAAAGATAGTAGTTATGGGGAGTGAAGAATAAAAGAAGCTATTGGTAACTCAATGTACCATTTTGGCTTCGATGAACCGTTGAGCGTACGCCGGAAAAGATGTAGTCGAACAAAGTCATTATTTAGGGAATTAGATGAACACCATAAATGATAAGTCATAACATGAGTCAACGAGTCTTCTTGAGGGTTTCCATATAACTTAGGAATATTCGAGGGTAATTTATGAGGTATCATTGACCACCAAGGAGCATAGTTGATCGGATCATTGGTGAGCCACTTTAAATCCGATAACTCTAAAGTTGCAATAGAGGGCAACTATCGATTGAGGTTCGGTTGAGCATAGCCAGGGTATGATGGAATTTTTTGGGAAAGGGGCCTTTGAGCACCAACATAAGGAATCTGTTGTTGGTAACCCAGATAGGGGTTGTTTTGATAAGCAAACACTTGAGGATTATGTTGACCAAAACTTGGGTACACTACTTGTTGAAATGAAGGTTGTGGCATTTGCACTTGTGGTTGACAAGGGGTTTTTCCACCAATATTATAGCCCAAACTAGGATAGCTTGGATTCAAATGTTGATAGATGGACATATTCCTCTTGTGGACAAAAGTGATCTCCCTAGTATCCTAAGGATATCTAGAAACAAACAGACAGATGTAGACCACTAATCTAGACCATTATGCTTAAGAATTATTAATTAACTATGGAGAGATGCTCCTACTTGAAGTCCAATTCTTACTTGGTCTTCAATCTAGTCGTTCCATAAGGTATCGATCCAGCATGTAAGATCTGCAATCAAAGACAAGTAAACAAGATCAAAGCATCTGCAAGATATGATAATTCAAAAGAAATAATCTATCTTAGTGATCAAGGAATCCAAGAATTAAATTATTCGAAAGGTAGATGAACAACTCAATGAGAAAATAGAATCCATTTGTATTAACTTTGAATAAAAAGAAGAAACCTTACAACCTTGATGCCTTGATGTTTGTACAGGTTCTTCCGAGGTCCTGAATAGTTGTTTTCCTCAGTTTGACAAGACTTCAACTCTTTGAATCAGCATAAGACTATGAATATGAGTATGTAATGTCTCTCATGCCAATGATGCCAAATGTGGAGAGTATAATTTCTTCAGTGATTCTCTTCTATCAGCTAATAAGTAAGTACCCTTGAGACTTAAACATGGTCTCAATTTATAGCAGAAGGGAGGTAGTTTCAGCTCCAATAAGGAAGGGATAAAGCCCTCTCATCATGGGATTTTAGCTCCAAAAACCAAGGGATAGCTCCATTTATGAAGGGATAAATGTTCATGAATGGAAGGGGTGAAGCTCGACCAGATAGCACTTCTAGAAGGCCCCAGCTGGGAAAATATTCAATCAGCTAAGCTTCTAGAACTTACTTTTCTTTTTATTTTACCTTTTACGGGGGTCCGCAGTTTTAATGAGCAGAACGTGCGGGATGTACCACAGGTTGTATAGTAATAAATCGTGGTATTGCAGGTTATGACTAGGAAAAGTGTGGAGTTAGGCTTTTTAGGGTTTTAATAAGATTTTTCCAAATTTCAAGACCTGATTTAGGAACTTTATGATTTTGGACCTCTAAGGGAGCAATAAATAGGTAAATATGAACCCATATAGATAGATAAATGTCATGGTGACAAATTTTAGTGTAACATATTGCCCCTTAAAGTGTGAAGTCTGAAGAGTTCTGAAGAATTCTGAGGAGTGAAGTGCTTTATCATTCTAAGGATTGGGCTGCAGGCACACCGGTTGAAACCCTGAAAAACCATTCAATGCAAGCATATATATATTTATATCATCACTGAGGTAGGAATTCCCATACTCAGATCAAAACTAACTACATGTTCTGATACAGAAATTATTTTAGAATTACATTAATAGTAGACACAACATAGACGCAACCATCTGTTATGAATAGTCTACTATATCATGAATAATAAAATTCCTCACATCTTGGATGGTAGAAACTAGATCCAGGGTCTTGATTTCTGATTCTCGAACTAGTATTTTTCTATCCATGTGATTGATTGTGTCGAAGTCGAAACCACTTGATTACCAGTCAATGATGTGAACTGTTAACAAGTGTGAGAGAAACCACTAATAATGACAATGGCCCTCAGAGTACTCAGTAAAATCTATGAAATGTGAATGAATGATTTGGAGTCAAACATTTCATAGGATCATTTGATCGAAGGTCAATGATGCAACTTGTCATCGAAGGCGAGAAATTTTCCTTTAGGGCATGCAGATCCCAATGTAATGATAGGACTCTAGATCAAATTTCTAGATGATGAGTTGTTGCCAATAGAAAGTGACCCATCGTAGGAAAGCCCACGACACGAAACCATTAGATAAAGTTTTGAAGAAATTTTAACAAGGACTAACTTAGGGATGGTCAACGCGAATGGAGACAAATGTTTTCAATGAATGGTTTATTAAACTGATCTCTTGAACACATAATGCCACTGCAGATGGTGACGATTGACCTAAAGATAATACCCAGAAATCAGTTGACTACTTTCAATGTGGTTTGATTAAATTTTTGGCCAAAGGATTTTACCAACCCAAATATGAATGTGACCAAAGTGTTGTGTTCAAGAGTGGTATACAAATTTTTGAAACAAAGTGTGACAGTTGGATTCATCTTCTCTCTTTTTCCTCCACCATTTCTAGCAAGTACCTCTTTATTTTTTGACAATCTTGAGGAGGATAACATTTTCTTGTTATACCAGCTCATACTTCGAATGAGTCCAAATTAGTATTAAAATCGAACCCTAAGAAGGAGTGATTCATTCCTGATTGTAATTTATAGGTCATTTATTGTTAAGTTTTAAAGAGTCCAGTATAGGCGAAACTTGGTGTTTTTCAATTTTAGGGAGTCAGAAGAAAAACTTAAGAAAACTCCGCGGATGTACTTTTTAGTGAATTTATTTTGTAAAGCCCGAAAAAGGATAAAATAATGCAGGACAGCACTCTATTGACTATGATTTGTCAATGTATACCTTTTTCGTAAATAGTCGATTTCAGTGTGAAAAAGGGGTAAACATATACTCAAAGGATTACTGTTCATTTCCTTTAACGAGTTCGAATAGCCAAGTGCTCGGCAATATTTTCATATTTGGAGAGTGTGAGAAGGGCTTAAAAGAGAACTCTAGGGTTTCATTTTTTCATAATTTTTAAGAGCCCAAAAAAGTGATAAAAGTATACTCATCATCAAAATAATCCTTTTCACCTAACAATCTTATTTTCTGCACATAAACTCGAAAAATTAAACATATCTATTTCCAATAAGTAAAAAATTTTGAAAAATACTTTTTGAAGTGGAAAATAAATAAAATACTATTTTATTTATTCAAAAAATCTTATAAAAAGTAGTTCAGAAAAATCATTTTCACCTTTTGTGTTCAGAGTTGAAAGTGGAGAGCTCTGGGAAAAAAACATTCCAGAGGTAATAACAGGAGAACCGACCTCTCAAATCGAAATCTGTCGAATCCAGGTAATCCACAACACTCTTCCCTTCATTTTCATCTGTTTACATTCTCTTATTTAGTTTTAAAAATCATTTTTGGAGGGAAAAAATGTTCAAAATTTCACTCACGGTGGTCCGTAGGTCAGCCATTGGTTACCTGCAGACCCCGATAATTCTCCTAAAGGAAAATTATCAGGCTACCACATTTTTTATAAAGGGTGCATGCGGGGGTTTGTACTGTCCCTATACAAAAACTACAGAGGCGTCATAAGAAAATGAAATTTGATACATTGTCTAAAAAATGGATAACATTTTTCACTCTTATAGCTTCTAACCATTAAATACATCCATTCGCAGGTCATTGCACAATGTTGGAGTGGCGAGAACGTAAGCACGAAGAGGTAGATGATGCGACAATGAATAATCCAAACACAATGCATGTTTTTTGAAATTGTAGATTATACAAATTCTAGGCCATTCAGGGCATGAGGGCACAGGTAGAGCTAATGACCTCGCTGGTGAATAAATGGGACGTTCAAGCACAATGCTTTATCATTGGATATCACAAGCTAGAAATTGAGCTTGAAGACATCTACTTCCTCACCGGTTTATCAAAAAGAGGTGAACATATCTCTTTGTTTGGAGCTAGGCAAGGTGGCCTGATTATCGCTAGCTACAAACAAGAATTATTTAATGAAGAAGCTCATCCCAAAGACAACCAGATAGACATAAAAACTATCATAAGTCTTGATTTGAAAGTCATTGCATTCATTGTTACCAGATTATGTGGAAGTGCAGCTCCACATGTGGCTACCAAGTTACAAATGCAGATAGCTATTTACCGTTACAGAGGTACAATCTTCAATTGGTGTGAAGGGTTGTTGACCAATGTGAAGGGTCAACTCACCAAAGCGAAGAACTCAAAGTTTAAAAACTTTGGGTATGGTGCTATCTTACTATCTTTCACTTTGGAGAGGATTTTGTCCCTTTCCCCTCAGTTTATCTCTGTTGAGCGTGGTGAACTTAGAGAGCCTCGTATGGTACGATGGGTGGCACTAATGGCTCGCCATAGTGGTGACGGTTGCATAGTAGTCTGACTCACTTCATCATATTTTTGTTGGTTAGAGAACCAAATATTTTCTATTGAGGATTTTTGGTATGCAGGCATAGACTTTCGAGGAGACCCTGAGATGTCCTTACCTCCAGGGACATAATGGGATGAATCAAGTAAATGAATTATTTTGATGTGTTTTAACTCTAATTTTTATTTTTATTTTGAATCATCCAATAGTAATAACAAAAATTTTAAGTGCAGATGTTGGTCCACGAAGACCAGCCAATCTTCGTTGCTTCGAGAGGAAGCTGACAAATCCTATTGTATCGCTAGAGAAGGAGGCAGCAGAGATTATCACTGACTTAGAGCACAACCTAGGAAGGTTGACTAGAGACATCCCAGAGACAACGATGGACGACATTCCTCTTCGTCTCCAGAGGCACGTCATTGGTGCTCCTAGCCAGTTTAAGAGATACCTGCGTAGAGTGGCACAGGCGATAGTATATTATCATGATCATCACCACAGATAGTGGATGATTATCATAGACTATTGTATTTTTTTTTGTATCACTATCTTTCAGATCATAAGGGGTTTTAAACCTATGGTCCTAGACATTAATACTTTTGTCGGTTATCTTGTTCAACGCATATCGAATGTTGATTTAATTTACTATTTTAATGTCACAAATGTCTATTTATAACATTATTAGCTAATGCATCATCCAATGTATTTAATATTCTTGGAATGTGTTGATATTTGATGTAATCAAAATGCATTTCCAAGAGACGAACCTTCAAAAATAATATCAGTCACACTGGATTTTTAATTGCGTATATTCTGTTTAAATGTAATACAATGAGTTATGAATCTAACCTAATGATCAAACGCCAAATGCCAAATGAAATGGCATCAGACAGTAACTCAATTACTGCACTATATTCTGCAACATTATTCGTTGTTTGACCAAGTCTTACCCCATGCATAGAAACTAATTCATCGGTGGGTGAATAGATAACCCAGGCTGCAGAAGAGATATTCCATGTACTATGACAAGCACCATCAGCAAAACTAATGTATGCTTGAAGGGACATCGACATCTACAATATCAAGAGTAATCAAGATAAGTAGGAATAGTAGTCAATGCAAAATCAAGCTAGACACGCTCATCTAATCTAAAGCAGCTAATCTTAGAAAAATAACTAATGTACGGGTATGATCTTCACACAAAAATCAAGCATAATATCTCTTCAGATAAAGTCCATTTCTGGGTTTATCTAAAGATACCCCATCATAATCAATAAATTCATAAGCCCCTTTTGCAAGCACTCGCTTGACAATATAAGGACCGTGCAACATGGGTTCAAATTTCCCAACTCCTAGTTTATTGTTAGCTTGGTCATATACCAATACTAGGCCACCTTCCGAAAAAACACGAGGTGTAACACTTCGATCGTACTGAGATTTAACGTGTTTTTTATGAGCTTCAACTGCTAATGCAGCAGTGTGTCGAGTCTCATCTAATTGTGCTAAGTACAAAAAGCGTTTTTCCTCTTCAGAACTTGTTGGTAGTAACTCTATGGCTAATTGGAGTGACGGTATTTCACATTCAATCGGTAACATGGCTTCTAAACCGTATACCAGTTGAAAAGGAGTGAACCCTGTTGTTGTTTTTGCTGAGGTTCGATATGCCCAAAGTGATGAGAAAAACATGTTATGCAAATTTGATTTATGAATTCTGATTATCCTTTTAATCATAGTGGTTAAAAATTTATTAACAACTTCAACTTGACCATTAGCCTGCGGGTAATATTGAGTAGATTTATCATGGCACAGGCCAAGTTGGTCGGAAATTTTGGTCATCATGATGTTTCAAAAATGACTCCCATGGTGAGTAATGATAGCTTGGGGTACACCAAATTGAGAAATCACGTGATTGAATAAAAATTTAGTTGCAGTTTTACCATTGGCCACAAATGTAGGCATCACCTCGGCCCATTTTGTAAAATAATCTACTGTGAGAATAATATACCCATTCCCCCCGGTTGAGTGAGGGTTACATGTAATGAAATAAATGCCCCATTTTGCAAAAGGACTGACAATAATTATGCGTTGAAGAGGAGCTGGTGGTGCACACATCTTCCAATCAAATATCTGACAGTTATGGCATTTTCCGACCTCGAGAATGCAATATTTGAATAATGATGGCCAAAAATAACCAGCGCGTAATATCTTTTAGGATGTGGCAAACCCAGAAATTTGACCGCCACATGCTCTAGAATGACATTCATTCAAAACTCGTTCAACCTCTTCATGAGTCAAACATCGTCAAAATACAGAATCCACACCATGACGATAAATCATGTCCCCAACAATATTGTATTGCTGAGATTGGTATCAGATCTTTCATCGATCTGAACGTGGAAGTTCAGGCATAAAAGTTTGGGTTTGGAGATAAATGATGATATTCCCATACCAAGGATCTAACGTACTGATAAGAAACAGATATTCATCAGCGATAGGATGCTCTACCACAGTTTCTGTCTCAGTATTTGGGAAGACACATATTAGTTTGGTGAACACCAAAGATTTCTTTGATTTGGATTTTTCAAATTCTAAATAAAACTCCTGAAGGATAATTATCCATTTATATTATTTCCCCCCAAGCAATTGTTTAGTCAAAATGTACATCATTGGGTTACAATTAGAAATCACAGTAGTTTTTCGTAACAAAATGTAATGACGAAAATGTTGGACAACTTGTACTGTTGCCAAGGCTAGTTTCCCCACATGTGAGTATTTAATCTCTGTTGGATTGAGATTCCGAATGAGATAATAAATCACATGTTCATTGTGGAATTCATCCTCCTGAACTAAAACCATTCCAATGGTGGAATCAGAGGCTATTAATTATAAAAAATAATTTTGGCTGTAATTTGGTGGATGCAATAACGGTGCATGGGTCAACACATGTTTTAAGGCATCAAAATATCGATCAATGATCTCATCCCAAATAAAAGGAACATTCTATTTCAACAGTCTTGTAAAACCTTTGGTTAACTCAGCATAGTTATGGAAAACTCTACGCAGAAGGTTTTCTTTCCCTTGCAAACTTTGGAGTTAACAAAGTCTGGAAGGAGGAGGTAAATTGACAATAGCCTCAACCTTTGAAGGGTCAACATGAATGCCTTCTTTTGAAATGATAAATCCCAGTAATATACCATATTGTACACAAAAAACACACTTGTGGGGATTCAAGCGAATCTATAATACCTACCTCTCATAAATATTGCTCTTAAATGAGTAGGATGATCTTCCCTATGTAATGAATGAGCAGGTAAATCATCCAGATAAGGTTGCACAATGTGTTTAATGTCATGAAAAGCATAGGACATTGCCCTTTGAAAAATTTCCCCAGCAATCTTCAATCCGAAAGGTAATTTACAGTAATAAAATGTTCCCCAAGGACAAATGAATTTTATTTTTGGTTGATCGGGAGGGAGTATGTTCATCTGATTTTATCTGGAAAATCCATCCATAAATGAATAAATTTAATTTCCATCACAATTGTCAATAATTTGGTCGATATAAGGAGTTGGATAATTGTCTTTAGGACAAGCTTTTGTTAATATCCCTATAGTCGACACATACTCATATTGTTCCTTGTTTTTTCGTAACATGAATGATATTAGATACCCAATCTGTTAATGGAATTGGATAAATAAAACCTACTTTTAATAATTTCTCAACTTCAACTTTAATAGTAGCAACTTTTGTGGATATATCGGATGTAATATTTGTCTGACAAGTTTAGCATCCAGGTAAGTCTTTATTTCATGAATGACAATGTTGGGTTGAATTCCTGGCATTTCTTCATAAGACCAAGAAAATATGTCATGAAATTACTGAAATAGGGCTTTATATGTAGAAATTTCATCTAACGTATATGAAGTACCTATATGAATGTTTTCAATAATTCTTGGTTTAATGGATATGTCAATTAGAACCGTTGAAGAAATATTTCCCAAATTAATTTCAGAATCTGAATTTGCAATTGAGATTGGACTCTGAGGTTCGTTGACATAATCAATTGGAAAAATAGATGAAAAGATTTTTTCAAATCTATCAAGCTCAGGTAAAAATGATGACCTATGATGGAGATCATCCCATGGTAATTCATCTACGGAAAAAAATTCATGAATGCTTTCATCAGTATGAAACACTTGTTGAAAAGGATCAGGAATTGATGTCATAGTTGAGCTTGATGGTGAAAATGATTCTTCCTTGATCACATTCATTGGATCATCATTAGTTGATAAAAGATTGGAAAATGAATGTACCGCTTGATATGCTATCTCAAAAGGACTCAAAGGCATCGCGCCATTGAATGAATCCAATTCTGATTCTAAAGCACTACACAAGGATCATCAAATGGAATAGTGCTTGATGTAATCATATTTATATTGGAAATAGTACATGGTACATTAGGTGGAGGCATACAAAAAGTTCCCATTAAAGTGGAATATTTGATTAAACCTACTCCTACATCTTCATAAGGGATAGTCTTTTTTTCAACGTGCTGAATACTATCCGTAGAAGCTGGCTCATATGAATAATATTAGAGATGATATATTTTCACAATATTTCCTTGATGAGGAAACATGATTAATCAAAAGATGGATGACATGGCAACAGTCATAGCATAAGACCAACTTCGACCCAGAAGAAGGTTGTAATCTAGAGGGGAATCAACTACCTCCACATCTAAATTAACAGTTTTACCTTCGAACTCTATAGGTAGATCCTATAAAATTCCGAATGGATGGAATCCTCTTCCGTAAAAAGCTTTGAGGATTGTTGTTGATTGATTAAGGGTTGGAGAACCAAGTGATCTCCAACATTTTAACAACATGATACATGTAGATGCTCCTTCATTAATAACAATATGAAAGCAACGTCTATTTTTTACTAGTACTGGGATCTGAAAATCCATTTGATGAGGGAGACGAGGTGTAAAATTTTCTAAATCGAAGATCAAGAGGTTCGAATCCAGAATATCTAAAGCTCCAATTATTGATAAGAGTAACTTCCTTTTTTTTGTGCAGGACTGCAACACTTCCAAGGCCAACATTACTAAAGGAGATATTGCTAAATCTTCTACAATGTTGTAATTATAAGCAGCTCTCGCATGTGGATGGAAAGATTATTTAGGAAGTACACCTTTAGCAAGAAGTTTGATTACTAAATTGGAATTAGGTTTCTTGATATGAAGTGGATCATAAACCGAAGGAGATGTAGCTGGTGCAAAATTAGAATTTTCTAATTCTTTACCAGAAACGGGATGTTTACTACCATAATCTTGCGATCAAATCGCAACCATTACTGGAGACATCATCAAAATATTTGCTGATGTATTAGAAGAAGATCTGATCATTTTTATATCTTGAACAGGAAAAGGATCCTTCAAGACAGTGGGGGTAGACGAACCTTTGACGAACTTAGATACCTCAGCCCTATGCAGACATTCTTTGGTGAAATGATCCTCATCACAGATAAGACAAGGATAATGAGGTTTTCGTTTATTGTCAGTTGGTTCATTTTTATCTGTTTTTTCCTTGGGGGATGAAGTTTGATTATTTTTATTTTTCCCTTTCTTCTTGTTACAAGATTTTTATTTTGTAGTAGATGAATCTACAATGTGAATATCGACAAAATTTTCTAGGGAACATTCTCCTTTTGGTGAATCAGGTAAAGTTATTATGGGAGAAGTAACCTTTGAAGATTTCTTCTTACTCTTAGTTGTTCTAACTAAACCGATAACATCGTCAGCAGCATGAGACCCTGAAGGAGTTGTTGTTATCTGACGAGGACATGGTAAATTGGAAATTTTCTCATACAAAGTACCTGATTGGGTATATACCAAGTGAATATACTGAGCTTGAGTGATGACCTTTTCTTCTGTAACAACCCCTCCTTTAGCTACATACTCATTGATTTTTGGTAGCAATGATTTGATAAACCATTCTGCCAATATCTGATCCGGGATAAAAACTTTCACCACACGTCTTCTACATCTCCATTCATGTATATGATCTGATATGTATGTAGACGTGGATTGTTTTAGTGAAGTTAATAATTCTGTTCTGTTGGCGTATTTGACTGGAAATTAAAAATGAGTTAAGAAAGCAGTTGCTAGAGCATTGAAATTGTTAAAAGAGCCTTGTGGCAGTTCAATGTACCATTTGGCAGCTACTCCTATTAGTGTTCTCTGAAAAATTCTAAGTCGAATAGAATCGTCGATTAATGAGTTGGATGCACACCAGAGGTGGTAAGTCATGACATGGTTGGAAGGGTCCTCTCTTGGTTTTCCTTCATAATTTGGGATATCACTAGGCAACTTATGCGGCATTGGCGGCCAATACAGATGATAATAAATGGGATCATTGGTAAGGCGCGTTAAATCAGGTAAGTCCAACGTTTCTATGAATGGTAACTAACGGTTAGGGTCTTGTGAAACTATACCAGTTCTAGGAGGAGGATATCCAGGATATCCTGGAATAGCCTGTGCATTGGGAATTGGTATGCCCCCTATATAACCAAGATTAACTAGACCATATTGGGGTTGATTAGGTGTTTGTTATGTATACCCAGGTTATGGTTGATATATTGGATTTTGCGCTATAGTTCCATATTGATACAACCCTTTGTAAGGTTGATAAGTAAACTGAGGTTGGCTTGTTATAACCGTATTTGTACTAGGTTTTCCTTCAGGCATATGAATAGTAGTCTGGGCTGCAGGTCCAGACTGTGGAATAGAAACTTGAGGAATTGGTACTGATACCTGAGGGGTTGTAGAAACAGGAGCTGTAGATACTCCAGGAATAGGTGTGGTAGGTTGAATAGAAATTGGCACATCATTTTGGGTTGGAGTTCTAGGTGTACTCAGACCAAGCTTCTGAACACTACCTGATGTAGGTACCTAAGATGTAGGTTGAACAGGTTGGACAGGTTGGACAGGTTGTACAGGTTGGACATGTTGTTGTACATGAGTATAACCAATCGGTTGTCCAGGCTAATAATAAGGTACTTGCATATTAGGTTGCAAATTCTGTTGAGCTTGAGATGGATCCCACACTGTATTAGGTCTGGGATATGAAGGTTGTGGATAAGAAGGACCATAATTAGGCTGATAATTTGGAACATAATTTGGATAATTGACTAGATCATTCCCACTTCCAGGATACAATTGTTGTTCCGGGTAAAATTGTTGCCCTAAATGAGGTTCTGGACCATGAGTTGGATACTAACCTTCAAGTGGATATTGACCTTGAGGCATGTAATGACCTTGAGGTTTCCCACCAGGCTGCAAATTACTAATTTGAGGTTCCCCCCAATCTGTAAATTACTACCTTGAGGGTCAGGGTTTGGGATGTTTCTAGACATCATATAAATTTGTTCCGCATTTACAATTTCATTATTTGATTCATGTAGTCCAGATGATAGTGTACGTTTATCAAGAAAAGGATACGCCCCTCAGAAAGTACCATATAGTGAATGGTATCCTGCAGGGAATAAATGACAACCATACAAATATGTTTCTAGAGATTCAGAAAACATGGATGACTCACCAAACATGTTTAAAGGAGATCTATAAAATCTTGGTGTAAAATGAAATGGAATTCGAGGTGGCGAATAATTGAGACCAATGTTCTGTAGAAAGTCTGTCAATGAAGAATACCAAGTGACTTGTCTAAAAGGTCTATAAAAAATTTATTCACGTTCTCTAAGATCTAAATTTTCTTGAGGCGAAGGAAGAACTACCTCTTCTTCAGTGTGAGTAACTTCTTCAGTACTAATGAGACCAGGAGGAAGATCTTCTATGATCTGAGTCTTCACTCTAGGTGAATTGGTATTACTAGGGGTTGGAGTAACAAACTCTAAAGTAGGTTCAAACGTAGCAGGTTCAATTTCTGGCTCGGAAATATCAGGTTCAGTAGATGATAATTCACTTGTTGTAGAAGCAAGTTCAAATAATTCAGAAATTGAAATTTTCTGAGGAGTAAAATTTGTTGTTTGTGGTTGATCTACTTCATAATCAGGATTAATAATTATAGATGTTTATTCCTGTTCTATTGATCCAGTCCCAGATTTTTGTCCTCTTTTAGATCTATGTCTTTCTAATTGACTTGATGTATATTTAGGGGGTTTCCCATGCATTCTACATGATTGTCTCGGTAATTCAGCCACGATCAAAAATTTTAATCACACACAATCAAAGAAAAATTTAAATAAAAGTCCTAAAGTCTCTAAGGAAACAAACAAATGAATCACACACCTAGAGAAATATAAGAGATCAATCCACACACAAACAATAAATTCCTGCACTAAAAACACTAGTTGGTGATGAAATCCAACATCATAGAATTTTAATGTAGAAATGGCGGTTGGAACAGTTACCTTGACAACCTACTTAATGAAATAGATCGGTGCAAGTTTCTCCACTTAAACCATCTTGAGTGAATATAACCCTGCGGAGAGTCCAACTGAGTCTAGCCGACATCTGCTCCAGGTACAGTGGGACCTTCCCTCCACCATCACCTTGGGAAAGAATCCTAAATTTAATGGCCACTAAGGTCAGCAACAGGAACACATATACTTTGGGGAACAATCTACGATCCGATATACATGCAAGGGCAGAGTAACAAGCTCAATCCCCTTGAAGGCTCCTTGACATAATCCAAGGCTTACCGACAAGTGACCCCAGGCTCCTCGACAATGGTCTATCTAAGGTTTACCATTTGTAATACGTGCACATATTCTATCGTTCCCAATGAGATAGGTATGATTACCTCACTAGTTTGGATATGATCTCGTGCTTCACTCCTTTAAGAGGAGCTTCTGAGAGCATACATGCTACAATTAGATTTTCCTATCACAAGATCGACTACTTGTTAGTTTTTATTGCCTTTAAAAGTTAAATAAAACCTATTCCAAGACACTAGCCTAAGATATATTGGTGGAAAAGAGCCCTAGAAAAAAAAAAAAAATTAGATTGATTTTAATTACGCGTTACTTTTAATTGGTAGTTTCTTAGAACAAGAGGTACGGAAATGAAACTTTGGTGATGTTTAATGACCTGACTCAAAATAATTCCTTAATGCATCTATATGAGAAACAACTCATTTCTTTTCAATGAAGTCAAGCTAGAGGAAAGAGTTGATAGATTTCTATAATTTTCAAAATATCAATTCTTTCTTGCTACATGAAAAACTTTGAAAAGAAGATAATTCAGAGAAATCAATTTCAAAAAGATATTTGCTCAAAATGAAATTCCTTACATTATTTAGATCAGAAACACAAATGAAACTTCTTCCAAAAGAAAACTAAAAGCTTTAAAACTATAAAACTTAAAACTAAAATAAATCTCTAATATTTAACTCTATCTAAAAGTTGAAGGATGTCTTAGCTTAGTTTGTAATCTAACCAAGACCTTTCTGCTTATTTCAGCAAGAAAACAAAGCATCCAATAACAATTTTAAAATTAAATTCAGACCTTATCAATCCAAAAGGTTTTATAAGTTTTCTAATGAAAAAAAAATTGAACTTTCATAAGAGGAATAATTGCATCAAGTTCAATGGATCAATAGAAAAACAATGACATAACAAGTAGCTTAGGTATACAAAAGTTTCTGATTCAGAGCAATGGGAGGACAAGGCAAACATTTACTCATAAAAGCAAACTAGTTGAAAATATCACTTTAAACATAGAATTGCTGAAATAAACTTTTCAAAGATGTCTTTAATAGTCAAAACAAATTGGGATAACAACAAAGAATCAGGTAATGGGATTCTAGAAAACATAATTTATTTTTTTTTGTAAAATTTTCTAGAGGTCTGCAGTTTTTAATGGAATAAGATGTGGTACCGCACTATATTGCACTAAAAGCTGTGGAGTCTACTGCTCTGTTTTTAAACAAAAAGTGCCTAAGGTAGGAAAAATAGAGAAAAAATAAAAATACAGTTTTACAGTCAGGGATCCTATTGAGTTTTCTACCCAATCCAATTTTGAGCTAATCTAAGTCAAACAAATCTCAAAGAAATCTCAAAAATCAAAATGAAAATAAAAAAGAAAACTAACTTCAGATTTTCCCCAGTGGAGTCGTCATTTTGTTAGATGGACATACCCCTCTTGCGGACAAGAGAAATATCCCTAGTATCCTAAGGATATCTACAAACAAACAGATATATGTAGACCATTTTCTCTAGACCATTATGCTTAAGAATTATTAATTAACTATGAAGATATGCTCCTACCTGAAGTCCAATGCTTACTCAGTCTTCAATCCAGTCGTTCCAGAAGGTTTCGATCCAGCATGTCAGATTTGCAATCAAAGACAAGTAAACGAGATCAAAGCTTTTGCAAGATATGATAATTCAAAAGCAATAATCTATCTTAGTGATCAAGGAATCCAAGAATTAAATTATTCGAAAGGTAGATGAACAACTCAATGAGAAAATAGAATCCATTTGTATTAACTTTGAATAAAAAGAAGAAACCTTACAACCTTGATGCCTTGATGTTTGTACAGGTTCTTCCGGGATCCCGAACAGTTGTTTCCCTCAGTTTGACAAGAATCCAACTCTCTAAATCAGCATAAGACTACGGCTATGAGTATGTAATATCTCTCATTCCAATGATGCCAAATGTGGAGAGTATAATTTCTTCAGCAATTCTCTTCTATCAGCTAAGAAGTAAGTACCGTTGAGACTGAAACATGGTCTCAATTTATAACACAAGGGAGGTAGTTTCATCTCCAATAAGGAAGGTTTAAAGCCCTCTCATAATGGTATTTTATCTCTAAAAACCAAGGTATAGCTCCATTTATGAAGGGATAAAGGTTCATGAATGGAAGGGGCGAAGCTCGGCCAGATAGCACTTATAGAAGGCCCCGGCTGGGAGAGTATTCGACTAGGTGGGCTTCTAGGACTTGCTTTTCTTTTTATTTTACCTTTTATGGGGATCCACAGTTTTAATAAGAATAATGTGCAAGATGTACCATAGTTTTTATAGCAATAAGCCGTGGTACCATAGGAAATGACTAGAAAAAGTGTGGAGTTAGGATTTTTAGGTTTTTATTAAGCTTTTTCCAAATTTCAAGACTTGATTTAGGAACTTTATCATTTTGGACCTCTAAGGGAGCAATAAATAGGTAAATATGAACCCATATAGATAGCTAAATATCATGGTGACAAATTTTAGTGTAATAGTTGTGGATAGGTATAACCTGGTTGGGGCTACGACATCCCATAATATGGTAATCCATCTTGTGAATAAATGATTTCAGATACAGGTGGTTGTTGTAAACCAGTCAAAGGAGTTGGATTCTGAGGGTCCAATACTTTAGGGTATTGCATTGAAGAACTCGCGTGAGACAGTTGAGGTACAGCAATTTGAGTCTGTAATAGGGGTAAAGATGTATTAACAAGTGGAGTTTATGTGGGCATAATAGGTTCAGCCAATTGATACGAATGGAAAATTGTTTGTGTTTGGATAGGAAAAGTGGGCTGCCATTGACAAACACTCATTCTGAAATTAGGATGACCAAATAAAGACGAAGTACTGTCTAAGTGGGTGACCATAGGTTGCCCCCAACATCAGGAGTATAATAAGATGGAGAATATTATTCTCCAAATGCAGGGAGTCTAGTTGAAATTGTACTGGATGAAATATACCCAGATGGTCCAGGTTGATATTTCCCTGATGATGTGTATAAAGGATCAAGTTATTCAATACTCACTATAGATTTACCATTTATAATACCAGACAATGACATTGGTGAAGTCCATGGCTTTGAGGATGCACCAGAGAAGGTTCCAGATAAAGATTGGTAATAAGGTGGGATGGAAGGGACACCATATAAATGTGTCTTTGGTGAAGTCGTGAACATCGATAGGGTAGAAAGAGTAGGTGTTGTCGCAATTGGAACATATGGTCCAGCCGAATATGTTGGCTTAGGCATGGTTTTTCAACCAAATGTATACCCTATTCGATCTATAGGAACTATAATAGACACAGGATCAACAAAAGAAAAGTCATGTGATTGAAGGAAAGGCTCATACAGGTAAATATCTACCCCAAAATGAGTTGGAGTTAAAGGTGTTTCGTCTTGTGGTATTTCTTCAATCGAAATTAAACCAGGTGGAAGGATTTCGCCATCAGGCCAAAAGTATATTTTAGGAGGTTGACTGCGCGATATGCGAGACTCAATGGCTAAAATAGATTGTGGGATGAATGATACATGAACAACTTCCAGTAATTCGACTTCGGGATGCATATGTTCTGGAAAAAAGTGACAGTATCTAGATCAACTTCTAGTTGAACAACGTCGAGTTCGGGAGGTATGGTCTCACTGATTGGATGGATCGTGATCACAAGTAGCTGTGAGGAATCAGACTTGACAAGAGTGGATGAACTATGATTTGTAAAAAAAACTTGTGCTGACTCCGGTATATGTGAGGATGATGTCGTAATAGAGGTACTGAAATTACTTTTTTCAGTAGAGCAATATTGCCTTTGCCGACCAGAAGTGCCTTCTGGTTGTGAAGGTGCTTTCAGTTTTATTCTACACGAACAACGGGGAAAGGGATCTTATTATTCCACGATGACTGATTTATTTTATTACGAAAAGAAATAAAAAAAATAAAAAGGTGATTCTAAGAAAAAGGTTTACCAAGAAACTGTGAACTACAGAATACCTCCTGGCGAACCAAGAAGTACGGGCAGACAATCTCCCTGAATGTTGTGTTTGGTGTATCAAAATTTACAAGGCAGTCGATTCAGCTCACTATGGATGGATAGCAAACTAAATTTTTCCTCCCAAATGTACCTAAAGGTATGTGGAGGCCCAAGTTCGTATTAGCGCTATCTAATGCGAAACTGCACTGTGAGAGAACCCCTTTATACTTTTCGTACTAGAACACTGCTCAGTATGCTCGATGGTACGTGGATGAGCTCTGATATACTTATGTACGTGGAGTAAGGTATCACACTTGGAATGTATCGCAGACAATTAACAAAAACTGCCATGTTTAATGATGCTGAAACACGTCTCTAGCCTAGACCTTCTAAATGTTATTGTTATGGTTCCAATTATTTTTTAGGTAAATTGATGTAAATTTTAAGTTGATCTTGTTCATCGATTTTCCTTTTGAGCTTCACCATGATGATTTGATGGAAATTCCTAAAATTCAAACTAAAATGATAAGAAATTTTTTTAGTTTTAGCTTTTTCAATGAAATCCTAGCTAATAAGGGAAAGAGCAATCAGTTTTGAGAGAAAACAACAAAGAGAACAAACTAGTATGAAGATTTCCTAACTTGTTCCTACGCAAAACAGAAAATTCATTATATGCAAATGAAGTTTTTTCTTTTCAGTCCCCTTAATGTGAATGCAAAAAGGAAACTATATGCATAAAATGAACAAAAAATAAGTGTTTTCTTCTTTGAGAAATGAGGAATTTAATAACAATTTCTCTTTTAGAAAAAATGAAGAATGGAACTACAATTTTTCCTACAGGAAACGAAGAATTTAACGAAAATTTTCTTTATGGAAAAAAATGGATCTAATGCAGAAAGATAATAATTTTAATTTGATTTTTCAATGATAAAGAAAAACACTTAAAGAGACATTGAACAAACTTACTTTTCAAAGGAGGAAGAATCAGGAAAATTCAGTGGTCTCTAGGAGGTATCAGACAATTGAAAACACAACAAGAAAATGGCTGAGAATGATGGCAATGAAAAAATAAAATTGAATTTGGTTGGCCAGGGGGGCAACATAGTCTCTAAGTGGAGACAATACATTGTGATGCACCCCTGAGTGGGAGACAGTGCACTGTGTCTTTACCAACAATGTGATGGGCGTAGTAGAGATTGAAAATTCAAGCTACATAACACACTTCTAATCCAATTCATTGATTCAAAAGTCTAATAAATGAAATTAGATGCTACTAGGTGGATAAGTAGAGGCAAAAACACCAGGAATGATAGGAAACTCCCGAGTGGAGTCGCCAATTTGTTATGCACAATTATGATCTACGGATAGATCAAATTCCCTAAGTGTGGTGCCAGGCACTTATAACAATAGATTAAAGAATTTACTATCGCTTTATTTAAGCATAAATAGACACAAATAAATAAACAAGAACCTACTTGTGATCCACGTGCTTCCTATTCTCATTCTGTCGCTTTTGCAGTAGCCTCCAATCCAACTTAGATCACCAGATTGATTCCTACAAGTATAAACAGATAACAGAAAAGATATTTCAATATACAAATTCATATTTCTTTTACTCAGTTAAATCAATTAAACATGAAACATATATATCATTCAAGAGTCCATTGCATGAGAAATAGAAACATAAACAGATACATATATGGGAAAATGAACAACAATATTTATTAAAGGGTAGAAGGGGGAGGTAACAACCAATGATCGATTTGATGTCACCAGCTCCAGCTTCATCCCAACCTCATCACATTCAACATTTCACCAGCAACATTTCATTTATTTCACTCTCCTAATTGAAAATCCAACATCATTTCTTTACCAAAATTCTTCCTTCCCTAGCACTAGGATCTATGCTCAATTTATAGGGAAACTGGTGGTAGTTTCTCAATCAATGACTTTCTAATAATAGGCAAGACATGTTTCAAAGTTCAGAGGTGTTATATGGACAAATGGATTCAAATTTTGACACATATGGACTCTTCTAGAAGGCACTGACCATGTGGATATTCCATAACAATGAGAATTTCACTCCCATTTGACCAACACACCCTTGAATGTCAGGAAGTGCATTACAATGCACCCTTGAATGGAGGGAGTTGCATATGTAATGCACTTAGTCCCTTGAGAGGTAGCGTTAGTGAGCTCATAAGTGATATAACTTATAATTCAAACCTTGGAAATATCATAATAGAATCCACGAATGATTTTCTCCTCTCTTAGGGCATGTATCAACTGAAATGTAAGGGGATGATAGACCCTATTTCATTGGTCTTGGGGATGATGTCCAGTTTGACCAGGTCATGGGGGATGATGCCCAAATTGACCTATAATAGTAATACATGTTAGGAGTCTTTGTCGAAAAAAGAATCATAGGCTCAGGTCTTACAGAAATGAGATTTGGGACACCATTGAAAATTCCTTTAACGCTTTCAATATCACTTATATTCCTAGAGATGAAAACATACATGCAGATTCATTAGTTGTTTATGTTAGTTCTTTCAAGATTTGAGATCAATTTAAAATCAAATATCAAATTAAAATCAAATATAGGCCATAAATCCCAGACAATCTTAAACATTGGAAAATATTTGAAGATGATGAACAATTAAAATCCTTTCTTAAAGTCATTGATTGATTATCTATATTGAAAATTGAAGAAGATAACTTAGACACTAATGAAGATACTAAAGACAATGAAAATTTAGATTAAATTCAAAGGTAGTTGATCATGGTATTATACAACTATCAAATAATTTTATTCCCAAGGGACATTTTCCTTTAGAATTTTTTTTGATCAAAATGATTTTCCAAAAAATCCATTCTCTATTTTACCAGAAAATGACATAGAAAACACTAATATTTGTATTGATGTGGAAATTAAAAGCATTAAAATTTGTGCATCTTTGAATCCCAAAATTAAATCTGAATATATCAAAATTCTTATGGATTACAAAGATGTTTTTTCATGATCTTATTCTAATCTAAAAACTTATGACACATCTTTAATTGAGTGGAAAATTCGACTAAAACCAGAAGCAAAACCTTATGAGCAAAAGTGAAGAAGAATGAATCTAGTTCTGCTTCTCAGCATATAAAAAAAACTTAAGAATATTTTAGATGTCCAAATAATTGTCCCTTTAAGATACTCTAATTGGGTAGCCAATTTAGTCCCTGTACAAAAAAAATAAAATAAAATAAAATAAAATTAGACTCTGTGTGGATTTTTGAAACCTTAATAAAGCATCCTTGAAAGATAACTATCCACTTCCAAAGATGGATCAGTTACTTCAAAGAGTTTCAATTTATAACAGACTCTCTATGCTTGATGGCTTCTCTTGTTATAATCAGATATTGGTGAATTCAAAAGACAAGGAGAAGACAGCCTTTACTACACCTTGGGGTACATTCATGTATACTAGGATGCGTTTTGGCATAGAAAATGTAGGAGAAACATTCCAGAGAGCCATGGACTTGGCCTTTGTCGGGAAGGTAAACAAATTTGTTGTTATTTATCTTGATGATTTAATTTTTTTCTCTGAATTAGATCAGAAACATCTAAAGCACTTGATGAGAGTTTTTGACTGGTGCAGGAAGTTTGGAATATCTCTAAATCCCAAGAAGTCATTGTTTTCCATTAAAGAGGGAAAATTACTAGGTCATATTATTTCAAAAGACAAAATAGTAATTGATCCCAAAAAGTTCTCTTCTATTCAATCATTATCATTACCTATAAATAAGAAAGACATACAAACCTTTTTAAGGAAAATTAGTTTTTGAAAAGGTTTATACCTAACTATGCAGAAATAGTTAAAGACATAACATATATGCTAAAAAATAACCACGAAGTCAAAAGGACCATTCGCACAAGATATACATTTGACCAAATAAAGAAGGCCATTTCTGAAGCCGTAACCTTAGCCAGTCTTAACTACTCTGAGCCTTTCAGGATATTCACTTTTCCTTCTGAAACTACCCTCACTCTTGTCCTTTTGCAGAAGAATGAAGATTATCATGGTCAACCCATAGAATTTTTTAGAAGGTCATGAGGTATGCAGAACTCAGATATGATATCATAAAAAAAAAAGCCTATGCCTTAGTTCAAGCCCTAAAATCTTTTATAATGTATGTCCTCCATTCTACCATTATTGCCTATGTACCTAAAAATGTTGTAAAAATTGTCCTTACACAACCATAAACTAATGGAAGAAGAGGAATATGGATAACTCAAATCCTTGAGTTTGACCTTACCATTAAAACTACCAAGTTAGTAAAGGGACAAGGTTTAGCTAAATTGTTACTTGAGCCTAATTGAACAGCTTTGGGCATATAAAATTTTGTTTTTTAAGTTTCAGAAGCATCCACAAGACCCTTCCCAAGGAATGCAAGGAAAGAATACACAAGAACATTCTCCTTCAACTCAAATAGTCCCTATTCACATTGATGAGAAGTTTGTATTATCATATTGGTATGAAAATATTTTGCATTTTCTGATCCATTTTGAATGTCTAATTAAGTTTTCCAAAAGCCAATGCAAAACACTCAAGCTGAAATCCATCAAATATTGTATCATCAATGCCAACTTGTATTGGAAAGATCCTCTTTATATTCTATTACTTTGCTTGACAGAATCAGAGACTGAAGGAATCATTAATCAGTTTCATGTAGGGATATGTGGAGGCTATTATGCTTGGAGAGAAACAGCATACAAAATAATTAGGGTAGGATTCTATTAGCCTACTTTGTTTTCACAAGTAGGAGCAAAAGTCATAGCATGTGTTCCATGTCAGATGTTTGCTGGTAAGCAAAAACTAGCAGGCCTTCCACTAGTTCCATTGGTTTTCTCAGCACCATTTCTTCAATGGGGATTAGACTTTATAGGAAAAATTCATCCAGCTTCAAGTAATCAGCAAAGATGGATCTTAACTACCACTGACTATTTCACCAAGTGGGTAGAAGCATTCCTGTAAGAAATGCCACAAATTCAGTTGTAATCAAATTCATTGAAGAGAACATGTTATCTATATTTGGTTGTCCACAACAAATAGTCACTAACAATGCCACATCATTCAGTAGCATAAAGATGATTGAATTATGCCAGAAATATCAGAGTCTATTGCATCATTCAACTCCCTATTATCCACAAGGAAATGGTCTTGTTGAATCATCTAACAAGGGTTTAGTAAAGCTAATCAACAAAAATTTAGAAGACCACAAGAAAAATTGGGACAGTCATCTGATTTATGGAGTCTGGGAAAATAGGATTTCTCCCAAAAGATCAACAAGTAAATCTCCATTTCAAGTAGTTTATGGAAAAGATGTTATTTTTCCTACAAATTTAGCTTTCCCTGTGCTTAATTTTCTATAATAATCTACTGATGAACTTGATTATTTATCTAGAAGAATAAATCAAATTATTGAATTAAATGAAAACAGAGATGAGATTCAATATAAACTAGGGAAATATCAGAATAAGATGAAGAGTCTTTTTTACAGAAAGTCTAGGGAAAGAGATTTTAGAGAAGGGGATTTAGTCTTAAGATGGGATGCTACGACAGAAGATAAAGGAAAACATGGAAAGTTTGATAATCTACGATTTGGGCCACTCATCATTGCAGAGGTAAAGGGAAACAACACATTATTTCTACATAAATTGGAAGGAAAATTTTCAACGTTGCCTGTCAATGGCAGATTTTTGAAACACTATATCCAATATTGAAGGAGATCCTACATCATCATTGTACATTATCATTCTATTTTACCATTTCAAGTCTGTTTGTTTTCTACAGCAAAGACTCCATAGCCCAAGGAGAAGGCACATGGAACTGCTTGTTATTTACATCCCACAAGGGGAAGCAGTCCCCAACTGGAGCCGATGTTGTAACATTATTTGTTTTTATAAGTTAGCTTAGTAGTTTGAAAAATAAAAATAAAATGTTAAGTTAGAACATGGATGAAAAAAAAAAAATTTAAAAATGTTAGGAAAATTATATTTTTATGTACATCCATGTTAAGATAAAATGTTAGAATAGATTTTCTCTAAAGAAAGAAGACAAAAGAAAAAAATTTAGGGAAGCATGAAATAAAATAATGTGTGAATGCTTTAGTGTTTTAAATAAAATTATGGTTGCTTGTTTAAAATGCGTCGGATACTCAAAGATATTAAAATTTTAATTTATGATATTAAAACCTTCAAAAGGGGGTTTAATTTTCATTTATTGAAGTTGATATATAAGTGCTATCGACCATTTTCAAAAGTGATCGCACGAGAAATAACAGGATCAAAGGATTAACGCGACAACTGTGTTGGACGATCGTAGATCCGGAACCCACCTTAGATCTTATGGCTGAGAGTCACTCCGCGACCCCCCCCCCCCCCCCCCCCCAAGTAAATCCCAAGAAGTCATTGTTTTCCATTAAAGAGGGAAAATTACTAGGTCATATTATTTCAAAAGACAAAATAGTAATTGATCCCAAAAAGTTCTCTTCTATTCAATCATTATCATTACCTATAAATAAGAAAGACATACAAACCTTTTTAAGGAAAATTAGTTTTTGAAAAGGTTTATACCTAACTATGCAGAAATAGTTAAAGACATAACATATATGCTAAAAAATAACCACGAAGTCAAAAGGACCATTCGCACAAGATATACATTTGACCAAATAAAGAAGGCCATTTCTGAAGCCGTAACCTTAGCCAGTCTTAACTACTCTGAGCCTTTCAGGATATTCACTTTTCCTTCTGAAACTACCCTCACTCTTGTCCTTTTGCAGAAGAATGAAGATTATCATGGTCAACCCATAGAATTTTTTAGAAGGTCATGAGGTATGCAGAACTCAGATATGATATCATAAAAAAAAAAGCCTATGCCTTAGTTCAAGCCCTAAAATCTTTTATAATGTATGTCCTCCATTCTACCATTATTGCCTATGTACCTAAAAATGTTGTAAAAATTGTCCTTACACAACCATAAACTAATGGAAGAAGAGGAATATGGATAACTCAAATCCTTGAGTTTGACCTTACCATTAAAACTACCAAGTTAGTAAAGGGACAAGGTTTAGCTAAATTGTTAGTTGAGCCTAATTGAACAATTTTGAGCATAAAATTTGTTTTTTAAGTTTCTGAGAAGCATCCACAAGAACCTTCCTTAAGAATGCAAGGAAAGAATACACAAGAACCTTCTCCTTCAACTCAAATAGTCCTTGTTCACATTGATTAGAATTTTTTATTATCATATTGGTATGAAGATATTGTTCATTTTCTAATCCATTTTGAATTTCCAGCTCAATTTTCCAAAAGCCAATGCAAAATACTCAAGTTGAAATCCATCAAATACTATATCATCAATGCCAACTTATACAGGAAAGATCCTCTTAATATTCTACTATTTTTCTTAACACAATAAGAGATTGAAGGAATCATTGATCACTTTCATGTATGGATATGTGGAGGCCATTACACTTGGAGACAAAAATTATACCAAATACTTAGGGCATGATTCTATTGAACTACTTTGTTTTCACAAGTAGGAGAAAAAGTCAGAACCTGTGTTTCATGTCAGATGTTTGTTGGTAAGAAAAACCCAGCAGCCCTTCCACAGGTTCCAGTGGTTGTCTCAACACCATTTCTTCAATGGGGATTAGACTTTATAGGAGAAATTCATCCAGGTTCAATTAATCAGCACAAATGGATCTTAACTTCTACTGAATATTTCACGAAGTGGGTGGAAGCCATTCCTGTAAGAAATGCTACTGATTCAGTTGTAATCAAATTCATCTATATTTGGTTGTCCACAAAAAAAAGTCACTGATAATGCCACAACATTCAGTAACATAAATATGATTGAATTCTACCAGAAATATAAGATTCTATGGCATCATTCAACTCCATATTATCCAGAAGGAAATGATCTTGCTGAATCATCTAACAAGAGTTTAGTAAAGGTAATCAAGAAGACTTTAGAACAAAAAAAGAAAAATTGGGACAGTCATATGATTTATGCAGTCTGGGAAAACATGATTTCTCCCAAGCTATCAACAGGTAAATCTCCATTTCAACAAGTTTATGGCAAAGATGTTATGTTTCCTACAAATTTAGCTTTCCCCGTGCTTAATTTTCTGCAAGAATCTATTGATGAACCTGATGATTTCTCTAGAATAATAAATCAGATTATTGAATTAAATGAAAATAGATATGAGAATGAATATAAACTAAGGAAATATCATAATAAAATGAAGACTCTTTTTGACATAAAGACAAGGGAAATATATTTTAGAGAAGGGGATTTAGTCTTAAGATGGGATTTTAGGAGAGAAAAAAAGGCAAACATGGCAAGTTTGATAATTTATGGTTTGGGACACTCAAAATTGCAGAGGTAAATGGAAACAACACATTTTTTCTACAGAATTTGGAAAGACAGTTACCAACATTACCTGTCAATGGCAGATTTTTGAAACATTATATCCAGTACTGAATTAGATCCTATATCATCATTGTACATTATCATTTTCTTTTACTATTTGAAAGCCTATTTTTTTTCTACACCAAAGACTCCATAGCCCAAGGATAAGGCACATGGAACTGATCATTCTTCACATCCCACAGGGGCAAGCAGTCCCCAACTGGAGCCGATGTTGTAACATTATTTGTTTTGATAAGTTCGCATGGTGGCTTGAAAAATAAAATAAAAATGCTAAGTTAGAACATGGATGAAAAAGAAAAATTAAAAAATGTTAGGAAAATTATATTTTATTACATCCATGTTAGAATAAAATGTTAGAGTAGATGTGCTCTAAAGAAAGAAGGCAGAAACAAAATGTTAGGGAAGCATAAAATAAAAAAATGTGTGAATGCTTTAGTCTTTTGAGAAATAAAAATATGGTTGCCTGTTTCAATGCGTTGGGTGCTCAAAAATATTAAAATTTTAATTTATGATATTAAAACCTTCAAAGGGGGTTTAATTTTCATTTGTTGAAGTTAATAAATATAAGCGCTTATTGACTTTATTATAAAGTGACTGCACGAGAAATGGTCAGATCAAAGGATTAACGCGACAACTGTGTTGGACCGTAGATATGGAACCCACCTTAGATCTATGGCGGAGAGTCAATTCGCGACCCCCCCCGCCCCCTTGACCATCTCTCATTAATGCGAGGGGGGGAGGAGGGGGGGTCTGAAGTGTGGTTTTAATGGCTGCCCAAATTTCTAATGTGGCGACACCAGAACACTTCGCACCCCCTTTGCCAAAAACCAAAAACCAAGAGGTACCCCCTCCCCCCAGTGAATTCCACCACTAGTTTTTCAATGACCGACAACCATTCCTCCCATGCATGATGACCATTTCCTTCACACCCTCAGCTAACAGATATCCTTCCCATGCCATAACCATTAGCCCACTCTCCAATCATATCCCTCCATGTCATTTGAGCGTTACCATTCAACACTCCACTTATGCCTATTAATCACCCCATTGGCTACTGAACACACTCCTGGAACGTTAATCATCCTTCTATGCATTAATCCCCATCAGATCCATTAACCCCTACAGTCATATCTGAGACCGTTAGTCACATATCGTTAAGTCCTAGATCATGCCCTATAAAACTATTTTCATAGAACCTGATATCAATTTACATTCTCCATTCATTTTTATCACCTCTAAATCCCATCTCAAGCGTTATAATTCCATGATCACTCTCCCTACTTCTAAAACCCTGTCACTTTTTCTCAAACCCGATCTTAAAATCCTTTTTCCATTCCATACCCTGTCAAATATGGCACCCAAGGCAAAAAGTTTAAAAAAAAAATCAACTCCTAAGGGTAAAGCCAAGAAATGGGTGACAAAGGAAGTATAGGTCATCAATATAGTGGCTAAAGTCATCCCAGAGGTCGCCAAACCAGTTGCAGAATACATCTCGATTACAACGCCACAGTTTAACCTCAATCTCGTACCCCTAGCTGATGCATTTTTCAAAGTCGCATACTTCCATTGTGAATTATACTTCTATGAGCTACATATATGGCTAAAACATAAGTGCATAGATAACCAAGACCCTATCAGGTTCTGGGAATCCATGTTTTTCTTTTTTTTTTCATTTCCACAAAGTCATCCTTTTCTTGATCTAATTTCCCAGTGTCAGAAGCAATATGATCCTATAACCATATCAACGGTGGCTCAAAATGGAAAAATTTTGATCACAATATCCCCTGAAACCATAAACCAGATGTTGCTCATCCCTCCATCTAATTCCTTATCCCATATCTCACCTACTTCTCTCATGGATATTTATCACAAACTATCTTTCCCTCAGAGAGCTCAGATATTTGAAATTTTCTTATCTAAGGATGTAGAGTTGCCTAAGAAAAATCCCCCATATGTTAGAAAATTAAATATTACAGAGTAATGAAACACATAAAATATGTAGAAAACAAAAGCACACAAAACACATAAAACCAGAGAGACATAGATATACGTGGTTCACCTAGTTTTGGCTACGTCCACCCTGAACAACTAGTCCTTGCTTTCTATTATCCAGCAAAATGAAAAGATACAACCTACAGCAGATCTGCTATAATATCCTCTATTCTCTCTCTCACAGTCTCCCTATATATTTCTCGCTTAGAGAATACACATACAATACACATCCGCAATACAATACCCTCATACAAGCGAGGGGTTGCCTTCTAGGGAAAAAAAACATAAACTAAACATAACTTCTATCGTCAAATCATCCACCTAATGAAATGCCCAGATTGACTAGAAATTACTATACTTTTACAAGGCAATTTTACATATGTTTTTAGCTTTGAGGGCGTTGCCCCCGAAACCCCCCGCCAGCGGGGCTTCGTAAATTCATAGCCACCCCCCCTGGACCCTCCAAGTAGCGTTTAATCTCAAGTGGCATTGCCGCCCCATTAAAGTATAGGGGTCCAAGACTGTGATACAAAATAAACAAGATAATCAGGCTCCACACCCAACACCATATGCATCCTCCATATTTCCTATAGCATCCAAGCATTTCATCTACCTTGTTTCATACCTGTTAGGATATCGAAACGATGAAATAGTTGATGAACCCATAATGAGGTTCTTATCAATCTTTAGTAATGATAAATCACCATTATTTATGTACAATTACAGCCAATTATTTATTGAGATTATACATGAAAAATTCATGGATTTCACCATACAAGGATTGTTTAATAATACTTTTGTAATTTTTCACATGTTTTTGTTTCAACAGGCAGAAATGTAACCTATCCACTTCAACAAACAAGATGCAGAGGGAGTGAATCAATCAGTGATTCATTGGACAGAATTGGTCAAAGCTTCATCAACAACCACTTCTTTTGTAGAGTTCATAGAATCATTCATACATCTAGTAAGGTAGCTCCTTACAAGTCAATTAGAGCCCATAATTGGAGAAGAGATTAAAAAGATCCTACACCACAGTGAATAAGCTAAGGCAGGTGATTGGTACCTATATAAAAATGACACACAAATCAGGGTATATGGTTGTGAGCTCACACCATATAATCTTCCAAGATATGTACCTATGAGATTTCTCTCCTTAGAGTATATTAGACAAATGTTAAACGTGGACGAGCTACATTTTATCTCAGGAAAGAGAAAATCTCAGTTTAAACTCAAAGCCAATATTGGATCCTTCATCTACAATACCAGAGGAGCTGGCGCTAAAGCAGATGCATTGTTAAAGAAGATGGGTTTTCAACCAAGTTTTACTTGGTCATATGACCCCCATGGATTATTTCTGCTCTGAGAGTTGAACTAAAAAAAAACTTCTTAAACTCATACCTCCTAAGAAGAAATAGAGAAATACATGAACCAAGATGAATGGGTGGAAGGTACTCTCCAGGAGGCAGATGAACAAGTCATTTCAACTTCAAATGTACAGACCCAGTTCCTGATAGTAAGCAATAGAAAAGAGTCAGAGAAGAGCCTCGACATGCCAAGGAAATCATGAAAGAGTTTTTCTTGCAGCATAAAAAGCTGAAGCTTACTTCTACCTTACTTTCAGAGGGAGGACAACGAGAGATAATAGATTTGGGATATACTAAAGTCTTCACATCCACTAGTGTTCCTAATACTTATCCATCAACATCACCTACAAGATAACCACTGGAAATTATCTAGCATTCAGATGTCAACTCTTCTGAAGAGAAAAATATTTTCTCCATATTCCCAGACATCAAGCACAAGAATGAAACATTGGAATCTGATGTTTATATTCAATTATGGAAGAAACTATATACATCATAACATAGGATTCTCACTTCCTTTGAGAGTGACAAAGGAAGGATGCAGATGGCCTTTCTGTAGGCATAAATGCCATTTCCAAAGACCCATGCTGAGTACAAGAAGATTGTCTTCTTTTTTGATGCAAAGAAGAATCACCTAGTTGACCAGATGAATATGAACTTGAAGTCAGGAGAGATGTTATTTTCAACAATGACCACAATAGCCATTTCCAAATTCAAAGAGGCAGTGTCAAATGTTCAATATCAATTGAGGATTGAAAAATTGTCTTCATTGGCTAAAGACAATAGAATGAATTCATTGGAATACATTTTAGTAAAATTTGGGTATGACCCAAAATACTTGAAGGCAGTGGAGGAAAACATTAAAAATAAGAACTCATACATCTCTTATCTATGCAAACAACTCAAGCTACCCTCAACTGAAGACCCATATACTAAGTAGATTGCAGAAAATAAATATAACAATGAGGAGATGCTGAAGTTGATCATTGATCAAAATCTACAAATTAGAAAGATGGAAGAAAAAATTGAAGAATTACTACTGAAGGAGAAATTAGAACTCTAGGTGAATACTGATCCTAATATGACAACTCAAACATCTTCTACAGGTATAGAACCTTCATCAGCTTTAACTACAACTGTTGCAGCAAAATTGGCACATGATTTGGGCATTTAGAAGCAAGCACATGAGAAGTTACAGTAGAGGTTTCAAGTTCTTGAGAAGAATATTAAAAATGATAATTTATATGTAGAGGAAATGCAAAAGACTCATCAGTTAGGACTTAAGATCAAAGAACTAGAGAGTGAATCTCTAATGGAAGCAACTCTGGGTGAAGCTAAGCTAAATATCTAGGAAGAAATTAGCAGGTCTATGTAAGATGTATGGCCATCCATACAGATTATCTTCGAACAACAGGAGCTCGTCACCAAATGCAGAGTAGCCATTGAGGAGAAGAACGAGAATCTCAAAAAGAAGCCAAGTGAATCCATTGGCATGATCAAAGTTCTCAGTTCAAAGAACAGAGAGGATTTGGAACAAATCAACATGTTGGATAGAACTGCAACCATTTTGGAGATAAAGAAAGTTTTGCAGAAAAGAAATTTAATCAACCAATTGCATACCAAATGTGAAGCTTTGAATATTGTTGTTTAAAGGTTTCATACTAAATTTAATTTTTTAAATCATAAAGGACTGCCAGGATTGGTAGTATTAGATGATAAGTTGATTAAATTATAAGATTAATATAAAACATTATACACAATTGCAATAGATACGTTAAAGTTTGTAGGTATGAAAGGACAGAATACAAGGAAATCATTTCTTTAAACTTTGTAGTTTTATTTGATCATTCAACATCAAATCAAACACTTATTCATTCAAAGACCAACTTTTGACAGTTATACTGAACTAGATGAAATCTTCAGGAACATGATGAGTGTAGAAATCCCGAGTCAAGATTAATGGGATAAGTTTTGTGAGACCATCAAGTAAAAGGATGAATTTTACATCATGCCATCACATACCATTTTTGAGGGTCCAGTCAGCAACATCTTCCACCAAAAGGGGCCAAGTCATCAAGAACTTCCAAGAAAATAGAGAAACTTCGTGTTTCTATTTCCTTCTTCTATTCATTCTCTATTGTATTAGTGTAAATCAATTCAAGATATTTCTAAGTTTTTGGAATTAGTATAAATAAATCTCATTTCGAGTTATCAAGGGTTGCACCCTCAGATGAGTGAATTCTGTAAGAAAAAATTGTACAAGTCTTTTTGATCATCAATAATAGAAGAAGGATTCTGAATTTGTCTCATAAAACTTTGTTCCCTCTTGTAAGTTATTTCCAGTTTTCATACATTTTGTCTCTTCATTTGTTTAATTTTTATCAAGATAACTAGGTGAGATTAATTGTGTTTCAGTAATCTTATAATTCCTCTTGAAGTTTATCAATATAAATAATGATTTACTTAACAATTTGTTGATGTAAGTCCCTTTCATTTATAAATTGTTAGCATCTTAATAATGTTAAAATATATTTTGTTGAACTTTTAGACAGTGTTTAAAGGTTTTCAAGCTTATGACTTATTGAATTCAATCTGAATATTTGATAATCATATCTTCTTACATAAATCTACTTAATCATTTTAGAAAATCTTAATCATTGTGTTAGATAAACAAGCAACCCTTACTTGTAATTATTGATATTATCTGGAAGATTTAATAAATAAATGTTTGCTAAAAGTTATCTTATACATTGGTCCTCCAAAATTAAAAAACATAAACAAAACATTATATATTCTTTGGCATGATTATTGACCACAATTATCTCAAAGGACAACAACAATTTAACACTGCTTCCAGGGAATGAATTTGATTTGTTTTCCCTCAGACAACGATAAAATCGTATTCCTTTAAGGTGACTAAAGGTTTAGTTAGGTCAAAATATCTCGCCTGGTGACTCCAGTGTGACCAAACTAGCTCCTTCAAAGCACACCAAATCTCGATCTCACTCTAAGATTGTCCAACCCTTATTAGATCCAGAGATACTGGTAAGTAGAGCTTATTTTATAAGAAGGCATCACACCCCTTCTTCTTCTATTCCTCAATAGGATATCAATTTAATTCCTGATCCTTTCATGTTTGCACCTATTCCTTTAGAATCATAAGGCATACCTCACAGATTGCATGAGCTAGTATCTAAAGGAGTGGATTTTCAATCAGCCTTGTTAGCTCGTTATTTACAGTCTTATAAATTACCTTAGGAACCTTCTGAATCTCCTATATGAGAGCAGGATTTGGATCTAAACTTTCCTGGATTCAAACCTACTAATTTCATTTCCCCCGTTACATATTCTGCACCTTGTACTTCACACCAACCAGAATATCTCTATTCTCTTTATTCCAATCCTTTATTTGAACCTATATAAGGACAAGAAGAAGTTCAAAAAATGGTTATTAGAACCCCTTTAAGGTCTCGAAGAAGGTCTTCCATCCCATTTCATTCTCCTCCTCATTATCCACCTCATTCCTCACCTCCATCCTCTCCATCTTCACCTACACATTCTACTTCTTCCTCTTCGACTACTAATACTCATTCCTCTACATCAACGTCTTCAAGTATGGTTGGTTTTAGACTAATTGTACAAGCAATATATGCCCATATTTTATTTCGTGCTATCCTTAATGATTTTCATCTAGGATATATAAAACACCTTCATATATTTAAGGATGAAACTGGTTTATCAGCAGAAGACCATCTGGCATCATTTCTGGATTTTGTAGATAACATGAACATAGAACATGAAAATTTTCATATGAGATTATTTGTGCAATCCCTAGAATGAAATTTTAGGATTTGGTTTAGGCAGTTACGAGTTGATTCTATTATATCATTGCAAGAATTAACTAATATCCTTAAAAATAAATGGTGAGTGAAAAAAGACCCTGTGTATTTCTTAATTGAATTTGAAGAACTAAAAATAAATTTTGGAGAACCACTTGTTGATTTCATCAAAAAATTTAATAAAATTTACCACAAAATGCCTCATGATTGTAAACTTCCTGTTGTAGTAGCTAAGGTTAGATTTGCAAAGGCCTTTGAGGATGAATTTGTTGTCATGTTGAGATAAAGGACACCCCAAACGTTAGAAGAGATGAAAAATAATGCTATAAAGGTTGAATCAAATAGGCCTGCATCGACGAAGTTAAAAGCTAAAGCTGAAAAATTCCCAAAAGAAATTAAATCAAATCAGGAAGCTTCTTCTTCTTCCTCTAAGTCTAAAAATGAAGATGCAAAAATAGATGAAGTCACATCAATTATTAGAAACCTATCAAATAGGACTTCAAATATTGAAACTCAACCAAGAAGAGTCCAACAAACTATTTCTAGTCCCCAAACACAGGGAAAAATTCTTCAGAGGCCTCATAATGACCAAAAAGTACCAACACCATTGCTGATTGATGATCAACAACCTGATGAAAATACTTTATCTATCACTGAAGATATTAATAACATATATCATTCATCCCTTTAGACTGCCATTGTTCCTGTCCCCCAAAGTCAAACCCCTCAAGAAGACCAAGATACTTCTCAGGTTTCTAAATATCAAGCTTTTTCTAAGCCTATGATTGCAGAAGTCAATAGAAGATATGAATTAAGACATAGATATGTGTTGAGGCCTCATAATTCCACTACAGAAACATGGGGGAAAACCACCCAGTCCAGACCTTAAAGTAGCTCCTTTTCTGTTTGGTGTAGTGGCTCCGACTGGGGATAATAGGACCAGTTTCCCAATAAGGATGATTTTGAGGGTGTGTGATTATATGGCATGCAAATGGAAAATTATTTTAATCTATCTTGTGCGTCTATATAAAATATTTATTCTACTATATAGTCAGGATGTTTCTTCCTTTATGCGATCTAAAAATATATCCTTCAACTGTTAGTAATATAGATCATTTAACAGTTGAAAGAGATGAAAATTAGTTTGACTAGAATAATTGTGAAAAATATATCGCATTGAAATGTGTGATTATACATTCAATAAGAAACTACAGAAAAATATTAGAACGGAAGTGCATGTAACATTCATCTATAACAACATTTCAAATATATAATGCAATAAAAAGATGATTGTCAATATATAAAGTAAGACTTAATACAAGTGAATAAAAGTACCATATGTACGAAGTTCTACTCAAGTAAACTGACAGTAATTGATCCGCTCCTTCTCACTTTCAAGAAATTTAAAGAGTACAACAGTGCAACATCAGTTAAAAAACTTTAATTGTCAAAAGATAAAAGATGTGTTCCATTAATTCATCAAAGAATTCACAAACTTACAATAGTGCATTATTTGCAAATGTTATTTAAAAATTTATAGACCCCTCTCTAAATGCATGAGAGGGGTTTAAATACTAAACTAACTATGTTCTAAAATATATTATTACAAAATTAAAGGGAAGTTTCGAATAACTGTCCTCATAAGACTAACTTAAACTACAATCTAGGAAAATAAAATAACAATTTTGATTTATGAATTCCACCCTTTCTTCTGGATTTGGTCATGAAGTTGAAAAATATCTATCATAGGCTAGAGTTGAGCTAGCTGTGAAATCCTCGATTTGACCTATCCCTTGAATACTGCGTTTGAAAGTACTGGTTGCGATCTTTTTGTTGAATCTATTAAGGATTGCAGAATCTGATACTGACGATAAGGTTTGATCAAAAAATTCCAATAATTTTCTTGATCAAACTTATTTACCTTTTTAATTACTTCATCATGTGTGTCTTCTTTCTGCTTCCACTATGTTTCTAGTTTTTTCACTTCTGAGAACACTTCAGACCTGTACTCTTTGAGAAGTTCTGCTTTCACTAGCTGTTCACATGCAAATTCAATAATTTCATTTGATAATTTTGATTTTTTCACTGTTGCTTTCTCTGCTTGCTTGATTTTTTCTTCCTAATATTTGAATATGATCTCCTTATGAAATTTATCTACCTGAGGTAGATTAGCTTCCTTTCATGAGTTTTATGCTTTCCATTGAATGTGTTAACTAATTCTATTTTCGAGTCTTTCACATTCAAGTTTCTAGATAGCTATTTTCTCAATCAGTATTTTATTTGAATCACAATAAGAGTGAATAATAGAATCTTGATGACAAAATATTTCTCGTTCTTTCTTTAACTTAGCATTTACATCCAATGCTTCTTTTATGAATTGCTCTAGTTGTGGTTGGCTCTATAACCTGGTCATTGTTGTTTCTAGTTGTGCTTGTTTCTAATTGATTTCTGCTTGATGCTGCAATTTGAGACGCTCAAAATCCTTTTGAAATTGGGCCATTCTTGCTTTGATTTGCTCACTGGTATTGGACTTTTCTTGATTTAATAGCTTCTCTAGTTATTGTACTTTGGCTTCCTTTCATCTCATCAACACTCTAACCTTAGTATATTTATCAATGGTGGCAATAGCATATGCCCCTGAATACTGTGATAATTTAGTTAGATGTTATGTAGGGTCATCTAAGGAATCCTTCCATAATACGTCAACTAATTCATCTGTGAGGTTTGAGACTCTTTCATCAGTTCTTCTCCTTTTGTTCCTTTTAACTACAACCTTATAGTTAGTATTTTAGAAGATGTCCAGTGAATGAATTTCTTCAACTTGTAAAATTATTTTTCTGTAGGGTAGGCCAGTATGATCTCTCAATCATGAGTTTCTGGAACTTTTTGTAGTGGATTAATAGTTTCCACTATCTTCTGAGAATGTTCAGGTGTCGGAAAACTAGTTTCTTAATCAGTACTAGGATTAGCTTTGGAAGTTTTTATTGCTTCAGAAAAATCCTCCCATTCGCTACTAAAATTCTTTGTTTGTGACTTTTCAAACTGATCTAGTGTGTCACGCTTCTGTTGAACTTCTTGAGAAGTTTACTCCCTTCCATTACTTTCTTTTTTCTCCTACATCTCTATCTCTTAGACCACTTGATCAATTATCTTTTCTGGGCTATCCTTTCAGGATTTAGATTCATTTTCAAAGTGTTCTCAGTTGTGATATTGATGCTCTGATTGACTTGATTCATCCTTAGAAATGTATTTTGCTTCATTATCCAAGCTGATACTTGGAGTAGGTATGTTGACATCTTAAATAGTTAATAAGTTGAGAGGAACTCTCTCCATTCCCTTATTTCTATATATCTGGAACTCTTCCAAATCATCTTGGCTCAGTTGGCTTGATGCAAACTTGGTTATATTTGAAAACTTTTCGATGCCTTGGAAGAGATCATCAAATCCATCTATTTCCTTTACAAAAGGCTTCATTTTGAGCTCTGTAGTGTAATTTTCATTACATCATTTGGATCATATAGCCTTTTTGGCATTACTTCCAATTTCAATAGATTAATTTTCGAAAACTCCTTGTAGGTATGGCCAATATCAAAATGTGTAAGAGTGTCACACTGTACATGGAAATTAGGCCAAATGACCTTTTTATCATCTTTCAACTGCTTAGTAATACCATTAACAAGATGATAAGCTATCTCTCATGCAAGAAACCTATCAGGAACATAATACGGTGGGACGTGAGGAGAATCATAACTCCTAAATACACTGACATATCTAAAATTATCCTCTTCAAACCATCTAGCTACAGAAATAATATCTGCGCTAGCCTCTTCAAAAACCCTAGGGGCCTTCTTATTGAATATCATTTGGTGCATAGGCAATATGAATCCATAAATTTTTTTATAAAAATGTGGGTGGAAGTCTGAATCCCAAAGGCATGTGTTGTAAATGTGGATTGGGGTAGGGCCTTGGGTAGTCCATTTCCATCCCTTGGTAGGACAACTAGAAGAAAATCAGATTGCGTCCATGACATAGGCAGACATATAAAAGGGAGGTATCTCTCTAGATGAAACACTCCTTTTATTCCTATACTCTGTGATGTGTTTGGCTAAACTATCAGATAGGATGTTTTCCCAATTCAAAATTAAGGAATTGACAATTGCGTCAATCAATGGAATGCAAACTATTGAAAACCTAGTGGTACGAGGTTTGGAAAACAATCTACACAACATACCGACAACAATAAAGTAAGGGGAAGGAATTTGGGCAATTGGCTACATACCGATTTTGTCTTGCTTCAAATTTCCCTAGTCTTCCTTCCATTCTTTGATGACTTTCATGAGATCTATATGTTCAGCTCTAAAGCTTTATAGAAAAGCATTTTCATACTTCTCCTGCGGGGAGGGTAGATGGTATGTTGCTTGTAAATCTTCTACCCTGAAAGACCCTATGTTTTCTCCCTTTGAATCTTTGAATTTCTTGTCAGCTATGTTTAAGTGTTCAATTACCGACTTAACCATGTCAATGTAAGGGAGAATTTTCGGCCTTGTGGCTACCTTGTGGACAAATGAACATGCAACATCGAAGTAGGTCGAGTCTGAAGTAGATGTCGTGCTTGTTGTGGAGACTTTGGTTATTACCTTTGGATTTTCATCTTCAAATAGTTTATACATTGTTTCCCATGATGAAATTTCACAATCCTTGTTGCCAGTGGTATTTGAAAATAATGGAGACATGTCTGATTCTTTGGTAGGCAACACTTGAGAAATATCTTTGCCCTTTTTTCTCATTTCAATCTTTCTTAATCTGTTAAATGGTTTCCTGATTTCAAGTAAACAGGGAGAGCATTAAAATCATAGAGAACAGAGAGTCAAATCCGTTTTTCATACCAAACATACACAAATAGATATGAATCTTTGAAATATAACAAAAATCATCAATAATAATTTCAAAATCAAATCTCCTACACCTTCACATGAAATATCCATCAATTAAATTTAATCCATTAGATCTTGAATTTCGTTTTGATATGACATAATTTATTTCACATGCTCGAGAAATTAAATGTCGTTAATTTTCACATCGTCGTATATAAATTTTACTACTTGTAATGTTTACCCGTAAATGCTGTGAAATATGATGTGCGCAAACCACATATCGCAACTTTTATGCGATAATGATTTTTTTTTACGGTTAAGTTATGAAAAATGTAAATTGCGCATTTAAAAAATCAAGCGGCGATGCTTTAATAAGACTTTAGAAATTTTATTTTTGTTGCTTTTTTTACTCGACAGGTCCGTGCAATCACACATATATCGAATTGTTTTATGAGTTGGTCATTTTAAATAAGGTGCGATGAGATAAAGAGAATATAATAATAATTGATTTTTTTTTCAAGATTTGAAAACATAACTTCGAAAAAATGTTAGCGCATTTCGCAACTCACATAACTTAGATGATTGTAAGCCTTTTTAAGTTGTAAGCTATTTGATTTGCGATGCGCTAAAGGAATAAAGCAGAAAACTTAAAAGAAAACTTTTATTTCCTAAGTTTTTTGTTTTTAAAGCTAAAAAGAAATTTCCTATTAATTTCTGAAGGGTCCCCATTTATTAAAATAAATGGGCAGTGCTGTATAGCACAACAATTGGCCATTAACTTGGGAGAAACATATATCTCTAACTAACTTTTTGAAATTTCTAAAACTTTTTTGAAAATAAAAATAGTTGCAAGAATGAATTTCAAACAAATAATATCTTACTAAGCAATGAAATTTATCTTATTTACTATTCATAAGAATCCCTCTTTTAAATATATAAGTATGAAAATCTATATCAGTCTTTACACATTTCAAAAAGATAAGTAGGTGGCTCTTACAGATCATATTTATAAAAATTTACTCTTTTATCATAGGTAGAGGCTCTGTTCCAATAGGAAATTTAAGCTTTACAAAGGGTTACCTTTTACCCAGCAATGATTCATTATCCCATCGAGTGTTTCTTACAATTTTCAAAAATAAAATCTAATTTTTTGAAACTTTTCTTTTTTGTATCATATTCTTATTTACTTAAAAGCCATTTTCTTAGCTTGGTAACTAAATGATGGGAATTCCATTCACTAGTTGTAATTAAATTGATCAAGTTGTCTCTTGATGAGACCCCTTGTCCTCTTGATATAATCTCAAGTCATTACCCTGTTTTGGTAGGCAGTAATGGTAATGTCTATTCAAATATTTCCCTATGAACATGGTAAACAATCTCTTGATGAGACTTTTTACCTTTTACGTTTTTCTAATTATAATCGTTTTTGAATTTCTTTCAAAAATTTATAATTTTTCCCACATGGAGTGAATCATTGGTCCTTTTGAGGATTCTAGATGATAATGTCAAGTTTTAGATTTCGTTTTTGTAAAAGAGTCTTTACTATGTTAAAGATTCTTTTCTTGACTGATAACAGAATAATTAGGCTATATAAGGATGAGAGTTCATCAGAGAATAAATAATTTCAATGAAATTACATCTTTCAGTGAAAATAAAATCTATTTGTCTTTCAAATATTATGATTGTTTCTGTTCGCCACCAATAAAATTTGTCATATCAAATGGTGGCTAAATCATTTTTGGAGCCTTCAAGAAACAAGTTTTATTTCTAAAAATGTTATCTATTGAAGACTCATGAAGACATCATGCCCTGTGTTTAATCTTCATTGTTGTTTCCCTTTCAAAGTCTGAAATTCTGCGGTTTTCATGAAGAAGAAACTACTGCAAAATCGTTTTTTCCCTTCCCCCCACTTCAAAACTAACCTTCATTTTATTCCCTCTTTTCCCTATGAAATTCTTCTATTTTTCATGTATTCCTCTTTCCCCTTCACAAAATCCCTTTAACAAAGTTTAAAACTCATTTTTAAAGTTTTCCGAAACCCCCAAAATCCATAAAAAACTTTGAAAAATTTCATAAAAATAATCCTTTTTGTCTTACAGGCCTAAACCCCTTTGGCCTTATCCTCTAGCCCATTTTTCTGCATAAATCCTAGGGCTAGAACCTAGCGCTAAACCCATCGGGCGCTATCGCATCGGAAATTTTCTAATGGGTAGATTGAAAAGCCCGACCTTTTTCTTCCGATCCAATGGCCCTTCTACATATAAGCCATGGGCCTATTACTTTCCATATAAACCAACGGCCCCGCAAACGGGTGCCAAGCCATTTCATATATATGACCCGCCTCAAGCCATCAAAACCTTTGTTTTTTTTCATTAAATTTTTGGTTTTATGTATTATAACATGGTCCCGCTGGTTCATTGGTCGGAGCCCTTCTCCGCCGTTGATCTTGGACCAATCCGATGGTCATTGCAATATCGCATCGGAAAAATTCAAAGGGCGCGTTTCATATTGTTTTTAGCCACCCCCGATTGCTGATCCCCAATTGATTACTAGCCGTTGGATCTATCCGCCACATCTCCGATCTGACGGCCCTTATTCGCTATAATCATAAGCCTTTCTCCCCGCCTGAACTCCTCCGATTCACCCCCCATCGTCGGTCTGATCTACAGATCCGATGGCCTGCATCACTCCCAATCAAAGTCATTCCTCCACCTCTGTTGGGTCCCCGATTGAATATCTGTCATTGATCTTAAGCCGATCAATGGCCTGTGCTCAATCGCATCGGCAATCTCCATTGACACAGTTTAATGTTTTGTTTTTCCCCTGCCGATTGCATACCTCCGATTACGTCTGGGTCGTCCACGTGTCCATATCAAATGGTCCGGATCTTCTCTCGCCTCCCTTTGTTATTTTCATTCCCCCGCTTCATAATTTTCTTATCCAATCCCCGTCATTGATCTCTACAGATCAACGGTCTATATTAACTCCGAAGGGCCTGCCTCCTGTGGGTCCTGCCCTCCATGGATTCAATCTCAGCCATCCATTTCATTCCTCCAATGGCCTAGATTAAATCCAACCCACCTGTTTCCGCCTGCACATCTTTTCAAAATTTCCCTCACTCTGTGTCATTATATCTGAGACCCCAGATCCAATGGTTGATGCACGTTTTCGCATAAATTTAAGCGCGAAGATTAATTTCCCGAAGGCATCACAATATAAGTGGTTTCAAAAAGCCACGTGTCGAGCGGGGACACGTATCACGTTCGAAAAGGTAAAACCACCTACCCACCCTTCTGTCGCGCGAAACCCGTGGTTTTCATTCTTGAAACCTCTCTTCCCCCATTTACATTATGATCTATCGTGTTCTTCCTCAGCCCTCAGATCATTTTCGTGTTGTTCATCTCCCTCTGCCTTTTCAAAAGGGCTTCTCAAACATACAATCTCCACCATTGATCTCATGGGCCGATCTCATATGACGGCCCACGATTATCCTGAACCCCTAATTTTATTTTAACCATATTTCCTCTTCCAAAGGGTTTTTCACCTCATTTCTTCACATTTTTTGACCTCATTTCTTCACATTTCTTCACTTACCAAGTATGCACCAAATTTTGCTATCACAAAGAGCAACAAAAAATGAAATGGAAGTTTTGAAGAAAGGTGTGGAAATTAAGATGGATGGTTTGAAGAAAGGCATGGAAGCTAAGATGAATGGTTTGGAAGCTAAGATGGAAGGCATGGTAGTGGGCATGGAAGCTATGATCGATGACATGGAAGCTATGATCGATGAAAAAATGGAAAACATGAAGAATGATATAAAAGTAGACATCAAAGGTTTGGAAAAGTTGATACAAGAAATGTTTCCTAATGGAGAAAATATAGTAAAGGAAACTCATTATGAGAAAAAACTAAATGTTAATCATGATTTCATAAACTCTAATGTTGGATGGAAGAACCACCATATTCCAAAGAGAGATATGAGGAAGTTTGATGGCAAGGATCCCATAACATGGATACTATAGATGGAGAAATATTTTGATCTCAATAATGTGAAAAACACACAAAAGGTACGCATTGCAACTTTACATTTAGAAAAAAATACATTTGTATGGTATCGATGGCTTTTCTTCCATAAAAAAATTGTCACTTGGTCAATTTTTGTGGAGGAAATGATAACACATTATGAGGATACAAAAAGAAACACCTTCTTTAGCCAATTGATAAATCTTAAACAAAAGGGTTTAGTGGCAGAGCACATTGAGGACTTCCAAAAATTGAATATAATGATAACTGATATTCCAGAGGAACATAGGATTGATGTCTTCATAGGGACTTTAAAGGATAACATCCAACATGAAGTTCACATTTGGGAACTTGATTCATTGGAAAAGGAATTCAGGTTGGCAAGAAAAATTGAATGTAAAATTATGGCAACAAGGAAGCGTACCACTCACATATATAAATATGGAAGTGTTGCTACTCGTATACTTCCATAACCTACAAGGTTGACACCAAAATAATTGGAAGAAAAAAGAGAAAAAGGGCTTTGCTACAGTTGTGATAGAATATACACTAAAGGTCATAAGTGTGCTGAGAAGAAATTATTTTACATAGATTGTGAAGAGGAAGAAGAAAAGGAACAAGAATCTTCAAAAGAATAGGATATACACCAGGAACCAACCCTAGAAGAGGAAGAAATGAGTCTGATCATATCGTGTAATGCATTGGCAGGAATTACCACTCCTCAAACTCTCAAGATAGAAGGACATATCAAGAAGAAAAAGGTAATAGTTGTAGGTTTAACCCTGTAAAAAAATTATCTACAAACGAATATTAAAGAAAGAAAATAAACAATAGCGAGAGCATAAAACATAAAATAGATATACACAGGGATTTTCCCCTGGATCCCAAATCGGGACGACCAACTTGATTTTTCATTATATTCCTTTTAGTGTTACAACACATATACATACATGTCGAAGCATACATAAACCCCAATCCATTAACCCTGGATTAGAACATAATCATAGTTGCCTTGACCAGATCTACAAAATACCACGAGCTGAAAACCATCATGCCCCAAAACCATGTACAAACCCAAGCACAAAGCCATGGGTGAGTCTTCCCACCGAAAAATAGGGTCCAAAATATTTTTTTACCGAGGCGCTTCCCAGGACCCTGAACAGGGGGGGGGCTACCAGCCCCCCTGTGGCCTTCCTGCTATGCCCTTTGCAATGTACAGTATGCACTATCGCCACCCCTGCTGTGCTCGACGCAACGTACAGGGTGCACTACCCCCCCCCCCCCCCCCATGTGTGACTAGTCGTGGAAAGAATATAACACATACCCAACAATAGTGTTGATTGATTCGGGTAGTACCCATAATTTTATTCATTTTAAGGTAGCCAAGGAATTGAATTGATTCCTATACCCAGCACCAAAATGTCAAGTGATGGTTGCAAATGGAGGAATTATAAATTGCTCTGGAAAATTCCATAATATCAAGCTAACAAATGGGAAATATGTATTAAATAGTCAAATTCTTTCCATTCCTATGGGAGGTGTTGATGTTGTATTAGGAGTACAATGGTTACAATCTTTGGGGATGGTAGCTTTTAATTTTCAAGAATGTTTCTTGAATTTTTTCTCAGAAGGAAAGGAATTTGAATTACAGGGTATCGCGGGGAAGTTGGGAAAGGTAATAAGCTCTAATGTCATGACAAAGCTTCTGAAGAAATAACAATGAGGAGTAATTGCACACATTAGGGGAATTTTGAGGTCTAAAATGGGCCTCCTAAGGAAATTATAAAAATAATAGTGGAAAAAATAAAATAATATTTGATTACATCATCAAATTTTAGAGGGAAAAAAGAAAAAAATACTTTTTCAACTCGTATTTTGAACTTATCTCCCTAAGGTTTTACTCAAATTTCGAGACGAAATACTCGTTCGGTGTAAAATTTAATTCCCCTTCCAAGGAGTACGCATGTTGCATACTTTTGATGGACTCTTCTACACAAAAAATTAGAAATACATGAAAAACGTGATTGCAATCATGTTTTTCCATGTATTTATAATTTTTCGTGTAGCAAGGTGCATCAAAAGTATGCAACATGGGTACTCCTTGGATGAGGAATTAAATTTTTCATCCAACGAGTCCGCCCGCTCGAAATTTGAGTAAATCATTAGGGAGATAAGTTGAACATACGAATTGAAAAAGTAGTGTTATTATTTTATTTTTTTTAATATTTTTACTTTTTTACTCCAAAAATGGTGAATCATCCCCCATGGTTGATATCATCATCTTGAATCCTATTGGTTCTCATAAATTTTATTTTGGTTGTATATTTTTCTTAGGAGGCCCATTTTAGACCTCAAAATTCCCCTAATGATTATGCTCACTAGAAGTTCCAACCTCAAAATCAGCTATTTCTACAGATCTCCAAAAAGTCTTGGACAATCATTCCAAAGTGTTTGGAAATCCCAAAGGACTCCCACCTATTCATGACCATGATCATGATATTCATTTTATTCCAGGAAGTGTTCCTCCAAACATCAGGCCTCATAGATATCCTTATGTCCAAAAGAGTGAAATTGAACATATGATTGCAGAAATTTTAGAGGCTAGTATAATTCAACCTAGTCAAATTTCTTTCTCTGCTCCAGTAGTACTAGTGCACAAGAAGGATGGATCATGGCGCATGTGTTAGGATTATAGGGAGCTTAATAAGCTCACCATTAAAGATAAATTTCCCATTACTGTGATTGATGAATTATTCGATGAATTACCTGGAGCACTTATCTTACCAAGTTGGATCTTCATTTAGGATATCATAAAATTAGAATGAATATTAAAGATATTCCGAAAACAACATTTTCAACTCTTTAGGGTCATTATGAATTTTTGGTCATGCATTTTTGCCTTACCAATGCATCTTCTACATTTCAAGGGTTGATGAATTCCATTTTCAAACCCTTCTTTAGAAAATTTTTGCTAGTATTTTTTGATGATATACTAATCTACAGCAGGTCTTTGAAGGATCATGTTCAACATGTCGATAGGGTGCTCAAACTATTGCAGGAGAAACAATTATATGAAAAATCATCCAAATGTTTCTTTGGAGTACAAGAGGCAGAATATCTGGGTCATATTGTATCTCATGACGGTGTTAAGGTAGACCCTAACAAAACTAAAGCCATTAAGTAATGGAAATTCCCCGCAACCATAAAGAAGTTGCAAGGATTTCTAGGTTTAACAGGGTATTATCACAAGCTTGTTAGGAATTATGGGAGAATAGCAACACCTATAACAACATTATTGAAGAAAGGTGCATTTTCATGGACTCCTGAAGCAACTAAGGCCCTTGAACATCTTAAAGAGGCAATGTGCCTAGCACCGGTCTTAGCTACACCAAACTTCACAAAATCCTTTATTGTGGAATGTGATGCCTCATGAAATGGAATTGGTGTTGTTTTAATGCAAGAAGGAAGACCCATTGCTTTTGAAATTCATCCAATCAAAGGAAAGTATTTACAGAAATCTATTTATGAAAAGGAAATGTTAGCAATGCTACATGCACTAAAGAAATGGTGACCTTACCTAATGGGAAGACAATTCAAGGTAGAAATTGATCATGATAGTCTTAAACACTTTTTGGAACAAAGACTATATTTAGAAGAGCAACAAAAATGGGTCACAAAGACGTTGGGTTATGACTTTGAAATAATCTACAAAAAAGGGAAGCTAAATGTTCTTGCAGATGCACTCTCAAGAAACAATGAAGAGGTGGAAGCATTTCTTTGTGCCAATTCTATTAGCCAACCAGATTCGATAACCAAAGCAAGGGATGAATGGAAGAGGGATGAAGAAGTGTGGACACTCATTCAAAATTTTCAGCAAGATCCTAGTACATCTGATACATTTATTTGGAAAAAATATTACTTATGGTACAAAGATCTATATATTTGTAAGAATTCCCAAATAAAACAAAATATTCTTTTGGAATTGCACACTTCTCCTTTAGGAGGACACTCGGGATTTTTAAAAACTTACCACAGGGTGGAGAAATAATTTTTTTGTGATGGCCTTAAATTTGATATTCAAAAGTTTGTGGTGGAATGTTTGGTTTGCGAGCAAATAAATTTGAGACAATTAAGATCTCGGGTCTTCTACAAACTTTATCCATTCCAATTCAATGTTGGGAGGAGATTTCAATGGATTTTATTACATGTTTACCTAAGTCTGAAGGAAAGAGTGTCATCATGGTGGTAGTTGATAGACTTACCAAGTATGCACACTTTTGTGCATTATCTCATCCATTTATCTCATCAAAGCATTCACAAACTTACAATAGTGCATTCTTTGCAAATGTTTTTGAAAAAATTCTAGACCCTTCTCTAAATGCATGAGAGGGGTTTAAATACTAAACTAACTATGTTCTAAGATAGATTATTACAAAAATATAGAGGAAATTTCAAACAACCATCCTCTTAAGACTAACTTAAACTACAATCTAGGAAAATAAATAACAATTTTGATTTATTAATATTTCCCTTTCTTCTAGATTTGGTCACGAAGTTGACAAATATCTATCATAGGCTTGACTTGAGCTAGCAGTGAAATCCTTGATCTGACATGTCCCTTGAATACTACGTTTGAATGTAATGGTTGCGATATTTTTGTTGAATTTGTTAAGGTTACAGAATCTGATATTGATGATAAGGTTTGATTAGAAAATTCCAAAATTTTCTTGATCAAACTTATTTTCCTTTTTAATTACTTCATCCTATGTGTTTGTTTTTCGCTTCCACTGTGTTTCTAGCTATTTCACTTTTGAGAACACTTCAAACGTGTATTCTTTGAGAAGTTCTCCTTTCACTAGCTCTTCACAGGAAGATTCAATAATTTCATTTGATAATTTTGATGTTTTCGCTGCTTATTTCTCTGCCTTCTTGATTTGCGCTTCCCAATATTTAAATAGGATCTCCTTATGAAACTTATCTACCTGAGGTAAATCATCTTCCTTTCCTGAGTCTGATAGTTGCCAAAGAATGTTTTCACTGATTTTCTTTTCGAGTCGTTCACATTCAATTTTATAGATAACTATTTGTTGGATCAGTATTCTATCTGAATCACAATAAGAGTCAATAATAGAAGCTTTATGACAAAATATTTCCTGTTCTTTATTTAGCTTAGCATTTACATCCAATGCTTATTTTATGAATTTCTCTAGTTGTGGTTGAATCTGTAACTTGGTCATTGATGTTTCCAGTTTTTCTTGTTTCTCATTGATTTAGGCCTAGTGCTGCAATTTAAGACTCTCAAAATCCTTTTAAAATTGGGCCATTCTTGCTTTGATTTCCTCACTCATATTGGATTTTTCTTCATTTAATAGCCTCTATAGTTCTTGTACTTTGGCTTCCTTTTTCCTCAGAAACACTCTGACCTCAGTAGCTTTATCAATGGTGGTAGTAGCATATGCCCCTCTATACAATGATAATTTAGTTAGATGTTCCATAGGGTCATTTAAGGAATCCTTCCATAATACATCAATTGATTCATCTGAGATGTTTGAGACTGTTTCATCAGTTCTTCTCCTTTTTTTCCTCTTAACTATAGCCTTATAACTAGGACTGTAGAAGATGTCTAGTGAGGGAATTTCTTCAACTTGTAAAACTATTTATTCTCTAGGGTAGGCCGGTATGATCTCTCGATCATGAGTTTCTGGAACTTTTTGTAGTGCATTAAAAATTTCCACTGTTTTCTGAGAATGTTCAGGTGTCTGAAAACTAGTTACTTGATTAGTATTGGGATTAGCTTTGGGAGTTTTTATTGCTTTAGAAAACTCCTCCCATTTACTACTAAAATTCTTTGTTTGCAACTTTTCAGACTGATCTAGTGTGTCATGACTTTGCTGAACTTCTTGAGAAGTTGAATTTGTTCCATTACTTTATTTTCGCTCCTACATCTCTATCTCTTGGACCACCTGATCAATTATATTTTTTGGGATATCCTTTCTAGATTTGGATTCATTTTCAGAGTGTTTCTAATTGTTATATTAATGCTTTGATTGACCTGATTCATCATGAGACATGTCTTTTGCTTCATTATCCAAGCTGATACATGGAGTAGGCCCGTTGACATCTTAAATAGTTAATAAGTTGAGAGGAACTCTCTCCAGTCTCTTATTTCTATATATTTGAAATCCTTCCAAATCATCTTGGCTCTGTTGGCTTGATGCAAACTTGGTTATATCTGAAAAATTTTCCATGCCTTGGAAGAGATCATCAAATCCATCTATTTCCATTACAAAAGACTACATTTTGAGCTGTGTAGTGTAATTTTTAATTACATCATTTGGAACATATAGCCTCTTTGGAATTACTGCCAATTTCAATAGATTAATTTTGGAAACCTCCTTGTAGGCGTGGCCAATATCAAAATGTGCAAAAGTGCCGCATTGTACCGAGAAATTAGGCCAAAATACCTTTTTAGCATATTTCAGTGGTTTAGTGATACCATTAACATGCTGGTAAGCTATCTCTCATGCAAGCAACCTATCATGAACATAATACGGTAGGACATGGGTTGAAGCATAACTCCCGAATACTCTAAGATATGTAAAATTATCCTTTACAAACCATCTAGCCATGGAAATAATATTTACGCTAGCCTCTTCAGAAACCCTAGGGGCCTTCTTATTGAATATCATTTGGTGCATAGACAATATGACTCCACAATTTTTTTTATAAAAATGCAGGTGGAAGCCTACCTGAGGTATATCAGCTTCCTTTCCTAAGTCTGATGCTTGGCATTGAATGCGTTCACTAATTTTCTTTTCGAGTCTTTCACATTCAAGTTTCTAATAGCTATTTGCTCGATCGGTATTTTATTTGAATCACAATAAGAGTCAATAATAGAATATTGATGACAAAATATTTCATTTTCTTTCTTTAACTTAGCATTTACATCCAAAGCTTCTTTTATGAATTTCTCTAGTTGTGCTTGGCTTTGTAACCTGGTCATTGTTGTTTCCAGTTGTGCTTGGTTCTCATTGATTTCTTCTTGATGCTAAAATTTAAGATTCTCGAAATCCTTTTGAAATTTGGCCATTCTTGATTTGATTTGTTTCTTCATTTAATAGCCTCTCTAGTTCTTGTACTTTGGCTTCCTTTTGTCTTAGCAACACTCTAACCTCAGTAGCTTTATCAACGGTGGCAGTAGTATATGCCCCTGAATACTATGATAATTTAGTTAGATGTTCCATAGGGTCATCTAAGGAATCCTTCCATAATATGTCAACTGATTCATATGTGAGGTTTGAGACTGTTTCATCAATTCTTCTCCTTTTGTTCCTCTTAACTATAGCCTTATAGCTAGGACTGTAGAAGATGTCCAGTGAAGGGACTTCTTCAAGATGTAAAACTATTTGTTTTGTAGGGTAGGCCGGTACGATCTCTCGATCATGAGTTTCTGGAACTTGTTGTAGTGGATTAACAGTTTCCACTATCTTCTGAGAATGTTCAGGTGTCAAAAAACTAGTTACCTGATCAGTATTGGGATTATCTTTGGGAGTTTTTATTGCTTCATAAAACTCCTCACATTTGCTACAGCTAAAATTCTTTGTTTGTGACTTTTTAGACTGATCTAGTGTGACATGACTGTGTTGAACTTCTTTAGAAGTTGACTCTATTCCATTACTTTCTTTTTGCTCCTAAATGTCTATCTCTTGGACCACCTGATCAATTATCTTTTTTGGGCTATCCTTTCAGGATTCAGATTCATTTTCAAAGTGTTCTGAATTATGAGATTGATGCTCTGATTGACCTGATTCATCCTTAGACATGTCTTTTTCTTCATTAACCAAGATGATACTTGGTGTAGGTATGTTGAAATCTTCAATAGTTAATAAGTTGAGAGGAACTCTCTCCAATCCCTTATTTACATATATTTGGAATGCTTCCAAAACATCTTGGCTGAGTTGGCTTGATGCAAACTAGGTTATATCTGAAAAAATTTCCATGCCTTGGAAGAGATCATCAAATACATATATTTACTTTACAAAATGCTCCATTTTGAGCTGTGTAGTATAATTTTTAATTATATCATTTGGATCATATAGCCTCTTTCGCATTACTACCAATTTCAATAGATTAATTTTGGAAACTTCCTTGTAGGTATGGCCAATATCAAAAATTGCAAAAGTGTCGCACTCTATAGGGAAATTAGGCCAATCGACATTTTTATCATCTTTCAGTTGTTTAGTGATACCATTAACAAATTGGTAAGCTATCTCTCGTGCAAGAAACTTATCAGGAAAATAATACAGTAAGACGTAGGGAGAAGCATAACTCTCGAATAATTTGACATATCTAAAAATTCTCCTCTGCAAACCATCTAGCTACTGAAAGAATATTTGTGCTAGCCTCTTCAGAAACCATAGGGGCCTTCTTATTGAATATCATTTAGTGCATAGACAATATGAATCCATAATTATTTTTATAAAAATGCAGGTGGAAGTCTGAATCCCAAAGGTCTTTGTGGTAAATGTGGATTGGGGTAGGGTCTTGGGTAGTCCATTTCCATCCCATGGTACGAAAACTAGAAGAAAAGCAGATTGCATCCATGACATAGGCAAACATATAAAAGGGAGGTATCTCTCTAGATGAAACACTCCTTTTATTCCTATACTCTATGGTGTGTTTGGATAAACTATCAGATATGATGTTTACCCAATTCAAAATTAAGGAATTGACAATTGCGTTAATCAATGGAACCCAATCTATTGAAAACCTAGTGGTATCAGGCTTTGCAAACAATCTACGCAACATACTGGCAGCATAACAATAAGGGGAAGGAATTTGGGAAATTGGCTATGTACCGAGTTTGTCTCTCTTCAACTTTCCCTGGTCTTCCTTCCATTCTTTGATGACTTTCGTGAGATCTGGATGTTCTTCTCTAAAGCTTTGCAGAAAATCTTTGTCATAGTTCTGCTGCGAGGAGGGTAGATGGTACATTGCTTGTAAATCTTCTGCCCTAAAAGACCCTATGTTTTCTCCCTTTGAATCTTTGAATTTCCTATCATCTATGCTTATGTGGTCCATTACCCACTTAACCATGTCAGTGTAAGGGAGAATTTCAGTCTTGTGGCTACCTTGTGGACGAATGAACATGCAACATCGAAGTAGGTCGCATCTAAAGTAGATGTCATGTCGTTGTGGAGACTTTGGTTATTACATTCGGATTTTCATCTTCGAACAATTTATACATTGTTTCCCATGATTAACTATCACAATCCTTGTTGCAAGTGGTATCTAAAAATAATGGAGACATGTCTAAGTCTTTAGTAGGAAGTGCTTGAGAAATATCTTTGCCCTTTTTCTCATTTCAATCTTTCTTAATCCGTTAAATGGTTTATTGATTTCGAATAAACAAGGACATCATTAAAATCATAGAGAACAGAGAGTCAAATCCATTTTTCATATCAAACATGCGCGAATATATATGAATCTTTCAAATATAACAACAATCATCAATAATAATTTAAAAATCAAATCTCTTACACCCTCACACGAAATATCCATCAATCAACTTTAAGTCGTTAGATCTCGAATTTATTTTTGATATGACATAAGTTATTCTGCATGCTCGAGAAATTAAATGTCGTTAATTCACACATCGCCATATATAACTTTTACAGCTAGTGATGTTTATCGATAAATGTTGTGAAATGTGATTTGTGCAAACCACAAATCTCAAATTTTATGCGATAATGAATTTGTTTTACGGTTAAGTTATGCGAAATATGAATTGTGAATTTAAAAAGTCAAGTGGCAGTGCTTTAATAGGACTTTAGAAGAAAAAAAAATTGTTGCTTTGTTGGCTCATTGGGTCCACGCAATCGCACTTATATCGAATTGTTTTATGATTTGGTCATTTTATTAAGGTGTGATGTGATAAAGAGAATATAGCAATAGTTGAAGTTTTTGCAAGCTTTTAAAGCATAACTTCGAGAAAAGGTTAGCGCATTTCACAACCCGCGTAACTTAGATGATTGTAAGTCTTTTTAAGTTGTAAGCGATGCGATTTGCGATGCGCTAAAGGAGTAAAGAGGAAAAATTAAAAGAAAACTTGTATTTCCTAAGTTATTTGTTTTAAATATAAAAATAAATTTCCTATTTATTTCTAAAGGGTCCCCATTTATTAAAAAAAATGGGGGTTGTTGTATAGCACAACAAGCTGGTCCTGGTAGATCTACCAAAAACCCTGTAATAATTGAACCTCAAATAAAAACTGTTGCAACTCAATCTACTTCTGTTCAACCTCTAAATAAGTCAAGTGATTTTGCTCAAATTAACAAAACTATATTGACTTCTTTTAATGTGGAGAAAGAGTTAGAAACAATTAAAAATCCTACTCCACTCTCAGAACTTTCTAAAAACCCAGGATATAGAATTCAAGTTGCAAAATGGATCCAAAACTCTAGTGTGGATGCTGAAGGATATATTATTAATCTACAAAATGAAATACCCACCATAGCTTTTGGTCCTAGTTCTGATATGATTGATGAATCCATACCACCTTTTTATGTGACTTTGAACATGCATGATTCCCTGATATACAATTATATGTTGGATTCTGGTGCTTCACACAACTTAATTTGGATATCACTCGAACTTATCACAACCTATATAGCTTTGACTCTAAGAGAGTGCAATGCTCATGACTTATTAAAGATATAGTGGTCACGTTGCATCAAATACCAATTAAAAGTATTTCATTAGACATAGTTGTCACCGATATTCCCACCAAATTTCGAATGCTTTTATCAAGATGATGTTGTGTAAAATCGGGAGGGAGTCTTCAAATGGACATGTCTTTTGCCACTATTCATGTATATCGTGGAGAGAGCCTTAGGTTATATAGAGAAATCAGATTCCTAAATACTGTTTGCAAAGCTGATCAGGCTAGAAATCATCCCATTTATGCAGTTGATTGGGATTTTAGCTGTTTCCAACTATCATCAGATACTTCACAAAATTTTCAACTAAATTGACGGAGAATTTCAAATGGGCCTATAGTGGGTCAATATTTTAATGCTTAATTTGGGTCTTTTTTTGAAGGTTTGATATGTCAAGCTATCATGATTCTATTGTAATTATATGAAATATCAATTAATGAACATATTTCAAGTCAATGATTTTCAATGTTTTTTGGTGCCAAAAGAATACATTATTGACTTGGTTATGTTGAGTATGTTATATGCTAATGTGTCTTGTCGTTCAATGCTTCAAGAACATTAGTTACCAATTTTCTTTATATGTATGTAAACTTGTATATGTCAAAAAGGCCAGTTGTATGATAGATTGTGGATAAACTCAATACATAGACAACTTACTTATATAACTAGAAGTATGTATTTCAATGCATATTACTAGGAAGGAAGCATGTCCATAAAGATATTCAATATCTAGGTTATTCTCCGGGATAGTCAAAAAGTGTCAATTGTACAAATTTCATCAACAATGGACAAAGGAAATTTGTTTTAAATGGAGGTCAAGTGATATCTCGAAGATGTGGCGGTGAAGAAAGAGGGATGTTTGCAATATTCCAGAGTGGATCTAAGTGTTGATGAAGTCCAGTCAAACAAATAGCATATTTTTGTTGTAATATGTGTTTTCCATATAAACAATAAAAGAGGATGTTAGAAGTAATGTTTTCATGTCATGTATAGTTGTCATTGTGAATTCTCAAGTGTTAGTCTAAAAATGGCTAATTCGTATATAATGAATTGAAATAATGATCTAAATGTGTCATCTATTATGCTTATATATGTAATAGTGGTGAAGTGAGTGTATTATGCCTCATATATATGCTAATAGTGGTGATTAATAAGATCATATAGTGTAATTTGTTTTGCATTCAATCATCTCTCAATTTCTTAAATTTTCTATGGGATACATAAACGTAGTGCTGGATTCTAAAACGAATTGAACATAAACGAGTATTTCATGTAATGTCTACTTTATGAATTGAATAGATTTTGATAGATGGCCATTAAATCTATAAATTTACGTTTATAGAACAATTTGCTTGAAACACACGATAAATAGAGGAGGTTCTAACATTAGAGGAGGTAGTTTTCAACCTCTTTGTATATTACAGATATAAGGTAGTAATATGTTTGATATAATTCATAATTTCTTTAATTATCTTAAATATTTTGAGAGTTTGTAGTTTTGGAGAAGAGAGGTCCTTTTTGTGTCCATGATCTCTGGAATTTTAACTATCCAATATGTACATCACCTAAATGTTTATATAAACATTTATGTATATGATTTTGGGTCTTAACAGTTCTCAAGATATCGGTAAATATTTAAATGTAGAAATATATAAAATTAATCTTCAACATTTGAATATCATGTATATGTATTGGGATCAATATCTTTAAAATTAATTATGTAACATATAAAAAGATTTTGTTGAAAAAAGTAATTACATAAACAAAATCCGAAAGATAGATGGCAATAAACTAAAGCACAATCATTTAATGAACAATTATTTACGAGGACAAATGACCAAGATTAACAAATCGCAACATTAATAGAATAGAGTAGAGTTTTGGAGGTAGATAAAATTAGATATTTATAATTATGGTTATCAAGTTCAAATTCTAATTTAATATTATATGAATTTGGATAAAAAAAAATTTTAATTTAGAACAAATTTGATAGTATACACCTTTAATACTTAAGAAAATATGTATATGTATATTTTCATAAGAAAAAAAATAGTTCATTTTATTAGAAGTACAGTTCAACAGAAAAGGAAAATAAGACATTTTCTCTTCTTTCCAAAACTTAAATTTGACATGGCTTTTTGGTTTCAAAACTTATTTTTTTCAAAAATTTTATCTAATAAATAAAGCCGTAGTCTAACTAGCCGAGGAATCCCTCTGAAAATCATGAAAATTCCGATAAGATTTTCAGAAAACTGCAGGAATTTTTCTAAATCCATGTTAAAGCATCAAAATTTAATATTTTGGGTGTCTTACAAAGCCATGGTGCTGAATCCATTTCCAATGTCAAAATCAAGATTCAAACACTGGGTTCTGCAAGATTTTTAAATTTTTTTTGGCCCGGATTCCGGCCACAATTTTGACCGTCCGAGCAATTTCTCCAGCTCGTTAGACGACTCCATAAATAAACACAAAAATCATTGTTTTAAACTTATTCATTTAGAATTTGCTTAAATAAAAACAAAAATAGAAATTAAAAATTAGAAAATTTCCAATTTGACTATTGTTTCTATTTTCCTATGAATTTAAAATTTGTAAGAAACCAAAAAAACAAAAAATAAATTAAAAAATAAAAATTTTCCAATTTGAAAAATATTTATGATTCCTTTCCTTAATTTTTAAATACGTGTAATCAAACCTTGATATTTTATGCCCTGAATAAAGCCATCCCTTTACAAAGTTGCTGAAGCATACCTACCGTTTCATTTCGTACCAAAAAGTCCAGAGGGGCTCTCGAGCACTGCTAACTTTCTTACGAGTATTAATTAAAACACTCTTATTACTTGAGTATTCCTTTAGTTTACCAGTATTGACTTACGAGTGAGTATTATGCAGAACACTCTTACGCTGCTGAGTGTTACTTTGTTTGAGGAGATTCCGAATTGAATCGAACTGAATCGAATTTCACAGAATATTTAGCCATTCAAATCGTACCGGCGAATTTCCAAATTTTTTTGTCCCAATTAATTGGTAACTATGCTTATAAGCAGGAGTGGAAGAAACAAGATCATTTGTAATGGATATAGAAGAAAATGAAAATTCTTTGATCGTGCTAATTGCTAATAATATATACGAGTTTGACAACTTCAATTCCAATAACAATTTGGGACGTCCATATATTAAATATCTAATTTTTTTATGTGAATTTTGATTATTTTGATTTTTAACTACCAATCATGATCATAAAACTTTCCCAATAAAAATAACATAATTTTTTTAGAAATAAATATATAATTAATAATTTTGATTATTTAATTTTTAATGGATATTTATTATTTTAAAACTTTCCCATTAAAAATAACATCGAATTTTAAAGTATATATTCTCCATTCAATTCATAAACAAGAATTGATATTTTTAAATTTAGCGTATAGAGAAATAAACATCGATTATTTAGTTTTTAATGACCATTCATTATTTTAAAACTTTTCCAATAAAAATAACATACAAATTTTAAAGTATATATTTTCCATTCAATCCATAAACAAAAATTGATATTTGTATTTGATTATTTTTTGTTTTTATAATAACCTTCCTAACCTCACGGATGTTACAAACATAATATTTGTTTTCTGGTTTTATATTATTATTATTATTATTATTATTATTATATCCTATTACTTAATATTATTTTAATTATTAAAATTAGAATTTAAAAATAAATAAATATATACTAATAATTTTTTAAATATTCAATCCTTGATGATAATGTTGCAATGCCCACCCTAAATATTGGACAGGATTTAGTCTTATATACAATGATTTTTTGGAAAATTTATTATTTTAGAACTTATATATATGTTAGTTTAATTATGAAAATATATTGTGATGGAGTATTAAATGAGAATATGGGTCATCTTCAAATTTTATTTGTTATATGTTTTTTTGACCTCACAAATATATCCAAGTACTAGATCATAAAATATATATAGTATTTGTATTTATTATAATGATTTTAATATTATTAAAAATAAGAATATTTTTATAGATGTGAAATATATATAGAATATTAACAGAATTATTAATTTAATTATTTAAGTTAAAATAATAATGATTCATATTAATAATTATGATATTTCATAACTTTTTTTTATTAGTAATGATGATGATGATTAAAGTTCACTAATATCAATATGGTATATGAAACTTTAAGAAAGTAAGATATTAGTTGAGATTCATTAATATTTTATTTCTATGATAAAAAAGAAGTGAGAGACTTGTACTTAGAGAACCATAGTTTTTCCTACTTAGTCATGAAGGTTGATATCTTGGAAATTATTTTGAAAATTAAGATGGATGTCACTAAGAGTTAGAAAATCCAAGAGAAAGTGTTTTTCATCTTCAATCCTCTTAGTATCACAAAGGTGATAGACTCTTTAGTCCCAAAGTGTTTTGAGAATTAACCAATGACTGAGTTCCCATTAAAGCTCATGAGTTTTACATTGTATCTTGGAAATGTTTATTTTCTTTTAGCACTTTATTTTCTTCTTAGCACTGGTAAAGATAGAAAACTTTGGTTATGTATTGGGGTTTATTACCTTCTTATAGTACCTTAGCTTCTTATTTCTCTCTAACTCCTTATCATTCCACAACTTGTCCTTAATTTTCGAAGTAATACAATTTTTAATATTATCTTTATTCTCAAAGATAATCTCCTTCATTATCTCTCATTGTCTCCTAGTGGTCTAGCCTAGACTCAACATCCTTATGCTAGCCTTGCTTGAGTGAGATAACTCAACACTCTTATGTTGATCTTGCTTAAGTGAGAGGTTCTAGTTTTGGCTAGAGCTAGAAGCAATTTTGGGGAACCTCTTAGCTTCTGTGGTGTATAATTTCTTCTTACACATAAAGTGCCTATAATATAAAACATTAATACCAACAATAATGTCTATATATAACTTATATTATGTACATCATTCTAAAATACTAAATATAAGAAATAAGAAATAAATAAAATTATAAAATATGAAAATATAGTTATATATATGGAAGATTTTAATTAAATTAAGAGTAAGAATGTTTCTTATATAAAAGTGTTAAATTTAAATATAACATCAATAATATTATAAAAAATTACCATAAATTCATCTTAATTTAAATTATATCAAAAATTAAATAATTTTACCTAGTAGTATAACGGGGATGATGTAATAACACATTAGAGGAAACATTGATAAAAATATAACGTACATTGCAATGATATATGTTATATGTGTTTCTCATTTTAAAAAAAACATATAAATATTAATTAAACGTTTATATGTTATTAACTTTAAATAAAAATATTAATTAAATTTTTATATATTATTAACTAAAATAAAGTTATAAATTATCAAGTTTTTGAACATGAACTATAATTATCTCAATTTATGATATTATATTTATATATGTGAGAGAATATAAGAAATTATATATATATATATATATATATTAATTATGTTATATAATAATTTGTAAAATTATTTTAGTTAATAATATATAAAAAAATTAATGATTGTATTATTATTATTATTATTATTATATATATATATATATATATATATATATATATATATATATTATTTTGAGTCAATATTTCATAAAGAAATATTTGGCTAAATATTCATTATAATTAAAGAAACATAAGATAACAGTGTGTTCAAGAAAACCAAAAAGATTAAGACTTAACAGAAGATTTGAATCTATAGCTACAAACTCAATGGAGTCTCATTGCCCAATGAGTTGCTTCTTAGTAGGAGGGGGATACCAAGGGGCTTCTCTATGAATATTAGTAGTTGATCCAAGTCAGCTTCTCAGTGCGATTTAATAGTTGATACAGCTCCTTCATATAATGATGCAAATGCTTGAGAAAATATAGGATGTAGGTGTTGCTTTATGTGGTTTATTTGTTGACACAAGTCCCTTATGATGATGCAATTGACACAAGTCTCTCATTAGGATGTAAATGCTTGACGTTGGCACAAGTCCTTCATCATGATTAGGATCTTCTCAAAATTTTATTAAAAAAGAAATTTAATTTATTTTTATACAAATTATTGCATAATATCATGCAATAATTTAGATAAAATCTATTAAAACCAATTTAATTTCATTTTTTACAATTTCGTTCGAAAATATCAAGCAATAATTCAGATTAGTTTTGAAAAATAAATTCAAAAACAGGTAGCTATCTCTCGAACTGTGAAGTTTAATCTATTTTATGTTAATTAATTAATTTTCTAAAAATGTATTCACAATATGAATACAATTTTTTTATTATATATTTTTGAAATTTAACATTTTTTAAATGTAGTTTTTATTTTTATTTAAAAAGAAAACCATGAAAAATAAAAAATAAAAAAATAATAAATTTTTTTATTTAAAAAAATAATAAATAAAAAAACCATGAAAAATTAAAAATATATATATTTTTAATTATTATTTTTTTAAGTGATGGTTGCACTTATGTCTTTAGCCATTTGTGATATACCTCGGGGATCCCAGTGGTTATATATTATGTTTACACTGAAAACAAATCTGTTAGAGGAAAGGAAAGGTTAATATATTATGTTTATATATTATAGAAGTTGTTTTTAGCTTGATGTTTGAAAGGTTTGGTTTAAAGAACGATCTCCTCCCGATACTTACTGCTGAATCCAAGGCAGGGCAACCACCCATTCCTCAGTAAATGAAATCATGCCGCAGAGGCAGGCTTCGGACACTTCGGACAAACGAGAGCACTCCAACTAGAATTATGTGGTAGGAAATTGAATTGTAAGTCATTTACCGAGGTTTCGGGAGTTCATCTCGCCCACCCTACAACCTGCCTCTGAACTTCTCTACTGCTTCACTTCGTGGATGAACTGGTTAGCTGACCTACCCACTTGAAGGATGACCGTACCCACTCATTCAGACAGGTGAGTGAGAAGCCGCTGGGCATTTGCGTGCGTTTGATCGCTAATTGAACCCTCGTTCATATGAAAGTGAGTGACTCCGTCCCTTCTGTGGGGTGTTTATCTATCTAGAGATACTTAGATATATTCATCTATATATAGAAAGAATAGAATCTACAAATCTGTTAGAGGAAAGGAAAGGTTAATATATTATGTTTATATATTATAGAAGTTGTTTTTAGCTTGATGTTTTTGAGTTTTAGTTGTTGGAATGTAGCGAAAAAATTTGAGATAAAATCTTGATTCCTGTTATTTAAATTGGTTTTTTGACTGTGTATATGGATTAAGCATTTTAAAAATCTTAAAAACCTCCTAGTGCACTTCCATTGTGCAAAGTTACTTATCAAACTTTTTTTCCACCTATCACACTTCTTTCTTCAATAAATTCCTGCGAGATTTTAAAGAAATTAAACTCAAAAAAAATCACCGTAAAACCCTTAAAAAAATCACACCAACTAATGCAGTTGCTGGTGCCTGAAAGAAATCTGTCAGAGGAAAGGTGTAGGGGAGGTTTTATAATGTATATGATACGTATGCATTTCGGGTTCCTAAAAATGTTGGCCACGCTAGTCATTATAGTCCTGCTTTGCGCTTTGACATTTCATGGAAGAGAGAGGAATTTATAGAATATATATGATGTGTGTGTGTTTTGGGTTCCTGGATTGGGCACGCCAGTCATAATGGTTTGGCCGTTTGCTTTGCATGTTTCACGGAAGACAAAGGACACCATATGTTGACACTGCAGAGAAGGAGAAGAGTTGATTAACGCCCAGAAGCGGTAAAGTCGGTTATGAAAGGCCTCTGGAAGCATAGGAGATGTTCAAAACCTAAGTTCACAATTTTCTTCCTGTAATTATTCAAGGCAACTTCCAAAATTGTGTTGCCTGAAAGAAAACTCACAATTCTTCCTAAAAAATTGTGAAAATTGTCCACGGAGAATGGTTCCCTTAAACAATGCCTATTATCTCTGGATTTTTTTTGAAAAAGATAATGTGCGTATCATATTTGGGTCCTACACTACTACACCAAGGGCATTTTAAGACATTTGTTTAAGACAAAAGAAATCTTTTTGTCTTAAAAAATCACTTTTTATTTTAGTTATTTTATATTAAAATTTAATATCAATTGAATTGTCTTAAATATAAAATTTAAGACAAAAATAGTGTGAGACAAAAATAATTTGAGACAAAATTTTATATTTAAGACAAAAACAATTTGAGACAAAAATATTTAAGACAAAAACAATTTGAGACAAAAAAATTTGAGACAAAAAAATTTAAGACAAAAGTATTTTAAGACAAAATTTATATTTTAAGACAAAACTTTATATTTAAGACAAAAGCAATTTGAGACAAATATATTTTAAGACAAAAGCAATTTGAGACAAAAATATTTTAAGACAAAATTTTAGATTTAAGACAAAAGCACTTTGAGACAAAAATATTTAATACAAAATTTTAGATTTAAGACAAAAGCACTTTCAGACAAAAATATTTAAGATAGAACTTTATATTTAAGACAATGGCCACTTAAGACAATGACAATTAAGACAAAACCCATTTAAGATAGTTAGCAATTAAGACAAAATCATTAGCATTGGGAAATTTGCATTGAAATATCATGAGTGGATAGTGGATAAAATTATATTTTTTATTTTTGAAAATCGATATTCAAACCACATGAAATTTAATCATGTCATATTTATTTCTTTTATATTATATTTTTATTTTTTCATTAAACCACATTCTAAAAATTTAATAAATAAATAGATAAAAAAATATTATTTTTAGGTTGGCAACTCAAGAGGATTTGAACTTTGAATCTCGTGTTTTAACCATAACTGCTCCAACACTAATATTCTTGGGCATATTATGTTTTTTCCTGCTAACCGCTCCAAATACAACCTCTAAGAACTAGTAGGGTCCAAGGAAAAGAGCTACAAGTTCCCCAAATCAGATCTACATTTCATGGACAACTACATTTCCCCCAAATGTCCTCCACATATTTTCCTTGGTGTATTGGAGTTTGAAAAATACATAGAATGCCACAAGTAATCATAATCATAAGACTCAACTTTCCCAATGACTGGGAGGCCTTAAAAATAAAAAAACATCTTAATTTATGCCTAAAATTACTAAAATTTCCTATCCCAAATATGAATTTAGAAATTCTACAAAATTATAGGGCAACAAGGAAACCAACTTCCTCTTCCAAAAATCTCTAAGACCTTATGGAGGACAAATACAAATTTTGAAATAAATTTTTGAAATTATGCTCTTGCATCAATAGCTACCAATGTATCCTTGTAGGCCACCCCCTTTAACAATAGTAATACCAATGTCCTTTACCAGCTAGAAGGAACTCCTTACATAAGTCTCTCTTAGATCCCCTTAACCCATTGCAATGATTGTCTTTGATGCCTACCTAGTTGCAAGCACATTAAGAAGCAATGTAGCATATTGTTGGTTGAGGATTTCGATAAGTATGTGATTTTGTTGACATCTTGTGACTATCTCATATGTGAATATATAAAATCTTGGATGCATGTCGCCCTGACACTATAACATGACTTAGTATTGCCTATCATATCGTGTCACTCCCTCCTCGAGACACCTAGAACTCGCTAACACTCCCTGTCACACACTCTTATTCATTCATTTATGAATTTTGACCTAGTGCGCCTCTGTCATGTTTTCCTGGCACTCCCTAACAGTCCGTAGCACACATTGGCACACCTAGGCACTTGGAACAACTTTGTATGCTTCCCTAGCACTCTAACATGCCTTGGCACTTCCTATAATACCGTGTCACTCCCTTCTTAACACACCTAGAACTGGCTTATACTTCATTTCCTTGCATTTTAAACTAGTGCCCCCTTGCGTGTCGCTGACACTTGGCCCTCACACTCCCTAGCATGTGTTCATGCCACACCCTAACACCTGCCACATCTTGGCATGCCTATCATGCCTTGAAACTGCCTAACATGTCTTAGTACTTCTAGGAATTCCCTGACACACCTTGGTATTCCTTAGCTTTCATGTCGTCATAGATAACCTTGCTTTTTTTGTGACTTGGGAACCCAACCAAGTCATTGGAAAATCGATGTTGTGCCCAGCCCAAAGTTTCCCTTTGTTTGAAACTGCTTTGTCCAACCCTTTATGTAACCATAGGCTTACCTCCTACAAGTCTTATTCTGACCATCTCCTAACACACTTTATCCTTGAGACACTTGGAATTCGTTGACACTACTTGGCACACACTCTTATTTGTTCATTTCCATGCATTTTGACCTAGTTCTCCCTTGCAATGTCCTGGCACTCCCTAACAGTCCTCAACATCCATTGACACTTTCTGGCATGTGTTAGCATGCCTTTTCATTCCTTGGCACGCATTGACACTCCTTAGTTATCATTCCCTCACAATTACCCTTACTTTTTTGGAACTTGGGAACCCACCCAAGTCTTGCCTTGAATATAACAACTTGACCAAGTTACGGTTACTACAACTAGATTGTGCCTTGTTCACCTAAGAAATGACTATAACCCCTCACCCATTTAACCCCCTAAACGCTAAACCCCTAACCCATTTAACCCCCTAAACCCTTAACCCATAACCCCTTAAACCCTAATTCCCGACCCCTAACCCATTTAACCCCCTAAACCCCTAAAAACCTAACCCATTTAACCCCCAAACCCTAACCCCTAAAATACTTAACTGCTAAATCCCCTAACCCCCTAAACCTCTTAACCCCTAACCCATTTAACCCCCTAAACCTCTAACCCCTTAACCTCTAACCCATTAACCCCTTAACCCCTAACCCCTAAAATCCTTAACTTCTAAATCCCCTAACCCCATAAACCTCTAAACCCCTAAACCCATTTATCCCCGTAAACCCTAAATGACTAACCCTTAACCCCTAACCCCTTAAGCCCTAATTCCCAACCCCTAACCCATTTAACCCCCTAAACCCCTAAAACCCTAACCCATTTAACTCCTAAACCCTAAACCTCTAAACCCTTAAACCCCTAAACCACTAACACCTAAACCCCTAAACCCCTAAACCGTTAATGCTTAACCATTAACCCATTAACCCCTCAACCCTAACCCCTAAAATCCTTAGCTGCTAAATCCACTAATTAAGCCCTAAGCCCCTAATCCCTAATCCCTTAACCATTAGCTCATTATTCACCTAACCCCTAATTGCGCCTAAATCCCCTAACACCTAAGCCCCCAATCCCTAATCCCTTAACCAATAACTCATTATTCCTCTAACCCCTAAATGCGCCTAAATCCCCTAACCCCTAAACCCCCAGTCCATAACCCCTTAACCACTAACTCATTATTCCCCTAACCCCAATCCCTAACCCCTTAACCACTAACGAGAATATACCACAGTGGGCATGCACAAGAAGAAGAACCAAAGAAATCAAATTCAATAAAAGAAGCACAACCACCACTCCAAACTCGCTTCTCTAAAACACATACAACTGCAATAAATCCCACTGAAGCTTACAAATTTATCAAGCCCTAATTAACTTACTAACAAATTCAACAAGCCAACATGCTACAATTTTTTGAGTCACCCCCAAATCAATTAGTAATTATTGCATGAATGTACATTTGTTTTTAGTTTTATTTAAAAGGTTGAAATTCTCTCAAGAGCTTATAGAATATATCCAAAAGTTTAAAAAAATGGAAATTTTGCTTACCTCCACAAGGTATCATCACACCCGGATAGGTGAAAACATACAAGTCTAAATCTTCTACCTCTAAGTCTCAATGGCACTTCAACATGTCAATAACATACTTGCAACAATGCTTAATGATTTTTGTCTATTGGCTAAAGGGATGTACATCCATCCATCCAAAAATAAACATCTCAATCAATCCAACACCATAAATTGTGCTAAATAGTTCATCATGTTATTTCAAATATTACAATATTTTCTTAAATAATTAGCTCACATATTCCTTGAATATTTGAAAGCCAAACTAACTTAGCACAATATACCAGAAAGATTTGTACTCTAAAAGACAAAAAAAGACAACAAACTAAAATAGGAACTTTAACTCTAATCCAGACACTTCATTCTTAGCAACATGATATCTAATGAAGATGATATGTGGAAAAAAAGGCTTCATATATTGTCTATCACATGTCAATCCGAGTGAACAAACACATGCATAGAAAACATCAAAAATAGGGTTCATAGATCGACTTGTATTATATGGTTTCAAACCCTTCTTGTCTCCTTTAAGGGGGTTTTTGGAGGTCTTAAAAAAGACTTCCTTTTGCTAACCAAATGGATTTTTTCTTTCACACATGTATGGAAACGTACTTTCCAAATCATATTGTAATAGATTCATAAGGTGATATTATTGGTATTAACTACACCTTATTTGGAGACATCATTTTTATTGTAGGGGTTGGTATCTTTCTATTGGATGTGGTTGGTGATGTGAAGACTACTCAATCTCTAGTAAAGATTCATACTAACTCTAACAAGCTTATGGATGCTTTTTTACAAAGGGAGACCCCTCTAAGCTTAACTCATTGGATTCTTTGTTTGTTCATGCTAATTATTGTTCTCAACTTTCCTTCTCCAAGGGGCTGAGACTATTTGCTTCATTTATTTTACATGGCCCGATGAAAGAAGAAGAATGGAGATTGTCTCCACATCTTTTCCATTTCGCTAAGTTACAAAAAAAGAGTCAAATTCTATAGCCAATAGACTAATAGTCTCTTGATACACCTTTAGTGAGTTATGCATAGCTCTCACCTATCACTGTAGCTCAATGAAATGACATCTAATAGCTCCAAGACACCATTATAAATGGAGTAGTTGTGAATTTGTTGTTAAATGATCGCCTCCAAATGTTCAATTCTCATGAATTTTGGGGGAGGGGGGTCTTTTGGTGTATTGAGCGGGGCAAGGGGACATAAGGGTAGCATGGATGGGTAGAAGTGAGAGGTTCGAGCATGGTTTACTGAGATCTAAAATCCTAACATTAGAGAATGAGAAGGAGCCTTAGGGCCTTATGGCATAGGGGCTAGGGAACCTATAGGTAAGGTAATGAGAGAAATTGATAGGGGAACCCCCAATAGTTGTGACAAGGGGATTAGGGGCCACATTATCACAACCCATACACACTTAACCCATAACCACTAAAGTCCCTATCCCTTTAACCCCAAAGCCACAATCCCTTAATCCCTACACCCATAACTCATAACAAATTAACCCCTTGATTCCTTAAACCCAAAGCCATTAACCCCTTAACCCCTAACCACTAACTTAGAATCCTTGAACCCCATAAACCCTAATCCCATATCCTCTTAAAGCTTGACCCTCAACCCATAACCCCTAACCCCTAAACTCATTAACCCCTAACCCCTTAACCTTCTGACACCTAAATAACATAACCCTTAGGCACTTAACCCCTAAATTCCCTGACATATAAGCCCTTGATGGTTAATATTGACCCCTAAATCCCTTAACCACTAATCCATTAACCTCTAACCCTTAAACCCCCTAACCTTAAAATCCCATAAGCCCTAACCCTTTACCATTTACCCTTTACCCTTAACCCCTTGCTCCTAAACCCTTAAACCCATTAACTCCTAGAACCCCTTATCCTTTATCCCAAATCATAGGTGCTCCAATGCTAATATTCTTGGGCATATTATGTTTTTTCCTGCTAATCGCTCCAAATAAAACCTCTAAGACCCATTGCCACCTCATTCAATTTCCCCTGCTCTTTATGAACTTTCACTGATGGGAGGAGTCTTGGTATAGGGAAATTACTAGAATGATGAGACTAATAATGATGCACAATGTGATTTCCAATGCCCATTCAAAGAAGAGGATTAGATAATAGGTTCCCTACTTTAGAAGCAAAAGAAGGACTCTCCAAGAAAGGCTTGAGGGAAAGATGACCTCAGGTTTAGGAATATTAAAAAATGATGAATGCCTAAGATCAAAACTTCCAAAATCCCTCTCTTGTGATTGACGTGTTTATACTAGGCTTCAAAGTGAGGCAAGTAAAAATTCAATTAAAGTATGAGCTTTGGGAGAATCTAGGGTGACTTTCCATGAATTGTTTTTTGAGAGAAATACTATAAGAGACTAAGGTTTGGGAGATATACCGTGGTAAAGGCTCATCCAATGATCATTTATAGTTAAGATAATAGGTTTGAATGATGAACTACAAAGTGCAAACCTTCAAGAAATCCTCAAGTCAAAGGAGCATCAAGGGTTCCCTCTTGGTGTGATAGTTAGGGCATCAATTTATTTGAAATTCCACCATCGTATTTTGTTCAAAATTGGAGGATGCCTAGAGCTCTAATCTAGCCTAGGAAGTGATGCCTTGCTTGAGGGCCTTTTGCTATTTTTATACACCTTATCCTTTTTTATTTTAGCCTCTCTATGCATCATACTATTTTAGATAAAATAAACCTTTATTCCCACACCTTGCGTGTGAGCCTCTTCTTGGAAACTCCACATGATGCAATTCAACCTAGCCATATATGCATGGTTTCTTTTATTGATGAAGTCAAATTAGCCTTACATTTTTTAAATGCTCCTAGCCATATATGTTGGCAATTCAACGTAAATGCTCCCTTGTGTTTCCCTAACAGTCCCTAACACTTCCTAGCGCATGTTGGCACACCTTGGCACCTGGCACATCTTGGATGCATGTCACTGTGATACTATAACATGACTTAACACTGCCTATCATGCCATGTTACTCCCTCCTCGAGACACCTATAACTCGCTAACGCTCCCTGTCACATGCTCTTATTCATTCATTTATGCATTTTGACCTAGTGCTCTGTTATGTTTTCCTGGCACTCCCTAGCACTCCTTAGCACACATTGGCACACCTTGGCACTTGGAACATCTTTGTATGCTTCCCTAGCACTCTAACATGCCTTGGGAACTTCCTAGAATACCGTTTCACTCCCTTCTTAGCACACCTGGAACTGGCTGATACTCCATTTCCATGCATTTGAAACTAGTGCTCCCTTGTGTTTCCCTGACACTTGGCCCTCACACTCCCTAGCATGTTTGTATTTCATCCATACAAACAAAAACCTAAACCATGGCAGATGATCACTTCATAATAAATCCATACTTTTTTGACATATCGGGTTGATCAAGAAGTTTACTCGTTGCCTCTCAATCAACTAGTTAAGTTATGTATGCTTGTAATTGTAAATGGATCTTCCAACTAGCACAAGCTCTACTTGTAATTTATTAAATCCATTATAGGAAAACACCTTATTATGGAAGCATACCTGGTTTAAATCTCTACCCCTCTAACCCCCCTTCAACCCACCAATAATATGTGGATGACACTCTTCTTATGGGCTCTCCCTCGGTCAAAGAAGCCATTTCCTTCCACAATATTCTTGTTGATTTTTCATCCATAAATGTGTTTTGTATTTTTAACATAAATAACTGAATCCTTAGAGGGCATCTCTGACCCAATAGTACTACCCGATCTCACATCTAGCAAGTTTGACTTACAAGAACCACAGAATCAAATTCAGATCCAACCTAACTTAGCTCAGTAGCTGGACAAGAAAAGAGAAATTTTAGTCAGTAGTACTTAGGCAATATTTTCTTGACTTACAAGAACTACAGAATCAAATTCAGAGCCAGCCTAACTTAGGGCTAGACAAGAGAAATTTGAGTCAGTGGTACAGGTGCTTTTTTCTATGAAAAAGGGTATGCAGAACAACTCACTGTCAAAGGAAAAATATTTAAACCATAATACCCTTTTGACAGATTTGCTAGGAAGTTTAGAAATATACAACTTCATTCCAAAGGCCTTATATATCTTTTCTTCATCTAAAACACAAGGTATTGCCAATTTTTTTTTGATATTTTCCGTTCTGAACACCTTGTAGATATTTTCCACATCTAAAACATAGGGTATTGGCCATTTTTTTGGTATTCTCACTCATGCTTAAACATGTCTTTTTATAGGATCTGAATATGGGTCTCACCCATTAGAGCACGAGTCTCTCCAGTTAAGGTTACAGGGTGATGTGCGATGTCACATTACTTTCAGTATATGTATTCCATCAGGATTTCAACTGGGAAATTATGTAAAATTAGAGGTCTTAACCGATCTATCAGCCCCATAAAGTCAAAAAATATTTCATTTTTCAATTGTCAAATTTACATCTTCTGACAGCGAACAACATCCAAAAGCCCTGCAACTGCTACTTCTGCATCTTCTGGGCCACAACCAAGGATATTCCCCCGATTGTAATAATGACACTCAGGACAGGAGCATGAACCAAATACGAATCATGATGTTACCTCACTCAGAAGGCATTGGATCCTTCAAGCTCAAATAAAATATGCAGGACCATCATAGTAAAGCTTTTTAGGATCAAATAAAGCTGAATTATGACCTACTGCAGAGTTTTCATGCCCATTTGTTTGAGCTAGAAGGGCAATCGTATGATACAAATCTCATTTTCAATCCAAGGCCTCTCTTCAATCAAATTCTTTGTGATATATTATAAAAAGTCCATTTGTTGCTGATGCATAACTCTGCAGCCATGGAGCTATATTTGAGCTATATTTGAGCCATGGAGATATATTTGAGCTTACACTTCCATGGTTGGAGAACTAAAAAAACAAATACGTTGTGTTTATGGGTTACACAGAAACTCCCCACAACTATCGTGTGTACTTTCCATCCCTCATAATGATAGTTGTGTGAAGGGATGTAAATTTTAATGAGGAGAACACGATGTGGTGCTCTCTTGAGAGGGATCTTTAGATCCCACCAGAAGAGGAGCTTTTAGCTCCAAAGGAGAAGCCTCATGAAGTTATGGAGCAACAAAAATATTGAGGAGCAGAGAGCGGAGACATTCACTCAAGAAAAACCATCCAAAGAAGGTAGAAAAAGAACCAGGGAAGCTGATATACTTGTGCAGGATGCTAGGGAGAATGTGGGAGCTCCTTAAAATTTGCGCAGGAAAACGAGGTCACTTGAGAGGTACACTGGCTACATGGCTCTTATGGCTGAGCTTATAGAGACTAAGCCATCCTATTTCGAGGAAGAAATAGAGCAACCTATATGGGTTGATGCAATGGTGGAGGAATACAATCCATTGTAAAGAACAACGTTTGGTAAGTGGTCCCAATACCATCATATAAATCAAGAGTGGGTTCGAGATGGATATTTAAGGTGAAGCCAGTAGCAGACAAAAGCATAGAGAAGTATAAGGCCATATTTGTGGCCAAGGGGTACTCTCGAGTTGAGGATATTGACTATGAGGAGACCTTTTCTCATATAGTAAGGTACTCATCCATTAGATCAATTCTTGCTCTGGCTATGTAGATGGGGTGGAAGATCCACGTGATAGATGTAAAAACAAAATTTCTCATTGGGGTTATTGAGGAGGAGGTGTACATCGAGCAAACAAAATTTCTTGAGACATTTGATCGGGAGTCTCATGTGTGCAGACTCAAACAAGCATTGTACAGTCTCAAACAAGTACCTTGTGCTTGGTACACCAAGATCGATAATTATATCACTGGTTTGGGCTTCACCATAAGTGAAGCAGATGCAAACCTCGATCACATCTTGGTAGATGGTAAGTACCTTATTATTGCCTTATATGTTGATGATTTTATTTTAACTAGTGATTAGTAGTTGATGATATTTTGATTAAAACTTCACGAGTAGTTGAAAATCTACACCATAATTTCTACAAGGATGGTGGAGGAAAATTACAAAATATCCGTTAGCAGACAATAGGCCCACTTCAAAATATCTAAGACAAAGGTTTCGAGAAGAAAACACTGAGGATAAAGGATTGGATTATGGAAGCATTAGTCACAAAATTCACAAGGGTAGTAATTTTGGCTGGAGGTGTGGAGGTAGATGGATTAAATGTAGCCTTCGCTGGTGCAGTTGCTGGTGTTGTTGGGTGTAATATGTCTAAGCATAATTATCTGAGCTAGATTCAATTTTTATGTTTCTTCTAGATGATCTCAAGTATCTCTACTAGTTTTTTGTTTCAAGGTACACTAATAACAATTTGTTTTCCACTCTAGCTATTGGTTTACTCTGTGGTCTATTTGAAACACACTGGCTGGTTGTTGACTAGCTAGTTTATGGGATCCAGGAATAGGGTCTCTGTAATAAGCAAGATTGGTAAAGTCCGATCACAGAGTTAACATCATTTCAACCAACTTTGGGATTCTAGGATCTAGCCCTCCTGAATCCGGAGAGGGATCTCTCCAATATGTACAAAGATTGATATTGTCTTTGAAGTTTAGAATAATGATATTAGGCTAGTTATGAGGTCCGAGGGTTTGGTTTGGTTTTTTCGGATGGTTGAACATAGTTGCTGTATGAGGCGGAAAGATCTATATGCAAACAGGTTCAAAGGTGAGAAGTTGCAAGAAAAAAGAGTAAGCTTCGATAAAAAGAAAGATGATGGCAAGTTTTCAATCCATTGGGCTATGGAGTCATAAGAGGATTTAATTGAAACATTCAGGTTCAAGAGTGATCTATGGGGCAAGTCATCTATGCCTAAGGATCTCTTTAAAGTTTGATTTATGGAATGGAATGATACAATAAGAAAGGGAAATGACAGATGCAGAACAAAGAGCAGCCCAGGATCTGGTAAGTACTTTGAAACTAGCCAGCCTTTGACCAGGCACTTAAGAAAAACATAGAAGCAAACTAGGATCTGGTAAGTACTTTGAAACTATCCAGCCTTTGATACACTTCTGATAGAAAAACATATAAAAACAAAGGGAAACACAAAGATAACACAGAATGGTCTAAGATCTGATAAGTACTTTGAAACTAGTCAGCTTTTAACACATCCTAAGGGAAACAATCAAATAGTTAAGCAAATAAGAAAGGGACTCAGGGCTAACCTTAATTTCCTCAGTTCATCTTCACACAACATATATTGAAAGTAACATTTAAAAATAACATTCAGCTAAGACAAAAAGATGAGGGAACGCCAGCATCCCTGTACTTAACTAAATTAAATCATTTTCAAATAACACAATTGAAGGAAAACATTTAAATAAAGATTTTTCAGCCAGAGAAGGTTACTGATATATAGTAGGTCCTGACCCTGTTTAAACTGTTCTTTATAGTGGAAAATGAAACAAATTGAAAACAGAAACAAAATACAAGTTACAGTGAGAATAACATCACCATCAGCATAGACCAGGATCCCATAAATCAGCTTGTATTGATGCTTCAAACCAGTTACAATCTTCAGATCCAGTGTTTTAATCCATCTCTCTTCACAACCTAACCTATCTGTTACAAGCAGAGATCCAAGAGCCTATGAAACCACTATTTACAGTCAAGAGTTTTCCGGCTCAATTACATTACTTATGAAGTAAGCTCGGAAGGAGCTTTTGTTGACATTTGAGGCTCTGCGTACTATTAGGGTTACTCTGCAAACATTCTGTCATTAAATCTGGCATAGAAATAACTCCTTTGGTTGTTCTGAGGCATAATATCTGATCTTGTTCAATAAATTCATCCTCTGATTGAGCATTCTGAGGCAATAGGTGGCACTGTGGTGGTTGAGGAATCAATTCACCTCAAAGTATGGCGGTGGAGGCGATCTGTCTGATGAACACTTTTAGGTTTTGCTTTAATCCGTGTTCTGAGCCGGGGATTAGGATTTTGATAACCGTCTTAGCCGTAATCCCCGCCAATTTATTCATAAAACTGCTGCTCTGGTTCATTCTGTTTTCAAAACTTGATACTCTTTCTCTGCTCTGATATCGATGGCATTCTTCGAGCTTTACAGGGATATGCGGCAACCAAAGCTCATGAAACCTCGTTGATATCATTGTTCTTCACCCTGCGGTCGATACTCTAGATTAATCAGAAGGACGGGAGTCGTCACCCTCAACCTTCAGATTTTTACTAAAACACGGCGAAAGAACCTTAACACCTGCAAAATACAATAAAAATGACAAAATCCTGCGTTATATGGGCGAAACTGCATCGGAGGGCATGCGGAAAAATGGAGCAATCGGAGCCGTTGATCGTATTGCGATCAACGGTCGGGGGCGTTCTGAAAAGTCAGCGGAGAAAAAGGGAATTTGTACAATGGAATCAGGAGAATGAACGGTGATCAAATGCTGGCCGCGCGATGGATGGATTAACGGGCGCGTATGTCTGTTAATGGTCGGGCAGGAAAGGTAATCAGCAACCGTCGGATGGGAGGGCCCAGATCCGACGGCAGGGGTGAATCCCGCTGCGGGGCTATGGTACGAAGTTTAACGCGCGGGCGGTGAGATTTGCACGGCGGTTTTGGAATGAAGTGGAGGACACGTGTCGGCCAGCGTGTGGAATCGCTGGCCGACGGGGGAAAACCAGTTTTACGCGGAAAGCGGTGCGGGATGAAACTGGTGGAAATGGGAAACCGCGCGGAGAAGGGGGGTCACGTTTCGGTTTGGCGCCTCGGGACTGAGCGGCGGTCGTGGCGCTCGGAGCATGTGGAGGAAGAAAAGGCCGGGGCTTAGCCCGAGGGCGAAAACAACGCACGGGGAAATAGCGTTTTTGTGATTCTCGATGATTTTACGGAAAGAAGGAAAAAGGTTAAGATAGGCTAAAAGTGGGTTTTATCCTTGAAAATGAGATTAATGAGGATAAGGAATAGCATACGGTTTAGTGGGTTTTTATGAATGAAAGGGCGAAGAATGAAGGTAAGAAGGAAGCAAGGAGAAGAGAGGAGGATGCGGCAATATTTGGTTGGTTGCTACTTGGTTATATCGGAGGTGAGAGAAGAGAAATGTGTGAAGATCGCTTGGTGGTTGTGGTTTCACCCCAGGGAGCTTCAAGCACCCCCGACAACTTCAGGACTGAATTTTTTTCTTGAAGGCTGCAAAGAATATTTAGCCACCAGCTGATATAATTGAAAAATATAGGTGGCTAACAGTGGCTCCACTTGGGGATGGTGCCTTCTTGAAGGCATCAAGAATTCAGACTTGATTTCTCTGGGATGCTGACTGGTGCCTGACCCATTGCTTGCTCTTGCTTTTCTTTGACAAAATAATATCAGTCATGAAAGAAAGATGAATTTCATCAATACAACTTCTACCTACCCCAATCCTACTGATCTAACATTTTTTCTTCATCAGAGTGCACTTGGATTGGCAAACTCTTTACACAACATTTTATTCTTTTGAAAACAGGAAATCTAATCTACTTCTACTCCTTATTTCTCCCTGAACTCAGATTAAACAGTTGAGTTCAGATATTCCTCTACCTATTCTACTGTTTGTTGGGATTAAACAGTCCAACAAACTTTCATTCTCTAAATTCTACAACAGAAATTTAAAAATAGCCAAGCCAAAATTGAACTGTTTGTCTTGCTATGATCTATGGCATAAAGACAATCTGCACATAGATTATTATTTGCAGAAAATTTGAAATCAAAACAGAAGGCTTAAGATCAGAAAATTTTCTTATTATGGCCTTCCCTCATATTCACAGCTCTGTTTTTTCTTTTCAGTGAGCTATCTTTGCTTCTCTTCTGGTTCGAGTTTTGAGTGAATTAGAACCAGGTCTTTTCTTTGACTCAGAAATTAGAGTAGCTTTGAGTCATCTCTTTGGAAACTTTGGTTCATATTTTGAGTTTGTTTGAACCTTGATTTCTACCCTACTCTATCTACTGATAAGCCAAGATTAAATAGTTTGGCAAATCAAATTTGCTACCCTATCAGCAGAAAATTGAAAGCTAATTAGTCAAGATTAAACAGTTTGACCAATTAGAAGTGTGTTTCAAGGAGTGGCATTTAAGCTTGCACACTTTCAGATCTATTTTTCTTTTTTGGCATGGGGCCTTGCCTTTCTTGTTTTTCATTTCTGCCCTCTTTTCTTTCTTTCTTTGTTTTTGTATTTTTTGATTTTTTATAACTTTGAATGCAATGATGGATGAAGTATTTACAATGGAAAAAGAAACATAAAAAGGCTTCAGAACAGGAGATGTTTTAAGAAAGGTAATGCTTAAGCATCCTACCATTGACAGGACCCCCAAACAATTCTGTCCCATTCAGCTCTTGTAAGAAGAATGCATTGTTTCCAGCAACTGAATGAATAGAGTAAGGGCCAAGCCATAGATTGTCAAATTTACCATGTTTTCCCTTGTCTTCTCTCTTTGAGTCCCACTTTAAAACTTTGTCCCCAATCTTGAAATTGTTGGCCTTTGTTCTTCTGTCAAAAAGCTTCTTAATGCTGTCCTGTTTCTGCAATGTTTTGTTGTACACTTCCTCTCTGATTTGCTGAAGATGAATGGTCTGATTTATCCTTCTGATTATGTCATTTTCTTCAGTCTGCAACTCTTGAATTAACTTCATAACTGGTACACCGAGGCTGTTAGGAAAAATTGCATCTGTACCATACACAAGCTGGAAGGGTGACATACCAATGGATTTTTTCAATGTTAATCTGTCAGCCCAAAGTGCATGGATCAGCTTTGTGTGCCAAGACTTCTTGTTGTCCTCCAACAGTTTCTTTATTATGTTCACTAAGCTTTTGTTGGAAGACTCTGCAAGTCCATTACCTTGAGGGTAATAGGATGTGGAGTGCCCCAATGTTATCTGGTATTTGTGACAGAATTCTACCATTCTCTTTGATCCAAATGCTGCTGCATTATCTGTAATGATCTTGGTAGGACAGCCAAATCTGGAGAGGATGTTGGTTTCTATGAACTTAATGATAACTAAGTCATTGGCTTGTCTACAAGGAATGGCTTCTATCCACTTAGTGAAATAGTCTGTGGCAGTAAGAATCCACCTATGTTGGGCAGAGGATGGTGGGTGGATTTCTCCTATGAAGTCAAGTCCCCACTGTTGAAAAGGGGCTTCAACAGTAATTGGATGCAGAGGAAGGGGTAGTAATTTTCTCTTGCCTTCGAACAATTGGCATTTATGGCAAGTGGTTGTAAGTTTGTGTACATCAGGAAAAAGAGTAGGCCAATAGAAACCAACCCTCAAAATTTTGTTGGCTGTTGACTTCCAGTACAAATGGCCTCCACACTCTCCTTCATGGAATTCTTGCTTAATATTTTCTGCATCAAACTCAGGCAAACATTTAAGCAATATACCACTAGCATTTTTCCAATAAAGACATTTATCAATAATGCAATAGTTTACAGCTTTTAACTTTAGGAATCTTGCCTTTGTTTTGGATAAACCAGGAGGTGTATTCAGATTAAGAAAAACATAAACAATATCAATATACCAAGGAGAATTCACAAAATGATCTTCAACAACAGGAGTTGAGAGTTCTTCTTGGTTATCTAAAGCATCGATCATATTAATATCAAGAAGTTCACAATTTGATTCAGCCATTAATTTAGCTAGACCTTGGCCTTTGATGAGCTTAGTGGGTTTTATCTCTAAATCATATTCAAGAATAACAGCAATCCACTTACCTCTTTTACCATCTGGATCCTGGGTTAGAATGTCTTTAACAACTGAATTTGGGATAAAGGCAATGATGTGTGAGTGAAGGATGTATACTCTGAAGTCTTTCAAAGCCTTTACCAAAGCAAAAGCTTGTTTTTCCATAATGTTATACCTCAAAGGGGCATCCCTCAATGCCTTACTAAAGAATGCAATGGGCTGCTCTTGTCCTTGTGGATTTTTCTGTAAAAGGACAGCAGCTATAGTATGTTCTGATGCAAATGAGAAGATATAAAAATCTTTTGAGAAATCGGGACTTATGAGAACTGGTGTTTTGGTTAACGCTTGTTTAACCAGTTCAAAGGATGTCTTTGCTTCTGCGGTCCATTTTACCCCTTGCTCCCTTTTCAACATGTTTGTGATATTCCTAAGGAGCTCAGCCAAGTTTGGGATGAACCTTCTTAAAAAGTTAATCTTTCCTATGAAAGACTGCAACTCTTTGATATTTCGAGGATGAGAGATTTGCAATATGGCCTCAATCCTCATGGGATCTATCTTTATGCCCTCTTCTGAAATGATGTGCCCAAGGAGTTTACCTTCTTGGAGACCAAATAAAGTCTTCTTAGGGTTCAAAGATATCCCAAACCTTCTGCACTTCTCGAAAAATTTTCTCAAATGTTCTAAGTGTTCTTCATCTGTTTTTGAAAACACAGTTACATCATCGAGATAGATAATGATGAAGAAGCCCAATTCTTCCAAGAATGCTATGTCCATGGCTCTCTGAAAGGTTGCTCCAGCATTCATTAGACCAAAAGGCATTTTCACATACATGAAAGTGCCCCATGGTGTAGTAAACATTGTCTTTAATTGATCATCAGGGTGGACTAAGACTTGGTTATACCCTGAATATCCATCTAGCAAAGAAATTCTTTTAGACCCCACCACCCTTTGCAAAATATGATCCATCTTGGGTAAAGGGTAGTTGTCTTTCAATGAAGCTTTGTTTAAATTTCTAAAGTCTATACAAAGCCTGATTTCTCCAGTCTTCTTCCTAACAGACACCAGATTAGATACCCACTCAGAATATCTAATAGGGACAATAATGCCAGCATCGTGCATCTTCATGATTTCCTTCTTAACCAATGGCAACTGGACAGGGTTGATTCTGCGCAGTTTTTGTTTGAATGGTTTTTGGTTTTCTTTAAGAGGGATTTTGTGCTATATTATTTCAGTGTCATAGGATTTAAGATCTTCGTAACTCCATGCAAAAACATCAGAAAATTCTTTAAACAGCTCTAAGTATTTGAGTTTAATGTGAGCTGGTAAAGTTTTAGACAGTTTGATCAATCTCGGTTTTTCCTCACTGCCTATATTACATTCCTCCACTTCAGTTGCTACAGGTTCCAGTTTAGGTTTGTTGGCCACATCATCAAAATCAAACAGTTCTTCTAGAGGGGCCAAACCCTTGGGCAAACTATCATCCTTAGAATGTAGAGTTTCCAATTCCTCTGTTTCAGGTTTTGCACTTGATTCTATTTGGTTTCTAGATTTGATAGTCTGAAGGTTTATATCTACCAGCTATGGAGATGGTTCTTCTTCACCAAGAAAATTTTCTTCACTGCAGTCTATATCATAGTGTGAGTCTGAACTATGGGGTTCAAACTCATTTCTGAATTGCATGAAGTCTTCTATTTGTTTATCTCCATCAAATACCTGCCAATATTTCTTGTTATCAGGGATAGCTGGTCTGAATTTTATCTGAGAGGTGTCATCATACAGCATTGGGCAGGTTCTAGCAGCAAAGGCTAAATTGTGGGCTGCAATGTTTCTTTTCCTTGGGACAAAAGTCAGGGTGGACTCCTCAAATGTTTTCAAAAGATCTATGACATCATTCCTATAGGCCCTAAGTCTGGGGTGATTTGCATTATACTCCCCATTAACTTGCCTAATGATTAGTTCAGAATCCCCATACACATTGATTCTCTTGGCACCTATCTTTTTCAAGAGATGCAAGCCTAAGAGAAGGGATTCATATTCTGCTATGTTGTTGGAACACTGAAAATTTAATTTACATGAGATACATTCTGTATGATTGTTTTCAGTGTTGGTAATCCAGACACCTGCACCTGCATTTGTTTTGGTGCATGACCCATCAAAATACATAGTCCATAGAGGAACTTTTTCAGTTTGATGGATGGGCTGTGTATAATTTGATTCCTCAGGTTTATCATCGGGTTGAGGACTGTCCTTCTGACTGTCAAGTTTTAAGTTCAAAGGATTAATAACTTGCAGTTCAAGATCTGTGTTTAGTTTGCTAGGATCTTCAGACACAATAGACTGTTCCGGCATTTCAGCGTTGTGTTCCTCTCCCTCCGTTTCAGCCATTGATTCTGTTGAAATGATGTGTCCTGTACGTGTTTCATCATTGAACATGATAAAAGAATCAAGGCTCGTATTTATAGCATAGAGAGGGGAGTTTTGAGGCCGATCTTGACTTGTCACTGTGTACTGCATGTGGGATTCCCTGTAAAGTCTTCTAGTCTGATTAAAAACAGGGATAGTCGCATAGGTCATGTCCATTTGCATGGTTCCCTGTAACTTAGCCCCCCAAGATCTTGATAAAAGCATTCCATACTTTGGGGGTACATCAGCCACAACAACATCCATGACTAAACATTTGGCTGGAATTTGGGCTAAGTTAACACAGAGGTCCTTTATCAATCCTAGACATTTAACTCTGCTTGAGTCGAAAGAGTACAAATCTTTGTAAGGTCTGGCAATTTCAAGACCCAGGCTTTCCATTACAACTTTTGGCATTAAATTATGGGAAGCGCCTGAGTCATGCATAGCATTGTGCAAGATTTTGTCATGAATGTTTAAGCTTACGTAAAAGGGAGGGACAGGACCCTCTTGGAACTTTCCTTCAATCTTTGGACCAAAAATAAGCTCTGGTTGGTCATCATTAAGATTGAGTGTATCTTCATTATCTTCTAAGTTCAAAGCCTTCAAAATTTTGGACCTATATACATGTTGGGCAGCTAACTCAGTCAAAGGAACAGAAATTTTGATCTTTGAGATTTCCTGTTCTAGGCTAAAAAGGTTTTGACTCTTTAAAACATTGATTTCAGCCTTGTTTGCTGCCACTTTATCAGCAATAACAGCTTGCTGATTTGGTTTATCTACAGTTGAAACAGTTGTTTTACCAGGAGTACTAACCGAGGTGCTAGTACTACTCATGTTTGCACTCTGTTTTTCAATATTTTGAGTGTCTCTCTCTTTACCACTACCAGAATTATCAGCCACTGTTTTGTCTTTTTGTTTGATCGTTTTAGACTTGGTTGCAGTGCTGTCTTGAGAAGGCTTGTCAGAGGTTTTATTGTTGGGGGTTGGTTGATTAGTTCTACTTCTGAGTTCGTATTCCCTTGAAGGCTGTATGACAGCGTTTTCCATGTTTTGATAATAATTCTCATTATCATCTCTTCTGTCATCGTAAGGTGTATAAAGACCTTGTTTATTATCATAATGAACCTCAAAGTCATCATCATCTACCCCAAATAAGTTTATATCATCTTCCTCTGTTATTTGATCTGTTTGTTCAACCTCACTTAAAAAGTTCTGATGAAAGGGAGGAATGACCTGCTGATCATCTTCCCTGGGTCTGTTTGGAGGCTGATTTCTTCTAAGATTTTGATTCTGGTTTTGGTTTCTGTTTTGAGGAGCATTTTGATTTAGACTTGCTTGCGCTCTCTCTAGAATGCTCATTTTCTTCATCATTTCTTCCATCATTCTTTCCATCTTTGAGCTTGAAGTGGAAGGGGTGGATTCCTCTCTAAAAGATACTCTCTTTTCAGCTTTCATCCTTGCTCTCTTCTCCATTAAGTTTACTTCCACAGAAAGGGCACCTCTTTGCATATCTTCCAGGGTTGCAAAGACTCTTTCTTTGAGTGAATATGTCATGTCAGGATCAAACCCTTCAGGAAATTTGTTTAAAGCTGAGCCCTGAGGAGGTTTGAGTTCAGGGGAGAGTGCATTATACACACTGTTAAATCTGGTACAATAAGCTTGTACACTTTCCCCAGGGTTCCTATGGAGATTGTTATAGTCGGCAAGGACTTGGAGAGGATTCTTCCTCACTTCCCATTTGTTTAAGAATGTTTGATGGAAGCCTTGGAGATCATTAATACTGTGGGGGGTTAAAATTTTAAACCATTTTCTTGCTTCTCCCCCCAAAATTTGAGAAAATAGTATAAGTTTGACAGAATCATCATCAATTTCATTTCTGTCAAAGTAGTCATTCATCTTTTCCACATGTTGAGATGCTGTTATAGTATTGCTAGCATCATATAAAGGAATTTTGGACTGATAGTCCTGTGGAAGATTGACTAATGGTACAGGAAGGACTAAGGGAGCATACCATGCTGCCATGATACGTGGTGGATTTACAAGAGGAGGTGTGGGTTGAAGTGGAGTGGTTTGAACAGTGGATGTCGGGTGAACAGAAGTGGATGGAACAACAGTAGATTTCTGAGCTGATCTTGGATGAGAGGCACCTAAATTGTGAAGGAAATGTAAATGAGGAGGTGTTGTTTCTCTGCCACCAGGATGTTCACTTGTTTCAGGAGATGAAAGTGAAGACTCAGAGTCTAACTGGATTATATCATCAAATGACGTAGTCCTAAATGGATTCACTAAGTCAGCTTCTGATTGTTGCAGAGCTGAAAGATTTTCAGGGACTGAATTAGCTCTCAAGGGTGATCTGAAAACAGTTAATAATTTAACCTTAGGAGACTTCCAAAGGATACTTTCTGGATTATCAACTATCTCAGGTGGGTTAGGGTCTGGATGGGCTCTAGTGTGAATCTTTTTAGAAGCCACTATGCTATGTTGTTTAGACCTAAAACAAGAGAAGTCCAACCAGATATGAAAATCTTAGAGAGGTTCACCAATCTGTTTTACGATTTCAAATCCCACAGTCCTCTAACTGAGTTTGAATGATTTTATAATGATAAGGGTTCTTCCCAGTGGAGTCTTAAGGTCTGTTCAGGATTGTGGAGTCGCCAGGTGGAAAATTCAGAGTGTTTTCAAAGGAGTACACTGTCCACCACAGTGTTTGTGAAACATTCTCTTCAGGGATATCTTAAAACACAGGAACTCTAACCGGAGATGGGGAGGGCATTCACCGGATATGTCACCTCTAAAAAGAGGATGAGGTCAGGAGCTACAGCCCTTGCTCCAGGACTCTTGTCTAAGAGTATAGGGTAAAACACATCAAAAGGTGTGCTTTGGGTAATAAAATAATGTTTACTGATAAAATGTTTTTTAGTATCTTTACGAATTTTTTTATGAGTGGTTTAGAAAGAAAGTCTCTTGCCCTCCAGAAACTTAGCTACGGTCATGAAACAAAGACAATCTATCCTTATGGCTAAGCTAGCTGATTTTCCAAGGTTAGATAAAACTTAAGAGAATCCTAGGGCTGGCCTAGTTTGTCACTGATTCAATCGAGTTTCATCTTAATTACCATTTCTTGGTAGTGCTTGAAAATGCTGCTTTTTACTCTCAAGATCTTATGAAATTTCTGGGTAAGAGTCCCCAGCGGAGTCGCCAGAAATGTTAGGTCTCTGTAATGAGCAATATTGGCAAAGTCCGATCACAAAGTTAACATCATTTCAACCAACTTTGGGATTCTAGGATCTAGCCCTCCTGAATCCGGAGAGGGATCTCTCCAATATGTACAAAGATGGATATTGTCTTTGAAGTTTAGGGTGATGATATTAGGCTAGTTATGAAGGCCAAGAGTTTTGTTTGGTTTTCTCGGATGGTTGAACATAGTTGCTGTCTGAGGCGGAAAGATCTATATGCAAATAGGTTCAAAGGTGAGAAGTTGCAAGCAAAAGAGTAAGCTTTGATCATAAAGAAAGATGATGGCAAATTTTCAATCCATTGGGCTATGGAGTCATAAGAGGATTTAATTGAAACATTCAGATTCAAGAGTGATCTATGGGGCAAGTCATCTATGCCTAAGGATCTCTTTAAAGTTTGATTTATGGAATGGAGTGGTACAATAAGAAAGGGAAATGACAGATGCAGAACAAAGAGCAGCCCAGGATCTGGTAAGTACTTTGAAACTAGCCAGCCTTTGACCAAGCACTTAAGAAAAACATAGAAGCAAACTAGGATCTAGTAAGTACTTTGAAACTATCCAGCCTTTGATACACTTCTAATAGAATACATATAAAAACGAAGGGAGACACAAATATCACACAGAATGGTCTAAGATCTGATAAGTACTTCGAAACTAGTCAGCTTTTAACACATCCTAAGGGAAACCATCAAATAGTTGAGCAAACAGGAAAGGGACTCAGGGCTAACCTTGATTTCCTCAATTCATCCTCACACAACATATATTGAAAGTAACATTTAAAAATAACATTCAGCAGTGACAAAAGGATGAGGGAACGCCAGCATCCATGTACTTAAATTGAATTAAATCATTTTCAAATAACACAGTTGAAAGAAAACATTTAGATAAATATTTCTCAGCCAGAGAAGGTTACTGATATACAGTAGGTCCTAACCCTGTTTAAATTGTTCTTTACAGTGGAAAATGAAACAAATTGAAAACAGAAACAAAATACAAGTTACAGTGAGAATAACATCACCATCAGCATAGACCAGGATCCCATAAATTAGCTTGTATTGATGCTTCAAACCAGTTACAATCTTCAGATCCAGTGTTTTAATCCATCTCTCTTCACAACCTAACCTATCTGTTACAAGCAGAGCTCCAAGAGCCTATGAAACCACTATTTACAGTCAAGAGTTTTCCGGCTCAATTACATTACAATGCTTCAGCAATTTACATTAACAACCAAACAATCCAACCCCTCACTCATCTTCTTCTGGAGTATTTATAGAAGGATGAGGAGGTGAGATCTGATGAAAAGATCTCAAATACAATTAATGCAGAATTAATGTCTTCCTGGCCCTGGGAGGCTCGATGAAGAAAATATACAGGTGTTCCACTGCATTAATGTGTTTACACTTAAGAAGTAAGCTCAGAAGGAGCTTTTGTTGACCTTTGAGGCTCTGCGTACTGTTAGGGTTACTTCTGCAAACATTCTGTCATTAAATCTGGTGCAGAAATAACTTCTTGGCTGTTCCGAGACATAATATCTGATCTTGTTCAATGAATTCGGCCTCTGACTGAGCATTCTGAGGCAATAGGTGGCACTGTGGTGGTTGAGGAATCAATTCGCCTCAAAGTATGGCGGTGGAGGCGATACGTCTGATGAACACTTTTAGGTTTTGCTTTAATCTGTGTTCTGAGCTAGGGATTAGGCTTTTGATAACCGTCTTAGCCGTAATCATCTAATCGTCTGTCATCTATTTCACTTTCTGCAGTTCCTTCAGGGTCTTGATATACGATACTCTTCTCTGCGTTGATTTTGACGGTATTCTTCAGGCTTTACAGGGATGCGTAGCAACCAAGGCTCATGAAACCTCGTTGATAACATTGTTCTTCACCCTGCGGTCGATTCTGTGGATTAATCGGAAGGACGGGAGTCGTCACCCTCATCTTTCAGATTTTCATAAAACACGACGAAAGAACCTTAAAACCTGCAAAATAAAATAAAAATGAGAAAATCCTGCGTTATATGGACAAAACTGCATCGAAGGGCGTGCGGGAGAACGGAGCAATCGGAGCCGTTGATCGTATTGCGATCAACGGTCGGGTGCGTTCTGAAAAGTCAGCGGAGAAAAAGGGAATTTGTACAATGGAATCGGGAGAATGAATGTAAGCCGTCGATCTACAATGATCGACGGCGGAGATCGAATCTTGGCCGCGCAGTGGATAGATTAACGGGCGCGCATGTCCGTTAACGGTCGAGCAGATTGGATGGAGGACAACCATTGGATGCGGGGGTTTCAATCGGACGGTGGCTACCAATTTCGCTGAGTGGCTTTGGTACGAAGTTTAGCGCGCGGGCGGTGTGTTTGCACGGCGGTTTTGGAATGAGGTGGAGGACACGTGTTGGCCAGCGTGTGGAATCGCTGGCCGACGGGGGAAAACCAGTTTTACGCGGAAAGCGGTGCAGGATGAAACCGGTGGGAATGGGAAACAGCGCGGAGAAGGGGGTCACGTTTCGGTTTAGCGCCTCAGGACTTGAGCGGCCGGTCGTGGCGCTCGGGCATGTGGAGGAAGAAAAGGCAGGGGCTTAGCCCAAGGGGCTGAAAACCAGCGCACAGAAAATAGGCGTTTTTTACATGATTTTCAATGATTTTTGAAAAAGGAAAAAGGTTCTGATAGGTTAAAAAGTGGGTTTTTAACCTTAGGAAATGAGATTAATGAGGGGATAAGGAATAACATATGGTTTGGTGGGGTTTTCATGAATAAAGGGAAACTAAAGAATAGAGGTAGAAGAAGGAAAAGAGGAGGATCGTGATATTTCGGTTGGTTCATGGAATATCGGAGAAATTTGAAAAATGTGGCAGAAGATCGCTTGACGGTTATGGTTTCATCCAAAGACTTCAAGCACCAACAATTTAAAGGAATTTGAATTTGTTCCTTGAAGGTATAGAAAGAATATTTGTACATTAATATGATGGAACAGATGGAGTGGCTAACATGGTCTTTATTATGAACCTTTGCTCATGTGGATCTTCCTGCTCCTTCTCTGGTTTGGGATTGGTTGATCGGGGGATTTTCGAGGATCTTAGCTACTACTTGTTGGTCTTCTTTGTGGTCTATTTGAGATGCACTAGCTGGTTTTTTTATGTGGTATTTATTTCGAACCTTTGCTCCTGTGGATATTCATGCTCCTCATTGGTTTGGGATTGGTTGATCGGGGGATTTCCGAGGATCTTTACTGCTATGTAAGTGCATTCATTTTGGTTGGTGGAGTGGGCAACATATTTGAATTTCATCACAAAGGAGTCTCTTGGGGTCATTAATTGGTCTAGGGGGATATTTATTTTCCAAGTTGTTCATTAATTATATGAGGGACAATCCATTAATGGTTTGCGTTGTCATTGAAGATCTTTGTCGATTGTGTTCTTGATGAGATTTTCTGAAGGATATTGGCTGGCGATGATTCGAAAATCTATTGTATTTGAAGGGGTGTCCTAGTGGATTGAGCTGGTGACGATCTACATCGAGTGGGGTCTATAATTTATAAGTGACATTAATTTTCCTTGTTTACATATTTTATCAAGGTTTTTTCAGACACTATTACATAAGGTATTTTTTGGTAATGTTATCTCTTTGGTGAACATATAGGCAGGATTGCAGAGTGCTAGTGATGTTAGCTGTACAACTGAACTTTGCATCTATTTATTATGATGTCACTTGATACAAGGAAATTGGGGCGGTGACATGCCATCATTCGATGCGTTGGTACATAAAATGGTTGGGGAGTGGGTGTTACAAATTTCTCCATTATATTTATCATATATATCTTATATATTATTAATATTTGTCTATTACTTAGTAAATGAATTATTGTTTATTTCATTTTTCAAAGAATATTTTCCCTCACTCACGAATGTATTAAAAGTTATAAGGGAGGCTGGTACATTTTCAATCCCCATAGGTTTACCTTTCTTTGTCTTCAAATGGACCACAATAGTAACTAGAAACTAAAATACCAACTAGTAACCCTAAAATAATTAATAATATTTTGTATTGAGAGCTCTATGAACTCTTTTGTAAGAGAATTTACCGATTGAATTAATCCTTATTTCCTCTCGATCTTAACTAAACCTTTGACACTTTATTATTAAAAACATTGAAATAAAAAGCATGTATAATTAGTGGATGATATATTCCAATTTATCAAATAACTTAACAATCACAATATCAATTAGTTAATAAGGGGAAATTTTATCAATGACATGAGGATAAATATTATTGAAGTAGTTTAGTTCTATGGTGTGCACGGAAATTGTTTTATACTCAATGCATTTTGTTTTTCCATTTTTTCCAATAGGTTCCTTTCTTGAGAAACATATCAAACACTAAGATTTACTAATGTCTTATAAATATTTAAATCTCCATAGTGGAATGATATTTGTTCATATTGGAATTGCAATCCACTAGTTCTACCTATTAGGATTAGTAAAGACACTCCAATAAATTTAATATATCAATTCAAATTACACAAGTGACACCATATAAAGAGAAAAAATTAAATTGAGGTTGGCTATTGTCATATTTGCATTGAAATTATACATTTATTTTTTGGTTAAGTCAGGCTAGTCTAGAGAAAGAAATCTACTTTCATTACGAAAAAAGGGCAAACCAGAAGTTTTTTTTTTTTGCAAGTAAATTCCAAATACATTATCATGTTAGTTTAGTGGTTTTCATTTATTAATATGAGTATGCAATTGAGGAATGGAAATGGAATCCAAATGAGAGACCATGAAATTAACAAACCTTGGACTTGGTGTGAGATCTCTGCCTTCTACCCTCATTTGCTTAGGAGTTTCTCCTATGATATGATGAAACATGTATCCCAACATAGACTAAACTAAATTAACACCCAATTTTGCAATAGTGTAGATATGACATCTTGTACAAAATGAAGTAGTCCATAGTCATGGGCATCCATATCGACATTTTCTTCAATAAATATCTTAGTCTTGAAGGTAAATGGCTCTTCCATATAATTAGGTCTTTAAAAACCACCTACATATTTACATATATAATATATCCTTTACATATATATTATGGCAACCAATTGTCAATATTTTATGTTTTTCTATGCAAAATCACTAAAAAAGTGGGTGAACATGCAAATGACATTTTTTGTGATATATTACATGAACTATGAAAATGACATTTTTTGTGATATACTGCATAAACTATAAATGATGAAAATCAATGTCACTTATCACTTTATCTAGTTTATCTTGTGCTTAAAATATAAACTTACCATTCCATAGGTGAAAAAAAAAAAATTTCCGGTAGAAAAACCATTAATGAAAATGATCCCAAATAATAAGCACACCACCATTTGTCAAAAATCTCTTCATCCCAACATGATTTCTCAATATTACTTATATTTCTTTTATTGATGATTATAGATCTGATGTCACCCTAAACTTTAATGATAAAAATAAAAAAGAAAAACATCCTCTAACCATATTTCCACTCCTTACACCTAAATTTTAATATTAAATATGCATTAATCTTTGTCATAATAATAATGAATATAAAAAATGCAATATGAAAAAATCTAATTCACTACAACTCTAAGAAAATTTATATATTTTACACGAAATAAAGTTGTCTTGTTTCCAACAAATTTTCAAGTCGTTTACATGTATTTTCTTAGACTTTTTCAATAATTTGTGCAATACATTCAAGTTTCTGATATCCCTTTGGAAAAATGCAACTCGCTCTGGCGGGAGCCCGAAAACTTGTTGCTACTCGCTCGATTGATCTGGCGGGAGCCCGAAAACTAGTTTCTACTTGCTCAATTGATCCGACGGGAGCCCATAACCAAAGGGGAAAACTGGAGAGCAACGTGGAAACTTTATATATTTTACACGAAATAAATTTGTTTCATTTCAAACTAATTTTCAAGTCATTTACATGTATTTTCTTATACTTGTTCAATAATTTGTGCAATACATTCAAGTTTCTGATATCCTTTTGGAAAAATGCAACTCGCTCAGTTGATCTGGCGGGAGCCCGAAAACTGGTTGCTAACTCGCTCAATTGATCTGGCGGGAGCCCAAAAACTGGTTGATACTCGCTCAATTGATCTGGCGGGAGTCCGAAAACTAGTTTCTACTCGCTCAATTGATCCGGCGGGAGCCCATAACCAAAGGGGAAAACTGGAGAGCAACGTAGAGATTGCC
>CM076571.1:434655925-434769997 GCA_034641835.2 Pinus albicaulis | reverse complement strand
TGTTTTTGAGTTTTAGTTGTTGGAATGTAGCGAAAAAATTTGAGATAAAATCTTGATTCCTGTTATTTAAATTGGTTTTTTGACTGTGTATATGGATTAAGCATTTTAAAAATCTTAAAAACCTCCTAGTGCACTTCCATTGTGCAAAGTTACTTATCAAACTTTTTTTCCACCTATCACACTTCTTTCTTCAATAAATTCCTGCGAGATTTTAAAGAAATTAAACTCAAAAAAAATCACCGTAAAACCCTTAAAAAAATCACACCAACTAATGCAGTTGCTGGTGCCTGAAAGAAATCTGTCAGAGGAAAGGTGTAGGGGAGGTTTTATAATGTATATGATACGTATGCATTTCGGGTTCCTAAAAATGTTGGCCACGCTAGTCATTATAGTCCTGCTTTGCGCTTTGACATTTCATGGAAGAGAGAGGAATTTATAGAATATATATGATGTGTGTGTGTTTTGGGTTCCTGGATTGGGCACGCCAGTCATAATGGTTTGGCCGTTTGCTTTGCATGTTTCACGGAAGACAAAGGACACCATATGTTGACACTGCAGAGAAGGAGAAGAGTTGATTAACGCCCAGAAGCGGTAAAGTCGGTTATGAAAGGCCTCTGGAAGCATAGGAGATGTTCAAAACCTAAGTTCACAATTTTCTTCCTGTAATTATTCAAGGCAACTTCCAAAATTGTGTTGCCTGAAAGAAAACTCACAATTCTTCCTAAAAAATTGTGAAAATTGTCCACGGAGAATGGTTCCCTTAAACAATGCCTATTATCTCTGGATTTTTTTTGAAAAAGATAATGTGCGTATCATATTTGGGTACACGTTATCTGCACGGATATACACATGAGCTTACATTCATTTATTAGGTTAACAAGAGGTTCCCATTGCCTCTTAGAAATATTTGGTTCACGATGTTTTAGAATTACATAAAAAATTTGAATGCGGAATTTTGTGTAACTGTCTTTGTCCTCTCTAACAGATCTGCTCAATTGATATTTGATGAAGTTTATGATATGAATGCTTATATGTATTTTTATCAGATTAGGGTTTCGAATTTCCTCGTTTTAACTGCAATATCTAGACAACTCACATGATGTGAGGGTTTCCAATGGATAGTTGACATAGATGCAATTAAAAGGATGCTTGTAACTTATTGTTATCCTTTAATCTCAAAGCTAGATTCTGTTATTGTTTACATGAATTTCTATAGCCTCGGGTCTGGTCCAAGATTTTGTTTGGGAGGATACCCGACAATTGGGTGATATATTACATAGCAATAATCGCTGCAGAGGATGAATTTATATACTGAACTAAAGTTTCTAAGGGCAGCCATTGCACACAGAAAAACACACAAGTAATATATCTATATATCATTTTTGCACTCAATTATAACACATTTATATAGTTGATCTCCGATCCAACTTATTCCTAACATAGATATAGAGGTTGAAAGAATATCTCAACAAGCTCCTACAAAATCTCAAACCAACTCTAAACTTACACATTACATTAATGGAAGCATTATTTCTAATACTTCCCTTTAATGCTTACATTTCAAATATAGTATAAAAACAATACATGGAATACACATATGTTTGATCTCGTCTTCATCAGCAACTCTACCCACTCTGCAGTCTTCTGGACTGCGATCTTTCTTTCTCCACATCTTCGAGCCTACCTTCCAACTCATTTAAAGTGCACCTGCTTCTGACCATCAATCACGCACTTTGTAGAATTGATGCTTCTTGATCTCCCGAAGGATAATCTCAATACTAAATGACCCTATGGATACACTTCCATTTGTGAAATTCCCCCGAAGAGAAAATTTCAACAGTTATATAGGAAAATGATCCAGATACTAAGCATATTCAGCAGTCAATCATACACCTGACCTTTTTCCACATACATTTGTTGTTCTTTGTTCTTAAAGCCCTGAGGAACAACAAGCCCATCAGATTAACAAATGAAGAACATAATAAGAGTAATGATACGTTCTCTTGGCGCCGAAGAACTTTGAGAACCACTAACTTACAATCACAAAATAATAAACATAGTTTTTTTTTAATCAAACATAACTCCAAATATAATTCCTAACTCTAGTTACTTGCATCGAATGCAGTGTTCAATCCGTTATCTCTTACATTATCCATCAAAGTGTTATCATGCCAGATTCCACATATTTCGACACCAAACGAAAACTTTAACTAATCATTAGAATATGCAAATCGTTACTCACAGCCTACTAAGCACGCTGTCTAAGGAATAATTACCTGCATTTGTGCTTTCGCTGCAACCTTGTGACGCCAAATGATCTTCGTTGCCTTTCATCTACGATGTCTCTTGACATTAACACCACTTAGCCATTTATATTTAACACTGCTACTCCACTCAAGTTCAACACAAATGTAACGTTGCTACTACCTTCAACGCTGGCCCTTCAAGTGTAACGCTGCCTCCATTTAACGCTGCTACTACCTTCAACGTGACCAAAAAAAAAAAAACAGCCCACAAAGATTCTTTTATAATCTAGTAGCAACCTTCAAGCGCGAGTCCATGCAATGAGTCCTTCACCAGACAACCTCCATGCAATCATACGACTTACACATCTCCCACAGCGATCCTGCACACACAACAATATTCTACAACACTCGGCCTCCTTAGTACGCACACAAATTGTGTAGCTCCACACTGCCCTTTGCTCACGCAGTGCAACTTGTCCAACAAAAAATTAATGGATTTGGACTACACCTCTTCCATCACGCTGATGTTGATCCCAGATAGCGATTTCCTCCTTTTTACGTAGTAGAGTTTCTTCAAAAAATGGGCAAAATATTCTTCTGAGATGTGACTGTTCTGGTAATAGATGATGCGCTTTACAAACAAGACATGTAGCGCTTCTCTTCCATAAAACACAACAAAGAAATAAAAAAATTCACACAACAAACACTCCAACAAATACTTCATTCACATAAAATCAGCAAACCAAATCTCACATCTTCCTGGGTACTCCCGTGAGGGATCAAGCCCAGCCAAGCTCTGATACCAAACTAAAGTTTGTAAGAGCAGCCATTGCACACAGAAAAACACACAAGTAATATATCTATATATCATATTTTCACTCAATTACAACACATTTATATAGTTGGTCTCAGATCCAACTTATTCCTAACATAGATATAGAGTTTGAGAGAATATCTCAACAACCTCCTACAAAATCTCAAACTAACTCTAAACTTACACATTACATTAATGGAAGCATTATTTCTAATAGTTATAATAAAATTCAATGGGAGATGGTTGACGAAGGACACGCATTAGGGGAATTTTGAGGTCTAAAATGGGCCTCCTAAGAAAAATGTACCCGAAAAAAAAACTTTATAACAGCCAATAGGATTCAAGATGATGATGTCAACCATGGGGGATGATTTACCAACTTTTAAATAAAAGGGTAAACTAATTTATTACTTTTTAAATAAAAGGGTAAAGAATTCATATTGTCACATTGTTTTCTAGTGTATTTTGGAAATTTCATCAAGAACTTTGCGGGATATTGGGGGATCTTGGTGTATGGGGGATATATGTGTGAGGAAGATGATTTCTTCAACATATTTTAAATATAAAAATAATATGAATTGTATAACATACATATACATATATATATATATATATATATATATATATATATATAAGTGAAAGGATGATGACAGTTGATATAAGGAATCAATTTGGTTTATTAGATTTTAAAAAGGAAGAGGCTAATTACGTTGTTTTTAAATTTATGTTTATGGGAGAAGTATTAAGAGAATCCTTTGTTACACCCGAACCGCTCCCAAGATGTGAGAAACTCGTTCTAATGGTTCCTGCGCTCCCATGAGCTTTGGATCGGTATGGGAACATTACCTTTTTAGCAGGAGTTGCAATGAGAGCTAGGGACAATTCCAGGAGCTTTGAAAACTATTTTTTTTGGAGTTCCCATGTTCCTGCAGCTGAATTGGCGCCAAAAAAGACTCCAGTTCCCACAAAATTTTCATATGGTTTTGTATGTTGATTTTTCTATGCAACTTTTGGGTGCCCATGGAACCTCAAAATTAGTTATAGTATGGTAGGGAATTCTATGAAAGTAAGGTGCAAATATGATCAGGAAGAAGAAGAAAAACACAAGTGGAAGGTGACTACCAACTTACAGCAAATGCAAGAAAAAATTTGATAGGGTCTAGACTCTAAAGCCTATTCGCAACAAGCAAAAAGAAAAATTTCACAAGGTCATATACAATGGTTAAAGCCAATTAGATTTAGATTCCTACCCATTTAGATGTAAATCTATCATCATAAAGGATGTGTCCCAATTCCAAATGAGAACCATGATGATGCACAATTATCCAAGTTAGACAAGGGTTTAATTCACCACCCTAAGATGACAAATTTCTTAAACATTGTTTGAAGATCAAAATCATAGATTTTCTGATCCACACTAGAATCTCCAGGATCTAGTAGTGTTTGCTACCGGTTCCATTTCAACCAACTCAGGAACTCTAGAACCATTCCAAGCTGCAGAAAATAGCTAATCCGTAAGCAAAAATACAAAATTAATGACAAAATTAAAACCAACATCTTTTGAAGTAAAGGAAAAGGGACTCCACATGTCCTCATGTCCATCAGCTTGGAAAATCTCTTACCCTCAAACCACATTATTGTTTGTTGTAAATTCATGGTCATGCCACATTATTGTTTGTTGTAAATTCATGGTCATGACAATTTATCTTGTGTATTCTTGCATATTCTGAAATTTTCCTTCACAATAATTATGACACATGAATAATGGATTAATTACATCTTCTCCATCTTATCAAACCTTTATATTCTAAATCTGCCATAACTCGATATCCCAATTGCATGGGAACTAGACTTGGAAAATTACACCATTAATCTTATTCTAAAAATAAAAAAATCATTTTTCTATGGATGTATTATTGCAGTCACATTGGACAATCTTCCTAAGTAGCCCTGAGGTTGCATGTTATTTGTAACATTTTAAGTGCAGGTTTGGAAAGTAGAAAGCACCATATAGGATATAATTATCTGTCTATGGAACAAATAGAATACACATTCACTATTTGGAAACATTTACAAATATTTTCAAGGTTTTTATAAAATCGGCTTATTCATCTACGACCTTCTTAACTTGTGAAGATGTACATATCATACCGTGGTCTAGATTAGACTAGTATCCAAATTCAACCCACCCAATATACTATCTAGATTCAATGCATTGTTAAATACACAACCACACACACACAAAGAGTTGATAAATCACCCCCCTTTCCGCACTGGCTGCAAAAGACACCTCACTTCCCTTGGTGCAATTATCATCTTGGTCTGGTGTTTATATGTTGTTATTATAATTGCAGCAAATTATAAATGCTATTATAATATTTTTATATATTTTTTTAATTTTTTCATTATATAATATTACCGCTCCCGATTAGTTGTTTCCTATAAATTTTGTGGAAATCTCTAACCATTCCAGACACCCATACCCAGGTTCTCAACATTCCCACATTCCAGAAACTCATGAAACATAGAGAGAAACCTTTAAACATTATCATTGTTTTGGTAAGTTAGAGTTTTGTGTAAGCATAATTATTTCACAACCAGGACCACCTCATTGCCATGACTTGTCCAATAGCGAAGAGTCACCACAGTGAAGAAATGAAAGGGAAAACATCTAACTTTTTTTTATTTTTTTATACTAATTATTGTCATGATCAGTGTTCTATTCTGACATATTCTTCACTGATTAAGTTTATCACTAATAGTGCAACTTCAAAGAATGAATTTGTTTTATTTTTCTCACCCTCAAACTCTGTCTTATATGATATTCCTTGGGCTAGTTTATATAACATATTCATTACAATTAATTGTTAAGATCCCCACTTATTTGATCCAAAGAAGGGTCGTAGTAATTAGATTTTCATACATAATTGCCATATGTATTTTAATCTATTTCCAACTCATTTTTGTTATTATTATTCTTCACAATGTTATAACTTACCTTAGTTACAAATTTGGAATAGATTCATATCTATGATATTCCTATTATATTTCATCCCTTATAACTTTCTAGCTACTATGATTATTATTCGAATAATGAATATTATATATTACCATATACTCTATTTCATAATTATTCATTTAATATATATATATACTACCCAACCATACATACCTATAACCCAATGAAAAGTTACCTTCATGTATCTCAATGTAGTGTTCCTAACACATACAATTGAACACTTTATAACTATTGAATTTCCATCTTTTTTCTTAACTCGATTTCTCATAGTTTACAGTTGTATTAAATTTATTTGAATGGCATTAATAGTTCAATGTAGAAACGATGGGATTGTACCCATACTACATTAACTCTCCCTCTACCTTATCGTTGTGTTTTCATCAAACATTTATTTTTGGTATGTTAACTCCTGCACATCAGATGGCTTCGGTCCTTGTGAGGACACTTGTATGGTGGTGATGAACGATTGTCATTAATCCGAAATTTCTTCATTCGTTCAATGACCATGGTTAGGGTTTTATATTTTCATTTGTTTTTTCATTTGGGCTGCTTTCCACTTTGAGAGATAAGAGCACAGAGAAACACCTATCTAGTGTTCTTACAATGAATTTTTGTGAGACTGATGAGAGTATTACTATTATTATTATAGGCAACCTTAGTGCTTCTCATTTAATTATCAACCCAAGGTAAGTCTTCTTATTTCAAGAGTGTAAGCACAATATATGCAAGTGAGATCGACTAATAGTTACTTTATGTTGCTTATGAAAAATGATTATCTAATCTTCTGAATTCAATGAACTCGGTAAATTGTAGCTAATTATTCTGTCTATTTCAGAAAAGAGAAACCTATGATTGAATAGTAGAATGATGGTTTGAACAGTGATCTTAATGAACTGAACAACAATCTAAATGAATTGAACAACATTCTTAGTGAGTTGAACAACGATCTAAATTAATGGAACAACAATTACTCATATACTTTTTCAATGGAATTCTCTTTGTAAACTGAATAATTGACATTAATCAATAATTGGACACCTTACTGTGCTGAAAAAAAAAATTTAATCCACAAAGAAAAGTAGCATCAAACATTAATTATTCTACGATTTGTAAATCGATTTCAAGGGAATTAGAAGAAAATGGAAACATGTAATAGTGGTGAACCACTATTATAAACCAAAAGATGCGAATGTGATTAATTTAAATCAAAAAGAACAAATACAAAACTATTCCGAAGGAATAAAAAATGTAACTTTATTGAGCAGAAAAGTATTCTACAACCACATCAAATAATCAGACATTGATTTAATAACTAACGCATAGCACGAAAATTGGTGTGGGAACTCCTAGGGGTTGGGCCCAGACCACCAGAAGCTTTAACGCAATGAAAACCTCAAAAGATAATTGTTCAAAACATCAAAAATATTTATTAAATCAAAGGATAATACAAGAATACAATTTGATAGCTTTGTCTTGATGTGTTGATTACAGAAGGAAAATTCATATTTGACTCCTTATCTAGTTCATCCTTGGCCCTTTTAAAGACATTTTCATGCAATGAGATAGTATTCTCCAAAGGACAGCCTGCTGCGCATGGATGTCGTTTGAGTCTTCGAGCTTGAATCTGTCTTTCTGCCTTCTACCGGCTTCTAGGAGTTACTGAGATTCCATACGTTCATGTCTATCGGTTGTCATCTGTTTGCCGTTGGTATAGATGCTCTGCCTTCCTACATACATAGATATAATAAGTAAAATTTCTATTATAGAAATGTTCCTTTTTGTCGTTAGCCCAATTTCTCTGATTTTCATAAATCTTTTCTTTCTTTATTGTGAAAATGAGGAAGAATTCGTAAGACTGTGTCATAATTCGAAGTAATTATAAGGTGAAACCATACCTTAATTTTAGCCCAACATATACTCCTTTGCTTACCTAATTTCATGTCCTCATGCAAACAGATGGTTGAGATGCAACTACGTTAGGGAGTAAGCAGGGAAGACCTTTTCCTTGTATGCTCCGAAACCCTGTTTTTGTCTCATTATTGAAAAGGAAGCGCTTGCATGCCCTTCTGGTAACTCATAATTATGATTATAGTCCTCAAGAGGATACTAGAGAAGAGGGATTCTATATCTACATCCCAACCATATAGGACCCAAGCTAAAGGCCAGGTTACTGTATGAGAGGAATCTGGAGGCAAAAACCTTGAAATTCCTATATCCAAATGGCTCCCTATTCTTTACATTGTTCGTTGAGGCCATCCATATTTTTTTAGCTACTGCCAAGGCTACTTACCGAATGTATTCAAAGTATTCCTATCCATTTTTTATAATGTCTTTATGGATGGGCCCTAGCCTGTTCCTTATGCCTTGCCTTCACATGAAGTTCTTGTGTTCGATAAACAACTACAGGGGTTTTTTAGGTTCTCCTCTAACCCACAATTCTAGGCCATGATCTCTCTTTTGGAAGATGTTATATGCCTTGGCCCACTTAATCTGGTTCTTGGCAAATGAGAGGAAGACCTGGAGCTAAACATCTCCTATAAAGGGGCTAGGATTGTTGTCTGTGTCCTCTTGCAGAAAGAAATTGTGCATGTAAAGTTCACATAGAAGGCCTTGGACCTGTTCATCTTGATCATTATAGAAGTGGACAAACTCTTCTATGGTTCTAAAAGTTGTGGACTTTCCTACCCTGAGGGCCTTGACCTTCAGTAGTAAATATCGTTCTGTTAAGAATAGGGCATAGTTGGAGGTCGGTGCCCTGCATGATAATGCATCATTATACAAAGAAAATATTGTAGTGATTTGTTTCTTGGCTTGCTCCACCTGCTCTTGTTCCCTTTTTACCTTTGTTTGTTCCTCTCTGAGCTAGGAAAATGTCTCATCTTCTGTGGAGGAGAGGTCTGTGAATTTCTTTAGTAATGCTTGGTATTCTTGTGCTTGCACCGCCTCCTTCCTACATTGTGCTAGCTTATGTTGTGTTTGCACCAGTTCATTGTGTAATTTCTTATTAATAGCTTTCTCTACCATGTGGGCATAGGTAGGGGCTTCCTTTGTTTAGGTATCCTTCTCTTTTGTAGTTTTCTGCTCTGTTTGTGTAGAAACTTCAACGGTGTTTGCTAGTTCTATCTGAATTTTGGCCTCAGTAGTACCTACTTGGTCAGTCTGTATCCCAGTCTCAAAAGTATCAGTTAAGCTAGTCTACACCTCAGCCTCTATAGTAGCTACCAAGTCGGTTTGCATCTCAACCCCAATGATGTCAGCTAAGCCAGTCTGCATCTCAGCTTCAACAGTGTTTATCAAGTTGGTGACTAATTAACAATGTTACCAATGAAATAGGTAACCGCAATGTTACCTACTTTTTTTTGGTAGCATAAAAAGCACCCGATTTTGAAAAGTGGTGATGCAGAATCACCATTTTTTTTTGTGCACATTTTTGACACTCTAATATTTTTATTTATGAAGTATGAATATTTGTTTTAAAATGTTAGTGAATTTCATGTTAATTTTGAAATGTATTGATGCGGCATCAACTTTTTTTTTTTTTTAGAGTGGTGATTTTCATCCTAATTTTGAAACGTATTGATGTTGCATCAACTTTCTTTTTTTAGAGCGGTGATTTTCATGCTAATTTTGAAATGTATTGATGCTGCATCAACCATTTTTTTTAGAGTGGTGATTTTCATGTTGGTAATAAAACACAAAACTTAGATAAAAAATATATATATATATAAACAATAAAAAAAACCCAATAAAAATGTAAAAAAAACAAAAATAGCTCGTAAAAATAAAAAAATTAAACAAAAATAAATATAAAAAAACAAAAATATTTGAAAATTATATCAAAGGAAATGAAAAAATTTGAAAAAAAAAACACATAATTTAAAGAAAAAAAACAAAAATTGACCAAAAAAATTTAAAAAAAAAACATCAAAAACATTTTTTTCTAACTTATTAAAAAAAACCATATTAAGAATTTAAAAAAAAAATTTAAAAATAATTAAAATTACAAAATTAAAATTTAGATTAAAAATAAAAATTAAAAATTAAAAATTAGAAAAAAAGAAAAAATTAAATTTAAAAATTTAAATTAAAAATAATAATAATAATAAGAAAAAAAATACAAATTTTAAAATTAACAAAAAAAAACATATTAAAAAAAAAAAATAGAATTGAAAAAGAAAATTAAAAAATTAAAAAAAAATTAAAAAAAAACACTATCATTAAAAAAAAAAAAAAATGAAAAAAACCACATGCAAATAATTAAAAAACAAATACACATAAATTTAGTGCTTTTTCTTTTTAATGAAACAATTTATAGATTTTAAAAATGAAAAACTAAATAAACTAAAAAAATTAAAAAAAAAACAATTAAATTAAATTAAAATTTAAAAAATTTAATAAATAAATTTTAAATTTTAAATTTTAAAAAATAAGTAATCTATAATATTAAATAAAAAAAATTTAAAAAAAGAAAATTTAAGATAAAAAAATTGAATAAAAAAAAAAATTTAAATTTTTTGAAATTAAAAAAAAATTTAAAAAAAATCAAATTAAAATAAAAATCAAATCAAATAAAAAATATACATATGTATTAAAAATTAAAAACAAAAAAAAATAATAATAAAATTAAAACAAAATACAAACAAAATAAAATAAAATAAAAAACAAAACAAATTATATTTTACATAAAAAAATTAAATTTTTTGAAATAAAAAAAATAAAAAATTTCAAAAAAATCAAATTAAAAAAAAAATTTAAAAATTTAAAAAAAAAAATCAATTTAAAAAAAAAAAATTAAAAACAAAACAATGGTGGCGGTGGTGGTGGTGCGCGCGCAGCCCGCGTATCTTGGCGCCACCGCCCCTCCGCCGAGCGGGCGAGCCATGCGTGGTCGCGAAACGCGGCCTCGCCCGCCCACCGGCCGACCTCCGCCGCCGCCCGGGCGGGGAGGGCCAGGTGACGCCGCCCCCACCACCACCGCCGCCCCACCAACACCACCGCCGCCATTTTTTTATTTTTTATTTTTTTTTTAAAATGATTTTTTTTTAAAAAATTTTTTTTTTCGAAAAATTTAAAATTTTTTTTTTAATTTAATTTTTTATATAAAATATAATTTGTTTTGTTTTTTTTTTTAAATTTTGTTTTTATTTTTTGTAAATTTTATTATTTTTTTTGTTTTAAATTTATTTATTTATTTTGTTAGTAATTTTTATTAAATTTTGCTTCTCTTTTTTTATTTAATTGATTTTTTTTTTTTTTTTCATAAATTTCCTTTATTATTTTATAGAATTTAATAAGTTTTGTATTTATTTTTTAAATTTATTTGAATTTAATATTGTTTTTTAAATGTTTTACTTTTTTATTAATTTTTTTTTTTGTTAATAACATAAAAATTTTTATATTTTAATATTTCAATTAAAATTGTGTATTTAAAATTAGATTTTTTTTAATTAAACTTAATTTTTTTAAATTAGTTTGTTTTTAATTTTTTTTTTAATATTATTTTTATTTTTTATTTGTTTCAATTTTCCATTTTTAATTGATTTTTGAAGTATTTTATTTTAACAATGGTTTTTTTTTTCTTTTATATTTAAAATTTATTTTTTCTTTCAAAATTTATTTGTTTATTTGTTAAAAGTTAATATTTTTGTTTTTAAATTTAATTGTTATTTTAATATTAATTTTTTTTTAATTTAATAAAATCTGATATATATGCATATTTTAATTTATATTCATATATATATTTTATTTTTTATAATTTAAATTTAATTTATTTTTTATAGTTTATTTGTTTTTTTAATATATATTGTTTTAAATTTAATATTTTCATTGTATTTTATTTTTATTTTTTATTTTTAATTAATTTTTCATTTTTTTACTTTTAATTTAAATAATGTTTTTTTTTAATATTTTTATTTTAAATTTTTAAATTTATTAAAATTTAATATATTCCTTAAATTTATTTATTTTTTTAATTTTTTTTTGGTTAATTTAATAAGCATTTTCTTTTTCTTTTTTAAATTTAATTTCTATATTTTTTTTTTTATAATTTCCTTCCTTTTTTAACTTCTTTTCTTTTCTTTTTCTTTTTTTAATTTCTATATTTTTTTAAATTTTAATCTTAATTTTTTTTGGTTTATTGTTTTATTTTTTTTCCTTAAATTTTAGGTTTTTTTTAATGTTTGAATTAAAATTTTTATTTTGTTTTTATTTTTTTATTTTTTTTATCTTCATATATTTTTAAATTTTAAGCTTTTAAATGTTTTTATTTTTTAAATTTATTTTTTTTATTAAATTTTAGGTTTTTTTTAATGTTTGAATTTTAAAAATTAAAAAATGTTACTTCTATTTTTAAAAATGCCAAAAGTATGACACAATTTTTTTTTTAATTATTCCAGCATCAACTGGTTTTGTTTTGAGGGTGTTTTTTCAATCCTTTTTTCAAGAAACAATTTTGTTTTGCCTATAATTTTATAAAATGTTGAAATTTGACCTTAAAAAAAAACGAAGTGCGTTCTGGAATACACACTTTTTGTTTTTGGGGTGTTTTTTCAATCCTTTTTTCAAGAAACATTTTTTTTTTACCATAATTTTATAAAATGTTGAAATTTGACCTTTAAAAAAAACGAAGTGCGTTTTGGAATACTGACTTTTTGTTTTTGGGGTGTTTTTTCATGTTTTTTGAGTATTTTTGGGCTAGAGTTCTCGTTTTGAGGTCAGGTTACCTATTTGATTGGTAACAATGTTAATTCTGTTAGAGCTCCTGCAGTGGTGGTTTCCTTCTTTGGCTTTCAGGTCCTTCTTTCCTCCTTCAGTTTTTTTTCTCATATATTTCACCATTTTCTTTAATCTTCTGCAGGCCCTGCTCAGTTTCTTAATATTCTTTTCAGCTAAATTCTCACCTGACCTGATTTCAACAGATGGTGGAGGAGTGGTATTCCCATTTTCTAGAATGATGTTGCCAACCTCAGGGTTCCCTGTGATGGTGTTTCTTATTTGATCTTTAGAGTTTACTTCTGTATGAGGGTTCAGAGAGGGTGGGGTAGTGCTACCTCCTGGTGTCAAAGGGAATGTTTCTATGCTTTTGTTTTTCTCCACAAGGACGGTGTCACCTAACTGATTTTCTGATTCTGTTCTCCCCTCTTCCTGCCCTTTGCTATTCACATCATAATTCTCAAGAGGAGACAGAGCCCCAACATCCAGTGATTCCTCTTGGTAGGGCAGGACTTCAATGTGGCCAGAACTACTGGTAGTGGCAGAATTATCTATGGGTTCCTTTTACTATTCTGCTTCCGATAGGTTTTTAGATTCGTATTCTACCCTCATTTGCTCTAGGATTCGAGCCATTTATTCCTTGAATTATTGCAAGAGTGTTTTTTGAGGGCTTGAGGGTAGAGGATGGGATGGTCCTGCCTCCTCTATGAGGTCTGAGGTTCCTTGAAGTGTTTTGGACCATTTTTGCCTGTCTGGTTCTAAGGTTGCAGTTCGGGTCCTTTTTCTTCTTGGTATGTTTACCCTGGGAAGCTCAATTTGGATTTTTCTAGGGTTTATTTTAGGTACCTGTGCAACAGGGTTAACAAAATTGTCCCAGACTATTTGTTGCTTATCCAACTCATGTATGATGACTAGTTTAATTAGCCTGTGGTGACTGACTACTGCTTGGGGATTTTTGTCTCTTCTTAATTGAATAGAAATGTCATGCAATATAGAATTTAAGAAAGCAGGCAAGTTAACTGAAATATTTTTCTTAAGTACAACTAAAATTTTAAGCCGACGAGGTTTTACCACGTCTTAATGTCTATCACATGTAATGAACCTTTGGATGTATGTCGTCAGTTCCTGCCATGGTTGGTGTAGAGAGGTATGGTTAATCCCTTTCCCTTTTCGCTCCAATGACTCCTCCAGATCCTAATATGTTGCTACTGCCTCTCGTAGGAGGAGATGTCTATCTATCCATATTTTTCCTTTTGTTGGTATTTCGAAGACTCTAGCAATAATTTCCTCTATGACTGGTATAATTTGACCCCTGATTCTGATTTGACCTTCTTGCATATTTTGAAAAAAACTCAATTGCAATTTCTGTATCAAATCCTTGTAATCAGTGTATATATGTCAGCCAGTCATCTTGCTAGAGGATGGTGCTAGCTGCATCTAAAATTGGAAGTTTATAGGCTCGTTCCGAAGGGAATTTCCTCCCATAGCTGGTATGTTTTCTTGGGCTTCTTCCTCTGATTGTATTCTCTCTCATCTCTGTTGCTTTGAATGAATGTTGTATGCAGGCGAAAGAGAGATTGCAGTTCTGCGCAGGTAACTTCATGCCTTAATTGCAATATTCCTTTGGTCTTGTCGACATACCTAACAGGATTTCCATAGAAATTTCACATGCATGCCAATTTAAGACTAATTACACCCCCTCCATCGAATTAAGGGTGCCCATGTCCTCAAGTACAACAGGGATTTCGCCAATCATGAATGTGAACGGGGATGGTCAGGATTTCATAATAATGACCTATATGTGAAGGAGAAGGTTGTGGCTTTCAAGTTTCAGGGGGTTGAGTAATTACAAGCATTGATCAGGAGCTCAGGACCAGGTGTCGTAAAATGGTCAAAAATGAAAGTGCTCAGAACTGGTTTGAACCTGAACGAACGGATAGTGCTCGTCTTCCTGATTCCGGCGCCGTGAACGGTTCGAAAAATGGTCTCCGTATGCAAAAGTTATTCAGCTTCAAAGTTTTCTCAATTTCCATTAAAAAAGGGAAAATTGGACTTTGTGGAAAAATTTTATTAAAAAAAAGAATATTCCACAGAATATTCTGGGAATATTCCGTGGAATATTCCACAGAATATTCTGAGGAATATTCCCGTATTGGCCAATCATATGGCGCCACGTGGCTAGCCCGGAGGCCGCCACGTGGCCCCAAGGCCGAGTGGAATGGATTAAAAGTTTTGTATGGCCAACGGATCGAACCTCCGACCTCACTGCTGTCAACACAAAGTCTTATCCAACGGGGTATTAAGTTATACGTTGAATATAAGTGCGGGCAGAGTTATATTTAAATGGGTTATTTGTTTATGGCGGGGCCCGAAGGGGGCCAGCCCCTAAGGGCCAGCCCCCCATTGCATAGGACCTCTTCCACAGGACCTCGGCGGAGAAGATTCAAACGAATCCATTGGCACGGGCGGATAAGGTTGAATAACCTTTGGATACGGTATTTTGTTATATGGTTAACGTTGATATTTAATACAAATAAAAATGTTACAACGTATTTTGATAGCCGCCATATGAACGCAACCCATCAATATTAAATGCCGACCTAACCGCCCGGAACAGAATTGGCGGTTCCGCCTAATTTGTGCATTATCTCCTATTTTGGCGTTGTTAACTGTACTTCCTCCACATTTAGTGGAGTTTCCTAAGGAGTAAGAGGCAGTTCAGTAAATGTGCCATAACTTTTGATGGGAGAAGTCTTTTGAGACGAATTTTTTTTTGATTTTGGGTGTAGAGAGCATTCTGGAGCTGTTGGAGGGGTCTGCAGAGCCATCAGGGCATTTTATCTGCGAATTTTACAGCGCTTTTGACAGTGACTCCATCAGAGCTAAGGGGAAAGATTGCTGCATTGGGCTACCTTCCTCCAATGGAGGTGAATTTGTAGTCTATTTCTACTGTTTTGGACCTTCTGAGTCTGTTTTAGTAGTCTATTTTCTCATTAGAGGAGTTCTTACAGATGTAATCTCATTTGCACCATTTAATCAAAAGAGCACTGAGCCTAATTAGAGGCTTTTGGAGCAGCGGAGGTAGCCCAAGAGAGGGGTGAACCGCTTTAACAAATATCTGCTGTTCATGTGTGTATTATGGCTGTTTATTTCCAGACTTTGATAGTTTAAACAGTAAAATTTCATGAGCATGCTTTTCTAAAACAAGTTTATACAGGAAGCAAAACTTGTTGTTTTAACTTCAAACCTCTTCACACATATTGCAGAAAATATACTCTTGCTTATTCACATTTAAAACAGATCATTGAACCCTTTGAATTCAGAAACAAAAGACTTTCATTGATTTTGTTATTTGTGCTTATATTCTATTTCCTTAGACAGAGTCTGTAGAGGGCCAGGTAGCCTCTGGAACTCATCCTCTTTTTAGAGGTGACATGTCCAGTGAATGCCCCTACAGTCCATCTCTGTATGGGAAATAGTTTATTCTCACATTAGCAAGAGGTCACTTGGAGTTATGGCTCAATTTAAAATTATGAGTATTTGCACAAACCAACCTATTCAGTCAATTTGAAATTTTATGAGAATGGATACCTTGCACCCTTAAACAAGTACATTCCATTTTCAGATCAGATGGTATCGGAGCACTAGGTTTGCTTGACTGAAGAGCAGGTTGCAAAGTTGGTTTGCTTGACTGAAATCAATAGCTTGATTGTGTAGCTTGAAATGTGTCTTAAGCAGTGTTGAAGATTGACTGCTTTACTTTATTATTTTGCAAACTACTTATTGTTTGAGTTTGCTGAAGCTCTTTTGTTCATTTTTATAATGACAACTTCCTTAAGTGAGCTATCAAAATTGTCCTCCTTCACAAGATTTTTTGATGAAGGCATGAAGAAAGAATTTTTCATCATGGTGAATATGGTGAAAGAAATATATGAGGATGAAAGAAAGAGCTCTAGACTTCAAGAGCAGTTGAATTCCATGAGGGAAGAGAAGCAGTTGCTTTCTGACCATTTGCAGGAAATGGAAGGCCAACTTCGTATGGCAAACATGAAGCTGGAAAAGATGTCTGAGTTGGAGACACAACTCTTGGTTTCCAAAGAAGCCTTAGCCAAGTATCAGCTTGAAGAAGAGGTAAACAATTCTAGTTTGTCTTCAAATTCTTTTAAGAATGTTTATGAACTTGGTTCTTTTGAGAAACATACCAAAGGCATAGGGTCCAAGTTGATGTCCAAAATGGGATATGAAGGAAAAGGACTGGGAAAAAATGCACAGGGTATAGTTGAGCCAATAATGGTTGAGGTAAGGCCTAAGAATTTGGGTCTTGGTTATGGACAATCTTATGGAGAAAGTTCTAAAGCAGCCATGAAGGAAGAAGGTGTGCATCAGCATGCACTTGAACAAGGGAGTGGTGAAAGCTCTAAAACCATTGATGGGATGGTTAGTGTTCCAAAGGGAGCTTCTTCTTCTTTTGATTCACCTCCTCATGAAGGTAATGAAGGTGAAAGAGAAAGGTATAAATCTGATTTCAATCATATTTCCTTTGATCATGTAAAGCATGGAAAATTTCCACACAAGCATTGGAAAAGAATTGCATGTTCTTTTTGTGGTTTGTTTAACCATAGTGTTTCTAAATGTTGGAAAAGAATGGCAACATACAAGAAACTTTTGAAGGAAAGGAGGAAAGAAGCCAAAGTTCCAATGAACAATGCAAATCATGCGGTCAAGAAGATGAACATGTGTTGCACTTATTGCCATAAGCAAGGACATACTGTTGAAAGGTGTTGGACTCTGAATCCAACAATGCTTCCACAAAAGTTGAAGAAGTGGGAGAAAGAGTATGGCAAGAATGGGAAGGAAGTTTCCATCATTGATATGTGTCAGGATGATACACATGCTGATATCGATGTGCAGTTAAAGGAATCACCTTTGAAATGGATTGGTAAGAAATGGTTAGAATTATTATCCAATTAAATTTGCATGTCTTTTGATTGAATGCATTTTCTTTGTTAAGGAATGCAAGTTGCAGGATGGAAAAGCTGAGTATGAGACTCATTCTATCTTAGCGAAAGTTATGTTTATTTCAACTTTGAAGTACATGTACATGTGATTGAGGATCTTGTACTTATGATTGTACTTAAGAGAAAGTTGAAGGATAAACTGCATGCATGAGAATGAGATGCATGAGCACAGGGATCATGATGATTTCCTTGTATTTTTAAACATGTATGTGTGATTAACTTGAAGGGTTGATTACTTTGTTTTTATCCATGCATGTAATGTTATATTGACTTGGAAAAAGTTAATTTGATCTCCAAGATTGTAAACAGGAGAAATGATGAAGTGTTTCATCTTTGTAAAAGCCTTTTCATTTGGGAGGCAGTTCTTCTTCTGAATGAAGGTGCCTTGGATGGGCATCGTGACAGTTGGCAAGTCCACATATTCAGGGGAATATTTCAGCATATATCAGCAAGTTTTCATTGCTGATTCCTGCAATTTCAGTTTTGTCTGGCGAAAGAACTTGGTTGGGATTCGACAAGTATTTGGCGTATGTAGCAAAAAGTCGCCATGTGAACACTTGGCAATTCAGGAAATTTTTGGCATTAGTTTGCTCTTTTGGCTGACTGGAAGAGGATATTTCTGTTCCTCAATTGCTGTACAGTTCAGTGCAGAAATTCAGTAAGCTTTTGGGGACCAAAAGCCTTCTCATTTGGGAGGTGTGATCAGGAGCTCAGGACCAGGTGTCGTAAAATGGTCAAAAATGAAAGTGCTCAGAACTGGTTTGAACCTGAACGACCGGATAGTGCTCGTCTTCCTGATTCCGGCACCCCGAACGGTTCGAAAAATGGTCTCCGTATGAAAAAGTTATTCAGCTTCAAAGTTTTCTCAATTTCCATTAAAAAAGGGCAAATTGGACTTTGTGGAAAAATTTTATTAAAAAAAAGAATATTCCACAGAATATTCTGGGAATATTCTGTGGAATATTCCACAGAATATTCTGAGGAATATTCCCGTATTGGCCAATCATATGGCGCCACGTGGCTAGCCCGGAGGCCGCCACGTGGCCCCAAGGCCGAGTGGAATGGATTAAAAGTTTTGTATGGCCGACGGATCGAACCTCCGACCTCACTGCTGTCAACACAAAGTCTTAACCAACGGGTTATTATGTTATACGTTGAATATAAGTGCGGGCAGAGTTATATTTAAATGGGTTATTTGTTTATGGCGGGGCCCGAAGGGGGCCAGCCCCTAAGGGCCAGCCCCCCATTGCATAGGACCTCTTCCACAGGACCTCGGCGGAGAAGATTCAAACGAATCCATTGGCGTGGGCGGATAAGGTTGAATAACCTTTGGATACGGTATTTTGTTATATGGTTAACGTTGATATTTAATACAAATAAAAATGTTACAACGTATTTTGATAACCGCCATATGAACGCAACCCATCAATATTAAATGCCGACCTAACCGCCCGGAACAGAATTGACGGTTCCGCCTAATTTGTGCATTATCTCCTATTTTGGCGTTGTTAACTGTACTTCCTCCACATTTAGTGGAGTTTCCTAAGGAGTAAGAGGCAGTTCAGTAAATGTGCCATAACTTTTGATGGGAGAAGTCTTTTGAGACGAATTGTTTTTTGATTTTGGGTGTAGAGAGCATTCTGGAGCTGTTGGAGGGGTCTGCAGAGCCATCAGGGCATTTTATCTGTGAATTTTACAGCGCTTTTGACAGTGACTCCATCAGAGCTAAGGGGAAAGATTCCTGCATTGGGCTACCTTCCTCCAATGGAGGTGAATTTGTAGTCTATTTCTACTGTTTTGGACCTTCTGAGTCTGTTTTAGCAGTCTATTTTCTCATTAGAGGAGTTCTTACAGATGTAATCTCATTTGCACCATTTAATCAAAAGAGCACTGAGCCTAATTAGAGGCTTTTGGAGCAGCGGAGGTAGCCCAAGAGAGGGGTGAACCGCTTTAACAAATATCTGCTGTTCATGTGTGTATTATGGCTGTTTATTTCCAGACTTTGATAGTTTAAACAATAAAATTTCATGAGCATGCTTTTCTAAAACAAGTTTATACAGGAAGCAAAACTTGTTGTTTTAACTTCAAACCTCTTCACACATATTGCAGAATATATACTCTTGCTTATTCACATTTAAAACAGATCATTGAACCCTTTGAATTCAGAAACAAAAGACTTTCATTGATTTTGTTATTTGTGCTTATATTCTATTTCCTTAGACAGAGTCTGTAGAGGGCCAGGTAGCCTCTGGAACTCATCCTCTCTTTAGAGGTGACATGTCCAGTGAATGCCCCTACAGTCCATCTCTGTATGGGAAATAGTTTATTCTCACATTAGCAAGAGGTGACTTGGAGTTATGGCTCAATTTAAAATTATGAGTATTTGCACAAACCAACCTATTCAGTCAATTTGAAATTTTATGAGAATGGATACCTTGCACCCTTAAACAAGTACATTCCATTTTCAGATCAAGCATACATAGTGTAAAGGTCGGATTTGGAAGTTTTTCCATAATTTCATCTTGTGTGGAAGTGACCGGAAAGGGAGAGGGAACATTATAACTATTATTATGATATGATGTCCCTATTTAATGAAAAGGTATGACGGAAGCAAGACTGAGACAGGTAATGATTGGTGCTGTCATCCCGGGGTTCAAATATGCAAGCATATCTCTGTTAGTTATTCATGTGGTAGATTATAATTATCACTAATTCAAGTAATAGCTTATGGAAGAAGAATGGAAGATAAAGTATATATCAGAGTAATTGGTTATTGATGAAACATACTTTCATAGCATAAGTAGAGTCACTGCTATCAGTAGGTGTTCATAGCCTCGACAGGGTTGCTATTTTAACCCAAAAGAATGAGTCGAGATCCATATGTAAAAACATTTATTATACCAATTTTATGGAGAGATCACCATGCTAGTATGATAGCCAGATAACCATAGTGCCACTCACCAGAGTTGTAGCAAAGTGATCAGGTCGGCTCGTGATGAGACCTCCTATCCTTCAAGAAGATGAGAAGGTCATTATCCTGGTGTGGTGGCCATTATGGGCATGCCACTTGTTAAGCTCTTATGAACATGGTAGGCTGGCTCCTAATGAGATCCTCTATCTTTTCTTGAAAATTTTCATGTAAGCACAATACTTATTTTTGAATCATAACATTTTTATTTTTAAGGAGGTCACTCTGCTGGTGTGGTAGCCAGATTGTCACAGTGCCATTCACTAGGATTGTAACAAAGTGATCAGGCCGGCTCATGATGAGACCTCCAATCCTTCAAGCAGATGAGAAGGTCATTACCCTGGTGTGGTTGCCATTATGGGCATATCACTTGCTAAATCCCTATGATCATGGTAGGTTGGCTCGTGATGAGACCCCCTATCCTCTCTTGAAAATTTGCATGAATGCATAATAGTTTCTTTCTATACATGAAGAGAGGCTCATTAAATCCTTAAGAGTTATGGATGGTGAGAGAAGTAAAAAAATTCCAATACAATTAATACCCCTTATTCCCGTTTCTTCATATTAGAGGGAAATACTACTCGAATAGTGCAGAAAGATATACCATCATAAGGTCATGTATTGTATGATAACATATTTGAATTGGGAAGGACTTAGCCTTTCATTTCATGTATGTAAAATGTCAGCTTCCTGTTTAAGGATTATAGTGCTAAGGAATCACCATATTGGTAATTTTATTATTTCCCTCTCTTCTTCAACTTCCATTCCCTTCTTAGAGATGCATTTTATAGCTCAGGTGTAGATTAGGGAAAGGCTGTTGGATAACGGGAATAATAGGATGTAAAAAACAAGGTTGTTCAATAGGATTGATCAGCAACCATTCGAAGAGTTTGAATGGCAAGGAGAAATAAAAACGAAAAGTATGGCTGTTCAATTCGGTCGAACAACAGTCATTCAAGGATTAAACAACAGCCGTTAAAGCATTGAACAATGAGAAAAATGCAACTCACGACTGTTCTACCCAATTGAAAAAAAATCGTTCAATTAGATTGAATAGTAGCCGTTCAAGGATTGAACAGCAAGAAAAATAAAAATTCAAAAACACGGTTATTTAATCCGATTGAACCTTAGTTTTTTGATGATTGAACAACAACCATTCGAGGATTAAACAACGAGAAAAATAAAAATGAAAAAACACGACTATTCAATCCAATTAAACAACAGTCGTTCGATGATTGAACAGAACTTACCAGTGAGAGAAATAAAAATGCAAAAACATGGTTGTTCAATAGGATTGACCAGCAGCCGTTCAACGATTGAATAGCAGCCATTTGAGAATTGAACAGCGAGAGAAAAAAATGAAACTTACAACTGTTCGATCTAATTAAACAAAAAAAATTCAATTGGATTGAACAGCAGTCGTTCAAGGTTTGAACAATGAGAAAAATAAAAATGCAAAAACATGGTTGTTCAATCCGGTTGAACAGCAGTCGTTCGATGACTAAATTGTAGCCATTTGAGCATTGAACAACAAGAAAAAAAAATGAAACTCACAAGAGGATGAGAGGATGAAAATTTTGAGTATGAAGAATGTACAACAAGGTAAGGAAATTATATACATTATTTACAAATGATGGTAGAAAACTTCTCATTTACTTGAGTTTGTCGAGTTATCACCCCCTTGTGCCACAACTTGGATAGCGGGGTCATTTCACACCTATTGGCAAAAAGATTCTTTCGTGAGAGGTTTGCGATACAGGCGTACTCAGTGCTCATTGACTCGAAATGTTGAACCAGACCCATCTATGGTGTTCAAGGTGAGTGTACCATTGTTGTGTACTTCCTGAATCTTGTATGGACAGAGCCACCTTGTTTGTAGTTTTCCTAGAAAATCTTGGAATCTAGAGTCATAAAGGAGTGCCCAATCTCCTTTTTGAAACACCTTCTTCTTGATAAATTTTTCATGCCACTTAGCTCACTGTTGTTGGATGATCATTGTGCGTTGTAGGGCTAGTAGTCATATTTCGACTAATTAATTTATTTGTTGGAGTCTTCTAGCTTGGTCTTCTGTTAAGTCCAACCCCACCTCCTGGGCTGTCCTTAGAGTTTTGATTTCAAATTCAATAGGAAAGATAGGTTCCCTCCCAAATACTAGCTGATATGGTAAATATCCAGTGGTGTTTCACCAGGTTGTACGATAAGCCCATAAGGCTTCTAGTAATCTAGTGGCCTAGTCCCGGCGATGTGCTGATACAGTTTTGGTAAGGGTTCCCTCCAGGACTTTGTTGGTGCTTTCGACCTACCCATTTTCCTGTGGGTGGTAAGGAGACATAAATCTATGGATGATATGGCGATTCTTTAGGGTGGCTGCAATTTTATTACCTATGAATTGTGCCCCCCCATCGGTTATCACTTCCTGTGGCAAACTGTATCGCACAAACAACTCAAAAAGGAAATTAATCACGAATTATTTTGTGGCTCTTGACAAGGCCACTGCTTCTACCCATTTGGTTACATAATATGTGGCAACCAACATGTAGAATTTTAGGTTTGATGGTGGGTTGAATGGTCCAACGAATTCCAACACCCATCGTTCGAATGGTTCTACCACCAATTGTGGTTGTAGCGGCATTTCATCAGCTTGGCCTGGGCGGCCCATTCTTTGGTAGCTGTCACAGGCTTGGACATATTTTTTTGCGTCTTTGAAAATTGTAGGCCAATAATAGCCTAATTTTAACACTTTATGCCCCATTCTGCATTCTACGAAATGGCCACCAAAAGGTTCATCATGACAAACTCATAAGATGTCATAGATTTCGTCCTCTCTTATGCATCTGTGCATTTGCATGTCGGCCCCTTTATAGAAGAGGTATCCACTGATCCAGGAGAATATTGCACTATGTTGTACAATTAGATTCCGTTCTCTTGATGCTAAATGTCTGGGCAGCTTCCCTACTGCCAAGTAATTTTCCACATCTGCATACCCTGGTTTTTTTACTGCTACAGCAAACAGATGCTCATCAGGGAACTGATCATCGACTGCTAGTGTGTCATATGTTTTTGGAACTCTAGACAAGAAGTCTGCGACTACGTTTTTCTTTCCTAGAAGATCTTTAATTATTATATCGAATTCCTGCAATAAAAACAACCAACAAGTTATTCTCCCATTCATGATTGGTTTATTGGCTAAATATCTAATGGCAGAGTGATCAATATACAAGAGTACTTGATAGCTAGTTACATAGTGCCTAAATTTATTAATAGCATAAATAACAGCTAGGAACTCCTTTTCAGTCACTGTATAATTTAATTCGGCAGGAGTGAGGTTTTTGCTGATATAATAAATCGCATAAGGTTTTTTGTCTTCTTCTTGGCCAAGGACTACCCCTATTGCTGTGTCGGATGCATTTGAAGATATGTGAAAAGGCAGTTTCCAGTTAGACCCTCGTAGAATTGGTGCTGTCAAGACCAGTTTCTTGAAATATGTAAAAGTGGTGTCACATTTAACAGTCCAATGGAATTCAACATTTCCAGTTAATGCATACAAAGGTGTGGATATTTGTGATAAATTCTTTATAAATCTGCAATAATATCCTACATATCATAAAAAAATGCATACCTCTGCCTGTGTAGAGGGTGTAGCTAATAGAAGAATTACCTCTATCTTAGCCAGATCTACCTGTATTCTTGCTGCAGAAATGTAGTAACCTAGGATCACTCCCTTGGTCATCATCATGTGACATTTTTCATTGCTTAGACACAACCAAGTAGCAATACATCACTCCAACACCTTTTCTAGAATTTCTAAAGCTTGGTCAAAATCCTCCCCATATGGTGTGAAGTCATCCATATAGATTTCAAGCCCCTCATTTATTAAGTTGTAAAAAATGTGGATTATTCTCTCTGAAATGTCGTTGGGGCATTACATAACCCAAATGGTAAAACTCTATAAGTAAAAGTACCCCATGGGTAGGTAAAGGTTGTCTTATCTTGGTCCTCAGGGGCTATCTGGATTTGATTGTAAACTGAACCCATCGAGCAAGGAAAAGAACCATGTCCCTGCCAATGTGTATAGGACTTAGTCAATGAAGGGGAGGGGGAAGTGGTCTTTCTGTGTTTTTGTATTCAATTCTCTGTAATCCATGCAGATTCTCCATTTCCCATTCTTTTTAGGGATGACTACCAGAGGGGAGACCCATTTTCTATCTGAAATAGGATAAATTAAATTTACATCTAATAGCTTTTGTAGCTCCTCTTTTACAATCTCTTTTAAGTGTGGGTTTAGCCTTCACTGAGGTTGTCTAATGGGACGGATTTCCTTATCGGTATAAATGTGATGAGTGCATAGTTGAGGGTCTAAACCCTTCATGTCTAGGTAATCCCAAGAAAATGCCCCTTGATACTTCCGAAGGAATTTTATGAGATTTTTTTTTTTGGTCATCATCCAAATTCCCATTAATATTCAGAACCTTTCCTAGCTCAATCTCAATAGGTATGATTTTACGTACAACAGTTGTGGGAATATGTTGATCCTCAAGGTCTGTCACACGATTCTCTTGAGCTTCGTATTCAAAGACTATTTTCAACATTTGGCATTTTAAGTCTCCAGATGTGGGTGGTTGACTCATAAAATTATTGATTACATCATCTTCAGTTTGATCCTTAAATTAGAGAGCTTCCACTAGTGTCAGAGGTGAACAAATGTTTTTCTCCCAGTATGTACATGGATGCTTGTGAATTTTCACTGTGGGTAAGCTTGGTTTGGCAGGCGGATAAATAATGATATTTTTTATGGAATCTCCTCTAGTGATAGTCATGCTGCCTATTCGGCAGCCTATGTAAGCATCAGTTGTGGCCAACAAAGGTCACCCAAGAATCAATGGGCGCCTGTCCATCTTGTTCTTTGGATTAATAACTAAAAAATTAGCTGGATATTCCCATGAGTCTACAGAGACCAGCATGTCTTTCACTATTCCTTCCGACCTGATAACAGACCTGTCAACAAGTTCCAGGAGTATAGCCATAGGTTCTAGAGCTGATATGCCCATTTTTGCGTAGGCCCCTATAGTTAGGATGTTAATGGCTACCCCTAAGTCGACCAATGTGTTTGGAAATGAGTGGCTAGAGATTTGTATAGTCGCAATGGGATTTCCTGGGTCTTCATATTTCACAAGTGGTTTCCTACCCAATAATAAATCAGATAGCACCCCTACCACATGAACAGTGGGTGAAACCTTTGTTTTTTTTACTTTCTTTTTCCCACATAGCTGTTTAATTGTATTTTCATAGATGGGAATGTCTTGGATGGCCTGGAGAAGAGGAATTTTGATGCAAAGGTTTCTCAACTCCCCTAGGATGTCAAAGTCTGGATAGAGTATCGGTCTGGGCGAAGTTAACCTTTCAGGGAATGGAGGCGGAGACATCCTAAGCTCTTCAGGCCCCTATTGGTCAATCATTTATTTATCTTTCCCTACCTCTTTCCCCATTATATTTGCTTGGCTAGGTTCTATTGAAGTCCCAGCTCCGAACTGAGGTGTAGTTGTGGCTTCTACTGGTAAGATAGTACATCCTGATCTCAGCCTTAGTTCATTGCACTGCTTCTGCTCAACACTGGGATTTGGATTTTCTATGATCTGAATTAGTTGAAGTGGTCTATTTTTGGGATTAGGATTGGGTTGGTTTGGTAATTGGGGGCATATGACAAGTTGTGGGTTATGATGGATTGGGTATGGAGTTGGTAGCGTGGGTTGATTCTAAGTTCCCACCCCCATTGGTAGGTTGGTCATTCCCAGGGGTCGCTGCCAATTCCAATTAGTGTTTTGAGGAGGAGGGTTTGGCCACTAGGATTGATATGGAACATTTTTCCAATAAGGGGGAGAACAAGGAAAACTTGGCCAATTTTTCCCTGATGAAGGTTGTGTAGGCCAGGATGGTATAGGAAATGACTGGTTTGGCTAAGTAGAAAAAGGTTTTTTATTCTGCCAATCTACTGCAGGGTTTTTTTGGTTAAACTATGAATAAGAAAAGAACTGAGGCAGGTCTTGTGGCATACTAGGTCATGCCTGCCATTGTTGACACTGATTCATTAGGTAGACTTGTTCTGTCTCTTCCTCTACTTCCTTGTAAACTTCTTTCAGCCTGGGGAGTGAAGGACATTGGTCCGTGGTATGATCCTTAGTGCAGATGACACATGTCTGAACCATGTCTAAAGGGCATTCCCTTTAGTTGTGCCTCTTCTAACATCGTGGGAAAAATACGACCAAGTTCTATTCTGTTATAGCTTGTTTCTACTTGCCTTGTAAAATGTCAAGTTGTGTTGTCAAAGTACCCAAAATGTCAGTTTTGAAACCTTCCAAAATATTGCCAAACTTTGCTCTAGTTTCATTGCCATTAGACTTCTTAAGATCTTTTTTTATAGAATCATGCCCATTTGGCTGATTACGCGCACTACCTCGAGAGAAACTAATACACAGGGAAATAATATCATCATATTCTTCTCGATAAATGTCTCTTTTTCCCATTATGTTAAGCATTTCAACCCATTCTTTCTTCATTCCTTTAATCATCATAACTTTTAAGATGTCTTTAGATAGCGTGGTATATGGAGACCTTTGTAAATTGTATTGAAATCTTTCTACGTACTCTTCTAATGTTCCATTGTCTTTTGCAGACATATTGAAGATTTCACCTTTTAGATCTCGGGTTTGGTAGTAGTCTTGATATTTGTTATTTTCTAAGGAAAATGTTCTTCTTTTGGTCCTAGCTATTGATGGTTTCCCAACCTAGTCCCATGAACCGGCGTAGTATTGTTCCCTTTAAGGTAGAGGGAAATAGTTTCAGTTTATGAGGATCAGTGGTGTAGTCATACCTCCTACATAAGACATCAAATTCAAATATGAATGCATCAGGATCTTCCATGGTCAACCCATGGAAGGTGGGAATTTTGTGCGAGGGAATGGATTTCATAGGGGCGTTTGCAGCATGATCAATAATGGGGTATTCCAATGTTGATGTCTGCCTCTGATTCTGATTTTGATTATTTTCCATTTGATCAAAGACATGCTAGAAATCTTCAAGGATTTCTTGTTCTGGAGGAGTAATCCTGGTGGGTTTGGGAGGTGAATGCAGTGGAGGATTTACAACACTTCCCTGATTTGGGATCCTGAGTACCTCTGTCTCAACCACTATTTTAAGGGATTTAGGCTCTGGAGCTTCTATTTGAATTACACCACTAGTTTCTCCTTCCCCTTCCTGTAAATTGCAAGAACCTCCCTCTCTCGAAGGGTTAGCGCCTATATGATTGGCAGTCTGAAGGATTTGCTCAAATCATTTTGTTTCATAGTGAATCTCGGCGTGGGCTATAGATGGCAAGGGTGCTGCCTGAGGGAGTGTGATAGGACTTTGAATAGTTTTGGGTCATATGGATGCTTGAGATTCAACTTTCTTAATGATTTCATCTATATATATTGTTATTCCAAGGATCATCGGTCCTTGGGATTACGAGGATTTTTTAGAGTTATTTCAAATTGTTTCTATATTTTTCTTCCTAGTCATAAAACAAGGGCACCTATTCTACTAGTCTTGTATAATTTTGTTGAGAAGAGGGCTAGAGAGAAAGCACTTTGCTTGTCGGTATGCAGGTTCTTACTTCTCATTTTCAATACCCAATTCTTCACAGCAATGGAGAAAGATGAATAAAGGATATCACTCTTAACACTCTCCCCAGCAACGACGCCAAAAATGTTGGTCTCACAGAGGTGGCTTATTATAGGGAACCTTAGTGCTTCTCATTTAATTGTCAACCCAAGGTAAGTATTCTTATTTCAAGAGTGTAAGCACAATATATGAAAGTTAGATCGACTGATAGTTATTCTATGTTTCTTATGAAAAATGATTATCTAATCTTCTGAATTAAATCAACTCAGTAAATTGTAGCTAATTATTTTTTCTAGTTTAGAAAAGAGAAACCTATGATTGAACAACAAAATGATGGTTTGAACATAAATATTAATGAAATGAACAACAATATAAATTAATTGAACAACATTCTTAATGATTTGAACAACAATATAAATGAATGGAACAACAATTACTCATATACTTTTGCAATGGAATTCTCTTTGTAAACGGACTAATTGACATTAATCAACAATTGGATGCCTTACTGTGCTGAAAGAACAATTTAATCCACAAAGACAAGTAGCATTGAACAATAATTATTCTACGATTTGTAAATCGATTGCAAGGGCATTGGAATAAAATGGAAACATCTAATAGCGGTGAAGCACTATTATAAACCAGAAGATGAAAATTCAATTAATCTAAATCAAGAAGCACAAATACTAAACTATTCCAAAGGAAGAAAAACTGTAACTTTATTGAGTAGAAAAGTATTTTACAACTACATCAAATAACCAGACATTGATTCTGTAACTAACATACAACACATAAATTAGCGTGGAAACTCCGAGGGGTTGGGTCGAGACCACCAGAATATTTAATGCAATGAAAACCTCGAAAGATAATTGTTCGAAACATTGAAACTCTTTATTAAATCAAAGGATAATACAGGAATCCAATTTGACAGCTCTATCATGATGCGTTGATTACAGAAGGAAAATTCCTATGAGAATCCTAATCTAGTTCGTCCCTAGCCCTTTTAAAGGCATTTTCATGCAATGAGATAGTATTCTCCAAACGACAGCCCGCTACGCATGGTTGTCGTTTGAGTCTTTGAGCTTGAATTCGTCTTTCCGCCTTTTGTCAGCTTCTGGGAGTTACTGACATTCCATACGTTCGTGTATGTTGGTTGTCTTCCGTTTACCGTTGGTCCAACTGCTCTACCTTCCTACATACGGAGATATAATAAGTCAAATTTCTGTTATAGAAATGCTCATTTTTGTCGTTAGCCCAATTGCTCTGATTTTAATAAATATTTTCTTTCTTTATTGTTAAAATGAGGAAGAATTCCTAAGATTTTTTCATAGTTCGAAGTAATTATAGGGTGAAAACATACCTTAATTTCGGCCCAACAAGTTCACGTTTTTAGACTTCCCCAATTCATAAGTTTTGTTGCTATTCTATAAACATATTATTGTGCAATTATTTGAAACCATACGAGGGTCTGTGACTCCTCATTGAGGATTCCTACTTTCCTTAGTTATATTTATTCAAATTTTTTTCTTTTCAAATTTTTTTCTTTTCATACCTCTGTGCATTATTAAAGGAGGGTTTTATCGTTTTTAATTTTAATAGAATGATTGCTGTGAATTTCTCCTTGAATTGTATATACATTTTCATTTTCCCTTCGACATTGAATTTTTCGCCAATTTGGACTTCTGGATTTCACCCAAAATTTCTATTTCAATTTTGGAGTCAAAAGTTAATGATCTACTAGGCATAATTTTTCGCTTTCTCTATCATATTTATATGCAAGAGAAGTATATAATTTTTCTTTACTGTAATTGAAATTTATATATCTCTTGCTATAAAATTTTTGGTTACGAACTGTACCATTTTAGTTTTATTGGTATAAGTTCGATTTTTCATCTTATACAGCTTAGTGCACTTTCGTATCAAGAAATAATTTCTCGTGCTTCAACACCAAATATTCCTTACGCTCTCTGTAATGGTAAGTGGTTTATTCCTTACTGCTCATGAAATTGAGTTCGGTATTTTTGTTTTGAATTTATCTTTTTAGAATACATAATATTCCTTTAAATTTTATTCAGTATCGTTATGTCCTTTACCTCCAATGATTTTTGAATGATTTAATTTCGACATAGATATAAAGTTCAAAGATTCCGAGAATATAATTATAATTTTGTTTTAACGAACTACCATTTTGTTTTGGTTTGTCGTAGACTATGAAATTGTATTATATAGCGATTTCCCCCACTCAATCCTCAATTTGGAATTTCGTTCACTTTATATACTTCTTAATACTTCAACTTCCCTTTCATTTTTAAATTTTATCTGTAACATTTATTTTATTTATTATACCTTGTAATTTCTCTTTATTTCCTCTACATAAAAGAGAATTGATACAATTAAATACTTTACTATATAACTATACATAAATTATAATTGTTTTGTTGATATTCATATTAACTTTGTATAACAAAAATTTGACTATTTTAATATAAGACAAATTATGAGATTAAATTGTCTCTACTTAATTTTCATGTCTCTATTTTTATATCGTATTAATTTTTGCATTTAGAGTAAATGAAATTGAAATGAATTATTCCAGAATTTCATTATGAACTTATTTCACAATAAGTTTCTTTCTCGAACTAATTTGGAAATCATTTTTCTAGATTCTAATGCTCTTCCGCAACTATGTATAATACTGCTCCACTTCAGGAGACCTCTTCCTTCAGGTCAATATCTAATTTTCCCATATTTTCCTTAATTATAATCACATAATTTAATATGTTCTTATTATCCACTTTTCCTTACAGTTCCTTTTATTGTTTGTATAGGAAGAAATCTTCTAGCCTGAAGATAATTTCACAAGTATTTTTATTACTTGTACATTTTTTAAATTTTTCCTTTTCGTTTTTGTCAATTTACATTTCTAACATTGATTTATTTGTTTGTACCGAGTTTGTCCTATTTCATTGTATGATACAATTCTTCGCAATCAATAGTCAGAGTTCCTGACTACCAATTTCATCCAATTTTAGGTCCATCATCAAAGCAATGGAGGCTCTTCCACCATTTTTTCCACTCTGAATAATTCACCTTCGCACATTTTATTTTGAATTTAGATGATGACCCTGATGAAATTGTAAATAGACTTTTATATAATGGATTTATTATTTAAGTATTATAGGATTATTTCATCCTCATCTCCCCTAGAGGAATTTATTGAAAAGGATTTTCACATGTACAAAAGTATTATAATACATCTACTTCTTTTTCTATACTACATGTTTGTAATTATGTGACTGAATCTTAGTATGGATAGAAATGTATAACAATTTCTTTATGACAACATATATATTCATGTTTCTAATTTCATCTTAATTGTATGTTCATAATTCAGATACGTATTATAAAACATGTTGTATATCTAGATTATATTTTGTTTAGAATTCCATATCTATTTCATATTTTCTACTATTACTATAGCTGAATTAGATTTAGTTTCATATTAAATATACTGTAACTTTTTCAGTGAAATTTCAAATATTTAGTTGGACTTAAAAAAAAAGATTTAGACCCTGACTAAGGGTTTAGAGATTATGTCTGTTTATCCCTAAATTACAATAAGTCTATGTAACATCACACAAGGATTAACTACATTCACCTATAGTTAATCTCTGTCAAATACATACGACACTTCAGTTTTTTGAACTAAACATTGTACAATACATATAATTTCTATAATTTAAAATACATGAATTCAAGTCAGAATTCATAAAATAATAGTTTGTCTACATTCCATTCCAAAATTTGATAACCAATAATAGCAGTGTAAATATAAAAACTTCACAGAATGTTCATACCACTATTATAAAGACTATTTTCCTCCTAAACTTGAGCTTATTCGACATCTCTCCCCCGAGGATAGACCAATTCTTCCTTAGTGTAAACAACCCCTTTTTCATATTAGGAAAAGCTTATTTAAGCTTGCTTTCGCTCAACCTGTTTCAATAACCGTGTGTAGTTATTTTGGGATGTTATTTCCCTTAGCCTAGGCTTTTATTTTGTTTTTTTCCACAAAATCTCCTTTTATAACTAGCTTTTCCTCTTTCTAGTTTTATTCTTATCTCTTCTCAGTAACTTTCCATTTTACTGAGGCTTTTATTAGATTCTTTTCTCCCATCCAATAATTTTAATTTTAATTTATTTTTCTCCAAGGATTTCTGGAGAATTTTGGGAGAGTTTTAGGATTCTAGTCCATCCTCATGGGTTTGAATTTCTCATCTCAAATTTACTCTATTCTTTATACAATAATAAAATTTCACATTCATTTATTAATTTCCAAAATAATATGTCCACATATAGTTTTCCTTAGGTCCACTTGACCTATAGGTTTATTAACTGTCTGTAAAAGATAACAAATAGGAATATTACATATTCCCCCTCTAAAGAAAACATTGTCCTTAGTGTTGCAATTATTTCTATTTATTCCTTAAAAAATGATGGATATTTTTCTTTCATCTCATCTTCTCACTCCCAAGTATCTTCCTCAGGTCTAAAGTGCTTCCATTGCACTTTCACCCGAGCTACTGTTCTATTCCAAAGCATGATTTCTTCTCACTCTAGTATCAAAGTGGCTCTGGAAGAAATTGCCCTTCTGTTTCCACCTATATCACAGTCCAGTCAATCACATGAGTAGGGTCATGTACATATTTCTTCAATAAGGAAACACGAAAAAAATTACGTAATTTAATATGACCAAGTAGAACCAATTTGTAAGCTACTGGCCCCACTCTCTCCAAAACCTCAAATGGTCATTAGTATTGTGGTGCTAACTTAGCACAACTATCGACATACAATTTATTTTTGCGAGGCTTAATCCTTAAATAAACATTATATCCCAATTTGAATTCCCTATGAATTATTTTCTTATCTACATAACTCTTCTCATGAACTTGAACTACGTTAATATTCTGTTGAACTCTTTTCACAGTTTTCTCCATTTCATGTAGTGCTTCTGGCCCAAGGACAAATTTTTCCTCTGGTTGACTCCAACTTAGTGGAGTGTGGCATTTTCTGCCATACAAAGCTTCAAAATTGCTCATCTTAATTGAAGCCTGATAATTATTATTATAAGAAAGCTCTGCCAAATGCATAAAATCTTCCCACTTAGTGGGCCTGTCCATCACAAACATGCACAACATTTATTCGAATGTTTGATTTTTTCTCTTAGTCTGTCCATCTGTTTGAGGATGGTAAGTTGTAGTAAAGTTAAGCTTTGTACCCATTCCTCCAAACAGAGTTTTCCAAAATGCTGATGTAAATTTGGCATATCTATCAGAGATATGCCCTATTGTGATATGATATTTGCTGTAGAAATATACCATTTTCTTTGACTTAAAATATGCTACATTATATATGACAATCTTATTTGGAAATCCAAATCATGATGGTATATTGGTTTCTAAGAATTTGATAATCACAACATTAGTTGCTTGTCTTGAGGGTGTGGCCTCAATCCATTTGGTGAAATAATCAGTGGTTGTGAGGATCCATTTCTATTTTGTTGAGTATGGTGGATGGATTTCTCCAATGAAATCCATACCCCACTATTGGAGAGGGCTTTCAACAGATATAGGTTTCAAGGGTAGTGGTAGTAGTTTTATCTTTCCTTCAAAAATTTGGCACTTGTGGGAGGAGGTAACTTTTTTATGGACATTAGGAAAAAGTGTTGGCCAGTAACAACCAGCTCTTAGGATCTTATTGGCAATGGCATTCCAATACAAATTTCCACTGAAGTATCCTTCATGAAATTCATGCATAGTTCTTTAGGCATCATCCTTCAATAAATATTTTAGTAAAATTTCACCAGCATCTTTCCAATATAAAATTTTATCTAAGATATAAAATTTCACAGCCTTTAAGTTAAGAAATATAGCCTTTGTCTTAGTCAAACCAGGAGGATCTTGTAAAATGAATAACAAAAAAATGATGTTTACATATGAGGGTGAGGTTGTAAAAGGCTCATCTATTTTTGGAGTCGCCTGCTCCTCTTGATCATCTAATGCAGCGAAAAAATTAACATCCAAGGCATGAAAATTAGACTCAGCCATTAATTTGGCTAGTCTTTATCCCTTAATGAGCTTGGTGGGTTTAATTTTAATGTCATATTAAAGAATTATATAAATCCACTTACCTCTTTTACCATCTGGTCCATTTTGAGTTAGGATATATTTAATCATATAATTTGGTACATAAGAAATTATGTGAGAATGAAGAATATATACTATGAAATCCTTAATTTCTTTTATAAGAGAAAATTCTTTTTTTTCCATTATGTTGTATTTCAATGCAACATCTCTTAGAGCCTTGCTAAACAAATAAATGTGTTGCTCATATCCCTCATTTTTTTCTGTAAGAGAACTGTTGCAACACTGTGTTCAAATGAAAATTAAAATATTATGAAATATTTTGTAAAGTTAGGACTGATTAAAATTGGTGCTTTTGTTAGAGCTTGTTTCACTTTTTCAAATGACTATCTAGCTTCAATATTCCACCTTATTTCAGTGTCTTTCTTTAGCATGCTTGTTATGTTCCTGAGGAGTTCTGTCAGGTTAGGGCTGAATCTTTTTAGAAATTTAATCCTACCAATAAATGGTTGAAGCTCTTTAACATTTCTGGGATGAGTTATTTTCAATATGGCTAATATCCTACTAGGATCAATCCTAATACCCTCTTTGGAAATGATATTCCCTAGAAGTTTTCCTTCTTCAAGGAAAAATAGTTTTTTCTTGGGGTCAAGTGAAATACAAAAATTCCTAAACTTCCCAAAAACTCTTCTCAAGTGTAACAAATTCTCTTCATCTGTTTTGGAATAAATTGTGATGTCATCTAGATATATGACAATAAATCTTCCAATTTGATCAGCAAAATCAATATCCATTTCCCTCTAAAATGTGGCTCCAATATTCATTAATCCAAAAGGCATCTTCACATACATGAAGTTAGCCCATGGAGTAGTCAAATTTGATTTATCCTAATCGTTAGGGTGAACCAAAACATGGTTATAACTAGAGAAACCATCTAACGAAGAAATCCTACTAGAACCAACTACCTTTTGCAAAATGTGATACGTCTTAGGTAAAGGGTAATTGTTCTTTAGTGAGACTTCATTGAGGTTTCTATAATCTATACACAGTCTTTTCACATGTTTTGTTCCTTGTTGGTACTATATTAGAAACCCACTTAGAGTACCTAAGAGGTATCATGATCTTAGCATCATAAATTTTCTTGATTTCTTTCTCAATTAATGGCATCAGTAATGGGCTTATTCTTCGGAGCTTTTGTTTAAAGCATTTCTGATCTCATTTAATGCAAATTTTGTGTTGTATTATGCTCATTTCATAATATTTTAGGTCTTCATAACTCCAGGCAATCTCATCACTGAATTCTTTGAAAAGAAAAATGTATTTTTGTTTTTCATCAAGTGTTAATGATTTGGACAGTTTTATCATTTTTGGGTCTTTTTCACTACCTATGTTGCATTCTTCTACATATACCCCTTTGGGCTCAACCTTGGGTTTCTTGGCTACATCATTAAATTCAAACAACTCTTCTAAGGGAACCAATCCTCTAGGTAAAACATTATCTTGTAAGTGGAGTATTTCTAGTGTCCTTATTTCTTGATCTATTTCAAGCAATTGTACTTTATTTACATGATTGCCTAACTAGTTTTCTAAATTAGAATGTACAACTATCTTATCTTCTAAATCACACTTTACATCTATATTGTCTTCTTCAAACTCATCCTTGGAATGCACAAAATTTTAAATTTTTTTATCATTCCCGAACACATGCCAATATTTGACATTGTCAAGAATAATTGGCTTGCATTTCACTTCCACTCTGTATTGACGGTTTGGATGAGGCATTTTACAGATACTGACAGAAACTGAAATACTACCAACAGGAATATTTGTATTTCTAAGGCTCATAGAGAGGTCATATTTCACAAAACACTCCAAAAATTCTAGAACAACATTTTTCTATGCTATCAATCAAGAGTGTTTCGCAGAATATTCCCCTTTTAGCTATTTTATTATTAGCTCAGAATCCACATGAACGAAAATTATTTTAGCACCATTTTTTTCAGTAATTGTAATCCCAGTATTAATTCTTCATAATCAGCTATATTATTTGTGCATTGGAAGTTAATCTTGTATTAATGTCCCTCAGCATGATTAGTTCCTGAGTTTGAAACCCAAACTCCTGGTCCACAGCCTTCTTTTCTACAAGCTCCATCAAAATCCATATTCCTAATAGGTTCATTCTGTGTGTCTTGTTCTATTGTTTTTGTTTGGTCTTCTTTTATTTCACAGATATCAATCTTTGAGTTAGCAATCTGAGTGTTGATGTCCCCATAATTATAGAGAATGAATGATTCGAGGTCTGAAGGGACAAATTAAAGAGGATAGTTGTGTGGCTTGTCTTGGCTACTTACCATGAACTTCATCAAGGTCAACCTATACAATCTCCTTTGCTAACCAAAAATTGGAATGGTAGCAAAGGTCATATCCATCTGTAGGGTTCCTTGCGATTTAGCTCCACATGAGCGTGACAACATCATGCCATACTTAGGAGGTATATCTGGAACCATTATATCCATCACCAAACTTTTAGCTAGATTTTGTGCCAAAGTAACACACAGATCTTTGATAAGACCTAAGCATCTCACTTTTCTAGAATAAAAAGAGTATAAATCCTTGTATGGTCTATCAATGTCAAGTCCTAATTTCTCCATGATATCCTTATGCATTAAGTTTTGTGAAGCACTTTAATCTATCATGGCGTTATGAAAATTTTTGTCCGGAATGTTTAGGCTAACACAGAAGGGAAGCATACCTCCTTCCTAAGGCTTTCCATCTACTTCTGGTCAAAGCAAAAGTTCAGGTTGGTGATCATTCAAATTAACTATATTTGTATTTTTCCCTATATTAAGAGCTTTCATTACCTCAGATCTATACACATTTTTGTTCTTTAGTTCTGTTAGAGGGATAGGTATTTTTAGTCTTGCTAACTCATTTTCAATATTGAAGGATGTCTGAACTATACTCATATTTAGGAAATTTGATTTATCAACAACATTTTTGGGACAACCTCTTTTTGGTGACTAGTGGTTGGAAAATTTGTTTGGGTTGTTTTTGAAGTAGTGTCAACTATATTTTAGTATGATTTTCTACTGTTCTTTTACCTGAAGCTTCAACAGTTTTCTTTGTAGGAGTGGCTATGATCTTCTTAGGAGGAGTATCGGTGTTTTTCTTAGGAGGGGTATCAATTTTTTTCTTACTAGGGGTCTCTCTGGTTTTCTTACTGCTAAGGTTATATTTTCTATGAACTTCCATGATAGCATTATCAAAACCCTGTTTATAATCATCTGATTCCTCATAATAAAGTTATGTTTGAGACAGCTAGAAAAGTTCTTGTTCCTCTTGAGTAGTAAATACTATGTCATCATCATTTATCCCCATCAGATTTATTTGATTTCCATATACATCTTCAAATGTTTCACCTTCATCATCATCATAATTTTATTAGAAAGAAGGTTTAATTTGCTATTGTGGTCCCTTTTTTTCCCTTTTTTTTAATTTGTGGAGGATTTCTCCTAACATTTTGGTTTTGGTTTTGAGGACCTAGTTGTTTTTCTCTTAGGGGAGTTCTATTTGTCAGACTGTTTCTCTCCATCATTATCACCATCGTTCTCACCCAAGAATCTATATTAGCATCAGAAGAAATTTTTGATGGTTCCTCTTTCATTGTTACTCTCCTCTCTTTTCTCATCCTAGCTAGTTTAGCTAACATATTAGCCACCACACTCACTGCATCTCTTTGATTTTATTCTAAACTTGCAGATTTTATCTCTCTTAGTTGATAAGACATATTTACCTTAAATACATTAGGGAATTTTATCAAGGCTAAAAATTGAGGGGGTTTAATTTTTGCAGGAATTTCATTATAAACACTATTGAGTCTGGTGCAATAATCCTGGAAAATTTTCCCAGGTGCCCTCTTAATACTTTCAAATTCTGATAAAATTTGAAGGGGGTTCTTTTTAACTTCCCATCTGTTAAGGAATGACTGATGAAATGCGAGGAGATCATTAATGATAGCAATTGGTAAGGTTTTGAACCATTTTATAACTTCTCCAGTACTACTTTGTCTCTAGTACTACTTTGATCAAATAGTCTCGTCTTAACATTTTCTTCATCCTCTTCTTGAAGATCAAAACTATCATTCATCCTATAAACGTGTTGTTGAGCAGTTATGGGGCTAGTACCATCAAACTGGGGTATCCTAGTCTGATAGTCATGTGTAATATTTTCTAAAGGAGCATTAAGAAGCAGATGATCATATGTTGCCATGATGGGTATATGAGGATGGATAATAGGTGGATTAGTTAAAGGTGGAGGTTGGGTTGAAGGTGGAGGCTGGGATGAAGGTGGAGGTTGGGATGAATGTGGAGTTTGGGTTGTGTGGTGTGAAACTATGGGAGTGGTAGTGGAAATTTTAAAAGGAGTGGCATTGAATGATTTAGGATGAACACACTTAGATGAACTGGATGAAACTACAAAATTTAAGGCAATGAGTTCAACAAATTTCCAGATGAATGCCTCGTGGATAGATAGGTCAATATCTAATACTAAATATTGTAATTTATCAAAATCTTAAAGAATTTGAAGATAATGATCAGGTTGAGTAGTATTTCCTTCAAATGAATAACGTTGTAAGATAGACTGATATACCATAATTTGGTCCACCTAATTTCCTGACTTAGTCCTAAACAGGCTATCCTCAAATGAAAAATCAAACTAAATATCCTGTAAAGTGACAAATTTCTTTGGAAGAGAATCTGCCCTAGGGGGGGACTAATACTTCCTTGACTCTCAACTAAACATCTCTTCTTCAACAAATTTTCAGGGCCATCTGCAATTGGCAAGTTTAGGATCAGGATGAGATCTAGTATAAGCACTTTTTGGAGCTAGACTTAATATCTAAAACACACACAAACACAATTATTTACAAAGGTACTCAACCTCTGATAAAATAAATTTATTTTAACCAAGGAAATGGATTTGCAGAAAATCACAGTATTTTCGTCTCCCCAGTATGGTTGCCACTATGTTATCGCTCTGTAATTTCCAAGGTTGTGGGAGAAATCACATAGGAAACATCAAAAATGTTTTTAAGTCAAGAAGTTAGCCCTCCTAAAATTAGAGAGGGATCTCTTCGTCTAATTTATATTTGTTATTTGTAAATTCTAGGCTAATTATGACTCTTTAATTGTTTGTTTGATTTGTTTTGAATTGATTTGATTGATTTGGTTGATTGAATGCATATACTTCTGTTGGGCTATGGAGTCTATAAAATAATATCAAATTTTGAAGGAGTTTCACGGAGCAAGATAGGTGAACTAGTTGGATCTTTAAATTTTAAAATGATATGGAATATAAAAAAAAGAAATATTCAGTTAAAACTGAAGATAAATTAAGAATTCCTTAGTCTAACTTCAGAAGAAAACATTAAAATTACTTATAGCTAGAACTAGGGTGTATATTTCAACAAATCATGTTTGATACCATTTTTGTAATGTAATTAAGATATAAGAGAGAAAAGTAATGGAAACAATGAAATAACATATAAATGATAAGAAGCACTTCACCAATTTTTCTAGCACATGAATCCTGTGAAGATGTCCTTGTATTAATAATCAATCCATCAACTAGAAAAATTACTACTCAACAATCAACCCATAATACTTCAAATCGTGAATGATTTATATCAATATTTACAAAAATCATGTCACAATCGAAAGGGTATATTTAGAAAAATCTAAAGAAATGATCTATTCTACAAACTAATAGGATAAGTGGAAACTGCATCAAGAGGTTGCCCAGATTGGGAGGAAGTTGTTGCTAAGTTGTCCTTTCTGTCTTTTCCGCATTAGTTTATCCTTTAACTGCATTTGGAGTTATCTCTTACTCCAGTAACTCACACAACTTATCATACCTGTCTTCGTTCAGAATGGTCAGCTTTGTTACCTTCCTATAAATTTCATCTACCTTAGTATATTTTGCAAAAGTAAGTTTTACCAAAAAAATGTAATCCACTTCATGCTAAATGTAAAATCCATTTCCCATTTTGCTTCAAGGAAATCTCTTCATGTCAAACTTCCCTTCGTATTTGTGAATTTCGAACTATCTCTAGCCACTTCTTTCAGCTTCTTATTGTAATCCTCTTGTGTAATTAACTTATCATTAATTACAAACACATTGGGTAATCCATTTTGGTTCAATGCTTCAATTCTACTAAAAACCCTGTTAACCCCTATCTCCAGTCCTTGGCATTTTTCTTATAATTTCATAATGAGGTTCCTTTTGGTCAGAACATTCTTGACTTCTAGGATAATTTCATTCCTCTCATCAATTACTATGTCCTCCAACTCATGTTTGTTCTTCGAATTAAGGAATTTGATGATATTGGCAGCTTCAGTAGGCTTGTCACCCAGCTTCTCTTTGATTTATGCAATATCTTTTGTGGCTTTTTGTATCAGGTCCTTTTGCTCAAAAATGATTTGGGTGCATGACCAGATCTCATTCATGAAATTGAGTATGTTTTTCCATATGCTTTCCTTGGCTTGGGAAAAGGTTTGACCAATGGCTGATTCACTTTCTTCTTTCTGTATCATTTCTAGTAACTTTTGGGATCTCTATGCTTCAGCCAAATGTGAAGCTTCACTTTTGGTTTTTTGTTCCTACAAAGCTTTGAATTTCCCTTGCAGTTTCTTTATCTCTTATGTTTGAATGGATATTTTTTCTATGGATTTTGTCAATTGTTCAGAAGCATCTAGAGGTTGGGCTGAAGGCATTTTTGATGTTGTAGCTCTTGTAGTGGAGATATTTGTGAGGGGCACTGCATCCAAAGAAACTATGGCCACCCGTGGATTTTGTTCCTTCTCCTTAATCATCTTTTCCATTTCTGTCTCCATTAGCTTGATTCAGTAATTTTGCTCCACAATTAACTTCGACATAATTCCCTTCCATGTTTCATACTCTTCTATATATTTTTTTAGTGGAACTTATGCTGCTGGCAACTTCAGTTGCTTTATCAGTGCCGCAATATCAACATTCTTATTTTTTATCAATTGTTTTTCAGCCTTTAAATTTTTTGGATCATACCCCATTTTAACATCCAGATCTTCCAATGATTTAATCCTTATGGATCTAGCTAGAGAAAATATCTTCTCCATATTCAGATGAGATAGGATGTTTGAAAGTGACAACTACATATTTGACACAGTCATGGTTGTATGGGTTATTGTAGAAAAAATCATCTCACCAGTCTGTTTGTGCATCTAAATTTGATTAATGGGATGAAAATCCTTGGTGCCTGTTATCACTCAGTAACTTCTCAAGGCTAAATAAAGAAATCATCAAGGTAACCACAAACCTACTTTTGAGATCAGAATCTATCCTTCCTAATGCTCAGAGAGGGATCTCTCGTAATGATTTAACTTTGTTCTGTTAATTAATTTTAGGCTAGTTATGTGTGCTTGATTTGGTTTTAATTTGATTTGTTGGCGGAATTACTGATTTAGATGGATATATGATTGTCTATGTTCCATTAGGCTATGGAGTCAATATATCAAGAAAAAAGAACCAAAACAAATGATAAAAACAGTGTTATAGGGCAAGGTGGCTGAGAAAAATTAGATCTTTAAGGCTAACTGGTGAAGTGATTCTCAATCGGGATCAGGAGCAACTAAGGATTCCTCAAACCAGATAATGAAGGAAGTGAAAGAGGACAATCGGGATGGGAGATAAATTAAGAATTCTCGGATCTAGATATCAAAAGAAAACATTAAAATGAATAACATTTGAGAATAGAGTGTACATAAAAAAATTCTGCAATAATATTCCTGTTATAACATTTAAATTTGGAAAAACATGCAAGTTTATGGAATACTTAAGAAAATAACATGAACAATTGAAATATACTTCACTGAAGTGGCTCAATACATGAATGCTGTAAAGAAATGCTTCAATTATTTGTTCTGCCTGTCAACTAGAAAAAGTACAAATAACCCTCAGGTTGTAGATAAATTCAACTATATAAATGTTCAGGAATCTGCGCTTAATACTTCAAATTACTAAAGTATTTATACAAAACCTAATACAAAATATCCTAAAACTATTTTAGGAGTTATTCTAGGAAATAAAATATCTCGATGCAAAAAGGTAGTGGCACCTTTCTAACTAACTAAAAGTTGTCCTTGTTTTATTCGATTGATGTTATCTGTTTGTTTCTCTTATGATGGTTTGTCTTTCACGCTTTCTTCTTTCCTCTCTCTTTCATATGTTTACTCATTCACCTGTCTTTGCTTTATCTATTTACTCTTTCACCTGTCCTTGATTTATTTTCCATACATCTCTAGTAAATCACATCATCTCGAATCTTTATTTTCATGATCATGTGGTAAATTTTATCCTACTTTTATGTCTTTAGTAAAAATGGATTTTACTGAAAATACATTTGTAAGTTTATGTAAAATATGTCCTAGAGAGTTACTTTGAATAAACTTTGTTGTTGTTGGCGAAAGTGTTTATATCTCCTTTTAACCATTACTGCCTTTCTTTCTACTCCATTGGTGTACACAATATTCTGATGAGTAAAAAACTTTAGAATTCATTTCCTGTGATTTTTGGAGTAAACAGTTTTTGGAACTATCATAAAAAATGTTTATCCCAGCTCCTATTTTTTTGGTCACCTGCAAAATAAAACAGCCATTAATAAAACACGGGTCTGCAAGGAGGCGAGAACTTTTTTAGGGAGCAGGGAGGCTTGTGGAAATAGTTTGAATTGTTGTGGGGTTTTAATTCAGGTGGACAATGGATTTTTAGTTTCCTTTTTCCAATTCGCAGAGGTAGGGTTATAGACAGAATAGCATATGTTCTTTTGAAAACTCTGTGTATTTTTACATAGCACAGACGGAATGATGTTTTCTTGCAATGGTGCAAGGATTATAACATTTCAAATATCAGTGGTTTATCGTATAGTAAAAGGTGGTTTATCGTGTAGTGCAAGAGGCAGACCGGTGGTTTATTGCATAGAAGTAGTGTGGTTTGGCAGTTTTGTATGATGGAGTGAAATATAACATAGGATCACCACGTGGCAGGGGAGCGAGGGTGCAAAACCACCCATTTCGCAACCTCCCATGGTTTTAAACTTCGGACTGTCAGGGATTGTGAAATTGATAGGGTCCGTGGGATACGATCCATGGAGATCGGGTGACAGATAGATATGCAATGTTCAAAAGAGGTGGGGATGGGTATTTATTTAAATGGAGGGGTTAAAATAATATAAAGGGGTTCGGGGATATATTAAAGCGGAAAGGTTTTAATATAAATATTATTCAGGGATTAATATAATATGAAACTATGGGTAAAAAATGATAAAGTGTTTCGAGAAATATGGTAGTAGGGTGTTAGAAAAACATTAAGCGACGGGTTAAAAAATAATATCGAGAAGGGTAATTGAAATGGGGCCCGATATTTTTTTACCTATCTAAAAATATACAAAAAAGTGAGTTTTTGTTTATCTTATTAGAAAAACGTGGAGTAAGTTTCAGAAAGGGGTTTTAAACTAGGGAAAGGGGTTTAAATATTAGAAATGGGTTTTAAGCTAGGGAAAGGGGATTTAAGAAGGGAAAAGGGTTAGAATTAGAGGGAATGCTTTGCAAATGGGAAAAAGGGATATTTATAAAGGGGAATGTGTTTTTGCATGGTAAAAGAGTAGGGATAAGGGGAAATGTTAGAAATGGCCTTAGTAACAAGAGATAAACAAATGATGATTTCCATTGTTTTGCGAAAGTAATCTACCTACCCTTTATTTATCCTAGCATTTTTTATTTCCTTTATTTCGATGCATTTGAGCTTGTTGGCCCTTTTATTTTCTTTTAATAAGAAAATTAATCTATTTCTAGCCTTATAACTTCCAATGGCTCAGATTAAACTGATGAGCTCATTTTTATTTTCTACCTAACTATTCATCTGCCAAGATTAAATGGTTTGGCCAGATCTTTATTCACTAACTATTATGACATGAAATTTAGAAGCATGAATAATCAAGATTAAACTATTTGATAATCATCAATTGTGGAATTTTCGACAAGTTGCACACAATTTTATTTGCATAAAGTAAACTAAGAGGAGTGGCATTTGAGTGTGCAACACTTTCAGGATCTATTTTTTATTTCTTTCTGTGGGATTCATTCTTTATGTACTTTTTTGATCTTGTTTATTTTGGTCCTTTGATTTTTATTTTAGGACATACCCTCTTTTCATTTTTTCATATGGGAAAACATTTGTAGAAAGAAAAGGTATGTAAAATATTACAAGATTAAAAATAGGCAATTCAAAATTATGATCCCTATTATTTATAGGACCCTAACATCAGCTTCACTTGGGGATGAAATCTCCTGGTGAGATGCCAAGAATGTCATCGACTAGTGGCCTGATCCATTGGGCCGATCCTAATCCTACACATGCTTTATTATATCATTTTTGTGATTGAAAATATCAAACTGAAATCAAAACCTTTTCTACAAACTAAAATCTAATATGAAATAAACTTGTTGCTGAAAACAAAATCCAATCAAACTGAAATTCTACCTACTTACTCTAATCAATTGTACAACTGCTGATTAGGTAAAATGAAACAACCAATGCAACCATTCAATCATTACGTAAATTGATGAGTTTTGCTACATTTTCTTGTTTGTGATCAAATTTTAAGTTATACCAACCAATAACAGCTTGTCAACAAATATAAAGCTAATAAGGAAATATTTAATTTCCTTTGTTAACTCTAGAAATTGTTCAAAAGGATCTTCCAATGTATATGCACTAATGTTTAACTGATCCAAGAAACTGCACATCTGTTCTAGATGGCCTCTATTCTATGCAACTAAACTGTTATTTTCACCTTTATCTCCTTGTAAAATTAACCTATGTTTGTTCTGAGATAAATGTAGATTTTCAGATAAGCTTTGTGATGATATTTCTACTAATGGAAATGTCTGTCTAACGAAACTTTTATCATCTTGATTCTGAATATAATAGTTGGTTAAAGGAGAAATATTTTGATTGCATTTATCATCCAACATATCAGTTATTGGATCATGAAAAACTTGGAAGGATTACTGCCACCTATAACATATCAGTTTAAATTGGACTTCATAGATTTCTATAGGTTGCTCATCCTTTTCTTTAAATATATTATACTAAATTTTCTTTAAAAACTCAAATGCTTCAAAACATAGTGGTATAGAACTTTCCTGTGTCATTTGATTAGGTATTTCAGTGGAATTTGATAACTGTAACTATGAAACTAATGAATCCTAATCAAGAGTTTCATTTTCTTCTTTGTTGTCAATAACAATACCTAAAGACTGTTGATTTTTTATTGCACTAAAGTTTTCTCTGATGAAAAAAAATGAAGCAAAACAAAGAGGCAAAGATCCTTTACTTATTTCAAAATTTTCTGCATTTTCTTTGTCACTTTCATATTTGATATGTATAGGCTGATCATTGTATTCGAGCTACTGAAGCTGAATTTCCTCATCCTCCAAACTAGGTACTGATTGCTCTGTAAATTTAGCTTGAGTTTGAAGAACATAATTATCAGCATATTGATCATACTTAGGAAAATAATTAAAATAAGGAATTTCATCAAACATACACATTATATTAGCATATTTCTCCCCCATATATTGATCTATAAATCCATTTTATGATCTATGGTAGTTGGGATTAGTAGGAAACAATTTATGGTCAATAACATCTTTCTTTTTTCTACAATAAGTGGGTCATGGTGATCTTGAATGAAAAATCCATCTTTCATGGTGATATTTTGTATCATTTCTTCTATTTTACTTACCAAAATGTCAAGTTTTACCTCTACAATGTTGTTCTTCTCTTCTTCTGCTTTCAACTTTTCCCTTCTAATTTTCAGATTAACTTCTACATCTACTGCAATGTTCTACATTTGTTCAAGTGTTGCAGAGTTTCTTTCTCTTAACTAAAATTTATTTCTAGATCAAAGGCCTTTGGATAATGCAAGAGAGCTGAATCAGAAGGAGGTCTTATATTTGTTGGCATTGAATAATAAACTTGATTAAATCTTCTAGAGAATTGTTGTATTGTCTCATTTGGTTGTCTTTTCAATTGATTATATTCTTCTATGATCACAGAAATATTAACTTTGATTATCCATTTATCAAGGAAAATTTTGACAAATTGTTGGAAATTTGAGATGCTTGCAATAGGCAGATTCTTGAACCAACTCTTTACTTGACTTTCCAAAGAAAGAGAAAAAAGCCTGATTCTAACATCATCTTCATCAATCTAAAATAGTTCTAGATAATTCTCAAAACCTTGAATATGTTTTTGGGCAGTGATGTTACCATTTTCTCCATCAAAACTAGGGAGATATTTGTAATAGTTGTCAAGGAAATCATGGAGTATAGGAGGTAAGGTGAGTGGCTTATATCTATCGGGAAATTTACAAGGTATAGGAACATGTACAGGAATTGTAAGATTGGTCTTAATAAATTGAGGCTTATCAATCGAGAGGTTATCATCATAAGTTTGAGAAGGAAGCTGCTCAATGGGATAAGGAGAATTTATATTTACAATATCCAAAAGAAAGCAATTAAATACTAGTCTAAGATATTTTCTAAAATACAATATACAATGAAAAACCTTCTTGATGATAAAGAACATGATGTCTTGGATTATAATCCAAGTTAGAAACCTAATTTTCCCATGTTTTTCTTTTAGGTTCATTTCTCGATTGGAGTCTTGGATTTTGAAATTGATTTGGAGTCGTTAGGTGGATGATTTTAACCTTTGTGTGTCTGATCATTGTCCACCATCATAGATCAGATTTTATCCTTGTATAGTGTTTCTAAAGAAAAAAAATTCCCCGTCGGAGTCACCAATATGTTATCACTCAATAATTTCTCAAGGCTAAAGAAATAAATCACCAAGGTAACCATAAACCTACTTTTGAGATCAAGATCTAGCCTTCCTAATTCTCAGAGAGGGCTCTCTCTTATTTATTAAACTTTGTTGTGTTAATTGTTTTTAGGCTAGTTGTGTATGCTTGATTTGGTTTTGATTTGATTTGTTGGTGGAATTACTGATTTACATGGATAGATGACTATATATGTTCCATTGGGCTATGAATTCAATATAACAAGAAAACATAATAGAAACAAATGATAAAAATAGTGTTACAGGGAAAGGTAGCTGAGAAAAATCAAATCTTTAAGGCTAAATGGTGAAGTGATTTTCAATCGGGATCAAGGAGTAGCTAAGGAATCCTTAAACCGGATAATGAAGGAAGTGAAAGAGGTCAAACGGGATGGGAGAGAAATTAGGAACTCTTAGATCCACATATCAAAAGAAAACATTAAAATGGATAACAATTGAGAACAAAGTGTACTTAAACAAATTCTGCAATAATATTCCTATTATAACACTTAAATTTGGAAAAACATGTAAGTTTATGGAATAATTAAGAAAATAACATGAAAAATTGAAATATACTTCACTGAAGTGGGTCAACACATGAATCCTGTAATGAAATGCTTCTATTATTTGTCCTATTTGTCAACTGGAAAAAGTAAAAATAACCCTCAGGTTGTAGATCAATTCAACTATAGAAATGTTCAGGAATTCACACTTAATACTTCGAATTATTGAAGTATTAATACAAAACTTAATAAAAAATATTCTAAAACTGATTTAGGATTTATTCTAGGAAATAAAATATTTGGATGCAAAAAGGTAGTGACACCTTTCTAACTAACTGTCAAAAGATGTCCCTATTTTATTTAATTGATGTTATCTATTTGTTTCTCTTATGCTCGTTTTTCTTTCATGCTTTCTTCTTTCCTCTCTCTCTCATTTGTTTACTCTTTCACCTGTATTTGATTTATTTTCCTTTCATCTCTATTAAATCACATCATCTGGAATCTTTGTTTTCATGATCCTGTGGTAAATTTTATCCTACTTTGTTGTCTTTAGGAAAAATGGATTTTACTGAAAATACATTTGTAACTTCATGTAAAATATATCCTATAAATTTACTTGGAATAAGCTTCGTTGTTGCTGGTGAAAGTTTTTTTATCTCTTTTTAACCATTATTGTCTTTATTTCTGCTCAATCGTTGTACACAATCTTTTGATTAGTAAAAAAATTTAGAATTCATTTCCTATGAGTTTCAGAGTAAAAAAATTTTGGAACTAGTATCAAAAATGTTTATCCCAACTCCTGTTCTGTTGGTGACCTACAAAATAAAACAATCATTAATAAAACGGAGGTCTACAAGGAGGTGAGAATGTTTTCAGGGAATAAGGAGGCCTGTGGAAAAAATTTTAATTGCAGTGGGGTTTTAATTCGAGTGGACAATGGATTTTTAGTTTCTTTTCGCCAATTCAGAGAGGTAGGGTTATGGACAGAATAGAAGATGTTGTTTTGAAAACTCTGTAAATTTTTACATAGCACAGGTGGAATAATGGTTTCTTGCAATGACGCAGGGATTATAACATTTTAAATATCAGTGGTTTACCATACAGTAGGTGGTTTATCACACAATGTAGGAGGCAGACCAGTGGTTTATCACACAGTGCACGAGGCAAACATGTGGTTTATCGCACAGAGGCAGGGTGGTTTGGCTATTTTGTATGATGGAGTGCGATATAACATAGAATTGCCACATGGTAGGGGAGTGAGGGTGTGAAACCACCCATTTCACAACCCTTCATGGTTTTAAACTTTGGTATACGATCTACGAAGATCGAGTGACAGTTATATATGTAAGGTTTAACTGGATAACGGTTATAGACACGTGGAAGGATGACAATGGAGGGGAGTGCATGGGAAGGAGAGTGCAAAAGGAGGGTGGTTAAGCGGATTGTGGAGGGGGGTCGAAGTGGTTTGTGGTATTGTGATTGGGGGGGGGGGGGGATGCGAAATGTGTAGGGTGTGACAGGTAGCATGGGACTGGCGAGATTAAAACCATATTTTTGGACCCCCCCCCCTCACGGTAAATGTAGGATGCCAAGGGGGGACTAAAAAACAATATGGGTCATAGATCTACACGGGTGATCATCAAGCCGTTGATTTGAGTATCTAAATTAACCAATACCCGACAAACCCATTTTGTCGTCTTGATAATTTTATCACATGGCGGAAAACTTTGGATTAAACCTTTGCATTCTAACTTTGGATAAAAACATAATGAATTCGAACATTAGGCTAGTAGCGCATATTTCATAATATTTTTCAAACTTAGGATAAACATGCACTAACAAGCCTTTGATGTAGAATTAACCATATTTTATCCTTTTAACTTCAATTTTTGTTCCTAACCTAAGACTAATTTTTTAACCATTCTTAAGGGTGCATTTGGACTCGTAGACCCTTTTTTATTTATTTTCAAAAATCAAATACCTACTCTATCATATCCACTTATTTTTCCTTGATCTAGCTTAAACATTTGAATCAACATTATTTATCTACCTAACTAACATTAGCCAAGATTAAACAGTTTGAATAACCTTATCCTCTAATCTAGTTAACAGAAAATTAAACTTGTTTGAGCATGATTAATTTGTATGATCAAACAAATGACTCGGGTTTGTGGAATTTTGAAGAATCTGCACACAAAATTCATTTTATTTAACAGAATCAAAGTATCTATCAAGTAGTGGCATTTAAATTTGCAACACTTTCAGCTCTATTTTTTGTTTTCTTTTATGGGGTTTTCATATTTATTTTTATTCTTTCTCTTATTTTATTCTTTTCTTTTTCTTTTGTCTCTTTATTCTATTTTTTAAATGCCCTCTTTTCATTATTCTTTTATATGTTTTTTTTTTTTAAATTATTTGCAAATTGAAATATTTTTTGCAATATCATATAACTGAGATAATATATTGAATCACCTTGTGATCCTATAAATTATAGGACCCTAACATGTACCAAAATGAATCATTTTTCCAGATAACTGTATCAAATGCATTAATATATTGTTACAACGTTTGAATGTGTGTCCACACCTATTCACCATTATTCTATTCATCCTTTGCTTTAGTTATTCAATCAGGTTGGATAATAGAAATGACACAGAGAAATGCTTCCACATCCTTGTCCATTCTTGAGAGAGCATATACAACAAAATTTTAATTCCCTTTTTATATATGATTTCAAATTCATAACCTAACATCTTTGTTACCCAATTTTTTCTTCTCTTCAAAACATAATATTTGTTCCAAGAAGTTTTTAAGACTATCATGATCTATTTTTACCTTGAAGTGTGTTTCGATTTTGTAAGGGCACCATTTCTTCAGTGCATGTAGGATTGGAAACATTTCCTTCAAATAAATAACTTTTTGTAAATAATTTATCTTTATTTGATGATTCTCAAAGGAAATGTGTATTGCTTCTTGCATTAAAACAACACCAATTTTGTTTCATGAGGCATTTTTTTCAATAATAAAGGTTTTTGTGAAGTCTAGTGTGGTTAAAACCATAGCTCGACACATTTCCTCTTTAATATGTTCAAAGGCATTAGTTTATTTTGGATTCTAAAATGTATCTTTCTTTAGTAATGTTGTTAGAGGTGCTTCTATATTCCCATAATTTTTATAAAACTTACGATAATACCCTATCAACCTGAGAAATCCTAGAAGATGGCTTAAATTTGTGGGGATTTTCCATTACTTGATGGATTTTATTTTCTTAGGTTTTTCCTTGACACCCTCATGGGATACCATATGACCCAAATATTCCACTTCTTGTACCCCAAAGAAACATTTTGAGATTTGTTCATATAATTGTTTCTCCTCCAATAGTTTTAGAACCCTATCAACATGTTGAACTTGGTCTTTCCAAGACATGTTATAGATTAGTATATCATCACAAAATACTAACAAAATTTTTCTAAGCAAGGATATTAAAGTGGAATTCATCAAATATTAGGGCCCTATATTACTACTATAGTCTATTATTGTTGTTAGTGTAGCCCCCTTATTGTTATTGTTGTAACCATGTAGTCCCCATATTGTTATTATTATGCCCCATAATAGCTCACTATTGTTATTGTCGTACCGTTACATTATTATTGTTAGGTCGGATAGGATTATATTATTACCCCATGGACTCCTATATATAGAAAGGAGGTTTTTTTATTGATATACTCCAAGAATTGTTCATTAATGTAATGTAAAGGAGATTTCCCCCTCGGAGCGGCTAATTAATAAGGTGTTGATCTCTCTTTTCCTCTATTTTTGGGTCTGGCTTCATAACATTTGATATCAAAGCTTTGGATTCTAGAGCTTCACTTATTCAAACAGCACATTGTGGAATTTGTGCTATAACTTTGTTTCTACGAAGGTTCAGATGCTAAAAAAAACCCATTTGCGAAGAATTCCTGAGCAACTTTTTGTAAAAAATTAAGATCTTGCTTCGCAATATTGTCAGAGATATGATCTGTGGAATTTAGGGTTTTTGTAGGCTCCTGAATTTCATATAAAAGAGGTGACCTTGGGAAACTTGTCATAAATATCTCTCTAAGCATTGGATTGGAATTGTGTAAAAAGTGGTCGAAAGTAAATGGACAGTAGTTTCCTCTATATCAATTTTAGAGTTGAAGGGGGAAACAGTGACAAGTGGCACGTCATACAAGTTCTCTTTACTAAACTATTCCATAATTTGGTTATTGTGGGAGATTGGGCATAATTTTAACTTTAAGAATCCAAATCACATCATACCTATGGAATTGGAAGAAGATTCAAAGGGCTGATAAAGGACCAAAGACAAAATATTTGGGATCCAAAATCACAAAGATACATCAAATTCAATATCAAGCTCCTCAAAAGCAAGAAAAAGGTGTGTATTTTGTTTTTTTTAATTGCATAAATCTTTTTTGAAAAATTAGTTTGAAGGGATTCCAAGGGAATATTGAAGTAGATATATTATTATTGGGCTCTAAAATAGCTCCGAAAAATAATTAAACACCCATTAAGCCCTCGGAAGGCTCTACTATTACTCAAGAAGAGGAATAAGTGCAACATGATATATCAAAATTACAAGAACAAGTGCAAAAAATTTCGTTCTTGCAAAAAATAACAAAAATTGAAATGGATGGTTTGAAGAAAGGCATGGAAGCTAAGATGGATAGTTTGAAGAAAGGCGTGGAAACTAAGATGGATGGTTTGAAGAATGGTATGGAAGCTAAGATGGATGGCGTGGAAGCTAAGATGGATGGCGTGGAAGCTAAAATGGATGGCGTGGAAGCTAACATGGATGGCATGGAAGATAAAATGGATGGTATAGAAGGAAACATGGAAGATAAGGTAGATCGCTTGAAGAAAGGCATGGAAGCTAAGATGGATGGTTTGAAGAAGGACGTGGAAGCTAAGATGGATGGTTTGAAGAATGGTATAGAAGGCACCATGGAATATTTGAAGAAAGACATGGAAGGTTTGAAGGAATATTTGTCAAAGTTGTTACAAGAAAACCTTCCTAATGGTGAAAAATTAGTAGAGGAATCTCATGATGAGAACAAAAGAAATGTTAATCATGATTTGATAGACTCTAATTTTGGATTTAATACCCACCATATTCCAAATATAGATATGAGGAAGTTTGATGGCAAGGATCTGATAACTTCGATACTATAAATGGAGCAATATTTTGAGTTCCATAATACGCAAAAAAACACAAAAGGTACGTATTGCAACTTTATATTTCACACAAAATCAGTTTGTATGGTATCGATGGGTTTTTTTCTCATAAATCACTGGTCACTTGGTAAATTTTTATGGAGAAAATGATAGCAGATTATGAGCATACAAAGAGAAACACCTTCTTTAGCCAATTGATAAATCTCAAACGAAAGGGTTCAATGATGGAGCACATTGAGGACTTCCAAAAATTGAATATAAGGGTAAATAATATTCAATAGGAACATAGGATTTATGTCTTCATAGGGACTGTAAAGGATAACATCCAACATGAGGTTCACCTATGGGAACCTGTTACATTGGAGAAGGCATTCAGGTTGGCAAGAAAAATTGAAAGCGAAATTATGGCGACAAGGAAGCCTACCACTTACAACTATATAGTCGGAAGAGTTGCTACTCCTAGACTTCCACAACCTACAAGGTTGAAACCATAACAATTGGAAGAAAAAAGAGTAAAAGGTCTTTGCTATAGTTGTGATAGAAAATACACTAAAGGTCATAAGCACGCTGAGAAGAAATTATTTTATATAGATAATGGAGAGGAGGAAGAAAAGGAACAAGAAACTTCAAAAGAAGAGGATATACACAAGGAACCAACAGTAGAGGAAGAAGAAATGAATCCGACCATATCTTGTAATGCATTGGAAAGAATTCCCACTCCTCAAACTCTAAAGATATAAGGACATATCAAGAATAAAAATGTAATATGCGTATTGATTCGGGTATTACCCATAATGTTATTCATTGTAAGGTAGCTAAGGAATTGAATTGCTTCCTATACGCAATGCCAGAGTGTTAAGTGATGGTGGAAAATGGAGTAAATTTCTCTCAAAAGTGCCATAATATCGAGCTAACCATGGGAGAATATGTATTGAATAGTCCAATTCTTTCCATTCCAGTAGGTGGTGTCGATGTTGTACTAGGAGTATAATGGTTACACTATTTGGGGACATTAGCTTCTAATTTTCAACAACTTTTCTTGAATTTTTTTCAAAAGGAAAGGAATTTGAATTACAAGGTATTTGAGGGAAGCCAAGAAATATAATAAGCTCTAATGTCATAACAAAGGTGTCATTGCACAATTATGCTCACTAGAAGTTCCAAAAAAATAAAGTTGAGACAATTAAGACCCTGAGACTGCTACAACCTTTTTCCATTCCAAATCAACGTTGGGGGGAGGTTTCAATGGATTTTATCATAGGCTTACCTAATTCTAAAGGAAAGAGTGTCATCATGGTGCTAGTTGATAGAATTACCAAGTATGCACGCTTTTATGCATTATCTCATCCATTTAAAGCGAGTACATTTGCTACTGCATTTATGGAAAAAATTCAAAATCTACATGGAAACCCAAAGATTATTGTAAGCAATAGGGATCCCATTTTCACTGGAAATTTTTGGATGGAATTATTTTCTTGTTTGGGTACTCAACTAGCTCATAAGTCATCTTATCATCCTCAAGCTTATGGGAAAACTGAGATAGTAAACAAATTTTTGGAAGGATATATTCGTTTCTTTGTATTTGATAAACAAACATAATGGGTTAATTGGTTACCTATGGTTGAATGGTGGTATAATACTTCCTTCCACACTGCTGAAAAATGACCCCGCTTATGGCACTTTATGGATATCATACCCAATCCATAAAATCATCTTTAGGAGAAACTTCTAAGGTTCAAGCAGTGGACTATCACATCGAGCATCAACAACAAGTTCTCCAACTCTTAAAGTCCTAAATTTGGCACAAAATTGAATGAAACAATAAGAAGATCATCATCGCAACGAGAGAAGTTTTGATGTAGGATATTGGGTATTTTTACGGCTACAACCATATGAAAAAATGTCCCTCAAGAAAGATAATAAGAATAATAAATTATCACTAAAGTACTATGGTACTTATAACGTTTTCGAAAAGATTGGTACTATGGCATACAAATTGGAGCTTCCTACATCTTCCCAAGTGCACCGAGTTTTCCATCTTTCATGCTTAAAGAAGGTTATAGGTCACAAAATTCTGGTTCAAACAATATTTCCAGAACTTGATCAGGAAGTAAAAACCATATTGGAACCTGAAGCAATAATGGAAATAAGAACTAGACAACTACAAAATCTATCAATTTGAGAGTATTTGATCAAGTGGATGAACTTACCCACTGAATATTCCACATGGGAGGATGATAATTTTATACAGAAGCATCCAAAACTACTCAAGCATTGAGAATAACACTTTTGAAGGAGAGAAGCACGTTAGGGCACTATATTAGGAGTGTGGTCCCTTATTGTTGTTAGAGTAGCCCCCTCATTGTTATTGTTGTATGCATGCAGTCCCCATATTATAATTATTGTTATTGTTGTGCCCTTACATTATTATTTTTAGGTCGGCTAGGATTATATTGTGACCCCATGGACTCCTATATATAGAAAGGAGGTTTTTACATTTGTAACATCCAAGAATTCTTCATTTATTTAATGTAAATGAGGTTTCCCCCTCGAAGTGGCTCATTTCTAAGCCATTGATCTCTCTTTTCTTTTATTTTTGGAGCTCGTTTCATAACATCAAACATTAAAATTTGGAATTTGCATTAGTGTGGAAAAAATGCATGACCAAAAATTCATAATGACCTTCAAGAGTTCTAAATGTTGTTTTCAAAACTTCTCATGTCATCATTACAATTTGGTGATATCCTAAATGAAGATCTAGCTTGGTGAAGTAAATTACTCCATGTACATCATCCAACAATCCAAAAATTACAAGAATGGGAAACTTATATTTAATAGTGAGCTTCTCGATCACTCTATAATTGGTAGAAATACACAATGATCCATCCTTCTTGTGTAGCAATATTACTCGAGATACCTTCCATTAGCAATGCCTTCCATTAACATTTTTGCAATCACTTGTTCAATTTCAATCTTCTCAGCATAGGTATATTTGTAAGGTCTAAAATTTTGAGGAACACTTCCTAGAATCAAGTGAATAGTGTGATCATGGTCATGTATAGGTGGGATACCTTTGGGGGTCTCAAATACCTTGGAATGATTTTGAAGGACTCTTTAGAGATCTAGAAAAATGGATGACTTAGATGTTCGAACTTCTAGTGAACATAATTGATAAATTACCCCTCATTGTTCCTTCTTGAAAATAATTTTCATGCCATTAGAGCTTATTATATTCCAAGGTTTCCCTACAATACCCCTTAATTCAATTTCCTTTCCTTCCTAGAAAAAATTCAAGAAATGTTCTTGAAAATTAATTTTTTTTGTCCCTAAAGATTGTAACAATTATAATCTTAATACAAAATCCACACCACCCATTGGAATGTCAAGTGTTGGACTATTCAATACATATTCCCCCCATGGTTAGACTGATACTATGGCACTTCACTGAGCAATGTATAGTTCTGCCATTTGCATCCATCACTTGACACTCTAGTGCTGGATATAGAAAGAAATCCAAATCCTATGACATCTTATAATGAAAAAAATTATGATTACTACCTAAATCAACTAGCATTATTACCTTTTTTTCTTGGTATATACTTCTATCTTGAGAGTGTGAGGAGTGGTAATTCCTGCCAATGCATTACAAGATATGGTTGGATTAATTTCTCCTTTTTCAGCTCCTGAAGTTGGTCCCTAGTGTATATCTTCTTATTTTGATGTTTCATATTCCTTTTCTTCCTCCTCTTCACAATCTATGTAAAATAAGTTCTTCTTAGCATACTTATGGTCATTAGTTTATCTGTTATAACAACTATAACACTACCCTTTTACCCTTTTTTCCTCCCGTTTTTTTGGTTTCAATCATGTAGGTTGTTGGAAGTTAGGAGAGACAATACTTCCATCTTTATAGTTGTAAGTGGTAGACCTCCTTGTTATAATAGTTTTTCTCTCGACTTTTCCTGCCACCCTTAATGCATTCTCCAATAACTTAGGTTCCCAAAGATGAACCTCATGCTGGATGATATCCTTTAAAGTCCCTAAGAAGACATTAATCATATTTTCCTTTGGAATATAAGTTACCTTGATATTTAATCTTTAGAAGCCCTCAATGTGCTCCTTAATTGACCCCTTTTATTTGAAATATATCATTTGGTGCAATAAGGTATTTCTCTTTGTATCCTCATAATGTGTTATCAATTCCTCTTTAAAAATTGTCTAAGTGAATATTTCGTTATGCGAACAAAGTGATTGATACCATACAAATTATTTGGGCTCTAAATATAAAGTTTCAATGCGGACCTATTATGTGTGGTGCACATCATGTAGATCAAAGAACTGCTCTATTTGTAGTATCCATGTTATCACTTCCATGCCATCAAACTTCCTCATATCGATATTTGGAATATGGTGGGTCTTAAACCTAACGATGGATCACTAAAATCACATTTCATCTTCATTTTGTCCTCATCCTAATTTTCATGGAGTACCTTGTTACTGCTAGGAAGCATTTATTATAGAAACATTGTTAAACCTTCCTTGAAACCTTCCATGTATACTTTTAAATCATTCTTCACACTATTGATATTAGCCTCCATGTATTTTTTTTTAAACGATCCTTCAAACCTCCCATGCCCTCTTTTAAATCGTTATTGAAACCATCCATCTTAGCTTCCATTTCATTTTTTGTTACTCTTTGCGAGAGAAAAATTTGTTGCACTTGGTCGCGTAATTTTGGTATATCTTGTTGCATTTCTTCCTCTTCTTCATCTGTCATAGTAGATATTTTTGGTTTGGTATTAGGAGTATCATTTTTTTTTTTTTTTAGGCATATTAGAACCAAATAATGATATATATTCTTTACTATGCCCTCTGAATCACTCAGACTGATTTTTTAAACAAAAGTTATGCAAATTTTAAAAATACACAGATTGTATCTCTGTAATTTTGGCTTCCCAAGATCTAAAATTTTGTCGTGTGCTAACCCTATGCATCCTCTTTCCCACAACACCAATTATACTCAGATTGGATTCTTAAAGATAAAGTTATACCAAATCTTCCACGATGAAGTGATTATGGACTACTTCAATATCGTAAAACTATGTACATTCACACGTGACACTTTTTTTAAAATTAGCCCTAAAGATCCTCTTAAATAAACTATAGTCTGTGCAATTTTAAGAATGTTTTACAAAATTCAAATCTAATGCTTAAGGAGAACTTTATGGCTATTTTCCCTAGGTCACCTGTTTAATACTGAACTCTAGAGTATGCAGAAATCCTAACATATTCAAACTATGTTGTAAAAACTATAGTGAGCTAAGATCTAAACATTTTACACAAACTTCACCAATATTTCATCTCCATGTGGTAAAAATTTCAAATTTTGAAGCCTTGTATAAGAAATGCTATAGAGAAAATTCCATGATGTGTTGCTTGAAGCAACAAAACCCTAGAATCCAAGTCTCTGATACCAAATATTATGTAACCAAATCACAAAAAATAAGAAAATATAGATTAACGACTTGAAAATAATCCTATTTGTGGGGGAAACCTCCTTTTACATCAAATAAAAGAACAATTCTTGGATGATACAAATGAGAAGACTTCCTTGGTATATATAGGAGTCCAGGTACAATTATGCTACCAATCACAAAGAGTGTGATAATATCGTGATCCATGTTGACATGAAGGTGAACAAACTAGCCATAATGCCAACAATTTGATATTCAATTTGGAATTGATGTCTAACATCTAAAAATATATATTTATATACGGGACATAAATAAAATATTTAAAAAAAGTTAAAATATTTCAAAATTAATTATGTATAATATATGAAGAACAATTGAAATAGGATATTTCTCATTACACTAATAAGCGCTCTCTAGATCGCAATATGAAGGAAATGTATAATTGAATTTATTGTACTTAAAAAAAATATCAACAACAAAAATATATTTCCACGCACACATTACGCTTAAAACATTTCAATTGTGTGTTGTTTAATATGAGGGAAGGATATGTACATGTATTTCCATACTTAACATGGTATTGACACGATGAATATTTTTTTTTTTTTCCTTTTAATTATTTTTATTTATTATTTTTAAATACTTATTTATAAAACAAACAATTTTATACTTTTAATTGTTTTATTTTATATTTTAAGTTAAAATAGATATTAAAATATTGATTTATAATTAACAATAAACTTTTTAATTAATATTATTTTAAGCATTATATACAAATTATATATACCTATTAAACAACTAACTATACATATCTCAGAGTAACTCTTTCCAAGTCAATTAAATTGAAAAATTATATTCCTACACTTTATAAAAACAATAACTATACTTTTCAGATTAGCTAAATGAAAAGAACAAAATAAATAATTTCATGCTTTCACAATAATCTTTTCATGGCATTAAACATTGAATTATACATATTTGTCATAGTAACAATTTCCAAATCAATTCAATAGAAAAAACAGATTCTTACTATTCAAAAAGAAAGATCATTAACTGTCACTTTAAAAGAAGGATCATTAACAGGAGGATCATTTATTGCTTTAATTTGACGGTGGCCATTTCATCTCTCAGTGCATTTATGGGCCGATATACTGGGATATAAGGCTCCCGTCGGATTGATGTCACTGTCACTATACTCACGTGGCATGCGAACAAAAGCAAAGACAAAAACGAAACATGGCAGTACAAGTTCAATGGCCATCCCGTCGGATTGATGTTACTGTCACTATACTCACGTGGCATGCGGACAAAGGCAAAGACAAAAACGAAACTATCCCAAAGGAGGAACGTACACATACATGACATGGCTGTAGAAGTTCAATAGCCATCCCGTCGGATTAATGTTACTGTCACTATACTCACGTGGCATGCCGACAAAAGCAAAGGCAAAAACGAAACATGGCAGTACAAGTTCAATGGCCATCCCGTCGGATTGATGTTACTGTCACTATACTCACGTGGCATGCGGACAAAAGCAAAGATAAAAACGAAACCATACCAAAGGAGGAACGTACACATACATGACATGGCAGTAGAAGTTCAATAGCCATCCCGTCGGATTGATGTTACTGTCACTATACTCACGTGGCATGCCGACAAAAGCAAAGGCAAAAACGAAACATGGCACTACAAGTTCAATGGCCATCCCGTCGGATTGATGTTACTGTCAGTATACTCACGTGGCATGCGGACAAAAGCAAAAGCAAAACCGAAACTATTTCAAGGGATGAACCTACACTTTTGCTCCTCCGAAAAAGTGGAAATAGAAAAACATTTCATTCTAGAATGTGAGGCCTTCAAGGACACTAGGGAAAACTAGGCAGGTATTCTGGCAGCTAATTCTTGGGATAATCTATTCAGCGAAGAGTTTATCGATAAGCTGGGGATGCTCATTGTAAAACTTCATAGGAAAAGGGCCGAATACAAGAGTCAGATAGAGAAGCAATCTGTCCCATAGGCTATTTTTAGCCTCTTGGACATTAAAAATTCTTTCTTTCTTTCTTTCGTACATGACATGCCAGTACAAGTTCAATACCCATCCCGTCGGATTGATGTTACTGTCACTATACTCACGTGGCATGCCGACAAAAGCATATGCAAAAACGAAACTATACCACAGAAAACAGTTACTCGTAAAAAAGTGAAAGAAAACGCTGTATTCCATTTTTCAATATTTTGGGGATTGTGGTTATATTAGGATCCTAATATGTTTAAATAATATTTTTATATTCTTTGCGAAACAGATTATTTTAGAGGCATTTGTTATTCATTTTTATTGAAGATTAAAATTTTTAATATTTCATTTTATAATGTTTTATTTAATGAAATTTAAATTTAGATTAATATGACATTCTATTAAGTTTCTTGAGTTTAAAGTGAGTAATTTTTTTTAATTAATTTTAATATTTTAATTTTATGCAAGTTTGTTTGGTAAAGTAAGTGAAATTAGATATAAAGTTGCTCTATAAATAAATTAGTTATTGAAATTGAAATTTTATATTTTATTTGATTAAAAAAATAATATTCAATAGGAATTTTTAGTGGTTTGATTGGTTTGCAGTATTTTCAAAAATAAAAATAAAGATAATGTTTAATAAGAATTCATATTGATTTGGATATTTAAAACATATATAAAATTTTAATCTAATGGAAAATTATAACTTATTTTATTATAGGAAAACAAATTATAATTTATTTTATTATAGGAAAATAAATTATGTGTAGTCAAATTTCAAATTAATCATATAATTGGATGCTACCTTATAAGTAAATAGTATATTAATAAAGTTTTTTTTTCATAAGTTGAAAGTGATTCTTGAGGCTTGATTTGTGACTTGAGAAACTGCGACGGATAAGCATCTAATCCGTTAAAGTCACCAAAGGATTGCCTTGACCTGGCACCACCAACCCTAAGCCGATTGGAAGTTTCAGCATGTCTCCTCCCCCTAGCAAAGGCACAACCACCCCTGTGAGTTTTGAGCCTGGGTTGCCTTGTTAAGGAGGCTTGTCCTCAAGAGGTTGTGCTACTAGGACTTGACAATTTATTAATAAAGTTATTTTGGTTAGTATAAGTTATATTTTTTTCGATTTATATTATGTTATAAATTTGAAGAGATCACATTATTATACACACAAATCACATTTCATTTTTTTATTGATTATAATGGTTATGTATATATAGTATATAAATCACTAAATTCAACAAATATAGATCCTTAGAAAGTGGATCTAGATAGCTAATACAACTCACACATAGGAAAAAAACTACTTCTAGATTGACACCTTGGAACTCATAAGGACAACTTGTAATCACATGACAGAGACCAAAGCATTACTTCTCATACCCTGAGTTAATGCTTACATGTAACAAATACAAAAACACACATTACAAAAATCATTCTTTGTCACATTTGTCTAATATGGTCATCACTAGCACTCATATCCACTCTGAAATCTCATAGTTTTCACTATTTTCTTCACCACACTCTAGAGCTTCCCACTTGATCCATTTAATACATAACCACTTGAGACCATCGTTGATGTACTTTGCAAAATTGATGCTTCTCGACCTCCTGGAGAAAAATAGTTTAGTCTTGATAGAAAACCATCCTATGGAACCGCAACCATCTGTTGAATCCACGACCCTCCACAACCTTCATTAGTTATCTAAGATAGCATTCTCAGTATAAAATGTCTTCAGAGGGCGATTCTACAACTTAAACTTGTATAAAAAAAACATGTACTAAAGTTCCTTAAGCATGGTTGTTCACATGAGCTTGACCTTATTAACAACTACATGTAACTAATGCTCTCAAAACATGACAAGTCACATACTATTTTTCGATTTAATTAGAAGCCATGCCATCAACCAACAATAAACAAAATGAGAAGTTAAGTATGGAAAAATTATAAGACAACACTCATGAAGATATCTTAATACCATCATCATCACACTAATAAAAAAATAAAAATAAAAAAGTGATAAATTCTCCCCTGAAGCACATAGAAACAACAATCAACAACTAACAAAAGAAACTATATATGATTGCAAAGCCAGTGAGACACAATTGTATAATGTTTTTAAACATGCATTGGAATGATTCCACTATCATTTATTAATCCAACCACAAGCTATCCTATGGTTGGCATGTTGGCATGGGTGCTTGATCCTTCTAATAATCAACGAGGGTGGTAGGTCATGAGAAAAGGAAGTATGGGCTATCTGAAGGTTACAGAACAGAAAGGGCGGATGAGGGGTTGAATGGGTGCATGGGTACAAGACGTTTTCTATATTCTGACATGAAATTCACTAGTCTGTTGTGGTGGTTAGAATAATGTCATCTGATATTTATATATTAATTTAGATAATGTCTTTGGGTATCATTGCTATCATCATTCTACATGAAATATATACATCGCACATGAGGTATTTGCTAAAGGTGAGCAATGCAAAACAAAGCGAATAGGCTTCCCTCGCATGAGATTACTAAGGCTGCGGAGACCCTTATCTTGACGTATCAATCAAAATGTTCCATTCTCTCACACAAATGGTTGGATTCCTTCATCATTTCTCACCCTTGTAAAGACTTTCGGTTTCAGTTCTTCTTTCGATGGTGGCACTGTGTTGGATGTTGCTGCTGTTGCTGTTGCCATGTTTGAATGCTTGGTTTGACTGCTCATATATGGTTTTACCGGTGTACTTGGCTTTCTTCCACCTTAATTCCGACAACATGGCATTTTCCAGTGACTGGGTATGTTTCAAAATTTCCCAGTATGGCTGATCATAACTGCTCCTTTGATCACAAAGCGCATGAGGAAGTCTACCATTTCCGTGAGGCCTCCTCAGGATTCCAGAAAATCCACAGCCCTCCCTCCTAACATAAATAATATATAACAAAAAAAAGCATGTATTTTTGGAATAATAAAATAGTTGTAACAAAAATAATATAGAACATGAAAAACTATATATATTTGGATGTATGAAAATTTAGATGCATTTTTTTAGTAAAATTTTAAAAGAATAATGGTTATAAACATTTAAAAATAGTTTTGTGAAATAATTAGTTTAGATCTATATTATAACAATTCTTTTTTTACTCTAAAAGAGGTTTGCATATCAAGACATATGATCCCTCTTCGCTCTTGGTAGATGTAGAGTTAAGATTGATCTAGGCCATCTTAATTTCCCTCTTTATATAAACTACATTCTACATGAATACCATGGCTCAATACCATGTGATGTGTTTATTGTTTATTATTATTTTATATTATTATTTTTATTTTTTTATTGTATTTTAACCTAGTTAAAATGTTTTTTTTAACTCTAAAAGAGGTTTGCATATCAAGACATATGATCCCTCTTGGTTCTTGGTATACCACGGGTGAGTACCATGGGTTGTTTTTATAGTTTATTATTATTTTATTTTATTATTTTTATTTTTTTTATTGTATTTTGACCTAGTTAAAATGTTCATTACATTATGTAAATATTTTTATTTAATTTACTTTTTTTTGTGTGTGTAATTTGATATGGTCAAAATGTCAATTGAGGTTAAAATCTAACAAATTTTTAAAAACAACATTTGAACTTGAAAGTCAACAAAACCTAAATTCAATCTAATTTATTAAAAGGAAAAAAAAAAAACTAACACTATAAAAAAAATATGAAAACTATTTACTTGTGGACCTAATGGCCTAAAACATTTCAATTTTCTAACATTTGATCCAATGACTCAAACATGGACACAGTGTTACCTAGGGGAGTTGTTTTCAAATAAGAATGCCTTACGACATAATAGCTTATAATTATGCCTAAATTTCATTTTAGTGTTCTTCTCTCTCTATTTTTAGAAAGAAAACACTAAAATGCAAATTTTAACTTTAACATGATTAAAGTTAAACAAAATACACACATATATAACACTTATTTAGTTCACACTATTTTGAAGTATTTTTATCAAAGACTATTAACTTTTTAAACATACTCTAGATATTAAATATACCTATACTAAAAATACAAGAAAAACTCTAAAAATATACCAAAATATGTTGAAGAAAATTCATAAAAAAAATTATGAACTAAAATTATTTTTAAAATAACCACACTATAAATAATCTCATCCAAAAACATATACTTATTAAAAATTTATTATATTATTTTTAATAAAACAAGGGAACCCATTTGTATTAATCTTTATATTCATCATAATTATTAACAAATTGTTAAATAAGGTTTTGTAAAAATTGAAATGTTCCAGCTTCCTATAACACCCTAACCAACTTGACAAGGATACGTTTACACCTATCTTTCTCCTAAAATGCATATTATATATTAGAACAAGATTCTAAATTGTTTCAAAAAAATATAATCTTTTTTATTTAAAAAATATTATTATTATCCCTGCCGCGCAGGGTATTGAATTTTGAATTAATTAAAAATTATGTTATTAATATGACATTGTAGAAAAAAAAAATTATTATTTTTAATTTTTTTAAATTAGTTTTTCCTAGATTTTGATTGGTTAAATAGCCTATAGTCTTATTTTGCAACGATAATATGGCGTATGGCGTAAGTTGCACGTTGACGCGTCAGTCACTGATACAGAACCCCATCAGTTCATATGGACGTGACGAGCATTGTAATGTCGGTATGTTTGGGCGAATAACAGTAACAATGACAGGGTCGACGTACTATAGCGAATCTTGTTTATGCAGAGTGTGGAATTTTTTCGGAAAATCAAACCATTTCGCCATGCACCCTGTGGAAATTTTGGGAAAATTAATCCATTTCGCCATGCACCCTGTGGAAATTTCTCAAAAAATCAAATCATTTCTCTATCCATGTGGGGTATTGGCGTACAGAAAGTGCGGAAGATAATTTACGTCCTGTCCGTATCATACATTATTTGCGGATTATTGGGAAACACGTAGCGGTGGGGGGAAATAATTGATGTGAACTTGTGAAGTATTCTTTGCTTCTTTACGACTGTGATGATTGGTAGAAGCTTATTTGAGTATGTAATGGAGATATAAGTTCTGCCCCTTTGTGTGAACTTGTGAAGTATTCTTTGCTTCTTTACCACTGTGATGATTGGTAGAAGCTTATTTGAGTATGTAATGGAGATATAAGGTGGAGAGAGCTTTTAGTACCTCACTGGGGCGGAGCCATAGGTGTAATAAGAGAGAGAGAAAATAATCGTAGCATCGGAATCGTCATCATAAAATGTCTGCAAAATCAGAAATTGACTTGGCAGCCAAGAGTCCTGATCGCATAGTTCACTGGAGTCATGATAAACAGCTGAGTAAAAGAAAGACAGATGTCGAGATGGCGAGATGTCGAGATGACAGACAGACAGCTACCGAGATTCAGACCGACAGCAACCGAGATTCACAGACAGACAGCTACCTATATTCACAGACAGATAACTGTCGAGATTACAGACAGATAGCTCCCGAGATTCAGAGACAGATAGCTCCCGAGATTCAGAGACAGATAGCTCCCGATGATGAACAGGCAGATGATGAACAGGCAGGTACCGACAGTGATTATTCGTCCGATGTGTCCACATTTAAAAGACGGCAAAGAATACGGATCACCGAAGATGAATGGAAGGATTCCATTACAGGGAATCCACCCAGATTTTCGTCCGATGCGTCCATATTTCGAGTTCGCATGTTCCTGAAAGACATAAAAAGGGAAGCATATGTCCCTAAACGAGTTTCCTTGGGTCCATATCATCAAGGAAGACCAGAGCTTCCTCGAATGAACCATCACAAAGGAAGGGCCGTGCGTAGAATGATGATCAGGCGCAATAAAAATATGAATGGTCATCCAGATTATATGGAATTCGCCTCTGACGCAAAGAACGCGATCCTGAATCTTCGGGACAAAATCAATAACATCTACCAAGAACCCATCCGTTGCGATGAAAATACGCTGGTTTGGATGCTATGTTGGGACGGTTGCTTCATTCTAGAAGTATTGAGAACTCTTGGTCGGGACTCGAATGACCCGAATGACCCAAATGAGAAGAATGACCCTATTTTTGGGAGAAACAAGGCCGCTGCATCGAATTTACTGAAGGACATTTTGATGCTAGAAAATCAGATCCCCTGGATCGTTCTCCTAGCGTTAGTCCGATTGGAGCACCACGAGGACAAGGATGTTGAGAGGACGCTTTTGAAGGTGGTGGTGGAAGGTACATGTGGTTTGTTCAAATTTTCCGAAGAAGATAAATCTGCTCTGATTCAATGCGACTGGCTAATTACAGGTCAACCAGTTCATCATCTCTTAGGTTTCTTGCACAAGGTCATTGTACATCGGCCTTCCAATCAGGTTAGGCCTAGAGATCAAGCTGGAAATTGCCATTGCCTTATAATGGGCCAAGGCACAAACAAAGCATCGAACGACATAGAAAGCATCCCTTCTGCAGTAGAATTAAAACATGGTGGGATCAAATTTCTACCATTCAAGGGAGGCATCAAGGATATTTATTTTGACGGGAACAGCGCCACAATTTATCTTCCTCCGGTGTCTATCACATACGGCACAGAGGTACTATTCCGTAACTTAATAGCTTTCGAGATATGCAGGCCATCAGAAGGCAATTACGTGACTTGGTACGTGGCTCTCATGAACGACTTGATCGACTCGGAAGAAGACGTTGCTTTGCTAAGATCAGTGGGCATCCTTACAAACTTGCTTGGGAGTGACAAAGAGGTCGCCGACCTTTTCAACGGTCTGTGCAACGAAGGGGCCGTGAGGATAGAAAATGACTTTTATGATCTGAGAAAGACCCTGAGGACAGTGAATGCACACTACCGAAATAAAATTAGGATCCAGTTTGAAGAGTTTGTGCAGGAGCATTTCTCATCGCCGTGGAAAGCTTTAGCTTGGGCGGCGGCCTCCCTTATACTGATTCTCGCCCTAATTCAAACGATCTTCACAATTATTAAGAAGTAGCCCCTTTGCTGTTTTTCAAATAGATAAGTGATTTCTAGTCAGTTGATGATTTGCAGTTTGGATAAGATGTATCACCATCTTTCTAGTTGTAGTTGTGCTGAGTATAAAATCTCAGTATAAGATGTTGGAAGTAATGTTTCCTGTTTAGTTGTTGTTGTGATCTTTAAGAATTAGTCTAGAAATTGCTGATTATTATAATATGAGATAGAGTCATACTCTAAATGTATTAAAGTCAGTCATAATCCTGATGTGTTAAAGTCAATGTGTTATATCCTTTATATTTTATCTATTTGTATCTCTTGTTATCAATAATAAATGTGCGTAATTTGTGTGAAATATCTCTGGCTGTTTCATTTTTTTAATTTGGTATACGTATATGTGATTATGTTTTTTTTCCGATCATTTGTTCCGGCGTGTTATGCACAGATCTGGATTTATGATCCTGTTATGTGATTTATTTACTTGAGCCCAGCAACAAGTAATCTGCGCTACTGATTGTGTCATATGGAATGCATATAATGCTTGCAAAATTGATCATACATGGTAAATGATCAGAGGAATTCTTATGTGCAGGTAAATTTTATATATGGCATAGCAATATATTAAATGATCAATGATCTAGGCGAGAAAAATTTTAAAATTAAACGAAAAGAATATTTATGTTAAAATAGTTTAAATATTTTTAAATATATATATATATATATATATATAAATTAAAAAAAATTATAGTGTTTAACAAAATATTCATTTTATTTCAAGGAGATTTTTCTTGAAAGAAGATAGATTTCTCTGTTTATTAAAAGAAATAGATTTCTCTTTTTATTAATTTATTCCTCCTTCAAATATTAATGTTTATGATTGTTGACACATGATTCAATTTTTTATCACAGTGCCTTAATAAAAATTGACAATATTGTATTTGAGATATTCTTTTCAAGTTAACATGATTCTTTCCTCCAAACAATATGCTATGTAGATATAATTTATAATACACTTCATAGATAACACTAAGTTGTCAAAATAGGGCCACAAGGTATGGAATTAGTACTATGTGCAACAATTATTAGTTAAGTAATAGAGGATGGTTTCATATCAATGTCATCTAATGTTAATGTTGAAAGAGGGGAGATTTTTTTAAGTAACTAAATGACTTGAAAATCAAACCTTATTTTAAGGTCTTGAGAAAACTTATACTGTAGTAAGTAATGCATCATAAATATTATTTGTCTCACCATGTGAGATTAATCACCACTCAACTAAAGAAACTAATATTCACTATTGAGAAAAAATTTAATGCTACAAGTAATACATTGTAAACCATTACCACTTTTGTCTAACTTTATGAGCTTATTCACCAGTTATCCACCTCAAACTCATGCCTTGTGCAAAAATAAAATAATTACTAAAATGGTAAAAAATTAAACTACCCATATATATCTTATTACTAATGTTATAAATCTCATGGATCATAATAGTGGAGGATATGTAAAGTTTATTCTAATGCTTGGACACCCTAAGATGAAGGAATTCCATTCAAAACACTTGGATTAAATTGAGAATGAAATGAAAGATCATGTAATATTGCAAATAGTGCATAAATACAATGTTAAAAGTAGGGAATTTTAGTAAAAATCAACTTATATTAATGAATCAAATGATGGAAAACATAACAATATGCATGGTAATGCAATACAATTAGTGAGAAGAGACATATAAACATTTCCAATCTATAAAAGCTCATATCATGAAGCTTAAATAACATTTTATAATTATGCCTAAATTGCATTTTGGTTTTTTTCTCTCTGTATTTTTTTAGAAAAAAAAATACTAAAATGCAAATCTTAACTTTAACATAATTAAAGTTAAACAAACCACTTTTATATATATATATATATATATATAGATATATATATAAAATTGATCACACTTGTTTAGTCCACAGTATTTTGGAGTATCTTTATCTAAAGACCATTAACTCTTTAAGCATATTCTAGATAATAAATACACCTATATTAAAAGGACAAGAAAAACTCTAAAAGTGTACCAAAACATTAGACATAACAAAAAGTACGTCAAGAAAATTCATAAAAATATTATCAACTACAACTATTTTTAAAGCAATAACACTATAAATAATCCTATCCAAAAACATATACTTATTAAACATTTATTATATTATTTTCCAAAAACATATACTTATTAAAAATTTATTATATTATTTTTAATGAGACATAATATAAAACCGAGCAACTTTTTGAAATTTTTTCGGTGAATTTTTCATGTCTAATTTCTCTAAAATTAGGCAAGAATTCATTGAAAACAAAAGTTTGATGAGTAACCTTGCACAATCAAAGTTCCCCATATAAAATTGGAATATGGGACAATCTATTAGTATTAAAAACTGAAAATATATGCTATCTTTATATTCATAATAATTATTAACAAATTGTTAAATATGGTTTTGTATGAAAATTAATAAGTTGCTTAACATTTAGGAGGGATTCCTAATAACACCCTAACCAACTTGAGAAGGATAAGTTTAGACATATATATTTCTTCTAAAATGCATATTATATATTAGAACAAGATTCTAAATTACATATTATAACAAGGTTCTAAATTGTTTGAAAAAATATAATCTCTTTTATTTAAAAATTATATTATTAGTGTAACATTGGAGAATTATTATTTTTTAAATAAGTTTTTCCTAGATTTTGATTGGTTAAATAGCCTAGAGTCTTATTTTGCAATGATAATATGGCGTATGGTGTGTTGACACGTCAGTAACTGATACCTAATAAAGAACCCCATCAATTTATATGGATGTGACAGGCATTGTAATGCCGGTAAGTTTGGGCGAATAACACTAACAATGACAGGGTCGAAATACCATAGAAAATCTTGTTTATGCAAAGTGTGGATTTTTTTCGGAAAATCAAACCATTAAAATTTCCTTATTCACCCTGTGGAATATTTTGGGAAAATCAATCCATTTCACCATGCACCCTGTGGAAATTTCTCAAAAAATCAAATCATTTCTTTATCCACTGTGTGGAAAATTTTGGGAAAATCAAACCATTTCCCATGCACCATGTGGAAAATTCTCAAAAAAATCAAATCATTTCTCTATCCAAAGTTGCACGTTGACGTGTCAATCACTGATACCTAATACAGAACCCCATCAGTTCATATGGACGTGACGGGGATTGTAATGTCGGTAAGTTTGGGCGAATAACACTAACAATGACAGGGTCGACGTACCATAGCGAATCTTGTTTATGCAGAGTGTGGAAATTTTCAGAAAATCAAACCATTACCATTTCCTTATTCACCCTGTGGAAATTTTTGGGAAAATCAATCCATTTTGCCATGCACCCTATGGAAATTTCTCAAAACATTAAATCATTTCTCTATCCACCGTGTGGAAAAATTTTGGAAAATCAAACCATTTCCCATGAACCCTGTGGAAAATTCTCAAAAAAACCAAATCATTTCTGTATCCACCCTGTGGAAAATTAAAAGTCATCCAGCTTCGGTGAGGGAACATTACCCACCACAAAGTCTTGAAAGTAAAATTAAAACTTATTTTATGAAAGGGTAATGTGAGGATGGTCAGTTTTGCATCTTCCCTGTAGCTTTAGTTCGGAATCCAAGGATAACTTAACCATATAGAATGAGTTTAGAATCCGAGAGTAACTGAAAGAAACTAAAGACTCCAATGAAGGAGCTCTGATACCATGAAATAAATAGAACGAACACTTAACTTACAATTTGCATTACAAGAAATAGATATTTATACAAAGCAGAGAAGCTTCTGGATTCTGGAATGTCGATGGCCCTAGATTCTTCTTGAAGCTAAGAACTCTTGAGAGAGTGTGAGACCATTCCTACATTAAATATTGCCAGAGAGTAGGTTGGAATCACTGTACATCTAACACTCCCCCTTAATTCCAACCATATGATAGACACACTAAATACACTATGACACAATACATAAGACACAAATATACATCTCTTAATTAACACTGCTGGTCTAAGTCTCAGCTAGGCTTACAACAGTACATGACAACAAGGCTTTCGTTTTTGTCTTATTTCTAAATGGCCCATACTTGTTTATTTCTAGACGCGGTTTCATCTTCACCTTTCTTGCCATAAGATAGTGGAATACTTGAACACTTAATCTGCTCTTGCTTGTCCTTAACTGTCGAATAACAGTTTTTGCATTCGACATTGTTGCAGGTCCTTGGAACTTGTCCTTTGCAATTTCTTCAAGTTTTATTGTTTTTTCCTCACAGTCAAAATCTACAAACTCTTCTTCATTTTGTAGATCTTCATCTTTCATAGTTGGTTGATTCATGATTTCAACCTCTTTAATCAACTCTGTTGTCATATCATGCTGCATTTGATTTGTATATGAAGATAGCCATATCCTCTCACCAAACAACAACTCATCAATGAGTTGTTTTTCATGCATTAAATTGAACCACTCTTCATGAGATGCATAATTCTCATCAAATTTGACTTCACAGGCTTTTGCATCACAGGGAGTTTCGTGACTATCACATGCTACTCTATTGTTATCTACAGACATACTTTCATTCTTGATCCCAGTTATGATGCTTTTAACACATTCACTATTTTTAACAACAATTTCATCTACTTCGCCTTTCTCACTCCGCTCCATGCTATACTTTTTTTCAGGAATATGCAAAAACATTTTTGGATCAAATACTTCACTAAATTCATTTAAAATGCTTGATAGGATGTTTTCATCTAGAGCTGATATAATGAGAAACAATGCTACTGCATGTCTACATTTATCATCAGAATTCATAGAAGTTTCTTGGAAAATTTTCCATAAATCTACTGAACCTAGCAGTCCCTCCATTTTAGTAGCCCAAAGCTCAAAATTTTTACCTAAAAATGATGTCAGCACTAGCACTAATCTCTTCACTACTGCATCTATGAAATATTTTCACTGATCTGGATTCATATCTTCATTGAGCATAAATTCTATGGTTGGAAATATTCCAGATTTTGCCTCTGCCCTCTCATTCTTTCTCTTTTGCTGTTTCAATCTCCTTTGCCGACCCATGCTTTCAGTTAGCTCCAGCTCCACACTCTTCCACAATTTAGATTCAACTCCAAGGTAGCAGCTCTACTTTCTTCCACTTAGAAGCAATTAAAGTATGCAGAGATTTCTTCACACAATTTTGCAACAACACATATGCAAATAAACACTGCAACAACCACAACTTGAACACCTGACAGCTCGACACTGCTTTAGGCAACAACCGTGGGAAGTTCCAAACTAGCTTTCACACTCTTGGATCTCACATGCAGATCCTTTAGTAGAGTGTCTCCAGAAATCCAGGCTCAACAACACCTCACAAATCTTGGCCCTCTGGTTCACAATCACAACTACAACCAACACCACCAATGACTCCCAATACATCGCACATGAGGTATTTGCTAAAGGTGAGCAGTGAAAAACAAAGGGAATAGGCTTCCCTTGCATGAGATTCCTAAGGCTATGGAGACCCTTATCTTGACGTATCAATCAAAATGGTCCATTCTCTCGCACAAATGGGTGGATTCTTTCATCATTTCTCGCCCTTGTAAAGACTTTCGGTTTCAGTTCTTCTTCTGGTGGTGGGACTATGTTGGATGTTGTTGCTGCCATGTTTGAATGCTTGGTTTGACTACTCAAATATGGTTTTACCAGTGTACTTGGCTTTCTTCCACCTTAATTCTGGTGACATGGCATTTTTCGGTGACTGGGTATGTTTCAAATTTTCCCGGTATGGCTGATCATAACTACTCCTTTGATACATCTACCCAAGTATCTTTACTCTATTTATTGGGAGGTGTGGAATAGGATTTTTTATGAATATGGTGGCGCTAAAGGTACTCTTTCCAAGGAATATACATGCGCGGTATTATGTGATCCAAGGTGTCATTTTGATTGGGGAGGTGTATTCTCTTTATGGATATAAATTCCATCCTGACATATTCTCTAAAATAGCCATCTTTGGTACTGTATTGTACTACCCCCTAGGTTCTATTGCCCATGGTAACTTGTTATCCTGGATGCCATTGGGATCGGGTTGGTGATACATATTTATGGTACTATCTCATTCTTGACATCATATCTGATGTGGCCATATTTGGCTATCATTCCATGACAGTGGTCTTAATTAGGTTCGGTGGGAAGTATATCTCATGCATTTTTGACGTCAGTGGGGGGGAATAATTTGATGGGCATCTGATACACTCTTCATTTCTCAACTATCCCCACTTGGATGATGAATTTCCTTTAGTGTATTGGAACGACATCTGACATATTTGTTGAGTTGGATTGCTCTTTTCCATAAACAAATTTGGGATCTAGTCATTTTGGGTATTCTCAAAAGATGGTAGAAGCATATGATATTATATCCTCCGACACATCTCCACATGAGGTGCTCATTGTTGCTAGGGTGGCTATAGAGAAAGAGTGTGTGACTGATAAGGAACGCATGTGGAGGGAATACATGGATGATCAGATGATGTCACAGTCTTTGAATCGTGTTGAGAATTCGGCATACGAGAAGATAGTGAAACACAATGCTATTTTTCGGGAGGGGGTGCACCCAAGATCTTGGGGGCATTCATGGGGTAATGGGCAATCCAAGGAATTAATTTAAAAACCTGTCGTGGAGGTAAAACAAGTAATCCTAGAATATGATGACTTATGGGGCCGAGTAGCTAGTCTCCAGAAAGTAACTCTTATCGGTCGGTGGCTCTTCTCAGATATGGGGGAGGTTGATATGGTTGAATGGGTTAAGATCTTCTAGAGTCCTTTACTGGGTTATAATCTAAAAGTCAGTAGAATGATGGGAAATTTCTTCAGTGTGCACTTCATGCATGAGGATGACTGTAAAAAAATCCTGGGACACACATTGGTTAGAGGGCATAGGTTTATGCAGCTACTGCCTTGGTTTCTCAGTTTTAATTTGGTGATTGAGGCCCAAAAAAGAAAGTTGGTGTGGGTAAAACTGCTGGGATTACCATTGTAATTTTGGACTCTCAAGACTCTAAATGCAATTGGGAATAGTATCAGGCATACGAAGCATATTGACCCTAGAATTCTCAGTACAAATGATAAACATATCGCATGGATTCTAGTGGAGGTATCATTTGTTTGAAGTTTTTCGGGGGATGTTGATTTGATATGGGGCCAACGTAAACACCGATAGAGGGTGGATTACTGGGGAGTACCTTTATGCTTCTTAATTTTTCACCATACCGGGCACCTACACAGAAGATGTCCTTATCGGCACAAAAATATGAGGCGGCGCGGGAAATTTTACATGGCAACAATTGAGAGATGGCATCAAATGGATCACTCAGCACGAACCTATCGGGTAAGTCTATACCTCCATCATCTAATAGTGATCGGTCTGCTTTCTCAAATAATATTCATGACCACAATCCCTCCTCATACTGTCACAAGTTGCTAAAAATGTTTTTGTACCTCGTACTAACGCCATTGTTTGTCCCTCATTTGTCAATCCAAATCCTCTGCTTAATGATGGCTCTTTAAATGAAAATTTTGTTATATTTAAGGCTGCCAAACAAGTTGAGCCACCTTCCATCCCATGTATAAATGAATCGAAAATGGTCTCACCTTCTGTGCCCTTGCTTGAATGGCCATCCCCATATTCCTCCCATGAACATGAGCAGGTCGACACCTCAGAATCTCCTAAAATTACTATTGGTAGTGATTTAGAGTTAATAGAGATAAATCCTTTTTAATGTATCAATATGGAGATATGAATGAAATCAACTTGATAGAAGATTTTATGGGGGTGCAAAAAAATCTTATTGTGAAGGGATTTACTTGTTTGGGCTTTCAGTTGAAGCCATGTGCATATAGGGTAATGGACTGGACCTGGATGGTTGACAAATTCAGGAACAAAATTATGAAGTGGTGTAGCAATTTATTGTCTCTGGGAGGTTGATATATTATGGTACAAGTTGTATTGCCTCAGTTTGTAGTTTACCGGACACATCTGTATTACCTCCCTGAGTATACGGTGGAAAAAATAAACTCCATTATATCGTATTTTATATGGTTTGGTGCTCAAAATATTAATAAAGTTCACCTCTATAGATTGGACTGTCTTACTATTCCTAAAAATATGGTGGTTGGGGTCTCTAAAATCTTCAAATTTTCTCAAACGCTCTCCTTATCAAGTCTCCGTGGTGGGCAATAAAAGGAAGTGGGATATGGTCCCAAATTATTGGAAGAAAATACATGGTGGGAGATCCGATTTTATCCTTATACTGTGGCTGTTTTCCTTCTCAAAAGTTACAATCTCAAATTTGGAGAAGTTTTGTAAAAATCATGCCCATCATGGCACAGAGGTTAGTGTGGAAATTTGGAAATGGGCAAAGAATTATTTTTTGTATTGACGGGATTTTGGGATTGGATGGCGGTCTTCAAATTGATCCAAGGTTAATCCACATATTGAGTCACCGAGGCATTTCTTCCTTAGCACATCTTATCTGGTGTTGGAACCTTGGATCTCCGATTTTGAAATTAGCAGATTAGCTGGGTCTGACTCGGAGGGATGTAATTGAATGGAAAAATGTGATGCATGGGTTAAAAGTTGCGGGTATGACCTTGCATGGGGAAGGGGATCACTTGATTTGGGATGGCCATATGAATGGATGGTTTGCAAGTTAGGATATATATCATTATATCATTATTCAACAACATCTGGCTAGCTCTCCTTCTCCGTTCTATCAAGAATGGCACTGGAATATCCCCTCTAAGATACTACTATTTCTGTGGCTGCTGTGGAAATTCAAAATTTTAACATGGGATTGCCTCAAAAACGTGGGTTACATGGGCCGGGGAGGTGTCCTTTTTGTCTTGTTCATGAGGAATCTGCATCACATTTATTCTTTTTCTTCTCCTTTGCTCTCAGTATTTGGTCACTCTTTACATGTTATCATATGGATCCTACTTGGAGACTAGCTGACTGCATCAACACCATCTTTTCATGGGGGCTACCAATGGAAAATATAAAACACTAGCATTTTATTTATTCTGGGAGATATAGTGTGCATGAAATCGCCTTATTTTTTAGGGTTTTCCTGCTAACATATCTCTACTTCATAGATCTATTATTTCGTGGTTGGATCGTTAACCATCTACTCAAGTGATCCCAACCAACTTGTCTAAGCATATTCGGCCTCATCCTATTACTATCCCGGCAATTTATTTTGATGGGGCACAACAAGATGGAGTTTGTGGTTGCGGGGCATGGATCAAGCTCTAGGAGGTAAAAGGGTATCATATTTGTTGGAATGGTGGACATGGTTTGAACAACAAAGCTGAACTTATGGCTCTGTGGAGTGGGCTATTGGTTGCTTATAATCTTAATCTTCCAAAAATTCATGTATATGGTGACTCCAAAATTATTATCGATGGCATTTATGGTGTTTCTGCTCTTCGCATTCATGGTTTGCAAGGGTGGATTGATCGAATCAGTTATTTACTGTCAAAGTTTCTCGATGCATCTTTGAATCATGTGTATAGAGAGAATAAATCTCATGTGGATATCTTATAAAAAAAATGCCTTACTCTATCTTATGACAACATATAGAATTCCCATTTCAAGGACTCACAACTGATCAAGTCCTTTGATTTTCCTCTCCCATAGTTCTGCCACGAGATCTTCTGCAAGCGAGCCTGCGAACCAAGCGAGCCGACATTGGTTTTCACTTTTTTGCTGTTTTCGTTTTTTATATCTTGACTCCCCAGGTTCATGATGATGGTTTTTTAGAATCCAGTACTTGATTGTATCTGCTTTTTGATTCCCTGGATACAGGATGATGCACTTACTTTTGTATCCCATGGTGGATAGAGTACTGACGTGTTTTCTGTTTTGACCTTTCTAGGTGGGGTGGTATTATCTTTTGATAGGAAATGAAGCATAGATCCTGTTTCTTCAGCAATATGATGGATATGTAAGGTTTTCTTTTGTTGTGGTTATATGTGTTGATGTTTAAACTTTATGCTTCCTCCTGAGCACACAGGATGATAGTTAAAATATGCCGCATGGTATTGATCATGCTATCAATTGGTAGCTGGAAATTAATGTTATTGTATATGTATTGTTTTTAATAGAAACAACCTTTTTTCTTTCTGGAAAAACGTGCCATGTCAATCACCTTGAATTTTTATGTACATAATTTCCAATCAATTTCATTTGTGATCTGTTTGTCCATAATGAATCTTTTTGTCCATACACATTTGTGATATTGTATAATTATCTTTATGTTTTAAAATTAACTTTCCGCAATTTTTTATTATTTAAAATATTATTTTTAAATACATACATAAATTGAATCTAATTAAAAATTTGAGATATTGTATAATTATTTTTATGTTTTGAAATTAACTTTTCGTAATTTTTTATTATTTAAAATATATTTTTAAATACATACATAAATTCAATCTAATTAAAAATCTTAAAAAACACTTAGGGGTACAAAATTTACTTCTCTACTTTTTAATTTTAATAAACGAAAATTATATCTAATTCGTTCGTCTGTTTTTTAAATAATTAAATAAACATTGTGTTTTTTAACGTTTCCATACTAAATTCTAAGATGTTTGTGCATAGAAATACTTACTTGATTGTTCACTTTATATTGGCAATGAACCGTGGCCCACATAAAAAATAGTTGTGGGAAACAATAATTGATCATGACATGGCAGTCACGTTCAATCGCCATCCCGTTGGATTGATGTTACTGTCACTGTACTAACGTGGCATTACAAGGCAAAAACAAAACTATAACCACAGAAAACAGTGACTAGTAATAAAGTGAAAGAAAATGTTGTATCCCATTTTTCAATTTATTGGGGGGTTGGGGTTATATTAGGTTCATAATTTTTTTTATATAGTATGTTTATATTCTTTGCGAAACATATTATTTTAGACACATTTGTTATAAATTCTTATTGAAGATTAAAAATTTTAATGTTTCATTTTATATTATTTTATTTAATGAACTTTAAATTTAAATTAATATGATATTCTACTGAGTTTCTCGAGTTTAAAGTGAGTAATTTTTTTTAATTAATTTTAATATTATTATGATGTAAGATATATATATATATATATTTTAAATAAGTGAAATTAGACATAAATTTACTCTTACAATAAATTATCTCTTCAAATTAACATTTTATATTTTATTTTATTTAAATTAAAGTAAATTTATTTAACTTATAATTTTATAAGCTTATGTTCATCTCTCACATCTACAAGCTTTTCAATCAAGCAATCAAGCAAGGGTTCCCTAAACCATGGACTCATAGCCTCATTATTCCTATTTTTAAAAGTGGGGATACAAATAACCCCTCTAATTATTGAAAAATTATGATTATCCCTCTCTTGGCCAAGTTAGATGGTATTATTTTGGAAAAGAAGATGAGCATATGGCTTGAAAGTGAAGGTAAGCAGGCTAAAGGCCAAGCGGGTTTTAGAAAGCCGCACTCAACAAAGAACCACCTCTTTATGCTTAGGATCATTGTGGAGGAATGTCATAATGATAAATCCAATATCTTTTGTTGCTTTGTGGACTTTAGAAAGGCTTTCAATATGGTACGTAGGAATAACTTGTGGAATAGATTAGAAGAGCTATAGGTTCCTTTCGAGTTGAGAGCTGCCACTATAAGGTTATATGAGAATGTAATTTCCAAGTTTAAGAGCAACGAGGGGTGGTCGAAAGATATTAAGTGTAATACAAGAGTTAAACAAGGTTGCCCCCTCTCCCCTACCCTATTTGGCATTTACATCGACAAGCTAGAAGGTTGTTTAGAGGAAGCAGGTTGTGTTTGGCACGGATCTTAGCTAGAATAGTCATCATCCTTCTTCTCTATGTTGAGGATATTGTTCTTTTGGCAAGGTGTCCATCTGATCTTGAGAAGCAACTAACAATTCTTAAGGATTTTCGCTCTACCATGGGTATGACTGTTAACACTAACAGAACAAAATTTATGATTATCAAAGTCAAGAAGGACACTTACGCTAATTTTTTGTATTACAATAGCAACTTGGAGGAAGTGTATTCTTACAAGTACCTAGGAATTGAGATTAATCAAAAACTCGACTAGAACTATAGCATTGAGAAAAGGATTAATGGAGGGTGGAAAGCTTATTTTGGTCTTGAAAATAGTTGTAAAGCAGCAAACCTTGTGATGTGGGATAAAAATAAGATTCTCTTTGAAACTTTAGTCACTCTTGTTATCTTGTATGGATGTAAGGTTTGGCGTTGCAACATCTCTAGAAAATCCTAGAGAAAGATTGAGAAAATCCAGAAGCATTTTATAATGTATAACCTCAAAATTAAAAGAAATACACCGTATCATTTTCTCATTATAAAAGTGGTTCTTTCCCCTATCGAAAGCCTAGCGATGACTAGGCTCCTGTTGTACAAGCACAAAATCAATAACATGAGAGACCTTAGACTTCTTAAGCTAGCTTTAAATTCCAACCAAAACCACCTAAGGCTCAATTGAGGTTGGTATAAAGATACCAGGGCCTCGTTAAACCATTGGGAGATCGACGAAAATGTTTCATTGCAAAATATTGATAACATTAAAAATATTGCTACTTCTAAGTTGAAAGAGAAAATGTGGTGTGAGAAAAATTTAGAGGCTAAGAGAAAATTAAGATATTATAAGGAGGTCATCAAGCCTACTCTAGAAGATCAAAACTAACTCTATGTTTTAACTAGCTCAAAGAAAAAAATTAGTATAGCCAAGATAAGAACGAACTCTCATGAGCTCCATAGTGAAACAGGTCGTTGAGAAGTTCCTAAAACACCATGGGTGGAAAGGATCTACCGTCTCCGTGAGAATATGAACATTGAGGATGAAAATCACTTCCTCTTAGAGTGCCCTGCGTACACCCACATTAGATCTCAGTTTCATAATCTTTGTTGCAATACCGACCTTCCTAGCCTTTTAACATGTCAAAACTATAGTGAGCTCAGGACGCTTCTCTCCAAGCTCTTTGAGCATAGGAGTACAATTTTAAAACAAACTAAACAATTAATTTCTTTAGGTTCGATAGACCAAATTTTGGTCTCAGTAGACATTAACCGTCATCATCATCATCATAATATATTAAAAACTAAACTTAATAAATATAAAAATAATACTCAATAAGAATTTATATTGATTTGGATATTTAAAACATATATAAAATTTTAATCTAATGCAAAATTACAACTTATTTTATTATAGGAAAATAAATTATATGTATTGAAAATTCAAATTAATCATATAATTGGATGCTACTCTATAATTAAATAATATATTATGAAAGTTTTTTTTTTTTTGTTCAAAAGTCTTTTGTGATCCTCAAGGCTTGATTTATGACTTGAAAAATTGCGAACCAGAGGCATCTAATCTGTCAAAGTCACCAAAGGATTGCACACGGCCTAGGCCCCACCAACCCTAAGCGGATTGAATTTTTTAGCATGTCTCCTCCCCCTAGCACATGCACAAACACCCCCGTGAGGTTTGATCCTGTGTTGCCTTTTTAACGAGGCCCATCCTCAAGAGGTTGTGCTAGTGGGACTTGACAATATATTAATAAAGCTATTATGGTTAATATAAGTTATAATTTTTTTGATTTATATTATGTTATAAATTTGAAGAGATCACATTATTGTACATGCAAATCACACTTCATTTTTTATTGATCATAATGGTTACATATATATAGTTTATAGATCAATGAATTTAGCAAATCTAGATCCTGAGAAAGTGGATCTAGGTAGCTAATACAACTCACACAGGAAAAAAACTATTTCTAAATTTACACCTCGAAACTCATAAGGACAACATGTAATCACATGACACAGACCAAAGTATTAGTTCTAATACCCAAGTTAATGCTTACACAAGTTAATGCTTACATGCAAAAAATATAGAAAACACACATTACAAAAATGATTCTCTTTGTCACATTTTCTAATATGGTCATCACTAACACTCATATCCACTCTAAAATATCACAGAGTTTCCACTTTTTTATTCACCACACTTTAGAGCTTCCCACTTGATCCATTTAGTCATAACCACTTTAGACCATCTTTGATGTACTTTTCAAAATTGGCGCTTCTCAACCACCCGGAGAACAACGGGTTAGTATGGAAATCTTGAACAATCCTATGGTACCAACCATCTATTGAATCCCACACGACCCTCCCATAACCTTCATTGGTTATCTAAGATAATGTTCGAACACAAGGAAATGTCTTCCAAAGGAGTGATTTCTACAACTTGAGCGGTATAAACGCATGTACTAATATTCTTGGAGCATGAGCGGGTCACAACGACTTGACCTTGATCTTATTAACAACTATGTGTAACTTATGCTCTCAAAGCACAATGAGTCACATTAATATAGTTGAAATGCCACCATGCATCTAATAGGATGCGTTTCATCCTAGATGCGGGTGAGCATTAAGACTAATACGGTGGCTGGCCCAAGGCGAGACACCTGGCCAGGCCACCTGCCCACACTAGAGAATGGTACCAAGGCTTTAAAGCCCCTCAGTGAACTGTGTTTGGCATTCACAACTCCCTTTCTCCACCTTAACTCTGCAACTTGCTCGATGCACACTTCAATGGAGACGCGTCCCATATCCATTAATGCCACTTATGTCCAGCACTCTCTGGCACTGTCTTTCACCTCAACTCAACTTTTGAGCTCCATCTCTATGCTCCATCCCTGTCTTCGACTCGCCAACTTTGTCGACCGAGTGACCCAGCCCTCCTTGACTCGGCGGGTTGCTCGACCTTTGTATCTCCATTGGAATCACTCCCCCTCACTAGAGGCGGACCCCCCACGCCGTGCCCACCTCATGCCTCCCCACTTCCCCTCTGCGTTCTCCTCCTTCAAGTCTAGCCGTTGTGAAAAATTGCGGTGCTCTCCTTCTTATCTTCTACATACGCCCTCGTTCAGCCTCTTTGTCTCCTTATTTGGCCTCATTGTCTCCTTATTTGGCCTCCAACCACAGCATGCCACGAAGGCACCGCATGAGGTGCAGGCGAGGTGGTGGCAGAGGTGCTGGCTCTTGCCCACCCCTATCCATCCATGAACTTTCCAGCTCCATGTCTCCGACCGACAATGTAGCTCAATTCCACTTCGAAAGTGCCTTGGACAATCCAAGAATTACCGCCACCATTTCTATTGTGTTTTAGGAGGTGCAGCATGGAGAAATCGCCTCTGGCTCCATAAAGTTCATGAGGAAGTCTACCATTTCCATGAGGCCTCCTCAGGATTCCAGAAAATCTGCAACCCTCCCTGCCAAAGAAGGTTCGCGGACCTCCAATAGGGTGGGCAATGGCAGGGGGAGTTTTGCGCACTCAGACAAGCAGTTGAAGCAAAAACTCTCGACTTCCTCTTCTGAGAACACTGTTCAGCAATCCAAGGGAGATGATGATGATTTGGAGGATGACTACAATTGTCCAATTGTGGAGGAGACTCCTCCTTCACACACTGACAGCTAGCATGATGACAGGTCTCCTTCCCTCTTTTTTTAACTTTTCTTATGCTATGCTGCATTTTAGGACACGATGATTTTAAACGCTACGACGATAAATGCTATTTTTGTAAATGCTATTTTTTGTACAACTTTGTGATTGTTGCTTTCTCAGTTATGGGCGACATTCTTTGGACTAGTTTCCCCGTTAGGGGCAGTCTCTTTTCTGAATTTCTGATTAAGACCCCCTCCGGAGTTGGATAGATTTGCAGCTCCAGAGGCAAGTATCTCTTGTAAACTATGTTTCATATCAATATATTAAATCAACTTAGAAAAAAAATAGGATCCATTTCAACTAAGAATGTCAATAAATCATTGCGCGAATGATAACTTGTGACATCTCTGGCCATTTTCTTTGATTGTGGATCAAGTTGTAAACTAATAGCTTTTCAAATCCCTAGTGATTTTCTTTGATTGTGGATCATGTTATAAACTCAAATATACCCTCTTTTCAGAAGACTCTATTGTATATATTGGATGGAGGGAACGATTGTGATAAAACTTGTACAAAAAACGGGATGGAGGGAAAGGTTATGATAAAACTTGTACAAAAATTCCCTTAGGGTTGTCTCAACTTATTCTATTGTTAATTACATAGTGTCAATTTTGTAAAACTATAAGCTATAGGATGGAGTGAGTGGTTTTTTTCTTTTGTAAGTTTTGTTTGGAATTGAAAAATAAACAGATTGTAAAAGATAAAATTATATAGTGAAAAATTTTGTTTAAAATTTCAGAATAAAAATTTGAGTAAGTTTGACATGATATAATATGAAAATTGTTTACGATTATAAAGTGAAAAACATGTAATATTGTTTAGGTACAATTAGGTAATTAAAGATATGTATATAGTTTTTTTGAAGCGAAGAAATTTGATATTCATTAACAAAAAAATCCAAAAGAGTATGTAAGAAGTGTGAAAATTCATCATTATTGGTCAAGATAAATCATGTCATATGAAATAATTTGGAAATTTAAAAAAGATCACATATTTTAATTAATTTCATTATTAATTTAATTTTATATATATTAAGAAATACGCCATGAATAATAAAGCACATTGTAAAATAAATAATATATAACAAAAAAAAAGCACGTATTTTGGAATAATAAAATAGTTGTAACAAAAATAATATAGAACATGAAAAACTATATATATTTGGATGTATGAAAATTTAGATACATTTTGTTAGTAAAATTTTAAAATAATAATGGTTATGAACGTCTTACGTTTAAAAATGGTTTTATAGAGCATTCTTTATATCTATATTATAACAATTCTAAAAGAGGTTTGCATATCAAGACATATGATCCCTCTTGGCTCTTGGTAGATGCAGAGTTAAGATTGATCTAGGCCATCTTAATTTCCCTCTTTATATAAACTACATTCTACATGAATACCATGGCTCAATACCATGTGATGTCTTTATTGTATATTATTATTTTTATTTTTATTGTATTTTAACCTAGTTAATTTTTTTTTTTTTTACTCTAAAAGAGGTTTTCATATCAAGACATATGATCCCTCTTGGTTCTTGGTATACCATGGGTGAGTACCATGGGTTGTTTTTATAGTTTATTATTATTTTATTTTATTATTTTTATTTTTTTTATTGTATTTTGACCTAGTTAAAATGTTCATTACATTATGTAAATATTTTTATCTAATTTATTTTTATTTTATTTTTTTGTGTAATTTGATATAGTCAAAATGTCAAATTGAGGTTAAAATCTAACAAATTTTTAAGAACAACATTTTAACTTAAAAGTCAACAAAACTTAAATTCAATCTAATTTATTAAAAAGAAAAAAAAACTAACCTTATAAAAAACATATAAAAAACTATTTACTTGTGGACTAATGGCCTAAAACATTTCAATCGTCTAACATTTGATCCAATGACTCAAACATGGACACAGTGACACCTAGGGGAGTTGTTTTCAAATAAAAGCGCCCCTAATTATGCGCCTAAATTGCATTTTAATGTTTTTCTTTTCTATTTTTTTAGAAAGAAAACACTAAATTGTAAATCTTAACTTAACATAATTATAGTTATACAAACACACACACACATATATAACACTTATTTAGTTCACACTATTTAAAGTATTTTTATCAAAATACTATTTTTTTTTTTCTAAATCAGACTAATCTATTAATTTAAAAAAGTATTGTTACAAAACTACCCTTGCTGCTGCTGTGTGAGCCAGCGAGCTGGGACTGATTAACATCACTGTTCTGGATTGTTTTGGGTTGCCCAGAGTGGGAAACCAACCCATTAAGCAGAATATGCTGAGCCGCCCTTAGAAGGGAAACCGGCCAGAGGATTATACATAAAATGTAAACAGCAATGGAAAAGCTAGAAACAACATACTGCTCATCAGTGGAGCAATTGAAACAGTAAAACTCAAAAAGACCAGAAGTGAATGAGCCAGGGGATTTAGCCCTCGTGCTCAGAAGACATTGGTTCCTCTTCAATCCTGCATGCATATTCATTCTCCTCGCTGCTGTCCTCCTTTCCTGCATGGCTATCAGTCTGCAAATCTTTGTTGTCAGCTCCAGAACGCAACTCCGTGGGTGGAGGGGGAGAGGGGCGATGGTCAATGGGGAGGGAAGGGGAGGCACAAGGCGGAATTTCCTCACGGAGCGAGACAGAGATGAGGGCGGTGATGATGGAGTCGAAGGAGGTGCAGTGGAAACGGAATTCAGCATGTTGAGTAGTTTGACGGATTGTGGCTCCTCGAATGTGACTTTCCCGGGGAATGGGCTGACTGGGAGGGGTAGGGAAGTCAGAAGGAGGCTGACTGGTATGAGCCAGAGTTTCAGGAGGGCCAGGAAGCTCAGAGGCGAGAGGTGGCTGACCTGGGAAGTCACTAGAACTCCTAGCGCGAGCACGACCCCTCCCTCTGCCTGTATGAACATAATTCACAGCACGTCGACCCCGGCCTCTTCCTCTGACTCCACCACCTCGAGAGGCAGGCGGGGGCGTGTGGGCATCATCCTCAGAGGACGAGCTGAGCTCAGAAAGCGGGGAGGGTGGATTTTCCATGGCCAGACCTCGACTAGTGCCCCTTCTGCAGCGCATGCGCTGCCTGAGGCGTGGCATGGCTAACAAGGGGTGGCGCTCGCGAGGACTGCAAAGGAGGGAGGGCAGAGTATGGGGAGTAGTGAGGAGGATACCAGGGTTAGGCCAACCAGACTGAGAAGCTATATAACCAGTCGAAGAAGCAATATAACCAGACGGAGAAGCAATAAAACCCGACGGAGAAGCGATATAACCAGACGGAGAAGCGATATAACCAGCGATACAATTGCTAGTGGAGTAATTGTCCGAGGAATGCAAATTGAGGCCAGAGAGAGCCGGATTACCTGCAGCGAATTCTGCTGTAGCTCCAGTTGAGGCCGAAGCACCGCAGAAGGGACTGTTGGAGAAATGAGCACCCGAAACGATCTCCAGACAGGCGAAAATGCTGCAGCGGCGTCCAGTCTGCGTTTTGCAGCTGGAATTGGCACAATCGAGCGGACAAACAGCATCAAGCGGGTTCAGAGGTCCGCCATGGCTCTCACTGTGCGGCATTCCCTCCATACTGCAGACGTTCCCCAGAACCAGCACCATATACCCAAGAACGTTGATGCAATAACTACCTCTCTGGTCCGATCGAGGCGAATTAATATCTCCAGCGGGCATAGTGCCATGAGCCATGTGGGCACGGCGTGTGGGCAGCGTTGGAGGCTGCGCGCGAGCCCTCGGCTCATTAATTCCCATCGGCCGCATGCAGGCGATCAATACTATTAGCTGTTTAAACATACTCTGATTACTTAAATATGCCTATACTTATTTATATAAAATAAATAAAAATAAATAAATAAATAAATATACCAAGATATTTGAAAACCAAACTATTTCCCATGCACCGTGCGGAAAATTCTAAAAAAATCAAATCATTTCTCTATCCACCATGTGGAAAATTAAATGTCATCTAGCCCATGGATCACACTCAACGACTTCACTCAGGGAACATTAACCACCACAAAGTCGTGAAAATAAAATACAAGCTTATTTTATGAAAGGGTAATGTGAGAATGGTCAGTTTTGCATCTTCCTTACAGTTTCAGTTCGGACTCCAATGATAACTTAACAATACAAAAAATTATTCAGTTCAGAATCCGAGAGTAACAGAATAATGTAAAATGGTACTAATTGCAAATGGAAACTTTTGTAAATCTGAGAAAAAGTAATATTTAAAATTTAAAAATATTACTGAGTTTTGGTACTTTTTTTTTTTAAATATTTGTGCATAGACCACTCATGATTTATGTTTATTAAAAACACAATTATCCTATGGTTTAATCTTCATTAAACATATTTTGGTATTATAATTTTTATAGATGAAGATATTTATTTTATTTTAAAAATTTAATGTAGTTTTTGGTTATTTGGACACCATTCACGATTAAGGTAGCTAAATTATATTATTAAAACAATTTCCATGTGATATTAGGTGCCTAGTCATACCTGTATCTCTTTTAAAATTTAAAGAATTTTGATTTTCATACACATTATTATATGGAAATTCAATGTTAATCTTTTAAAATCAAATTTCATCTAATGGCTCTCATACCACTCTGTAACACCCTCCTCTCACATTTACCCAAGCTATCCGGTCCACTAGAATAAACATGTGACAAGAGGCTACTATTATGTCATTCAACTATCCATGTATAGTTAAGGAAGTGGAACTCACAAAACAAAACCAATCTAACCTTCCTCGGGAGCTGCACACCCTTCAAGAGGCAACCAACCCTTCCAGGTGCTTAACCCATGAGACAAGTTGTAATTTTATTGATTTGGAACCTCAACCACTCCCATGACAAGCCATGAATGCGACTGAGGCCTTCCAGTCACTCCCACAACAATGCATGCTAGCGATTGTGGAATTTTTTTTGGTATTTATGTGCTAGTGACCCCAGATTCTAAGTCACTTTTTCAGGGCTAGGTCTCAAACCACTACCTAGAACTTCATGAAACTTTCATAAATGATAAAAAAAAATGGAATAAAGTTACTAACATATTCATTTATACAAGTACATGATCTAACCCCTACTAGCCATGACATGCATCTCGTCAAACATGTCACAAATATCTTATCGACAGGTCATAACAACATATCTAAGCATAGACATCTCATACTTATCCGAGAATCGTCAAGAAGAAATTAATGTCTCCTCATAATAGATGCATTATCATCTATTAGGTCATATAATCATTCACATTTCATATACTAGTCAAATGATGATGAGAGACATAACCAAAGTCTAACATAAACGATACTCATATTAACCAACATATAACCACCATAAATAAAAAGGATATAACAACCATAATAATCACATATGAACAAGTACATTTACACATGAAATACCAAAGGAGAATGAGCTCTTATTAATGAATGCATAAACCAACCAAGTTAGGCACTTCCACGAACCACCTGACCATAGATTGGGCTGAACCAAATCTTTTTTTCGGCCAATCACCCCCATGCCATATTCTAGGCATGAATGTGGGACTCACAACAAAAACATTTAAGGGTTCCTTGGGCTTTACCATATATCCCACCAACGGATTCCTAGCCCCGAAACCCTCATGAATACAACCAGGCATTATCGCAATCCCAACAGATCACTAGGCCCTAAACAAGGATGGATGCCTACGAATCTCTCCACCTAAACAGAGACAAATTTTCCCATCTCAACCTCTCGAATTTACTGTGTATTCTGCCATTATTGGTAAAGGGGTTCCTATGCCTAAAAGGTCACCACCCTCTTGGACTTACTGAGTATCCTTCCATTACAGGTCAAGGGATTCCTAGGCCCAATAAAGAGTATTCACAATCAGGATTTACCATATATCCCTACCCTTGGATTCCTAGGCCTTGTGATTAATATTGAGACCACACTCAACATCCAATCTATCTAGAAATCTAGCTCAAACAAAGCAAGAGAACCCCATCCCACACTGTCTATTCAGAAATGGTAAGGCAAGATTGAAGAACACTATCACACCTGAAAAAGCCCATGTCAATGACAACAAGAGAACCAAGAACACACATGCATGTGAAATTCATATCAAAACTAGAAAGGAAATCATACATGCAACTTTATACTCGAAGTAATCTCATTGTAGTTGTTTGATCCTTCTCTTCCTTTCTTTATCTTTGCTTCCTCTTTCTTTCTTGTCCCTCCTTTGCCTTCTTTTCTCCAATGCTAGAGTGTTCCAAGAAATCTCTAAGTGTCCAAGTGTATGAGAGAGAGAGAGAGAGCTCCAAAACTGCATTGACAAAAGACTACAAACTAATCCTTAAAAGCATTTTTATTAATGAGTACTATATTTTCTTCAATTTTTATTATTTTTCGTTGATTTTTCTCCTCAAATGAAACTTGTGACTTTTCAACTTAATTTTCTCCTAATTCCCTTTTTTCAACAAATAAAATGCCAAATAATGCCTCATTCTTGTCCAAAACCTTTTCCTTTTCCTTTTCCAATTTCTTTTAGCCTGTTGAGGCCTCGGAATTCCGTTGCCAAAACATTGGGGAAAATCACCTAGTCCGGACCTTAAAGCAACTCCTTTTTCGTTTGGTGCAGTGGCTCCGATTGGGGATAATGGGACCAGTTTCCCAATAAGGATGATTTTGAGGGTGTTGTGAATATAACATGCAAATGGATAATGATTTTAATCTATATGCATCTAACTATTTAATATTATATATACCCTGGGTGTTTTTCATTTATGCGATCTAAAATGATATATTTCAATTGTCAGTAATATAGATCATTTAATAACTGAAAGAGATGAAAATTATATAAAATGATTCTTCTAGAAAAGTAGTTTACATAGAAGAATTGTGAAAGAAATATGGCATTTATCAATGTGATTACTTATTCAATAAGAAACCATAGCTAAATATTAGAACATAAGTGCATGTAATATTTATATATGATGACGTTTCAATATATAATGAAATAAAAAGATGATCGTCAATCTATGAAGTAAGACTTAATACAAGTCAATAGAAGTAAAATATGTACAAAGTTCTACTCATGCAAATTGAAAGCAATGAATATGCTCATTCTCACTTTCAAGCAATTTAAAGAGTACAGTAGTGCAACATCATTTAAAAAACTTTAATTGTCAAAAGATAACAGATGTGTTCCATTAATTCATCAAAGCACTCACAAACTTACAATAGTGCATTCTTTGCAAATGTTTTTGACAAATTTTTGGACCCTTCTCTAAATGCATGAGAAGGTTTTAAATACTAAACTACTATAAATTAAAATAGATTATTACAAAAATATAGAGGAGGTTTCAAACAACCTTCCTCATAAAGCTAACTTAAACTACAATCTAGGAAACAAAAGTAACAATTCTGATTTATGAGTCCTGCCCTTTCTTCTGAATGTGGTCACGAAGTTGACAAATATCTAACATTGCTTTGAGATGAGATGGCTGTGATATCCTTGATCTGATCCATCCATTTATGTAATCTAAAATGATATATTTCAATTGTCACTAACATAGATCATTTAATAGGCGAAAAAGATGAAAATTATGTAAAATGATTCTTCTAGAAAAGTAGTTTACATAGAAAAATTGTGAAAGAAAATATGGCATTTATCGGTGGATGCCTTATTCAATAAGAAACCATAGCTAAATATTAGAACATAAGTGCATGTATTTATGTATGATGATGTTTCAAATATTTAATGCAATAAAAAGATAGCGCCAATCTATGAAGTAAGACTTAATATAAGTCAATAGAAGTACAATATGTACGAAGTTCTACTCATGTAAACTGGCATCAATGAATATGCTCCTTCTCACTTTCAAGCAATTTAAAGAGTACAGTAGTGCAACATCACTTAAACAACTTTAATTGTCAAAAGATAACAGATGTGTTCCATTAATTCATCAAAGCACTAACAAACTTACAATAGTGCATTCTTTGTAAATGTTTTTGACAAATTTTTGGACCCTTCTCTAAATGCATGAGAAGGGTTTAAATACTAAACTAACAATAAACTAAAATATGTTATTAAAAAAATATAGAGGAGGTTTCAAACAACCTTCCCCATAAAGATAACTCAAACTACAATCTAGGAAGCTAAACTAACAATTCTGATTTATAAGTCTTGCTCTTTCTTCTGAATATGGTCACGAAGTTGAAAAATATCTAACATTGCTTTGAGATGAGCTGTCTGCGATATCCTTGATCTGACGTGTCCCTTGAAAATAGTGTTTGAGAGTACTGACTGGGATCTCTTCATTGAATCTGTAAGAGACTGCAGAGTCTGATGCTGATGATAAGGTTTGATCTAGAAAATTCTAGTAACTTTCTTGATCAAACTTATTTACCTTTTTAATAATTTCCTCCTGTGTATCTACTCTCTGCTTCCACTCTGTTTCCACTTGTCTTGTTTCTAAGACCACATCAAACATGCTCTCCTTGAGAATTTCTGATTCAATAATCTCACTTGATATCTTGGATGTCTTTGCTGCTTCTTTCTCTGCCTGTTTGATTTGCACTTCCCATTCTTTGAATATAATTTCTTTGTGAAGCTTATCTACTTGAGGTAGATTATCTTCCTTCACTGAATCTGATACTTTCAATTGGATGTGTTCTTCAATTTTATTCTCAAGTCTTTCACATTCAAGTCTCTGGATTTCTATCTGCTGGATAAGTATTTTATTTAAATCACAATAAAAGTCAATAAATTGATGACAAAACACTTCTTGTTATTTCTTTAAATTAATGTTTAAATCCAGTGCTTCTTTGATAAATTGCTCTAATTGCGTTTGGCTTTGTAACTTGGTCATTGCTACTTTCAGCTGTGTTTTTTTTCATTAATCTTTGTCTGATGCTGCAATGTGAGGCTTTCAATATATTTATGAGATTGGGCTATGTTTACTTTGACTAGCTCACTATAATTAGATTTATCTTCATTCAACAACTTCTCTAGTTCTTGTACTCTGGCTTACTTTTGTTTTAGCAACAATCTAACCTCAATAGCTTTATCAACAGTAGTAGTAAGATATCCCCTGCATACTGTGATAATTTGGTTAGATGTTCAGTAGGATCATATAAGGAATATTTACATAATACATCAACTGATTTATCTGTAGGCTTTGAAGTTGTTTCATAAATTCTCCTCCTTTTGTTTCTTTTAACTACAACCTTATAATTCATTAATCTTTGTCTGATGCTGCAATGTGAGGCTTTCAATATATTTATGAGATTGGGCTATGTTTACTTTGACTAGCTCACTATAATTAGATTTATCTTCATTCAACAACTTCTCTAGTTCTTGTACTCTGGCTTACTTTTGTTTTAGCAACAATCTAACCTCAATAGCTTTATCAACAGTAGTAGTAAGATATCCCCTGCATACTGTGATAATTTGGTTAGATGTTCAGTAGGATCATATAAGGAATATTTACATAATACATCAACTGATTTATCTGTAGGCTTTGAAGTTGTTTCATAAATTCTCCTCCTTTTGTTTCTTTTAACTACAACCTTATAAATAGGACGGTAGAAATTATCCAATGAAGGAATATCTTCAATTTGTAGAATTATTTGATGTGTAGGGTAGACCAGTACGATTTCTTTATCATGCGTTTCTGGAACTCTTTGTAGTGGATTAACAGTTTTCACTATTTTCTGGGAGTGTTCAGGTGTTTGGAAACTCGTTTTCTAATCAATATTGGGATTCTCTTTAGGAGTTTTTATTGCTTCAGAAAAATCCTTCCTTTCATCTATAAGATCTTTTGTTTGTGGTGAATTGGACTGTTCTAGTATATCATGACTATGTTAAATTGCTTGAGAATTTGATTCTGTTCCATTATTTATCTTTTCCTCTAGCATCTCTATCTCATGGATTACTTGGTCATTTATCTTTTTGGGCTTTCCTTTTAGATTCGGATTGATTTTCAGGGTGATCTAAATTATGAGATTGATTTTGTGACTGACCTAATTCATCTTGAGACATATATTTTACTTCATCATCCAAGCTGATACTTGGAGTGTGTTTGTTGTCATCTTCAATAGTTAACAAATTGAGAGGGACTTTCTCTAATATCTTATTTCTGTACATTTGGAAAGCTTCAAAATCATCTCGACTTAGTTGGCTGGATGCATACTTGATAATGTCTAAAAAAATTTCCATGCCCTGGAAAATATCATCAAATCCATCTTTCTCCTTTTCAAAAGGCTTTCACTTAAGCTCTGTGATGTAATTTTTAATTACATCATTTGGATCATATAAACTTTTTGGCATTACTGCCAATTTTAATAAATGAATGTTGGAAACTTCCTTGTAAGTATGTCCGATGTCAAACAGTGCAAAAGTGCCACACTGTACAGGGTAATTAGGCCAAATAGCCTTTTTAGCATCTTTCACCTATTTCGTGACACCATTAACAAGTTGATAGGCTATTTCTCTTGCAAGTAACTTATCGGGAATGTAATAGGGTAAATCATGGGGAGAAGCATAACTCCTGAATATTCTAATATATGTAAAATTCTGCTCTGTAAACCATCTAGCTACAAAAATAATGTGTGCATTGGCTTCTTCATAAACCCTAGGGGTGTTTTTATTGAAAATCATCTGGTGCATAGGAAATATGACTCCGTAACAAATTTTATAGAAGTGTAGGTGGAATTCTGAATCCCAGAGTTCTATGTGGTGAATGAGAATTGGGGTAGAGTTTCGGGTAGTTCATTTCCATCCCTTGGTAGGAAAACTAGAAGTAAAATAGATAGCATCTATGACATAAGGCAGACATATAAAAGGGAGGTATTTCTCTGGATGAAATACTCCTTTTATTCCTATATTTGGTAATGTGTTTTGCTAGATTATTAGATAAGATGTTTACCCAATTCAAGATTGATGAATTGACGATTGAGTCAATCAGGGGAACCCATTATATTGAGAACCTAGTGCTATCAGGTCTAGAAAATAATCTACATAACATACCGGCAACATAACATTAAGGATTAGGAATTTGGGTAATTGAGTACGTACAAATATTATCTCGCTTCAACTTCCCCTGTTCCTCCTTCCATTCTTTGATGACTTTGATAAGATCTGGATGTTCTCCTCTCAAGCTTTACAAAATGTCCTTGTCATATTTCTGCTGCGGGGGTTGTAGATGATACATTGATGTTAAATCTTCTGCCCTAAAAGAGACCATAGTTCCTCCCTTCAAATTCTTGAACATTCTATCTTCAATGTATAAGTGATCAATTACCCACTTAACCATGTCTGTGTAAGGGAGAATCTTTGGTCCTGCAGCTATCCTGTGGAAATATGAGCATGCAATGTCAAAAAGTGTTGCATCGGAGGTAGATGCCATGCTTGTCAAAGAAACTTTGGTTATCACCTTTGGTCCTTCGCTTTCAAAAATCTTATACATTTCCTCCCATGTCGAACTGCCTCAATAATTGTTGCAGATGGTATCTGAAAATAAGGGAGACATCTCTGTATCTTCAGTAGACGAAGTCTGAGAAATCTCTTTGACCTTTTTGCTCATTTTACTCTTCCTCAATCCGTTAACTCATTTCCTGAAAAAAAAGCGAAATTTACAAGTATATAGAATCAAAGAGACAAATCTATCATTTATTTCAAACACACACAAGCAGATATAAATCTATCAAGGTATAACATCAATCATCAATCACAATCTCTGAATTAATATCTCATACACCTTCACATGTAAAATATATCAATCACTTTAAATCCATTAAGATCTTGAATTTCATTTTGATATGAGACAAGCTAATTCACATGCTTGATCCATTAAATGCCTTCATCGCGCATATCACAAGTCATAATTTATAACCATTCGTAACACTTACCCTTAAAGACTGTGAAATGCGATCTGCGCAAATCACAGATCGCAATTTTTATAGGATAACAATTTTGTGTATGTTATAAGTTGTGTGAAATACGAATTGTGATTTTTGCAAAACTTAAGTGACTGCGATTGCTGAAGGTTTTATATTCATTTATTTATTTTCTTGTCGGATCCGCGAAGTCACAACTTATATCAATTTTCTTTTAACTTTTTTGATTGATTAAGTGAGGTGCGATGCGATAAAGTAAATATAACGGTGATTGAAGTTTTTGCAAAGTTCAAACATATCTTCGGAAAATTTGAGTGCATATCGTGGATCGCACATTTTAAAGTTAATGAGTCTTTGAAATTCATAAGATATGAGATTTGCGATGCGCTTAAGAAAAATAAAGCAGAAAAATTTAAAAGAAAATATTTATTTCTGAAGTTTTTTGTTTAGAAAATTAAAAGAATTTCCTATTTATTTCTAAAGGGTCCCTATTTATAAAAATAAATGGGGGGTTGTTGTATAACACAACAAGTGGCGATTCACTTGGGCGAATCAGATATCTCTGATAATTTTTTTGAAATTTCTAAGCTTTAAAAAAAAATAAAAAGTAGTTGTAGGAATGAAATTTCAAATAAATAATATCTTACTAAGAACTGCAAGTTTCTCTTATTCACTATTCATAAGAAATCCTCTATTAAAGATATAAGTATGAAAATATATATTAGTCCTCACTTAGTTTAAAAGGATAAAGTAGGTGGCCTTTACATATCAGCATTATAAAAATTTACTCTTTTATCACAGATAGAGCCTCTGTTCCAATAGGCAATTTAAACTTTTGGTAGGGTTACCTTTTACCCAACAATGATTCATTGTCCCATCTAGTATTTCTTAAAATTTTTAGAAGTAAATTCTAATATTTGAGATTTTTCTTTTATATATTAATTTATTTACTTAAAACCCATTGTCTCGGCTTGGAAACCAAATGATGAAAATGCCACTCACTAGTTGTAATTAAGCTGATCAAGCTAGCTCTTGATGAGACCCCTTGTCCTTTTGATATAATCTCAAGCCATTACCCTATTTTGGTAGGCAGTATTGGTAATGTCAGTTTAACTATTTCCTTATGAACATGGTAAATAAAATCATGATGAGACTTATTATCTTTTAAGTCTTTCTTCTAATCATTTTTTTTTAAATTCCTTTCAATAATTTATAAGTTTTTCCGGATGGGATGAATCATTGGTCTTTTTAAGATTCTGGATGATAATGTTGAGTTTCAGATTGATTTTATGTAAATAGGTCTTTACAATCTTAAATTTTCTTTCCTTGACTGATAATAGAATATTCATGCTATATAAAGATGAGAGTTCATCAAAGAATAAACGATTTCAACGAAATTCCATTTTTCAGAAAAGTAAAATCAATTTGTCTTTCTAAATATTTCGATTATTTCCTTAACATTTTTTTTATTTTTATAAAAAATTGAAGAAAATCATATGAGATTATATTTGAAAAGCCAAATATTAATACTAAACAACTTTTATTTTCTTAATAAGAAAAGAAAAAGACACTAGTATATAAGGATAGAAGGGCTTACCTTCTATGAGAAATATTTTTTTAAAATTTGCCCATAAACAAGCAAAGAATCATTTTTATAAAAATGTTGAAGGGCCTATTTCTTCAATTATTTGAAATGGACCTAGCGAGAGTTTTTCAAACTTTGTGTGTTTACCTTTTTTCTCATGCGCTTTGTCCCATTTCAATACCAAATCACCAATTTGAAAATTATTTGGAGTGACAAAAGTTGAATCAAACGAGGCTTTTATTATCTCTTGATGATGAGCATGAGTTTTTTTGCCTTTTCTCTTTCTTCTTCTAACTTAATAATTTGACCTTGTCTAAGTTGTAAAGAACAAGTAGGAGTTTCATCAATGAATTGAACTAAGGGAAGTGAGGGAATAACCACGTTCGTGGGAAGTACCACTTCTTTTCCATAGACAATATTGAATGGAGAAGTACCAATAGAATATTTTTGAGTTATTCGATCTACCCAAAGAGAAAAAATTAATGACTTATGCCAATTTCTTTGATTCTGATCAACGGTTCTTTGGATTATTCTAATCAGGTTCTTATTTGTGGATTATGCCAAACCATTTCCTTGTGGATAATAATTTGCAGAATATTTTAGTTTAAAACCTCTTTTAATCGCAAATTCTATCATAGCAGTTCAAAAGAAATGAGATGCATTATCAAACATCAAAGCAGTAGGTAAGCCAAACCTGGTTATGATATTCTAGTCAATGAAATCAATGATATTTTTTGAATTAGCTACTTTTAATGGAATTGCTTCCACCCATTTGGTAAAGTAATCTGTAGTTGTGAGAATATATCTATGTTGTTTGGAAGAGTTAGGAACAATCTAACCAATTATATCTAATCTCCATGGCTCAAATGGTTGTTCAATATTGACCGACTATAATGGGAATGCTGTCTTTCTTTGTCTTCCGGATGTACTTTGGCATACTTTACATTTTCTTGTATATTCATGGGCATCTTTGAAAAGTGTAGGCCAATAGTAACCTTCATGCAACATCTTATGTGCTGTTGTATTCCCTCCAAAATGTCCTCCAGCTAGTCCATCATGGAGTTCTTGCAAGGCCTTCTCTGCTTCAAATTTTTCTAAGCATCTTAGAAGTACATAATCGAAATTTCTTCTAAATAACACATCATTTACTAACTCATATTGTTTAGCTTTTAATCTAAGAGCTCTTTTTGTCTTGTAACTGAGATGATTTGGAGCATATCAATTCTTTAAATAAAATATAACATTAGAATATTATGACTCTGAATCATTGAGGCTTACCTTTGATATTTGCACATGATTACCTGAATCTTCTTCTGCTGGCAAATGTGATGCTCCTGTAAGCATTCTGCAAAAACCTTGACCTCTAATGATTTTAGAGAGTTTAATTTCTACATCATATTCTTGTAACGTAGTCGCCCAGTTAGCTCTTTTTTATCCTAATTCTTTCTGCCTCAAAAGTTGTCTTACTGCAGAAAATGGAACTATGATTTTCATATCAGACTTTAGGAGAAAAGGTCTAAAATGTTTTATGGCCTTAAAAATAGCAAATGCTTTCTTTTCAATAGATGTGTAATTCAGTTCTGCACCTTGTATATTTTAACTAAAGAATGATATCGGTGCTTCTATTTGTTGGTCATTCAACTGTGTTAAAACAACTGCATATGATGTATTCGATGAAAAAGTTTCTAATGTAAATGGATTAAGAAAATTGGGGGTGTTCAGGAATGGGGCATTGACAATTGATTGTTTAATCAATTCAAATGCTTCTCTTTCATTATGTTCCCATTTAAAGACAAAATTTTTCTTAATCATGTTCTGCAATGGTAAAACTATTTGAGAAAAATCAGGGACAAATCTCTTAACAAAATTAATTTGCCCAAGGAAAGATTGCATGGTTTTCTTGTTATGAGGGAAAGCAATTCATTTAATTTCATCAATTCTTTTAGGATCAATATAGATACCATTTTTGACACAATAATTCCTAAAAGTTTTCCTTCATCTAAAGCAAAAAATGATTTCTTTGGATTTAATGAAATGTCATACCTTTTGCATCGCTCAAAGACTTTCTTTAGGTCATTCACATGATGAATTAGCTATTTAGAGAAGACAGTAATGCCATCTAAATAAATAACTACTATTTTATTTATAAGTCCCCTAAAAGCTATGTCCATGGCTCTTCGGAAAGTGGAACCTGCATTAATTAATCCAAAAGGCATTTTATGATAAGCATAACTTCCCCACTTAGTTCTGAACATAGTTTTCAATCTATCATCTATATGAACGAGAATCTGACTGTAACCTGAAAATCCATGTAGAAAAGACATGAGCTCAGAACCAACTACTTTCTGCAATACTTGTTCCATGGTTGCAATGGAAAATTTTCCTTCTCACAAGCTTTGTTTAAATTTCTAAAATCAATGCAAATTCTAATATCACCATTCTTCTTCCTGACAGGTACCAAATTTGATACCCATTTAGAATGTCTGACTCGAAAGATGATTTTTCCTTCAGGAGTTTATTCAATTAAGTTTTAATTTGAATTTCCAAGTTGTTACACTAAATCACCATGACATTTTACTGTTTGTATGGGTTCATCATTACTCATATATTATTCCCTAAGAAGTCTACAAACATCAAGTTCCTAAAACCAAGCCTTCAAATTGAGAGAAAAACTTATAAAAGTCATAAAAATACTTGTACCGCACTTTCTCTTAGTATTACCTGTGGTGCCGTATCTGTTTGCTCTAGAACATGTGGAACCAGCTGCACTTTTTGTTCATTAAAGGTGCGCATTCCTGTAAAAGGTAAAGTGAAGGTGGAAGTAAAATTTAGAAGCCCAGCTGGTTGAATCTGGAAGATTCTGGAAGCAATTATTCAGTGGAAAGTTCGCTCCTTTCATGTACATTCATCCCTCCATTAAAGGAGTCTACCCCTTGGTATGTGGAACTTAATCCCTTTGAAATAAGATTCTATCCCCTCTTATTTGGAGCTGCAACCTCTTCTCTTTTTGCTATAAATTAAGGCCATAGTTCAACCTCAAGGGGGAGTTAGACTTTCAAATTTTTTGAGGAGAATCGATGGAGAAAGTCAGAATCTCTTAACTGATTATCATATGGGAATGATTACACACTCATGTGTATGTTAGTCGAGAGAGTGCAAAGGCTTGTCAAAGTAGAGGAAATGCTTGTTCTGAACCCCGGAAGGACCTGTACGACATCAAGGAAAACACAGTTGTAAGGCTCCTTTTCTCATTAATGATAATACAAATGGATCCAGTTTTCTCAATGAATTGTTTGTTTAAATGGCTTATTTCTTGAATTCCTTAATCATCAAGATAGATTTATGGTTTATGAATTAATCTATATTATGCAGGTGCTTCTGATTTTTTCATGTCTTCGATTGTAGATCCGAAAAGGAGACGTATTTAAAGCAAAAGGAAAGAAGACTATGATCAGAATTGGACGACAGGTAAGTCCTAAATCCTTCATTATAGATAATTCTAGATCAAATATAATCTAGATAAAGCAGTTTACATCTGTTTGTTTGTTGCTAGTTATCTGTAGGATACTAGGGAGATCTGTCTTTTCAGTAAGAACGATTTATCCGTCCAAAAAAATGGTGACTCCACTAGGGAAATAGTCTTGAACTTAGTTTTCGTTTTATATTTGACTTGTGAAATTACTTTTCTGATTTTGATTGATTGATACTGGCTTGGGTAATTTATTCCTATAGAATCCCTGAAAATTGTTTAAGAATTTTTTATTTTTCTTCAAGTTTTCTGGTCTCCGCACTTTGTCTTTAGACACAGTGCGGTCATCTCCACTGTTTTCCTATATACATAGTGCGGCACCGCACTTGTTTACACTAAAAACTGCGGACCCTAAGAAAATTCTCTTTTCTAGGATTGGCTTGTAAGATTCTCAGTATACACCCAGACTTGTATGTTCTGTCAGAAATCTTATTCTGAGAGTTTCTTTCATCATTTTTAAGTTTTGAATGATTTTCTACAAGATCTTCATGTTATAAGTGATTTTTTCTTTGTCTTTGTGTCACTCAAAGATCAGAAACCTCTGTATACCTTAGATCACTGGTATTTCATTGTTTTCTTGCTGAGTCTGTGAATTCATAGCAGAAATTGTTTTATGAGAATTAGATCCCATTTTCTCATTTGCAAATCTTTAAAAAAAAATTTCATTAATTTTTGAATTTCACTTAAAAAACCATAATTGGATGTTTTTGAGTTTTTTGCTGATTTCAGCAAAGAATTTCTTAGTTAAATTACAAAATAAGCAAAATGTCCTCAAAATATTTAAAGTTTTGATTTCAGATTTAATTCTAAGAATTTTTAGATCTCGAAATTAGTGTTTTTAGTTTTGAGTGTTATTTCTAGATTTCTAGAATTGTAGTTTTCTTTTGGAGAATGTTTGATTGTAGTTTCGATCTTGAATAATAAAAGGATTTATTTTTTAGCAATTGATCATTCTGAGTTCTCATGAGGTAAGATTTCTTTTCATATGTTCTTCTTTTGAAGGAAAGATTTGTTTTAAAAGATTGCATCTCTCAACTCTTTCTTTTAGATAGAATTCATTGAAAGGAAATGAATTTTTTCTCATAATAGATTCATTTTTAGTGTGTTTTGAGTCAGGTCACTACATATCATCAAAGTTTCACTTTCGCACCTATTGTCCTAAGAAATAACCTATTAAAAGAAACGCTTAAATTAAAATCAATCTAGTAATTTTTATATTTCTAGGACTCTTTTCCACCAACATAGCTTAGGCTAGTGTCTTGGAGTAGGGAGTAATTAACTCTCCAAGACAATTAAAAGAAACAAGTAGTCAATCTTGCAGTAGGAAAAATCCAATAGTAGCTTGTATGCTCTAGGAACCTCCTCCTAAAGGACTCAAGCATGAGATCATATCTGAACCAGTGAGGTGATAAATTCTATCTCATTGGGAACGATAGAAGATGTGCGTGTATTAACAACAGTAAACCTCGGATTGACCATTGTTAGGAGCCTAGGGTCACTTGTTGATGTGCCTTGGATTATGTCAAGGAGCCTTCAAGGGGGTGAGCTCTATTACTCTGCCCTTGCACGTATATCATATCGTAGGGTGTTACCCCAGGTATATTTGTTCCTGTTGGTGACCTTAGTGGCCATAAACTTTAAGATTTTTTCCTAAGGTGACGGTGGAGGCAAGATCCCACTGTACTTGGAGCAGACGTCGACTAGACTCACTTGGATTCTCCAGAGAGTTATCTTCACTCGAGATGGTTTAAGTGGAGAAACTTGCACCAGTCTGTTTCATTAAGTAGGTTGTCGGGGTAACTGTTCCAACCACCATTTTTGCATTAAAATACTACGATGTTGGATTTCATCACCAAATAGTGTTTTTAGTGAGGGAATCTACTATTTGTGTGTGGTTTGATCTCCTAGATTTTATAAGCGTTTGATCATTTGATTGTCTCCTTAGTGACTTTAGGATTTTTAATTGAAATTTTCTTTGATTGCGTGTGATTAATAATTTTTAATCGTGGCTGAATTACCAAGACAATCATGTAGACTTCAGGGGAAACCCCCTGAGTATACACCAAGCCAACTTGAAGGACTGAAAGCTCTGGTACCACATACTATAAGTAGAATTAGATCAATGGAACTAGGAGAATCATCCATAATTGCTCATCCTGATTATCATGAAGTAAATCAACCACAAACAGCAAAATATATTCAAGAGCCAATTTCAATTTCCGAAATCACTGACATTGCTTCTGCAACCAATGAATTAGCTGAAGAACCTGAAATTTCTAAGCCAGAAACTGAACCTTCTCTGTTGGAATCATCTTCAAGATTTTTTACTCTGACTTCTAGTGATCTTGATTCACCTAGAGTAAGACATCGCATTACCGAAAACCTTCCTTCTGATCTCATAAGTATTGAAGAACTTTTTGGTCCAGACGAAGACGTAATTCTTCTCGAAACCCAAGAAAATTTGAATCTTAGAGAGCGTGAATCAATATTACGCAGTCCTTTTAGAACAGACGCTTGGTATTTATCATTGACAGTTTTTTTACAAAACGCAGGTCTTACTTATTCACCACCAGAAATTCCTTTTTACCCTACACCAAGAGGTTATAAACCCTCATTAGCTATGTCAGGTGAGTCATCTAAGTTTTCTGAATCTCCAAAAACATTTTTATATGGTGGTTCGTCTGTTCCTCTGGGATACCAGTCACTCTCTGGTACCTTCTCAGGAGCAGCTCCTCAACCAATTAAACAAATGTTATCATCTAGTACAAATGGAAAAAACACTGAAACGTTGAACATAGAACATATTTTTATGATGTCTGGAAATATTCCAAATCCTCAACCTCATGGAAGTTAGTTATCGCCTGGGGGGAAACCTCAAGGAAGTCATTTGCGCACAGGGGCGGCCTCAAGGTAGTGAATTACCACCTACCACTTAGAGGGCAACCTCGGGGTAATTTTCTTTGCACGATATCGATGTATGAGACAATATTTCTGGCTTGGGGAGAAATATCAAGGACAGTACATACCTCAAGGTCAATATCAAACCCAGAGTCAATTCATACCTCAGGATCAATATCAACCCCAGATTCAGTACACACCTCAAGGTCAATATCAACCCCAGATTCAGTACATGCCTCAAATTCAATATCAACGTCAAGGTCAGTACCCAGCTCAAGATTTTCAACCTCCTTCAGGTCAACCATCATTACAAGGAGCTAGAAATTTTCCAGTTAATTATCAAAATTACATTCAACCTGGTTATGGTCCTTCATATGCACAACCTTCTATGGGTCAATATTATGGAATTAATATGGTGTGGGATCCATCTCAAATTCAACAGAATTTACAACCCAATGTGCAGTTACCTAATAAAACTAGATAGCCCATAGGTTCTAGTCCAACCCAGCAACCTGTCCAGCCTACCATTCAAGTCTCTACACCTGGTTCTGTTCAGCAGCGTGGGCCTAGTACACCTAGAACTCCGCCTCAATATTCTGTTGCTGCTGCAACTTCTGTTCAACCTACCACACCTATTTCTAGAGTATCTATAGCTCCTGTTTATACTGCCCTTGTATCAGTGAAAATTCCTCAAGTATATATGCCACAGTCAAGACCTACAATTCAGACTACGGTCCAGATGCCTATAGGACAATCTGGTACAAGTACGATTCCCACTAGTCAACCACAATTTACTTATCAACCATACCAGGGGTAGTATCAATTTGGACATGCTACACAAAATCCAACATATCAGTATCAGCCATATCCTAGGTATACTTATCAAGTACCTCAACAACCCCAGTATGGTCTAGTTAATCTTGGTTATCTAGGAGGTTTCAAAATTCCCAATGCGCATCCAATTCCAGGATATCCTGGATATCCTCCTCCTGGAACTGGTTTGATCACACAAGGTTATCAAGACCCTAGCCATCGGTTACCGTTCATAGCAACTTTAGATTTACCTGATCTATCACGCCTTACAAATGATCCCATTTTTTATCTTTCGTATTGGCCACCAATGCCTAATAAGTTGCCGAATGATATTCCAAAGTTTGAAGGTAAGTTAGGAGAAGATCCATCTAATCATGTTATGACTTATCACCTATGGTGTGCATCCAATTCACTAATCGATGATTCGATTCGATTACGTATTTTTCATAGAAATCTCATTGGTATCGCTACCAAATGGTACATTGAGTTACCACAAGGATCATTTAATACTTTTAATGCACTAGCTACTGCTTTCTTAACCCATTTTCAGTTACCTGTCAGATACAAAAATGGTACAGAATTTTTGACCTCATTAAAACAATCTACGTCTACGTAAATATATGATCACATTCATGAGTGGAGACCTAGGAGATGTTTAGTGAAAGTCTTTATTCTAGATCAAATTTTGGCTGAATGGTTTATCAAATCATTATTGCCCAAAATTACTGAAGATGTGGCCAAAGGAGGCGTTGTTACAAAAGAGCAAGTCATTGCTCAAGCTCAGTACCTTGACCTTGTATATACACAGTCAAGTACTCTGTATGACAAAATCCCCAATTTACCAAGACCTGATCGGTTAACTACAACTCCTTCAGGATCTCATGCCGCTGATGGTGTAATTGGTTCTGTTAACACTAGCAAGAGTAAGAAGAAATATTCCAAGAGGACTTCTCCTATTATAACTTTATCCAATTCACCAAAATGAGATTCTTCCATTGAAACTTCCGCCGATATTCATGTTGTAGAATCATCTATAGCCAAACCTAAAACTAGTGGTAAGAAGAAATGTAAGAATAAAAACAAAAAATCATCTTTAAAAGATTAAAACGATAAAACTGAACCAATTGACGATAAACGAAAACCTCGTTATCCTTGTCTGATCTATGATGAGGATCATTTTACTAAAGAGTGTCCGCATAGAGACGAGGTATCGAAATTTGTTAAGGATTCGCCCATACCTGCTGTCTTGAAGGATCCCTTTCCTACTCAATATAGTAACATGATTGGATCTTCCTCAGATACGCCAGAAGATATCTTGATGGTTGCGACGCGATTGCAAGATTATGGTAGTAAAAATCCTGTTGGTGGTAAAGAAGTAGAAAATTCTAATTTAGCATCAACAACATCTCCCTCAGTTTCTGATCCACTACAGATCAAGAAACCAAATCCTGACTTAGTAATCAAATCGCTTGCTAAAGGTGTGCTTCATAAATCAGCTTTCAATCCACACACGAGAGTTGCTCAGAACTACAATATTGTTGAAGACTTGGCGATTTCCCCTTCTGAAATGTCATCTTTGGAAGTGCTGCAATCATGTCTAGCATAAAGGAAATTACTACTGTCAGCAACAGGAGCCGTAGATCTTCAGGATTCGAACCTAATGATCTTCGATTTGGAAAATTTACACCCCTCCTACCCCATCAAATGGCTTTTTAGATTCCAGTATTAGTAAAAAACAAATGTTTCTTTTGTACTGTTATTAATGAAGGGGCTTCTACGTGTATCATGTCGTTAAAATTTTGGAAATCACTTGGTTCTCTGACACTTAACCAATATTCGACTATCCTCAAAGCTTTTTATGGAAGAGGATTCCATCCGTATGGTATTTTACAGGATCTACCTATAGAGGTCGAAGGAAAAACTGTTAATCTAGATGTGGAAGTCGTTGATGCCCCTCTGGATTACAACCTTCTCCTAGGTCGCAGTTGGTCTTACGCCATGACTGTTGTCGTATCATCGTTCTTTCGTCTCATCATGTTTCCTCATAAAGGAAAGATTGTTAAAATAGATCAGCTCTCATATTATTCATCCGACCCAACCACTACTGATAGCATCCAACATATCGGAAAATCGACTATCCCTTATAAAGATGTTGGAGTAGGTTTAATTAAAGATTCTTCTTTACTGGGAACTTTTTCCCTCCCTGATCCCAACGTACCGCCTCCTATTGCTAATATCAATATGATTACATCAAGTACTATTTCCTTTGATGATCCTTAGATAGTACCTTCAGATTCAGAACTGTATTCTTTCGATGGCGCGATGCCTTTGAGTCCTTTTGAATTATCATATCAGGCAGTACAGTCATTTTTTGATACTCCTTCAACTAAACTTGATCTAGTGAATGTGATCAATGAGGAATCACTTTTGATATCAAACTCATCTTTGCCATCAATTCTGGATCCTATTCAACAAGTATTCAATACTGATGAGCCTATTCATGAATTTTTGTCTATAGAAGAATTACCATGGGAATATCTACATCATCGATCTTCGTTTTTACCTGATCTCGATCATTTTGAAACTGATTTTTCCGCTATTTTTACCACTGATTATGTCAACAAACCTCAGAATCCTCTCGCGAATTCTGATTCTGAATTGAACTTAGCAAACATTTCTATGACAGTTCCTCTTGACATCTCAGTAAAACCAAGAATTTTTGAAAACATTCATATAGGTGCTTCTTGTACGCCAGATGAAATCCAAGCATATAAAGCCCTATTTCAAGAATTCTGTGACATTTTTTCCTGTTCATATGAAGAAATGGCAGGAATCGATCCATCAATTGTTGTTCATGAAATTAAAACATACCTGGATGCTAAACCTGTCTGACAAATATTACGCCAGATACATCCGCAAAAAGCTGCCGCTATTAAAGCAGAAGTTGAGAAATTACTTCACGCAGGTTTTATTTATCTGATTCCTTTAATGGATTGGGTATATAATATTGTTCCTATTAATAAAAAACAAGGGACAATACGACTATGTATCGATTATAGGGATATAAATCGAGCTTGTCCAAAAAACAATTATCCAACCCATTATATCGATCAAATTATTGACGATTGTGCCGGAAGTGAAATGTTTTCGTTTATGGATGGATTTTCGAGCTATAATCAAATCAACATACTCCCTGCTGATCAACCCAAAACAACTTTCATTTGTCCGTGGGATACTTTTTCTTACTGCAAATTATCTTTTGGACTTAAGAACGTTGGTGCAACTTTTCAGAGGGAAATGTCTTATGTATTTCATGACATTAAACACATTGTGCGACCCTATCTCGATGATTTTTCTGCTCATTCATCACACAGAGAAGATCATCTTACTCATCTATGAGCTATCTTTATGAGATGTAGGCATTATAGGATTCGTCTGAATCCTCACAAATGTGTCTTTTGTGTTGAATCTAGACGATTCTTTGGATTTTTTGTCTCAAAGGAAGGCATTCATGTCGACCCATTGAAGGTTGAGGCCATCATCAATTTACCTCCTCCTTCTACTCTTCACCAGCTCCAAAGTTTGCAAGGGAAAGTGAACTTTTTACGTTGATTCATTCCTAACTATGCTGAGTTAACCAAAGGTTTTGCCAGGTTGTTAAAACATAATATTCCTTTCTTTTGTGACGAGATCAATGATCGATCTTTTGATGCTCTTAAACACGCATTGACCCATGCATCGTTATTACATCCTCCCAATTACAACCAGGATTACTTTTTATACCTAATAGCCTCCAATTCTATGATTGGCATGGTCTTAGTTTAGGAAGATGAATTCCGAAATGAACATGTGATTTATTATCTCAGTCACAATCTGCATCCGACCGAAATCAAGTACTCACATGTGGAGAAATTGGCCTTGGCAGCAGTTCAAGTTGTCCAATGATTTTTTCATTACATATTGTTACACAAAACAACAACAAATTTTTATTGTAACCCTATGATGTATATTTTGACCAAACAACTGTTAGGTGGAAAATACTCCAAATGGATTGTTGTCTTGCAGGGGTTTGATTTGGAATTTGAAAAATCCAAATAAAAGAAATCATTGGTATTCACTGAACTTATCTGTGACTTCACAAGTATTGACACAGAAACTGTGGCAGAACATCCGATTGTGGATGAATATTTATTTCTTATCAGTACCATCAATCCTTGGTATGGAGATATCATCATTTATCTCCAAACCCAAACTTTTCGGCCCAAACTCTCACGGTCACAACGACGAAAAATCCATTTCCAGTCTCAACAATATCATATTGTTGGTGACACACTATACCATTGTGGTGCGAACTTTTTTTTTCGACGTTTTCTCACTCTTGACAAAGCTGAAAAGGTTTTAAATGACCGTCACTCTAGAGCATGTGGCAATCATATGTCTGGGTATGCCACAACCCAAAAAATATTGCGCGCTAGCTATTTTTGGCATTCCTTATTTAAAGATTGTATTTATGCTATCCAAAAATGCCACAACTATCAAATATTTGATCAAAAGATGCGTGCACCACCCGCTCCTCTTCACCCTATAATTTATGTCGGTCCTTTTACAAAATGGGGCATTGACGTCATTACATGTAACCCTCACTCGACCAGGGGCATGGGTATATTATTCTCGCAGTAGATTATTTTACCAAATGGGCTGAGGCGATGCCTACATTTGCGGTAGATGGAAAAAATGCGGCTACTTTCATGTTCAATCATGTGATTGCTTGTTTCGGTGTACCCCAAGTGATAATTACTAACCATGGGAGTCATTTTCGAAACATCATGATGATCGAACTGACTGATCAAATTGGCCTGCGCCATGACAGTTCTACACCATATTACCCATAGGCTAATGGTCTGGTTGAAGCTATCAATAAATTTTTAGTCACCATGATCAAACGAGTCATTGGAATTCATAAATTTAATTGGCATACCATGCTTTTTTCATTACTTTGGGCATATTGAACCTCAGTAAAAACATCGGCAGGTTTTACCCCTTTTCAATTGGTTTATGGTTTAGAAGCGGTATTATCGATTGAATGCGAGATACCGTCACTCCAACTAGCCATAGAGTTACTAGAAACCATTTCTGAAGAGGAGAAACGCTTTTTGTACTTAGCTCAATTAGATGAGAATCGGTGCACCGCTGTATTAGCTATCGAAGCTCATGTGAAATGAGTGAAAGCTCAGTATGATAGAAGTGTGACACCTCGTATTTTTTCAGAAGGAGACCTAGTCTTGGTTTATGATCAAGCTAAGGATAAGCTAGGGGCTGGGAAATTGGAACCCATGTGGCATGGTCCTTATATTGTCAAGCATGATTGCAAAAAGGGGCCTAGGAACTGGTTGACTTTGACGGGGTCTCTTTAGGCAAACCCAGAAATGGGCTTTATCTGAAGAGATATTATGCTTGATTCTTGTGTGGAGATATTCCCTGTATATTAGTTATTTTTATAAGCTGGTGTGTTGTAGATTAGAAGAGCATGCCCAGTTTAAGTGTGCTTTTACTACTATCCCTGCTTATCTGGATCACTCTTGATTTTGAAGATGTCGACGTCCCTTCAAACATACATTGGTTTTGTTGATGGTGCTTGTCGTAGTACATGGAACATTTCTTCTGCAGCTTGGGTTATTTATTCACCCACTGATGAGTTAGTATCTATGCATGGGGTAAGCCTCGGTCAAACAATGAAAAATATTGCAGAGTATAGCGCAGTTATTGAGTTATTGTCTAAATCCATTTCATTTGGAATTCTAAGTTTGATCATTAGGTTAGATTCTGAACTTGTTGTATTACAGTTGAATATAGTATATGCAATTAAAAGCCCAATGTTGTTAAGATTATTTTTGAAAGTTCATCTCTTGGAACGAGAATTTGATTATATTCAGTATCAACACATTCCGAGAAATTTAAACACATTAGCTGATGTAGTAGCTTCTATTGTTATAAACAGACATTTGTGATAATTAAAGCAGTGGATCAAAATAACATTCGATAATAGACAGATAACTGGAAATAGTAGTAATATCATAGCATAAGAGTAGTGTTTTCAAAAAATATTACATTTTCCTCGATCATAGGTTCAAAATGCCTTTTGATCGGAAAAAGTGATAAAAAAAAAATTGATATAAGTCTACAATATCAATCATCCACTATCTGTGGGGATGATCACGATAAAACACTACAGCCCGTGCCACCTTGCTCAAGAATCTCCTGAACTGTCCCGGAACCCCGATAACATATATTTGTAAGCGAAGTGGAATGTCATCTATGTTGGTCTCTGGAATATCTAAATTCAACCGCTCCAGATGGTTTTCTAGGTCGGTAAGGACTTCTGTTGTCTAATCCTGTGGTGGTGGTGGTGCTGCAGCTGGATCTCTTGGCTTCTTGTCAAAAGGACGGAGAGTGGCTGGTCAACATGGACCCACATCTGCATTTGAAATTTTTGTCATCAGTTTTGGACGATTCAAAAAACAAAATAAAAATTAGAATTTAGAACATGTGAAAATGATTCTTACCTGAGTCATCCCACTATGTTCCTAGAGGAAGAGACATCTCTCGATCACCGCGGAAATCTATCCCAGCATAAGGGAAATATTCTATCGCGAAGATTTGGTTCTCCAAATAATGGAAATAAGCTGGAGTGAAACAAACAACCTCATCGCCTTCACTATGACGGGCCATCAGTGCAACCCATCACACCATATGAGGCTCTTTGACTCTAGGATGATCAACTGAAATAAGCTGTGGGGCTAGTAAAAGAATTCTCTCTAGAGCAAATGTAACCACGATCGCTCCATACCCGAAGTTTTTCAACTTCAAGTTTTTTGATCTAGTTATTTGGCCTCTAACATTGGCCAACACTGCCTCACACCAATTGAAAATGGTGCCTCTAAAGCAGTCAATAGAATTTTGCATTTGGGATCTTGTAGAAACATATGGAGCTGCGCTCCCACACAACCGAGTTACAGTAAACGCAACCGCTTTGAGCTCAGGATGAATAATGGTTTTTATGTTAATACGTTTATATTTGGGGTGTGATTATTCATTGAAAAATTCTTGTTGCAGGCTAGTGACAGACTGGCCACCTTCCCTAGCCCCAAACAAAGAGAGTGGCTCGCCCCTCTTTGATAAACCAGTGAGAAAATATATATCTTCGAGCTCAATTTCGAGCAGGTGACCTCCAATTATAAAGCAGTGTTCCTGGACGTCATATTTGTTTACCAGCAAGGTAGGTAAGTCTACTTGAGCCCTCATACCCTGAATGGCCCAAAATTTGTACAAACCGCATTCTCTTAGTACACGTCATGTGGGTGGATGTAACATGGAAGCAACATCAACCTCTTCATGTTCACGTTCTCTCCACTCAAGCATTGTAGATATCCTGCAATGGACAAATTAAAAGATTGAAACAATTTGAGTGAGGAAATTTGGTTTATTTTGGGAGAATTATTCATTTTATTTTTTCTTACGGTGCCTCCGCACTTTTCACATGAAAATAGTGCATGGATCCACACGTGTCTTATGCATAAGGTGCGGGACCACGACAATTTTCCCTTTGCAAAATTTTCGGGGTCCGTAGGTGTCATGTGTTTTACCTGTGGACCCCCGTGAGTGAATTTTTGAATATATTTTCCTCCTTAAAAATCAATTTAAGCCCTAAATTAAGAAAGTAAACAAACAAAAATGAAGGCAAGGATGATGTGGATTACTTGGAACTAATAGTTTTTGATTCTGACGGGCGAATCTTTCGTAATCTCCTCCGGAAAGTGTTTTACCAAAAGCTCTTAATTTTCACTCTGAAATCAAAAGGTAAAAATGATTTAGAAAAACTCCTTTTTATAAGATTTTTTGAATAAATAAAATATAATTTTGTTTATTTTTCACTTTGAAAATTTGTTTCCCAAATTATTTTTATTAATCATAAACAAGTATGTTTAATTTTTGAGTTTTTATGTAGAATACAAGATTTTTTGGGTAAAATAGTCCTTTTGACAAAGGAGTATAATTTTTATCACTTTTTCAAACTCAGTAAAAATTGTGAAAAAGCGAAATCTATGAGTACATTTTTATCACTTTTTCGAACTCGTTAAAACTTACAGAAAAAGAAAAACTACTGAATATACTTTTATCACTTTTTTGGACTCTTGAAAATTACGAAAAAGAGAAACCTTGGAGTTCTCTTTTAAGCCCTTTTCAGACTCTCTAAAGATGAAAAGATTGTCGAGTACTTGACTATTCAAACTCGTTAAAGGAAATGAACAGTCGTCCTTTTAGTATAATTTTACCCCTTTTCCGGGCTGAAATGGACTATTTACGAAAAAGGTATATGTTGAATAATCATGGTCAATAGAGTTCTCTCCTATATTATTTTATCCTTTTTCAGGCTTGAGAAACTAAATTTATGAAAAATTACACCCACGGAGTTTCCTTAATTTTTTCTTCTGACTCCCTAAAATTGAAAAACACTGAGTTTCTCCTATACTAGACTCATTAAAATTTAACAGTAAAGGACCTGTCAATTACAAACAGGAATGAACCACTCCTTCTTAGGGTTCGTTTTTAAACTAAGTTGGACTCATCTGAAGGATGAGCTTATATAACAAGCAAATGTTATCCTCCTCAAGCTTGTCAAAAATAAAGAGGTACTTGCCAGAAATGGTGGGGGAAAAAGAGAGAAAACGAATCCATTTGTCACACTTTGTTTCAAAAGTAGTTTACCACTCTTGAACATGACACTTTTTGTCACACTTCTACCTGGGTTGGGAAAATCCTTTGCCTATCAGTTAATCAAACCATATTGAAAGTCTTCAGCCAGTTTCTCGGTATTAGCTTTAGGTCAATTGTTACCAAACCATCTGCAGTGTCGTTATGTGTTCAAGAGGATAGTTCAAATAAACCATTCATTTGCAAACATATGTCTCCATTCGCGTTGACCATCCCTGAGTCAGTCTTTGCAAAATATTTCTACAAAAATTGATCTAATGGTTTCGTGTCGTGGGCTTTCCTACGATGGATCACTTTCTATCGACGACATCTCATCATCTAGGAAGTTGATCTATAATCCTTCAGTACCTTGGAATTTGCATGCCTTAATGGCAGGTTTCTCGCCTTCGACGATAGGTTGCATCATTGACCTTCGATCAAACAATTACGTGAAATGTTTGACTTCAGATCATTTATTCACATTCCATGAATTGTAATAAGTACTTTGAGAGCCATTGTCATTATTGGTGGTTTCTCTCACACTTGTTAACCGTTCACATCATTGACTAGTAATCGAGTGGTTTCTACCATGTTCAAATTCGACACAATCAATCGCATGGATAGAATCATACTAGTTCGGGTAATGGAAGTCAAGACCCTGGATCTAGTTTCCACCATCTAGGCTGCAAGGATTTTTATTTTTCATTATGCAGTAGACTATTCATAACATATGGTTGCGTCCATACTGTGTCTACATTATTGATGTGATAGTAAAATCATTTCTACATCAAAACAAGTTTTAGTTAGTGTTTGATCTGAGTATGGGAATTCCTACTTCAGTGATGATATATATATATATATATGTTTTGCATTGAATTTTTTTATAGGATTCCGACTGGGGTGTCCACAAGCTAATCCTCGAAATGATAAAGCACATCACTCTTCGAATGGTCTCAGACTTCACACTTTAGGGGGTAATCTATTACACTAAAATTGTCACCATGAATTTTTACTGTCTGTATGGGTTCATCATTACTCATACAATACTCCCTTAGAAGTCTACAAACATCAAGTTCCTAAAACCAAGCCTTGAAATTGAGAGAAAAGCTTATAAAAGTCATAAAAATACTTGTACCGCACTTTCTCTTAGTATTACCTGCAGTGTCGCATCTGTTTGTTCTAGAACATGCAAAATCGGTCGCACTTTTTCTTCATTAAAGGTGCAGATTCCTGTAAAAGGTAAAGTG
>CM076571.1:434420564-434655825 GCA_034641835.2 Pinus albicaulis | reverse complement strand
GAATAGTCATCAGCCTTCTTCTCTATGTTGACGATATTGTTCTTTTGGCAAGGTGTCCATCTGATCTTGAGAAGCAACTAACAATTCTTAAGGATTTCTACTTTACCATGGGTATGACTGTTAACACTAACAGAGCAAAAGTTATGATTATCAAAGGAAAGAAGAACACTTATGCTAATTTTGTATGTGACAATAGAAACTTGGAGGAAGTGTCTTCTTACAAGTACCTAGGAATTGATATTCATCAGAAGCTCAACTAGAACTATAGCATTGAGAAAAGGATTAATGAAGGGTGGAAAGCTTATTTTGGTCTTGAAAATAGTTGTAAAGCAGCAAACCTTGTGAAGTAGGATAAAAATAAGCTTCTCTTTGAAAATTTAGTCACTCTTGTTATCTTGTATGGATGTGAGGTTTGGGGTTGCAACATCTCTAGAGAATCTTGGAGAAAGATTGAGAAAATCCAGAAGCGTTTTATAATGTATAACCTCAAAATTAAAAGCAATACACCCTATCCTTTTCTCATTATAGAAGTGGGTCTTTCCCCTATCGAGAGCCTAGCTATGACTAGGCTCCTATTGTACAAGCACAAAATCAATAACATGAGAGATCTTAGACTTCCTATGCTAGCTTTAAATTCCAACCAAAACCACCTAAGGCTCAAATGAGGTTGGTATAAAGATACTAGGGCCTCGTTAAACCATTGGGAGATCGACGAAAATGTTTCATTGCAAAATATTAATAACATTAAAAATATTGTTACTTCTAAGTTGAAAGAGAAAATGTGGTGTGAGAAACATTTAGAGGCTAAAAGAAAATTAAGATATTATAAGGAGGTCATAAATCCTACTCTAGAAGATCAAAAGTAACTCTCTATTTTAACTAGCTCAAAGAAAGAAATTAGTATAGTCAAGATAAGAACAAACTCTCATGAGCTCCATAGTGAAATAGGTCATTGGGCAGTTCCTAAAACACCATGGGTGGAAAGGATCTGCCATCTCCGTGAGAATATGAACATTGAGGATGAAAATAACTTCCTCTTAGAGTGCCCTGCATACACCCACATTAGATCTCAGTTTCATAATCTTTGTTTCAATACCGACCTTCCTAGCCTTTTAACATGTCAAAACTATAGTGAGCTTGGGATGCTTCTCTCCAAGCTCTTTGAGCATAGGAGTACAATTTTAAAACAAACTAAACAATTCGTTTCTTTAGGTTCGATAGACCAAATTTTGGTCTCAGTAGACGTTAACCATCATCATCATCATCATAATATATTAAAAAATAAACTTAATAAATATAAAAATAATACTCAATAAGAATTTATATTGATTTGGATATTTAAAACATATATAAAATTTTAATCTAATGCAAAATTACAACTTATTTTATTATAGGAAAATAAATTATATGTATTGAAAATTCAAATTAATCATATAATTGGATGCTACTCTATAAGTAAATAATATATTATGAAAGTTTTTTTTTTTTGTTCAAAAGTCTTTTGTGATCCTCAAGTCTTGATTTTTGACTTGAAAAATTGCAAACTAGAGGTATCTAATCTGTCAAAGTCACTAGAGGATTGCACACAGCCTGGGCCCCACCAACCCTAAGCAGATTGAATTTTTTAGCATGTCTCCTCCCCCTAGCACATGCACAAACACCCCCGTGAGGTTTGATCCTGTGTTTCCTTTCTAATGAGGCCCATCCTCAAGAGGTTGTGCTAGTGGGACTTGACAATATTTTAATAAAGTTATTATGGTTAATATAAGTTATAATTTTTTCGATTTATATTATGTTATAAATTTGAAGAGATCACATTATTGTACACACAAATCACACTTCATTTTTTATTGATCATAATGGTTACATATATATAGTTTATAGATCAATGACTTCAGCAAATCTAGATCCTGAGAAAGTGGATCTAGATAGCTAATACAACTCACACATGAAAAAAACTATTTCTAAATTTACACCTCGGAACTCATAAGGAAAACATGTAATCACATGACAACAGACCAAAGTATTACTTCTAATACACAAGTTAATGCTTACATGCAACAAATATAGAAAACACACATTACAAAAATGATTCTCTGTCACATTTTTCTAATATGGTCATCACTAACACTCATATCCACTCTGAAATATCACAGTTTTCACTTTTTTCTTCACCACACTTTATAGCTTCCCACTTGATCCATTTAATGCATAACCACTTTAGACCATCTTTGATGTACTTTTCAAAACTGGCGCTTCTCAACCACCTGGAGAACAACAGGTTAGTATCGATACTGAACAATCCTATGGAACTGCAACCATCTATTGAATCCATGACCCTCCACAACCTTCATTGGTTATCTAAGATAACATTCTGGTTACAAAATGTCTTCAAAGGGTGATTTCTACAACTTGAACTGGTATAAATAACATGTACTAATATTCTTGGAGCATGGCGGGTCACAACAGCTTGACCTTGATCTTATTAACAACTACGTGTAACTAATGTTCTCAAAGCACGATAAGTCACATTAATTTAATCGAAATGCCACCATGCATATAATAGGATCCATTTCATCCCGGAATCGGGTGAGCATTAAGACTAATATGGTGGCTGGCCCAGGGCGAGACACCTGGCCAGGCCACCTGCCCACACCAGAGAACGACACCAAGGCTTTAAAGCCCCTCGGTGAACTGCGTTTGGCATTCACAGCTCCCTCTCTCTGCCTTAACTCTACAACTTGCTCGATGCACACTTCAATGGAGACGCGTCCCATATCCATTAATGCCACTTATGCCCAGCACTCTCTGGCACTGTCTTTCACCTCAACTCAGCTTTTGAGCTCCATCTCTCTGCTCCATATCTATCTTCGGCTCGCCAACCAGTCGACCAGAGCTGTTAGCCCTCCTCTGACTCAACGGGTTGCTCATCCTTTGTCTCTCCATTGTAATCACTCCCTCTCTGAGGTGGACCTCACACTGTGCCTGCCTCATGCCTCCCCTTTGCATTCTCCTCCCTTCAAGTCTGGCCATTGTGAAAATTCGCAGTGCTCTCCTTCTTGTCTTCTGCATCTGCCCTCTAGTTCGCCCTCTTTGTCTCCAAATTCAGCCTCTTTGTCTCCTTATTTGGCCTCCAGCTACAGCATGCCGCGAAGGCACCACATGAGGTGCAAGCGAGGTGGTGGCAGAGGTGCTGGCTCTCGCTCGCCCCTATCCATCCATGAAGTTTGCAGCTCCATGCCTCCGGCCGACAATGTAGCTCAATTCCACTTCAACAGTGCCTTGGAAAATCCAAGAATTACCGCCACCATTTTTGTTGTGTTTCAGGAGGTGCAGTGTGGAGGTATCGCCTCTGGCTCCAGAAAGCACATGAGGAAGTCTACCATTTCCATGAGGCCTCCTCAGGATTTTAGAAAATCTGCAGCCCTCACTGCCAAATCAGGTTCACAGACCTCCAGCAGCGTGGGCAATGGCAGCGGGAGTTTTGCGCACTCAGACAAGTAGTCGAAGGAAAAATGCTCGACTTCCTCTTCTGAGAACACTATTTAGCAACCCAAGGGAGACGATGATGATTTGGAGGATGACTACAGTTTTCCAATTGTGGAGGAGACTCCTCCTTCACACACTAACAGCTAGCCTGATGATAGCTCTCCTTACCTCCTTTTTAAACTTTTCTTATGTTATGCTGCATTTTAGGACACGATGATTGTAAACGCTGCGGTGGTAAATGTTGTTTTTGTAAACGTTATTTTTTGTACAACTTTGTGATTGTTGTTCCCAGTTATGGGCAAAATCGTTTGGGCTGGTTTCCCTATTAGGAGCGGTCTCTTTTCTAACTTTCTGATTAAGACTCCCTCCGGAGTTGGATAGCTTTGCAGCTCCGGAGGCAAGTCTCGCTTGTAAACTGTGTTTCATATCAATAGATTAAACCAAATTAGAAAAAAAAATAGGATCCATTTCAATTGAGAATGTCAATAAATCACTGCGCGAATGATAACTTTTGAAATCTCTGGCCATTTTCTTTGATTGTGGATCAAGTTGTAAACTAATAGCTTGTGAAATCCCTAGCGATTTTCTTTGATTGTGGATCATGTTATAAACTAGAATATACTCTCTTTTTAGAAGACTCTGTTGTATATATTGGATTGAGGGAACAATTGTGATACAATTTGTACAAAAAATGGGATGGAGGGAAAGGTTATGATAAAACTTGTACAAAAAATCCCTTAGGGTTGTCTCATCTTACTCTATTGTTAATTACATAGTGTTAATTTTGTAAAACTATAATCTATAGTATGGAGTGAGTGGTTTTTTTTTCTTTTGTAAGTTTTGTTTGGAATTGAAAAATAAACAAATTGTAAAAGATAAAATTATGTAGCGAAAAATTTTGTTTAAAATTTTAGAATAAAAATTTGAGTAAGTTTGACATCATATAATATGAAAATTGTTTACGATTATAAAGAGAAAAACATGTAATATTTTTTAGGTACAATTAGGTAATTAAAGATATGTGTATAGTTTTTTTGAACTGAAGAAATTTGATATTCATTAACAAAAAAAATCAGAAAGAGTATGTAAGAATTATGAAAATTCATCATTATTGGTCAAGATAAATCATGTCATATGAAATAATTTGAAAATTTAAAAAGGATCACATATTTTAAAAAATTTCATTATTAATTTAATTTTATATATATTAAGAAACATCAACCATCATTATCGTCGTATAACCATGTCATATGAAATAATTTAAAATTTAAAAATAATTTATATATTTTTAAAAAAATTTCATTATTAATTTAATTTTTATATATAATAAAGTATCGCTTATGAATAATAAATATCTATTAGAAGATAAATAAATATATAAATAAAAAAAATAATGTATTTTTAGAATAATAAAATAGTTGTAACAAAAATAATATAGAACAAGAAAATTCATATCATTTTAGATGTATGTAGTAAATCTAGAATAAGATACATTTGGTTAGTAAAATTTTAAAAGAATAAATACAGGAAACGTTAGGCAAATGCTCAAGGAACAATTAGTTTAGATCTATATTATAGCAATTCTCTTTTTACTCTAAAAGAGGTTTGCATATCAAGACATATGATCCCTCTTGGCTCTTGGTAGATGGAGAGTTAAGATTGATCTAGGCCATCTTAATTTCTCTTATAAACTATCTATGGCGTAACAATACCATGGCCTGGTCATCATGTGATGTCTTTATTAAATGAAGTGTTTATTTTTATTTTTTATTGTATTTAACCTTCAGTTAATTTTTTTTTTTTTTTTAATTTCAAAAAAGAGTTTTTATCACAAGACACATGATCCCTCTTGTCTTTGGTATACTACTAGTGAGTACCATGTGGTTGTTTTTTATAATTTATTATTATTTTATTTATTATTTTTTATTTTTTATTGTATTTTGACCCTGGGGTTTAAATGTTCATTACATTATGTAAATATTTTTATCTAATTTATTTTTATTTTATTTTTTTGTGTAATTTGATATAGTCAAAATGTCAAATTGAGGTTAAAATCTAACAAATTTTTAAGAACAACATTTTAACTTAAAAGTCAACAAAACTTGAATTCAATCTAATTTATTAAAAAGAAAAAGAAAAAAACTAACACTATAAAAAACATATAAAAAACTATTTACTTGTGGATCTAATGGCCTAAAACATTTCAATCTTCTAACATTTGATCCAATAACTCAAACAGTGACACAGTGACACATTTGTATTAATCTTTATATTCATAATAATTATTAACAAATTGTTAAATAAGATTTTGTAAAAATTGAAAAGTTCCAGCTTCCTATAACACCCTAACCAACTCGAAGGATAAGTTTACACCTATCTTTCTCCTAAAATGCATACTATATATTAGAACAAGATTCTAAATTGTTTCAAAAAAGATAATCTTTTTTATTTCAAAAATATTATTATTATCCCTGCCGCTCAGGGTATTGAATTTTGAATTAATTAAAAATTATGTTATTAATATGACATTGGAGAAAAAATTATTTTTATTATTTTTAATTTTTTTAAATTAGTTTTTCTTAGATTTTGATTGGTTAAATAGCCTAGAGTCTTATTTTGCAATGATAGAGGCTTAGCGCGTATCGCGTAAGTTGCACGTTGACGCGTCAATCACGGATACCTAATACAGAACCCCATCTGTTCATATGGACGTGACGGGCATTGTAATGTCGATAAGTTTGGGCTAATAACACTAAAAATGACAGGATCGACGTACCATAGCGAATCTTGTTTATGTAAAGTGTGGAATTTTTTTCGGAAATTCAAACCATTACCATTTCCTAATTTTTTTTTCCTGAAAATTTTGGGAAAATCAAACCATTTCCCGTCCAAACCGTGTGGAAAATTCTAAAAAAATCAAATCATTTCTCTATCCACCGTGTGGAAAATTTTGGGAAAACCAAACTATTTCCCATGCACCGTGCGGAAAATTCTAAAAAAATCAAATCATTTCTCTATCCACCATGTGGAAAATTAAATGTCATCTAGCCCTCAAGAAACATATGGACGTGATGGCGACTGTAAAAATGTCAGTACGTTTGGCTAATAACACCTAAGCTACTGTGGGCCGGCGGCCCATAGCGAATCTTGTTTATGTAAAGTGTGGAATTTTTTTCGGAAATTCAAACCATTACCATTTCCTAATTTTTTTTTCCTGAAAATTTTGGGAAAATCAAACCATTTCCCGTCCAAACCGTGTGGAAAATTCTAAAAAAATCAAATCATTTCTCTATCCACAGTGTGGAAAATTTTGGGAAAACCAAACTATTTCCCATGCACCGTGCGGAAAATTCTAAAAAAATCAAATCATCTGTGGAAAATTCTAAAAAAATCAAATCATTTCTCTATCCACCGTGTGGAAAATTTTGGGAAAACCAAACTATTTCCCATGCACCGTGCGGAAAATTCTAAAAAAATCAAATCATTTCTCTATCCACCATGTGGAAAATTAAAGGTCATCCAGCCCATGGATCACACTCAACGACTTCACTCAAGGAACATTAACCACCACAAAGTCAAGAAAATAAAATAAAAACTTATTTTATGAAAGGGTAATGTGAGAATGGTCAGTTTTGCATCTTCCATGCAGTTTGGAAATTTTTGGGAAAACCAAACCATTTCCCATGCACCGTACGGAAAATTCTAAAAAAATCAAATCATTTCTCTATCCACCATGTGGAAAATTAAAGGTCATCCAGCCCATGGATCACACTCAACGACTTCACTCAAGGAACATTAACCACCACAAAGTCAAGAAAATAAAATAAAAACTTATTTTATGAAAGGGTAATGTGAGAATGGTCAGTTTTGCATCTTCCATGCAGTTTGGAAATTTTTGGGAAAACCAAACCATTTCCCATGCACCGTGCGGAAAATTCTAAAAAAATCAAATCATTTCTCTATCCACCATGTGGAAAATTAAAGGTCATCCAGCCCATGGATCACACTCAACGACTTCACTCAGGGAACATTAACAACCACAAAGTCAAGAAAATAAAATAAAAACTTATTTTATGAAAGGGTAATGTGAGAATGGTCAGTTTTGCATCTTCCTTGCAGTTTCAGTTCCGACTCCAATGATAACTTAACCGTACAAAACATCATGCAGTTCAGAATCCGAGAGTAACAGAATAATGTAAAATGCTACTAATTGCAAATGGAAACATTTGTAAATATGAGAAAATGTAAAATTTAAAATTTAAAAATATTACTGAGTTTCGATACTTTGTTTTTAAATATCTGTGCATTGGACACTCATTATTTATGTTTATTAAAAACACAATTATCCTATGGTTTAATTTTCATTAAACATATTTTGGTATTATAATTTTTATAGATGAAGATATTAATTTTATTTTAAATACTTAATGTAGTTTTTGGTTATTTGGGCACAATTAAGGTAGGTAAATTATATTATTAAAACAATTTCCAAGTGATATTAGGTGCCTAGTCATACCTGTATCTCTTTTAAAATTTAAAGAATTTTGATTTTCATAGACATTATTACATGGAAATTCAATGTTAATCTTTCAAAATCAAATTTCATCTAATGGCTCTCATACCACTCTGTAACACCCTCCTCTCACATTTACCCAAGCTATCCGCTCCACTGGAACAAACATGTGACAAGAGGCTACTATTATGTGATTCAACTATCCATGTACAGTTAAGAAAGTGGAACTCACAAAACAAAACCAATCTAACCTTCCTCGGGAGCTGCACACCCTTCAAGAGGCAACCAACCCTTCCAGGTGCTTAACCCATGACACAAGTCGTAATTTTATTGATTTGGAACCTCAGCCACTCCCATGACAAACCATGAATGCGACTGAGGCCTTCCAGTCACTCCCACAACAATGCATGCTAGCGATTTTGGACCATTTTTTGGTAGTTATGTGCTAGTGACCCTGGATTCTAAGTCACTTTTTCAGGGCTAGGTCTTAAACCACTGCCCATAACTTCATGAAACTTTCATAAATGATAAACAACAATGGAATAAAGTTACTAACATATTCATTTATACAAGTACTTGATCTAACCCCTACTAGCCATGACATGCATCTCGTCAAACATGTCACAAATATCTAATCTACACGTCATAACAACATATCTAAGCATAGACATCTCATACTTATCTGAGAATTGTCAAGAAGAAATTAATGTCTTCTCATAATAGATGCATTATCATCTATTAGGTCATATAATCATCACATTTCATATACTAATCAAATGATGATGAGAGGCATAACATATAACCACCATAAATAACAAGGATATAACAACCATAATAATCACATATGAACAAGTACATTTACAGATGAAATACCAAAGGCGAAGGAGCTCTTATTAATGAATGCATAAACTAACCAAGTTAGGCACTTCCACGAACCACCCGACCATAGATGGATTCAATAATCTCACTTGATATCTTGGATGTCTTCGTTGCTTCTTTCTTTGCCTGTTTGATTTGCACTTCCCATTCTTTGAATAGAATTTCTTTGTGAAGCTTATCTACTTGAGGTAGATTAGCTTCCTTCCCCGAATCTGATACTTTCTATTGGATGTGTTCTTCAATTTTATTCTCAAGTCTTTCACATTCAAGTCTCTGGATTTCTATCTGCTGGGTTAGTATTTTATTTGAATCATAATAAGAGTCAATAAATTGATGACAAAACACTTCTTGTTCTTTCTTTAACTTAGTATATAAATCCAGTGCTTCTTTGATAAATTTCTCTAATTGTGTTTGGCTTTGTAACTTGGTCATTTCTACTTCCAGCTGTGCTTGTTTTTCATTAATCTCTCTCTGATGCTGCAATGCAAGGCTTTCAATATCTTTATGAAATTAGGCTCTATTTACTTTGACTTGAACACTGGAATTAGATTTCTCTTCATTCAACAACTTCTCTAGTTCTTGTACTCTGGCTTCCTTTTGTTTTAGCAACAATCTAACCTTAGTACCTTTATCAACAGTAGTAGTAGCATATGCCCCTACATACTGTGATAGTTTGGTTAGATGTTCAGTAGGATCATCTAAGGAATATTTACATAATACATCAACTAATTCATCTGTAGGCTTTGAAGTTGTTTCATCAATTCTCCTCCTTTTGTTTCTTTTAACTACAACCATATAACTAGGACTGTAGAAACTATCCAACGAAGGAATATCTTCAATTTGTAGAACTATCTGATGTGTAGGGTAGACTAGAATTTCTTTATCATGCATTGCTGGAACTCTTTGTAGTGGATTAACAGTTTCCACTATTTTCTGGGAGTGTTCAGGTGTCTGGAAACTCGTTTCCTGATTAGTATTGGGATTCTCTTTAGGAGTTTTTATTGCTTCAGAAAACTCCTTCTATTCATCTATAAGATCTTTTGTTCATGGTGAAGTGGACTGATCTATTATATTATGACTGTGTTGAACTGCTTGAGAATCTGATTCTGTTCCATTATTTATATTTTCCTCTAGCATCTCTATCTCATGGATTACTTGGTCAATTATCTTTTCTGGACATTCCTTTTTAGATTCGGATTCATTTTCAAAGTGATCCGAATTATGAGATTGCTTCTGTGACTAACTTGATTCATCTTCAGACATATATTTTACTTCGTCATCCAAGCTGATACTTGGAGTGTGTTTGTTGTCATCTTCAATAGTTAACAAATTGAGAGGGACTTTCTCTAGTTTCATGTTTTTGTATGTTTGGAAAGCTTCAAAATCATCTCGACTTAGTTGGTTGGATGCATACTTGATAATGTCTAAAAAAATTTCCATGCCGTGGAAGAGATCATCAAATCCATCTTTCTCCTTTTCAAAAGGCTTTAACTTAAACTTTGTGATATAATTTTTAATTACATCATTTGGATCATATAACCTTTTCAGCATTACTGCCAATTTCAATAAATGGATGTTGGAAACTTCCTTGTAAGTATGGCCGATGTCAAATAGTGCAAAAGTGCCACACTATACAAGGTAATTACGCCAAATAGCTTTTTTAGCATCTTTCACCTGTTTCGTGACACCATTAACAAGCTGATAGGCTATTTATCTTGCAAGTAACTTATCAAGAACGTAATAGGGTAAATCATGGGGAGAAGCATAACTCCCGAATATTCTAATATATGTAAAATTCTCCTCTGCAAACCATCTAGCTACAGAAAGAATGTCTGCATTGGCTTCATCAGAAACCCTAGGGGTGTTTTTATTGAAAATCATCTGGTGCATAGGCAATATCACTCCGTAACAAATTTGATAGAAGTGTAGGTGGAAGTTTGAATCTAGAGTTCTCTATGGTGAATGTTGGGGTAGGGTTTTGGGAAGACAATTTCCATCCCTTGGTAGGAAAACTAGAAGTAAAATAGATATCATCTATGACATAGGCAGACAAATAAGAGGGAGGTATTTCTCTGGATGAAATACTCCTTTTATTCCTATATTCGATAATGTGTTTGGCTAGATTATCAAATAATATGTTTAGCCAATTCAACATTGATGAATTGACGATTGAGTCAATCAGGGGAACCCATTCTATTGAGAATCTTGTGCTATCAGGTCTGGAAAATAATCTACATAACATACCGACAACATAACATTAAGGATTAGGAATTTTGGTAATTGGGTACGTACCAAGCTTACCTCGCGTCAACTTCCCCTATTCGTCCTTCCATTCTTTGATGACTTTGATAAGATCTGGATATTCTCCTCTAAAGCTTTGCAAAAAGTCCTTGTCATATTTCTGCTATGGGGGTGGTAGATGATACATTGCTGTTAAATCTTCTGCCCTAAAAGAGACCATAGTTTCTCCCTTTGAATTCTTGAACATTCTATCTTCAATGTATAAGTGATCAATTACCCACTTAACCATGTCTCTGTAAGGGATAATCCTTGGTCTTGCAGCTATCCTATGGACATATGAGCATGCAATGTCAAAAAGAGTTGCGTTGGTGGTAGATGCCATGCTTGTCGAAGAAACTTTGGTTATCTCCTTTGGTCCTTCGCTTTCAAAGATCTTATAAATTTCCTCCCATATCGAACTATCACAATATTTGTTGTAGACGGTATCTGAAAATAAGGGAGACATCTTTGTATCTTTAGTAGATGACGTCTGAGAAATATCTTTGCCCTTTTTGCTCATTTTACTCTTCCTCAATCCGCTAACGGGTTTCCTGAAAACAGAGCGAATTTTACAAGTATAGACAATCAAAGAGACAAATTTATCATTTATTTCAAACACACGAAAGCAGATATAAATATATCAAGGTATAACATCAGTCATCAATCATAATCTCTGAATTAATATCTCTTACACCTTCACACATAAAATATATCAATCACTTTAAAGCTGTTAAGATCTTAAATTTCATTTTGATATGACAAAACCTACTTCACATGCTTGATCCATTAAATGCCTTCGGTGTGAATATCACAAGTCATAATTTATAACCATTCATAACACTTACCCTTAAAGACTGCGAAATGCGATCTGCGTAAATCGTAAATCGCAACTTTTATAGGATAACAATTTTGTGTATGTTATAAGTTGCGCGAAATACAAATTGTGCTTTTTGCAAAACTTAAGTGACTACAATTGCCGAAGGTTTTATATTCATTTATTTATTTTCTCGTCAGATCCGCGAAGTCACAACTTATATCGATTTACTTATAATTTTTTTGATTGATTAAGTGAGGTGCGATGCAATAAAGTAAATATAACGGTGATTGAAGCTTTTGCAAAGTTCAAACATATTTTCAAAAATGTAGAACACATATCATGGCTCTCACATTTTAAAGTTAATGAGTCTTTGAAATTCATAAGATATGTGATTTGTGATGCGCTCAAGAAAAATAAAGCGGAAAAATTTAAAAGAAAATATTTATTTCCTAAGTTTTTTGTTTAGAAAATTAAAATAATTTCCTATTTATTTCTAAAGGGTCCCTATTTATAAAAATAAATGGGGGGTTGTTTTATAGCACAACAATTGGCGATTCACTTGGGCGAACCAGATATCTTTGATAATTTTTTTTGAAATTTTTAAGCTTTAAAAAAAATAAAAAGTAGTTGTAGGAATGAAATTCAAATAAATAATATCTAAAAAAGCAATGAAAGTTTCTCTTATTCACTATTCATAAGAATTCCTCTATTAAAGATATAAGTATGAAAATCTATATCAGTCCTTACTTAGTTTAAAGGGATAAAGTAGGTGGCCTTTACATATCATCTTTATAAAAATTTACTCTTTTATCATAGATAGAGCCTTTGTTTCAATAGGCAATTTAAGCTTTTGGTAGGGTTACCTTCTACCCAGCAATGATTCATTGTCCCATCCAATATTTCTTAAAATTTTCAGAAGTACATTATAATATTTGATATTTTTCTTTTATATATTAATTTATTTACTTAAAAGCCATTGTCTCAGCTTGGCAACCAAATGATGACAATGCCACTCACAAGTAGTAATTAAGCTGATCAAGCTGGCTCTTGATGAGACCTGTTGTCCTTTTGATATAATCTCAAGTCATTACCCTATTTTGGTAGGCAGTATTGGTAATGTCAGTTTAACTATTTCCTTATGAACATCGTAAAAAAGCTCGTGATGAGACTTATTATCTTTTAAGTCTTTCTTCTAATCATATTTTTCTTTTTTTTCGAATTCCTTTCAAAAATTTATAAGTTTTCCCAGATGGGATGAATCATTGGTCTTTTTAAGATTCTGGATGATAATGTTGGGTTTCAGATTGCTTTTTTGTAAACAGGTACTTACTATGTTAAAGTTTCTTTTCTTGACTAATAATAGAATATTCATGCTATATAAAGATGAGAGTTCATCAAAGAATAAATGATTTCAGCGAAATTCCATTTTTCAGAAAAATAAAATCAATTTATCTTTCTAAATATTTCGATTATTTCCTTAAAATTTTTTTATTTTTATAAAAAAATCAAAGAAAATCATTCGAGATTATATTTGAAAAGCCAAATATTAATACTAAGAAACTTTATTTTCTTCAAAAGAAAAGAAAAATACACTAGTATACAAGGATAGAAGGGGTTACCTTCTATGAGAAATATTTTTTAAAATCTTCCCATTTACAGGAAAATAATCATTTTTTCTTGATAGATCTTGCAATAAAAATGTTGATGGGCCTATTTCTTTAATTATTTGAAATGGACCTAGCTAGAGTTTTTGAAACTTCGTTTGTTTACCATTTTCCTCGTGCGCTTTGTCCCATTTCAATACCAAATCACCAATTTGAAAATTCTTTGGAGTGACAGAAGTTGAATCAAATGATGCTTTTATTATCTATTGATGATGAGCATGAGTTTGTTTGGATTTTTCTCTTTCTTCTTCTAACTTAATAATTTGACCTTGTCTAAGTTGTAAATAAGAAGAAGGAGTTTCATCAATGAATTGAACTAAGGAAAGAGAGGGAATAACTACGTTGGTGGGAAGTACCGCTTCTTTTCCATAGACAATATTGAATGGAGAAGTACCAATAGAAGATTTTTGAGTTATTTGATCTGCCCAAAGAGAAAAAATTAATGACTTATGCCAATTTCTTTGATTCAATGGTTCTTTTGATTATTCTAATCAGGTTCTTGTTTGTGGATTCTGCCAAACCATTTCCTTGTGGATAAGAATTTGCAGAATATTTTAGTTTAAAACCTCTTTTAATCTCAAATTCGATCATAGCAATTCCAGAGAAATGAGATGCATTATCAAACATCAAAGCAGTAGGTAAGCCAAACCTAGTTATGATATTCTAGTCAATGAAATCAATGATATTTTCTAAATTAGCTACTTTTAATGGAATTGCTTCCACACATTTGGTAAAGTAATATCTAGTTTTGAGAATATATCTATGTTGTTTGGAAGAGTTAGGAACAATCTCGCCAATTATATCTAATCTCCATTGCTCGAATGGTTGTTCAATATTGACCGACTGTAATGGGAATGCTGGCTTTCTTTGTCTTCTAGATGTACTTTGGCATACTTCACATTTTTTTGTATATTCATGGGAATCTTTGAAAAGTGTGGGTCAATAGTAACTTGTATGCATGATCTTATTTGCTGTTGTATTCCTTCCAAAATGTCCTCCAGCTAGTGCATCATGGAGTTCCTGCAAGACCTTCTCTGCTTCATATTTTTCTAAGCATCTTAGAAGTACATAATCGAAATTTCTTCTAAAAAACACATCATTGACTAAATCATATTGTTTAGCTTTTAATCTAAGAGCTCGTTTTTTATTATAACTGAGATGATTTGGAGCATATCCATTCTTCAAATAAAATATAATATTAGAATATTGTGACTGTGAATCATTGAGGCTTACCTCTGATATTTGCACATGATTACATGAATCTTCTTCTGCTGGCAAATGTGACGCTCCCGTAAGCATTCTAAAAAAACCTTGACCTCTAATGATTTTAGAGGGTTTAATTTCAATATCATATTCTTGTAACGCAGTCACCTAGTTAGCTCATTGTTCTACCAATTCTTTCTACATAAATAGTTGTCTTACTACAAAAAATGGAACTATGGTTTTCGCATGAGACTTTAGGAGAAATGGTCTAACATGTTTTATGGCCTTAAAAATAGCAAATGCTTGCTTTTCAATAGATGTGTAATTCAGTTCTGCACCTTGTAAATTTTAACTAGATAATGATATCAATGCTTCTATTTGTTGGTCATTCAACTGTGTTAAAACAACCGCAAATGATGTATCCGATGAAAAAATGTCTAATGTAAATGCATTAAAAAAATTGCGGGTGTTCAGGAATGGAGCATTGACAATTGACTGTTTAATCAATTCAAATGCTTCTCTTTCATTATGTCCCAATTTAAAGACAAATTTTTTCTTAATCATATTCTGCAATGGTAAAACTATTTGAGAAAAATCAGGGACAAATCTCTTAATAAAATTAATTTGCCCAAGGGAATATTGCATGGTTTTCTTGTTATGAGGGAAAGCAATTCGTTTAAATTCATCAATTCTTTCAGGACCAATATAGATACCATTTTTTGACACAATAAATCCTAATATTTTTCCTTCATCTAAAGAAAAAAATGATTTCTTTGGATTTAATGAAATGCAATACCTTTTGCATTGCTCAAAGACTTGCTTTAGGTCATTCACATGATGAGTTACCTGTTTAGAGAAGATAGTAATGCCATCTAAATAAACAAATACTGTTTTATTTATAAGTCCTCTAAAAGCTATGTCCATGGATTTTTGGAAAGTGGAACCTGCATTAATTAATCCAAAAGGAATTTTATGATAATCATAAGTTCCCCACTTAGTTCTGAACATAGTTTTCAATCTTTCATCTGGATGAATGAGACTCTGACTGTAACCTGAAAATCCATCTAGAAAAGAAATGAGCTCAGAACCAACTACTTTCTTCAATACTTGTTCCATGGTTGGTAATGCAAATTTGTCCTTCTCACAAGCTTTCTTAAAATTTCTAAAATCAATGCAAATTCTAATATCACCAATCTTCTTCCTGACAGGTACCAAATTTGATACCCATTTAGAATGTCTGACTGGAAAGATGATTTTTCCTTGAGGATTTTATTCAATTCAGTTTTAATTTGATTTTCCAAGTTTGGATGAATCTTTCTCAATTTCTATTGTATGGGCTTTTCCTCTGAGATCAAAGGAATTGTGTGTTGAATTACAGAAGTATCGCATGTTTTAAGATCAGTATAATCCCAAGAAAAGACACTTTTGTACATCCTAAACAATCAGATGAATGATAATCTTTCTTTGGAAGATAGACCAAGACCTAAATTTACATTTTCAGGTTTTTCTTAACTTCCTAGATTAACTAACTTAAATTTTAAGGTAGAAATTTGTGTTTTTGAGTTAGTTACTCTTTTAAACTTGTCTTTACGATCGTATAAGTCTCTTGACTTGATAACAGATTTGGGAATAGGATTTTCATCTTGTTCTTTCTTAATCTTAGTGTCATGTTCGTTTTCATCCAAAATTTGATTATTGATCTTTCAGATGTTAAAAAATCTATGATATCTGAGTCATTATTGAATACTCTCCAATTAGTGATATTATCAGAAATATATGGTCTAAAAATCAATTCAATAGAAAATCTATCGGGACTAAATTCTTGGGATGGGATTAATTTTGAGGCTACATTAGCAAGTAAATCTTCACTAGCATTCTGTATTCTATGTATAGAAGAAATGCTAAAGGCTAAGAAATGAGAAGTTCATTCTTGGACTAATGGTTGATAATGTTTTAAGTGTCTAGAATTACAATGGATAGTATCTCTCACTTTCCTAACTATGATTTATGAATCTCCTAAAAGCTTCAGATGTCTCATATTCAGATCAATAGCTTTTAATAAACCTTGAACTAATGCTTCATACTAAGCTACATTGTGGGTAAAATTAAATTCTAATCGGTAGGATAACACAGTCTTTTCACCTTCTGGGTTTATTAAAATGCAACCCGCACCTGCTCCATCTTCAGATTTAGAACCATCAAAATTGTTGGAAATATTGAGAGGGGCGGGGGGGGGAGGGGGGGGGGGGGGCGGGGGGGTGAATCAATATTCCTTTAAATTAGAGCATTAGTTAATCTTTAATTATTATCAGTGTTTGTACAATGATAGTAGTAAACAAGAGGAACACAAATGCACATAATTTTTAAGGTGGAAACCCACTCCGGGACAAAAACCACCTAATGCTTTTCTAATAATTCTTTAATATTCAACTCCAATTGAAAATAAAGCTCCAAATTCCTAGAATATAGAAAAGAATTTTTCTCCAGCTCCCACTGGATGGGCGCTCCAACGCTCGAGATTCTTCAGCAGTCAACTGAACTGATGCCCCAACACCCAATGAGCTACAACTCACCCTAGCACCACCCTACCACCCTATAGAAGAATAAAAGAAGAATGGACTCCCGTACCAGGGAAAATGGTCCACTTTACAATGATATAGAATGATGTAGAAGAAGAATATATACTAGACCATAACCCCAACTTTGATACAACCACCTAATTATGATCCTAGACCTCCCAACACTGCCTCTTCAACCCTTGGTAGATAGACACTAGTACAATTTGTACAATAATGTATTTACAATGACTAAGTATAATGATACCTTTACAATGATTGTATGCAGTGCTGCCCACTAAAGACTTCATATGATGAACTTCTTGCTGCTGTTATGCACCTTGGTTGCTACTCTTGTCATGCTACCCTCTACTGCACCTTGCTTTACTTTTTTTCTATAGAAAGTTGATCCTTTGCAACCCTTGACAACACATGATCTAGCTTTTTCTTACCTTCTAGGAGCTTGATATTGAATCTAGTGTATCTCTGTCATTTCAGATCCTCAATATCTGATTTTCAGTCCTGTAGTAGTCCTCTGAGTCATATTTCCAATGCCACAGGTCTGACCCAATTTGGATTCTTGAAGAGAGAGTTATACCCAATCTCTCACAATGCCCTAATTATGGACTGTTTCAGTAGAGAAAAATTGTACGGCATGCCACATGTCACTATTTCTTCATTTGTTTCTGAAATTGATAGAGAAAAAAGTACATACTGTTCACTATCGGTCACATTTTACAGAATTCTAATCTGATACTCAGAGAGAGAGTTATGATGAAATTACCAAGGCCACTTCTTTGAGATGAATTTCAGGAGCCTGCAAAAATCCTGACTTACACAGATCATATCTCCAAAAATATTCTCCAACTTGATCTGGAATTTTTACTGTAGCTTCCTGAGGATTTTAGGTTCGCCTCATAAAAATTTCAATTTTTGAACCTTGGTAGAAAAAAAATTTAGAGCGAAAATTCCAAGATGACCTGTTTCAGATGGCCGAATCCCTTGCATAAGGAGGAAATGAAGATCACAATTTATATGAACGCTTAAGTTGAGAGGGGCTTCAACAAGTGAACGTGGGAGGGATTTTAGGAGCATTAAAAATATTAATTATGACTTTTCAATGACCCATGCCCCAACCCCATGCGGTTTTAGCCCACTAACTAGGGGTACAAACTTCAAACATAAATATCTCTCAAACCATGAAGAATTACATGGCGTGCCATATATCAACGGAAACATCTCAACAAGAAGAAACCGTAAAAAGAATTATTGACCCAAAATATATTAATTTGGTAGGTCAAAATTCCCATGTAATATTGGGTTATCCCCTGGTGCTGCTTGAGTTGACATCAATGACAACTACTGATCAACAATCTCCCCCTTTGGCATTGATGGCAACACAATTACTCCCACTGCGATCATGACACCTCTTCCTACAACATTCTCTCCCCCTTTGACATCAATGGAAAAGGGTAACTCCCCCTGAAACACAACCATCCTGCGGGCATATACACACTTCCACTCCCGCTGACACACAATCGTCCTGCAGACCTGTACATACTTCCACTCCCGCTTTATATTCTTGAAAAAAGAAAATCTAATGAGAACTTGGGAGAATCCCAAGATTTTGACGAAGATATTCAAATGATTCATGAGGTAAAGGTTTAGTGAAGATATCAACAATTTGTTCTTTTGTACAAACATACTCAAGTTTGATATTCTTTTCAGCGTCTTGTTCTCTAACAAAATGATATTTGATCAGAATGTGTTTTGGTTTTGAATGCATGACATGATTCTTGGAGATGCTGATGGCACTAGTGTTGTCACAAAATATGGGAATAGGCTCACTAATTTGTACTTGAAGATCTTGCAAATTTAGTTTCATCCAAAGGACTTGGGTACAACATGATGCTACTGCAATTTATTCTGCTTCTGCTGTAGATAATGAGATTGAAGTTTGCTTTTTGCTCAACCATGATACGAGACAACCACCTAGATAGAATGCTGCTCCACTAGTACTCTTACGATCACCAATGCTTCCAGCTCAATCTGCATCTGTAAAGGCTTGAATAACAATATTTTTACCTTTGGGATACCACAAGCCATATTCTTCTGTGCCCTTTAGATATCGAAGAATTCTTTTGACGTCAATAATATGTGATTCTTTTGGTGCTGCTTGGAATCTTGCTACTTGTCCAACTGCTTGCATAACATCTGGCCGAGAGGCTGTTACATATAGAAGACTACCAATCATAGATCTGTACAACTTTTGATCCACATCCTTAGATGAGTCGTCTATGCTCAACTTGCAACCTATTACCATTGGAGTAAGGACGGGTTTGCAATCTTCCATTTTGAATTTCTTGAGCATTTCCTTGATGTACTTGGCTTGACATATAAATATTCCTTTCTCTTGCTGAGATATTTGAAGCCCTAAGAAGTATGTCAGCTCACCAAGTAAATACATCTCAAACTCACTTTGCATCTTTGTAGAAAAGTTCTTACTTAGTCGATCATCATTGCTACCAAATATTATATCATCCACATATACCTCAACAAATTGTTAAATTATCTTTATCTATTTGTACATAAAGATTGCTATCAACAATACCTTTCTTGAACCCTTGCTGACGTAGATATCCATCAAGACGAGCATACCATGCTCTGGGAGCCCGCTTGAGACCATATAGAGCCTTCTTTAACCTACAAACATAGTCTTATTTTTGTGATAATAGAAAAACTTCAGGTTGTTCGATGTAAAATTCTTCTTCTAATTCTCCATTCAGAAATGCTGACTTAACATCCATTTGGTAGACTTTGATTTTTCTTGAACATGCACAGGCGAGAAACATTTGGATGGCTTCCATTCTGGTAACTGGTGCAAATGTTTCATCGAAATCAATTCCTTCCACTTGTGCATAGCCTTTGTAAACCAATCTTGCTTTGTTTCTAGTAACCTGCCCATCTTCATTCAATTTGTTCCTGAACACCCATTTAGTCCCAATGACATTTTTATCTTTTGGTCATGGAACTAATTCCTAGGTGTTATTATTCTCAATTTGATCCAATTCTTCATTCATAGCTGCTACCCAATGTTCATTTTGGCTGGCTTCCTCAAAATTACTAGGCTCAAAGGTTGCTAGAAAAGCAATGTGAGCTTGTTGTGATGAACAAAGCTGTCAACCTTCATTTATGTCACCAATGATTTGATTTTATGGATGGTTCTTTTGAATCCACTCTTTTGTTCTCCTTGGAGGAGCTTCTTGTTGTTGTTCTGGTATATCTTGATGATCATTGTTTACTTCTTCCTCGTTGATAGTTGCTTCTTGTTCTACAATTTTATCTATGTCTTTTTCAGCCTTTGTCTCAAGTTTCAAAGATTCTAGATCCTCATCATTACTTGCTAGAACACCATCTTCGTCAAATGTAACATTTATGCTCTCCACTATTTGTTTTCGTCTTATATTATAGCATTTATAGGCCTTTCTTTTGCGTGAGTAACCAAAAAAGATACCTTCATCAACAAGTGATTCAAACTTACCCAAATTTTGATCTTCTCTTTTGATATAACATTTGCTTCCGAAGATTCTGAAATATTTTACATTAGCTGGTTTTCCTTTCCATAATTCATATGGAGTCTTGTTGCAATTATTTCTGAGAAGACTTTAGTTGATAATGAAGACTGCCGTATCAATTGCTTGAACCCAGAATTTTTCATCCAATTTTGAGTCCTTCAACATTGTTCTACCCATTTCCTATACAGTTCTATTCTTTCTTTCAGCAGCTCCATTTTGCTGAGGTGTTCGTGCTGTTGAAAATTGCCTTTTTATTCCATTTTCGTTACAGTATTGCTGAAATAATTTGGAAGTGAATTCTCCACTATTATTTGATCTTAAACATTTTATTTTCAAATCAATTTCATTTTCAACCAACTCCTTGTAGATCTTAAAGCACTCAAATTCTTCAGATTTTTTCTTTAGGAAACTAACGGCTGTCATCCTAGTATAGTCATCTATCATTAACATGAAATATAATTCTCCGTCTAAGCCTTTTGTTCTCACAGGACCACATAGATCAGTATGTATCAATTCCAATGGATGTGATGAAAAGTGTTATTTTGTTTTAAATTGGACTTTTTTCTGCTTGCCATGCCGACATGCCTCACATAGTGTGTTGGAAGGTTTTGAGATTTTCGGCATTTCTCATACTGCTTCCTTTTTGCTTATCCTGACAAGATTGTCAAAGTTTATGTGACCCATTCGTTTGTGCCATAACCAACTTTCATCTTCTTTAGCTAGTGGACATGCTTTAGTTGCTTCATCAAGAACATATATGTCGTTTGGAGCTCAACTTACTGTAGCCACAATTTTACCATACCTGCCTTTCCTGATTTCAGATTTTGTGGAGTTGAATAGCATTGTGTGTCCTTGATCACACATTTGTCCAACACTGAGCAGATTGTGATTCATGTTTTCGACCAATAGAACATTCTTGGCTATAACATATTTGCTTCCAAGAGTGACGGTACCTGATCCTATAACATTTTAAGATCCATCATTTCCAAAGGATATGGTTCCATCCTTCTTCTCTTTCAGAGATACAAATTTCCTTCTATCTCCAGTCATATGTGTTGAGCAACCGCTGTCAACATACCACACATCTTTCTTTTTTTGAGCCTTGAGGGCGAGAGCACAACTATCAGTCTTCTTCTTCTTCCATATTCGTTCATTCTGTGGCTTCGAAGATTCTTCTGGAGGATTTTCAAGTCTGCAGTCTTTGGCTATGTGTCCAAAGTTCTGACATTTGTAACATTCCATATTATTCCTTAAATTTTCAAATCTATTGATGTTTCATTGAGCCCTGGGAGGTTCATATTTGAAGAATCTCTTGGAATTGTATTGGTTCATAGGGTACGTGCGACATTCTACAAATTTATGACCAAATTTTCCACATGAATAACAATAGCCATGAAAAATATGTTGGTACCTGGATGAAAATCTTCGTTGAGGAATCGTCTTCCAAGGATGTGCTTGCGAATCTTGTCTAATGAATTCTTCATGTATGTTAGATCTCATAGGTTCATTGTATTTTGTTGTAGAAGGTCTTGCTTCTTCTTCTTTGTAACCGAGGCTAGTTCTGTCGTTGTAAGATCGTTGATTGTTGATGAGTTCTTCCAATGCCCTTGAGTTGTTGGCATAGTTTTGGACAGTTTTTCCCTTCTTCACTTTCTTACGCAGCGAGACTACTTCGGCTTCTAATGCTTCTCTTTCTTGGTTGCTTTCTTCCAACTTCTTTCGAAGTGAATCTTCAATACATTTGTGTTCTTCAACCTCAATTTTGAGACCTTGAACTTGTTCTTCAAGAGTGTTGGAATGGATCTTCTCAGCATTGAGCTCTTTTATAAGCTTGATTGCCTCCTCATAAAATTCTTCTATGGTCAACCCTTCTTCTTCATTGCTTGATACTTCTTGTTTATTGTGCTTGGCCATAAACAATACTTTCTCATTGGCTTCTTCTTTGCTGTCACTTTCTTCATTGGATGAGGAGCTATCTTCTTTATAGAGAAAGTTCCTTTTGGATCCTTTATTTTTGCCTTGCTTGTTGAATTTCTTAAATCCTTTCTTTCCTTTTGAGTTGCCATCACTTTTGTTCGGACATTTTGCTACAAAATTCCCAACCTCACCACAATCAAAACATATCAGTGGAAGTTTACCTTTGAATTTTCCCTTACCAGGTTTTAGTTTTCTTGTAAAGTAAGCATATTCTTCATTTGAAAGACCTTCTCCATCATCTCCCTTTTCTTCACACTTGCAGGTGCATTTCATTTCAATTGAAGGTGTCACTTTCTTCATCGGATGATTAGCTATCTTCTTTATAGAGAAAGTTCCTTTTGGATCCTTTCTTTTTTCCTTGCTTGTAGAATTTATTAAAGCCTTTCTTTCCTTTTGAGTTGCCATCACTTTTGTTCGGACATTTTGCTGCGAAATGACCAACCTCACCACAACCGAAACATATCAATGGAAGTTTACCTTTGAATTTTCCCTTACCAGGTTTTAGTTTTCTTGTAAAGTAAGCATATTCTTCATTTGAAAGACCTTCTCCATCATCTCCCTTTTCTTCACACTTGCAGGTGCATTTCATTTCAATTGAAGGTTGTTTGTCCTTATTGGTTTGCTTAGATGCAATGAACGTAGTTTCTATATTTGAAGTGCCCTTTTCTTCATCAAGTCTCATTTCATATGCTATGATAACTCCATGTAATTCTTCCTTGCTGAGTTTGTCCAGATTTGCATTGTATTCTAAGACCGATACCTTTGGGTTGAATCTCCCTGGTAACGTTAATCTTTTAAAATCAAATTTCATCTAATTGCTCTCATACCACTCTGTAACACCCTCCTCTCACATTTACCCAAGCTATCCGCTCCACTGGAATAAACATGTGACAAGAGGCTACTATTATGTGATTCAAATATCCATGTTCATTTAAGGAAGTGGAACTCACAAAACAAAACCAATCTAACCTTCCTCGGGAGTTGCACACCCTTCAAGAGGCAACCAACCCTTCCAGGTGCTTAACCCATGACACAAGTTGTAATTTTATTGATTTGGAACCTCAGCCACTCCCATGACAAACCATGAATGCGACTGAGGCCTTCCAGTCACTCCCACAACAATGCATGCTAGCGATTGTGGACTTTTTTTTTGGTAGTTATGTGCTAGTGACCCCGGATTCTAAGTCACTTTTTCAGGGCTAGGTCTCAAACCACTGCCCAGAACTTCATGAAACTTTCGTAAATGATAAAAAAAAATGGGATAAAGTTACTAACATATTCATTTATACAAGTACTTGATCTAACCCCTACTAGCCATGACATGCATCTCGTCAAACATGTCACAAATATCTAATCTACAGGTCATAACAACATATCTAAGCATAGACATCTCATACTTATCTCAGAATTGTCAAGAAGAAATTAATGTCTTCTCATAATAGATGCATTATCATCTATTAGGTCATATAATCATCACATTTCATATACTAATCAAATGATGATGAGAGGCATAACATATAACCACCATAAATAACAAGGATATAACAACCATAATAATCACATATGAACAAGTACATTTACACATGAAATACCAAAGGAGAATGAGCTCTTATTAATGAATGCATAAACCAACCAAGTTAGGCACTTCCACGAACCACCTGACCATAGATTGGGCTGAACCAAATCTTTTTTTCGGCCAATCACCCCCATGCCATATTCTAGGCATGAATGTGGGACTCACAACAAAAACATTTAAGGGTTCCTTGGGCTTTACCATATATCCCACCAACGGATTCCTAGCCCCGAAACCCTCATGAATACAACCAGGCATTATCGCAATCCCAACAGATCACTAGGCCCTAAACAAGGATGGATGCCTACGAATCTCTCCACCTAAACAGAGACAAATTTTCCCATCTCAACCTCTCGAATTTACTGTGTATTCTGCCATTATTGGTAAAGGGGTTCCTATGCCTAAAAGGTCACCACCCTCTTGGACTTACTGAGTATCCTTCCATTACAGGTCAAGGGATTCCTAGGCCCAATAAAGAGTATTCACAATCAGGATTTACCATATATCCCTACCCTTGGATTCCTAGGCCTTGTGATTAATATTGAGACCACACTCAACATCCAATCTATCTAGAAATCTAGCTCAAACAAAGCAAGAGAACCCCATCCCACACTGTCTATTCAGAAATGGTAAGGCAAGATTGAAGAACACTATCACACCTGAAAAAGCCCATGTCAATGACAACAAGAGAACCAAGAACACACATGCATGTGAAATTCATATCAAAACTAGAAAGGAAATCATACATGCAACTTTATACTCGAAGTAATCTCATTGTAGTTGTTTGATCCTTCTCTTCCTTTCTTTATCTTTGCTTCCTCTTTCTTTCTTGTCCCTCCTTTGCCTTCTTTTCTCCAATGCTAGAGTGTTCCAAGAAATCTCTAAGTGTCCAAGTGTATGAGAGAGAGAGAGAGAGCTCCAAAACTGCATTGACAAAAGACTACAAACTAATCCTTAAAAGCATTTTTATTAATGAGTACTATATTTTCTTCAATTTTTATTATTTTTCGTTGATTTTTCTCCTCAAATGAAACTTGTGACTTTTCAACTTAATTTTCTCCTAATTCCCTTTTTTCAACAAATAAAATGCCAAATAATGCCTCATTCTTGTCCAAAACCTTTTCCTTTTCCTTTTCCAATTTCTTTTAGCCTGTTGAGGCCTCGGAATTCCGTTGCCAAAACATTGGGGAAAATCACCTAGTCCGGACCTTAAAGCAACTCCTTTTTCGTTTGGTGCAGTGGCTCCGATTGGGGATAATGGGACCAGTTTCCCAATAAGGATGATTTTGAGGGTGTTGTGAATATAACATGCAAATGGATAATGATTTTAATCTATATGCATCTAACTATTTAATATTATATATACCCTGGGTGTTTTTCATTTATGCGATCTAAAATGATATATTTCAATTGTCAGTAATATAGATCATTTAATAACTGAAAGAGATGAAAATTATATAAAATGATTCTTCTAGAAAAGTAGTTTACATAGAAGAATTGTGAAAGAAATATGGCATTTATCAATGTGATTACTTATTCAATAAGAAACCATAGCTAAATATTAGAACATAAGTGCATGTAATATTTATATATGATGACGTTTCAATATATAATGAAATAAAAAGATGATCGTCAATCTATGAAGTAAGACTTAATACAAGTCAATAGAAGTAAAATATGTACAAAGTTCTACTCATGCAAATTGAAAGCAATGAATATGCTCATTCTCACTTTCAAGCAATTTAAAGAGTACAGTAGTGCAACATCATTTAAAAAACTTTAATTGTCAAAAGATAACAGATGTGTTCCATTAATTCATCAAAGAACTAACAAACTTACAATAGTGCATTCTTTGCAAATGTTTTTGACAAATTTTTGGACCCTTCTCTAAATGCATGAGAAGGGTTTAAATACTAAACTAACTATAAACTAAATAAATTATTATAAAAATATAGAGGAGGTTTCAAACAACCTTCCTCATAAAGCTAACACAAACTACAATCTAGGAAACTAAACTAAAAATTCTGATTTATGAGTCTTGCCCTTTCTTCTGAATATGGTCACAAAGTTGACAAATATCTAACATTGCTTTGAGCTGAGCTGGCTGGGATATCCTTGATCTAATCTGTCCCTTGAAAATAATGTTTGAGAGTACTGACTGGGGTCTCTTCGTTGAATCTGTAAGAGACTGCAGAGTTTGATGCTGATGATAAGGTTTGATTAGAAAATTCCAGTAATTTTCTTGATCAAACTTGTTTACCTTTTTAATAATTTCCTCCTGTGTATCTTCTCTCTGCTTCCACTGTGTTTCCACTTGTCTTTTTTATGAGAACACATTAGACATGTTCTCCTTGAGAAGTTTTGCTCTAGACAGTTGTTCATAGAAGGATTCAATAATCTCACTTGATATCTTGGATGTCTTTGTCGCTTCTTTCTTTGCCTGTTTGATTTGCACTTCCCATTCTCTGAATAGAATTTCTTTGTGAAGCTTATCTACTTGAGGTAGATTAGCTTCCTTCCCCAAATCTGATACTTTCTATTGCATGTGTTCTTCAATTTTATTCTGAAGTCTTTCACATTCAAGTCTCTAGATTTCTATCTGTTGGGTTAGTATTTTATTTGAATCATAATAAGAGTCAATAAATTGATGACAAAAAACTTCTTGTTATTTCTTTAACTTAGTGTTTAAATCCAATGCTTCTTTGATTAATTACTCTAATTGCGTTTGGCTTTATAACTTGGTCATTGATACTTCCAGCTGTGCTTGTTTTTCATTAATCTCTCTCTGATGCTGCAATGTGAGGCTTTCAATATATTTATGAAATTAGGCTCTGTTTACTTTGACTTGAACACTGGAATTAGATTTCTCTTCATTCAACAACTTCTCTAGTTCTTGTACTCTGGCTTCCTTTTGTTTTAGCAACAATCTAACCTTAGTACCTTGATCAAAATTAGTAGTAGCATATGCCCCTACATACTGTGATAATTTGGTTAGATGTTCAGTAGGATCATCTAAGGAATATTTACATAATACATCAACTGATTCATCTGTAGGCTTTGAAGTTGTTTCATCAATTCTCCTCCTTTTGTTTCTTTTAACTACAACCATATAACTAGGACTGTAGAAACTATCCAACGAAGGAATATCTTCAATTTGTAGAACTATCTGATGTGTAGGGTAGACTGGAATTTATTTATCATGCATTGCTGGAACTCTTTGTAGTGGATTAACAATTTCCACTATTTTCTGGGAGTGTTTAGGTGTCTGGAAACTCGTTTCCTGATTAGTATTGGGATTCTCTTTAGGTGTTTTTATTGCTTTAGAAAACTCCTTCCATTCATCTATAAGATCTTTTGTTCATGGTGAAGTGGACTGATCTATTATATTATGACTGTGATGAAATGCTTGAGAATCTAATTCTGTTCCATTATTTATATTTTCCTCTAGCATCTCTATCTCATGGATTACTTGGTCAATTATCTTTTCTGGACTTTCATTTTTAGATTCGGATTCATTTTCAAAGTGATCCGAATTATGAGATTCCTTCTGTGACTGACCTGATTCATCTTTAGACATATATTTTACTTCATCATCCAAGCTGATACTTGGAGTGTGTTTGTTGTCATCTTCAATAGTTAACAAATTGAGAGGGACTTTCTCTAGTTTCATGTTTTTGTACGTTTGGAAAGCTTCAAAATCATCTCGACTTAGTTGGTTGGATGCATACTTGATAATGTCTAAAAAATTTTCCATGCCGTGGAAGAGATCATCAAATCCATCTTTCTCCTTTTCAAAAGGCTTTAACTTAAACTCTGTGATATAATTTTTAATTACATCATTTGGATCATATAACCTTTTTGGCATTACTGCCAATTTCAATAAATGGATGTTGGAAGCTTCCTTGTAAGTATGGCCGATGTCAAACAGTGCAAAAGTGCCACACTATATAGGGTAATTACGCCAAATAGATTTTTTAGCATCTTTCACCTGTTTCGTGACACCATTAACAAGCTGATAGGCTATTTCTCTTGCAAGTAAATTATCAAGAACGTAATAGGGTAAATCATGGGGAGAAGCATAACTCCTGAATATTCTAATATATGTAAAATTCTCCTCTGCAAACCATCTAGCTACAGAAAGAATGTCTCAATTGGCTTCATCAGAAACCCTAGGGGTGTTTTTATTGAAAATCATCTGGTGCATAGGCAATATCACTCCGTAACAAATTTGATAGAAGTGTAGGTGGAAGTCTGAATCCAGAGTTCTCTATGGTGAATGTTGGGGTATGGTTTTGGGAAGACAATTTCCATCCCTTGGCAGGAAAACTAGAAGTAAAACATATATCATCTATGACATAGGCAGAAAAATAAGAGGGAGGTATTTCTCTGGATGAAATACTCCTTTTATTCCTATATTTGGTAATGTGTTTGGCTAGATTATCAAATAATATGTTTAGCCAATTCAAGATTGATGAATTGACGATTGATTCAATCAGGGGAACCCATTCTATTGAGAATCTTGTGCTATTAGGTCTGGAAAATAATCTACATAACATATCGGCAACATAACATTAAGGATTAGGAATTTGGGTAATTGGGTACATACCAAGCTTACCTCACTTCAACTTCCCCAATTCTTCCTTCCATTCTTTGATGACTTTGATAAGATCTGGATATTCTCCTCTAAAGCTTTGCAAAAAGTCCTTGTCATATTTCTGCTACGGGGGTGGTAGATGATACATTGCTGTTAAATCTTCTTCCCTAAAAGAGACCATAGTTTCTCCCTTCGAATTCTTGAACATTCTATCTTCAATGTATAAGTGATCAATTACCCACTTAACCATGTCTCTATAAGGGAGAATCCTTGGTCTTGCAGCTATCCTATGGACATATGAGCATGCAATGTCAAAAAGACTTGCGTCAGTGGTAGATGCCATGCTTGTCGAAGAAACTTTGGTTATCTCTTTTGGTCCTTCGCTTTCAAAGATCTTATAAATTTCCTCCCATGTCGAACTGTAGCAATATTTGTTGTAGACGGTATCTGAAAATAAGGGAGACATCTCTGTATCTTTAGTAGATGACGTCTGAGAAATCTCTTTGCCCTTTTTTCTCATTTTACTCTTCCTCAATCCGTTAACGGGTTTCCTAAAAACAGAGCGAATTTTACAAGTATAGACAATCAAAGAGACAAATTTATCATTTATTTCAAACACATGAAAGAAGATATAAATATATCAAGGTATAACATCAGTCATCAATCATAATCTCTGAATTAATATCTCATACACCTTCACGCATAAAATATATCAATCACTTTAAACATGTTAAGATCTTGAATTTCATTTTGATATGACACAACCTACTTCACATGCTTGATCCATTAAATGCCTTTTGTGTGCATATCACAAGTCATAATTTATAACCATTCATAACACTTACCCTTAAAGACTGCGAAATGTGATCTGCGTAAATCACAAATCGCAACTTTTATAGGATAACAATTTTGCGTATGTTATAAGTTGCACGAAATAAAAATTGTGCCTTTTGAAAAACTTAAGTGACTACAATTGCCGAAGGTTTTATATTCATTTATTTATTTTCTCGTCAGATCCACGAAGTCACAACTTATATCGATTTACTTTTAATTTTTTTGATTGATTAAGTGAGGTGCAATGCGATAAAGTAAATATAACGGTGATTGAAGCTTTTGCAAAGTTCAAACATATCTTTGGAAAAGTAGAGCGCATATCATGGCTCTCACATTTTAAAGTTAATGAGTCTTTGAAATTCATAAGATATGTGATTTTTGATGTGCTCAAGAAAAATAAAGTGGAAAAATTTAAAAGAAAATATTTATTTCCTATGTTTTTTGTTTAGAAAATTAAAAGAATTTCCTATATATTTCTAAAGGGTCCCTATTTATAAAAATAAATGGGGGGTTGTTGTATAGCACAACAATTGGCAATTCACTTGGGCGAACCAGATATCTTTGATAATTTTTTTTGAAATTTTTAAGCTTTTAAAAAAATAAAAAGTAGTTGCAGGAATGAAATTCAAATAAATAATATCTAAAAAAGCAATGAAATTTTCTCTTATTCACTATTCATAAGAATTCCTCTATTAAAGATATAAGTATGAAAATCTATATCAGTCCTTACTTAGTTTAAAGGGATAAAGTAGGTGGCCTTTACATATCATATTTATAAAAATTTACTCTTTTATCATAGATAGAGCCTTTGTTTCAATAGGCAATTGAAGCTTTTGGCAGTGTTACCTTCTACCCAGCAATGATGCATTGTCCCATCCGATATTTCTTAAAATTTTCAGAAGTAAATTATAACATTTGATATTTTTCTTTTATATATTAATTTATTTACTTAAAAGCCATTGTCTCAGCTTGGCAACCAAATGATGACAATGCCACTTACTAGTAGTAATTAAGTTGATAAAGCTAGCTCTTGATGAGACCTGTTGTCCTTTTGATATAATCTCAAGTCATTACCCTATTTTGGTAGGCAGTATTGGTAATGTCAGTTTAACTATTTCCTTATGAACATGGTAAAAAAGCTCATGATGAGACTTATTATCTTTTAAGTCTTTCTTCTAATCATATTTTTCTCTTTTTTTTGAATTCTTTTCAAAAATTTATAAGTTTTCCCAGATGGGATGAATCATTGGTCTTTTTAGGATTCTGGATGATAATGTTGGGTTTCAGATTGCTTTTCTGTAAACAGGTATTTACTATGTTAAAGTTTCTTTTCTTGACTGATAATAGAATATTCATGCTATATAAAGATGAGAGTTCATCAAAGAATAAATGATTTCAGCGAATTCCATTTTTCATAAAAATAAAATCAATTTGTCTTTCTAAATATTTCGATTATTTCCTTAACATTTTTTTATTTTTATAAAAAAATCAAAGAAAATCATTCGAGATTATATTTGAAAAGCCAAATATTAATACTAGGCAACTTTTATTTTCTTAAAAAGAAAAGAAAAATACACTAGTATACAAGGATAGAAGGGGTTACCTTCTATGAGAAATATTTTTTAAAATCTTCCCATTTACAGGAAAAGAATCATTTTTTCCTAATAGATCTTGCAATAAAAATGTTGATGGGCCTATTTCTTCAATTATTTGAAATGGACCTAGCCAGAGTTTTTGAAACTTCGTTTGTTTACCATTTTCCTCGTGCGCTTTGTCCCATTTCAATACCAAATCACCAATTTGAAAATTCTTTGGAGTGACAGAAGTTGAATCAAACGATGCTTTTGTTATCTATTGATGATTAGCATGAGTTTGTTTGGCTTTTTCTCTTTCTTCTTCTAACTTAATAATTTGACCTTCTCTAAGTTGTAAAGAAGAAGAAGGAGTTTCATCAATGAATTGAACTAAGGAAAGAGAGGGAATAACTACGTTGGTGGGAAGTACCGCTTCTCTTCCATAGACAATATTGAATGGAGAAGTACCAATAGAATATTTTTGAGTTATTCGATCTGACCAAAGAGCAAAAATTAATGACTTATGCGAATTTCTTTGATTCAATGGTTTTTTTTATTATTCTAATCAGGTTCTTGTTTGTGGATTCTACCAAACCATTTCCTTGTGGATAAGAATTTGCAGAATGTTTTAGTTTAAAACCTTTTTTAATCTCAAATTCGATCATAACAGTTCCAGAGAAATGAGATGCATTATCAAACATCAAAGCAGTAGGTAAGCCAAACCTAGTTATGATATTCTAGTCAATGAAATCAATGATATTTTCTAAATTAGCTACTTTTAATGGAATTGCTTCCACACATTTGGTAAAGTAATCTGTAGTTGTGATAATACATCTATGTTGTTTGGAAGAGTTAGGAACAATCTCGCCAATTATATCTAATCCCCATCGCTCGAATGGTTGTTAAATTTTGACCGGCTGTAATGGGAATGCTGGCTTTCTTTGTTTTCGAGATGTACTTTGGCATACTTTACATTTTCTTGTATATTCATAGGAATCTTTGAAAAGTGTAGGTAAATAGTAACCTGTATGCAGGATCTTATGTGCTGTTGTATTCCCTCCAAAATGTCCTCCAGCTAGTGCATCATGGAGTTCCTGCAAGACCTTCTCTGCTTCATATTTTTCTAAGCATCTTAGAAGTACATAATCGAAATTTCTTCTAAATAACACATCATTGACTAAGTCATATTGTTTAGCTTTTAATCTAAGAGCTCGTTTTGTCTTGTAACTGAGATGATTTGGAGCATATCCATTCTTCAAATAAAATATAAGATTAGAATAATGTGACTATGGATCATTGAGGCTTACCTCTGATATTTGCACATGATTACCTGAATCTTCTTCTGCTGGAAAATGTGATGCTCCTGTAAGCATTCTAAAAAAACTTGACCTCTAATGATTTTAGAGGGTTTAATTTCTACATCATATTCTTGTAACGCAGTCACCCAGTTAGCTCATTGTTCTCCCAATTCTTTCTACATAAATAGTTGTCTTACTACAAAAAATGGAACTATGGTTTTCGCATGAGACTTTAGGAGAAATGGTCTAACATGTTTTATGGCCTTAAAAATAGCAAATGCTTGCTTTTCAATAGATGTGTAATTCATTTCTGCACCTTGTAAATTTCAACTAAAGAATGATATTGGTGCTTCTATTTGTTGGTCATTTAACTGTGTTAAAACAACTACAAATGATGTATCTGATGAAAAAATGTCTAATGTACATGGATTAAGAAAATTGCGGGTGCTCAAGAATGGAGCATTGACAATTGACTGTTTAATCAATTAAAATTCTTCTCTTTCATTATGTCCCCATTTAAAGATAGAATTTTTCTTAATCATATTCTGCAATGGTAAAACTATTTGAGAAAAATCAGGGACAAATCTCTTAATAAAACTAATTTTCCCAAGGAAATATTGCATGGTTTTCTTGTTATGAGGGAAAGCAATTCGTTTAACTTCATCAATTCTTTCAGGACCAATATAGATACCATTTTTTGACACAATAAATCCTAAAAGTTTTCCTTCATCTAAAGCAAAAAATGATTTCTTTGGATTTAATGAAATGCCATACCTTTTGCATCGCTCAAAGACTTGCTTTAGGTCATTCACATGATGAGTTACCTGTTTAGAGAAGACAGTAATGCCATCTAAATAAATAACTACTGTTTTATTTATAAGTCCCCTAAAAGCTATGTCCATGGATTTTTGGAAAGTGGAACCTGCATTAATTAATCCAAAAGGAATTTTATGATAATCATAAGTTCCCCACTTAGTTCTAAATGTAGTTTTCAATCTTTCATCTGGATGAATGAGAATCTGACTGTAACCTGAAAATCCATCTAGAAAAGAAATGAGCTCAGAACCAACTACTTTCTTCAATACTTTTTCCATGGTTGGTAATGGAAAATTCTCCTTCTCACAAGCTTTGTTTAAATTTCTAAAATCAATGCAAATTCTAATATCACCAGTCTTCTTCCTGACAGGTACCAAATTTGATACCCATTTAGAATGTCTAACTGGAAAGATGATTTTTCCTTGAGGAGTTTATTCAATTCAGTTTTAATTTGATTTTCCAAGTTTGGATGAATCTTTCTCAATTTCTGTTGTATGGGCTTTTCCTCTGAGATCAAAGGAATTGTGTGTTGAATTAAAGAAGTATCGCATGTTTTAAGATCAGTATAATCCCAAGAAAAGACACTTTTGTACATCCTAAACAATCAGATGAATGATGATCTTTCTTTGGAAGATAGAGCAAGACCTAAATTTACATTTTCAGGTTTTTCTTCACTTCCTAGATTAACTAACTTAAATTTTAAGGTAGAAATTTGTGTTTTTGAGTTAGTTACTCTTTTAAACCTATCCTTTCGATCATATAAGTCTCTTAACTTGATAATAGATTTGGGAATAGGATTTTCATCTTGTTCTTTCTTAATCTTAGTGTCATGTTCGTTTTCATCCAAAATTTGATTATCGTAATATCTTTCAGATGTTAAAAAATCTATGATATCTGAGTCATTATTGAATACTCTCCAATTAGTGATATTATCAGGAATATATGGTCTAAAAATCAATTCAATAGAAAATCTATCGGGACTAAATTCTTGGGATGGGATTAATTTTAAGGCTACATTAGCAAGTAAATCTTCACTAGCATTCTGTATTCTAGGTATAGAAGAAATGTTGAAGGCTAAGAAATGAGAAGTTAATTCTTGGACTAATGATTGATAATGTTTTAAGTGTCTTGAATTACAATGGATAGTATCTCTCACTTGCCTAACTATGATTTTTGAATCTCCTAAAAGCTTCAGATGTCTCATATTCAGATCAATAGATTTTATTAAACCTTGAACTAATGCTTCATAGTCAGCTACATTGTGGGTACAATCAAATTCTAATCGGCAGGATAACATAGTATTTTCACCTTCTAGGTTTATTAAAATGAAACTCGCACCTGCTCCATATTCAGATTTAGAACCATCAAAATAAAGGGTCCAAAACAAAGAATTAGCTATTTTTCTATCTAAAAAATTAATACATCTACAATTATCTGGCTCGGAAAAATTCTCAATCTGAGATACAACTACGTTATCAAACAAAGGTGATGGTTGAGCATTAAAGTTTCCTAAAAATGACTCTGCAGAGTAGTTTCCAATAATGTTGTTATTGAAGGCTACTAGCTCATTAAGTTCTTCAATATCAGTCACCGTATGCTTCATAAACTTTTCACAGTCAACTCGAATTTGGTTTGGCTTTCCATTATGTGGTAACCACATATGTGACCAGTCTATTGACAAATAACCTTGAAGTTTCTCAGATGAGTCATGAATTAAAACTAAACCATAAAATTCAGGAATATATGCCACCAAAATATCAATTATCTGAGCAACTTTGGGATTTGATGACAATCTGATGGAAACAAAATTTATCTCTCCTACGACTTCTACTCTAGTTCTGTCAAGTTATACTATATGGACTGGAGAACTCTGAGGAGTTATGTTCAATTTGGCACAAAATAATTTTGGTATTATATTCGAAGAGGCCGTTGAGTGTATTAAACAACTATGAAAATTTTTGTTATAGATCTCATAGGTTAATAGCAATGGAGGAGTATGAGAGATGGATCGATCACCTATCAAAATCAAGTCTGAAGCATCTATTTTCATTGAAGGATAACGTGTCTTACCCATTTAATTCATAGCTTGAACTATGATTGGAGCAAGTAAGTCTGAAGCAGGAACAACTTTTAAGTCTCCAAGTAAGATTTGTTATTTTTGCTTCAATTTGGTAAGCTCAAGAATTGTAATATTTGCCTAGTTTTCTTCATGTCTTCAACTATAATATACTCAATGCTATCTGAGACAACCATTGTTTTAGATGTAGGTGGAGGGTCTAAGGTAACAGGACTTCTTTGCATAGCCTTTGAATTATACTTTTTTATTACTGATTTGGCTTTAGTAGGAGTGGAATTTTTTTGCTGTTTACTAGGCTGTGTTGCTTCAGTAATCTTTTTGTTGTGTGTGCTGACAGGCAAAGCTTCAAGTTGTTCTTCATTTGGTTGGATGAAATCCCACATTCCATTTAGTTCAAATTCTTCTTCTTCATCATCTTCTTCTTCCTCTGTTTGTTCTTCCTCCTCTTCTTGATCCGATTCAACATTAGATATAATATTTGGAGGTTGAGAATTAGAGGATTGTCCTTTCTTAAAATTCCTAAAACTCTTTTTTGAATTTGAATTTTCGGCGACTTATTTCTTGATATCTGCCATCTTGTTGGTCATGGTTTTCAAGACTTTTTGAAGACCTTCTACGTCAAATGGATCCTTTGGCATCTTCTTCTTAGAATCATCTTTGAAAGATATCTTCTTTGATTTTCGATCCTCCTGAGAATTCTTTTTCTCAAAAGAAGTTATATGTTTCTCAATAGATAGAGCCTCTTTCATATTTTTTGCAAGTGTTGCTAGCTTTGCTCTATCAACGAAAATAGTTGTGTTAGATGGAAGGGATGAAATATACCACTCAATTTGAACTTCTACCAAGAACTGATTTAAAAGGAATTTTATTGAGTAGTTTATTAAATATTGAATTAAAATATTTTATCTTCTCACCTGGTTTAGCTTTAAGATTTGAAAGACCATTGATGAGCGTAGCAGTGGTTCTATCATCTCCAAGATTAGCTAGAAATTGTTCTTCAAACATATTCCAGTTAGTTATAAAGCGAGCAGGTAATGAAAAATACCAGGATCCTACAGATCCTTTTAAAGTATATGGAAATAATCGTACCATGCAATTCTCTTCAACTACTGCATTCAGATTGACAGTTAACATAATTTTATGAATATGTTCATCTACAGGAAGACCATCATTAGGATTAAATTTGGGTAGCCATCTTTCGGGATTTTTAGGCAGAGCAATAAGAGGCAGGCATGTTTACAGCCCCTATATTGCTCCATGGGTTTAAATTCGGTGGAAGCGGTTGACCTGCCATTCGATTTTGGATGGGTTGGTTGGGTATATTTTGAATTTATGATGAGGCAGGTTTATCACTAGGACTGGTAGTTTGAGTACTAGAACTAGTGAAAGTGATATCGACTATTGGAATGAAATTTTTGGAAGTGAGTGGAGGTAATGGGGTTGAATGGGATAAGATCTCGCTGGTGATTGACTCTGATTGAGTCCTCTTTATCTTCTTCCAAGTACTACCGATAGGAAATTCAAAAGGGAGAATCTCTATTTTTTGACTTTCTAATCAGGTTAATATTTTTAGAGGTTGTGAAGAAGACGAAATACTAAGATATGATAATTGAGAATATTCTGGCTTTTTAGCAGAAATAGATACTTTCTCTAAATTTTCTATGAAATACTGAACTTCTGGAGAATCTTGGTGAAACTCAGGAAAAAGTATGGTTTGAGTATCACTAGGATACTTAGGGGAAAGATGATCCACTTCAGATTTTACAAATGAGGATCTAGATCATTTTCTGGAAGTTGATTCAGATCTAGAGGGAGAGAGACTTTTTGATTGACCTTTAGATTGATCAGACCTTCGTTCCATTCACTAGGCCCTATTTCTAGTGCCAAAATGTTGAGGCCTCGGAATTCTGCTGCCAAAACATGGGGGAAAACCACTCGGTCTAGACCTTAAAGCAACTCCTTTTCCATTTGGTGTAGTGGCTCTGACTAGGGATAATGGGACCAGTTTCCTAATAAGGATGATTTTGAGGGTGTTCTGAATATATCATGCAAATGCATAATGATTTTAATCTATATGCATCTATCTAAAATATTTAATCTAATATATACTTGGGGTGTTTTTTCTTCATGCGATCTAAAATGATATATTTCAATTGTCAGTAATATAGATCATTTAACAGCTGAAAGAGATGAAAGTTATGTAAAATGATTCTTCTAGAAAAGTAGTTTACACAGAAGAATTGTGAAAGAAATATAACATTTATCAGTGTGATTACATATTCAATAAGAAACCATAGCTAAATATTAGAACAGAAGTGCATGTAATACTTATATATGATGACGTTTCAAATATATAATCCAATAAAAAGATGACTGTCAATCTATGAAGTAAGACTTAATACAAGTGAATAGAAGTACCATATGTACGAAGTTCTACTCATGTAAACTGACAGCAATGAATTTTCTCCTTCTCACTTTCAAGCAATTCAAAAAGTACAGTAGTGCAACATCAGTTAAATAGCTTTAATTTTCAAAGGATAATAGATGTGTTCCATTAATTCATCAAAGCACTCACAAACTTACAATAGTGCATTCTTTGCAAATGTTTTTGACAAATTTCTGGACCTTTCTCTAATTGCATGAGAAGGGTTTAAATACTAAACTAACTATAAACTAAAATAGAATATTACAAAAATATAGAGGAGGTTTCAAACAACCATCCTCATAAAGCTAACTTAAACTAAAATCTAGGAAACTAAACTAACAATTCTGATTTATGAGTCCTACCCTTTCCTCTGAATGTGGTCACGAAGTTGAAAAATATCTAAAATTTCTTTGAGCTGAGCTGGTTGCGATATCCTTGATCTGATCTGTCCCTTGAAAATAGCATTTGAGAGTACTGACTGGGTTCTCTTCACTGAATCTGTAAGAGACTGTAGAGTCTGATGCTAATGATAAGGTTTGATCAGAAAAATCCAATAATATTCTTGATCAAACTTATTTACCTTTTTAATAATTTTCTCCTGTGTATCTGCTCTCTTCTTCCACTATGTTTCCACTTGTCTTGTTTTTGAGAACAAATCAAACATGTTCTCCTTGAGAAGTTATACTCTAGACAGTTGTTCACACATAGATTCAATAATCTCACTTGATCTATTGGATGTCTTCGTTGTTGCTTTCTCTGCCTATTTGATTTGCGCTTCCCATTCTCTGAATAGAACTTCTTTGTGAATATTATCTACTTGAGGTAGATTAGATTCCTTCCCCCTAATTTGATATTTTCCATTGGATGTGTTCAATTTTCTTCTCAATTCTTTCACATTCAAGTCTCTAGATTGCTATCTACTGGATGATTATTTTATTTGAATCAAAATAATATTAAATTATAGAAGATTGATGACAAAACACTTCTTGTTCTTTCTTTAACTTAATGTTTAAATCCATTGCTTCTTTGATAAATTTCTCTAATTGTGGTTGCCTTTGTAACTTGGTCATTGCTACTTCGAGTTGTGCAATATCTTTATGAAATTGGGCTGTGTTTACTTTGACTTGCTCACTAGAATTATATTTCTCTTCATTCAACAACTTCTCTATTTCTTGTACTATGGCTTCCTTTTGTTTTAGCAACAATCTAACCTCAGTAGCTTTATCAATAGTAGCAGTAGCATATTCCCCTGCATGCTGTGATAATTTGATTAGATGTTCATTAGGATCATCTAAGGAATATTTCCATAATACAACAACTTATTCATCTGTAGGCTTTGAAGTTGTTTCATCAATTTTCCCCCTTTTGTTTCTTTTAACTATAGGCTTATAACTAGGATTGTAGAAAATATCCAACGAAGGAATATCTTCAATTTGTAGAACTATCTGATCTGTAGGGTAGACCAGTATGATTTCTTTATCATGCATTGTTGGAACTCGTTGTAGTGGATTAACAGTTTCCACTATTTTTCGGGAGTGTTCAAGTGTTTGGAAACTCGTTGTCTGATTAGTATTGGGATTCTCGTTAGGATTTTTTATTGCTTCAGAAAACTCCTTCCATTCATCTATAAGATATTTTGTTTGTGGTGAACTAGACTGATCTAGTATATTATGATTGTGCTGAATTGCTTGAGAATATGATTCTATTGCATTATTTCTCCTTTCCTCTAGCATATCTATCTCATGGATTACTTGGTCAATTATCTTTTCTGGGCTTTCTTTTTTAGATTCAGATTCATTTTCAGAGTGATCCAATTTATGATATTGCTTCTGTGACTGACCTGATTCATCTTCAGATATATCTTTTACTTCATCATTGAAGCTGATACTTGGAGTGTGTTTGTTGTCATCTTCAATAGTTAGCAAATTGAGAGGGACTTTCTCTAGTCTCCTATTTTTGTACGTTTTGAAAGCTTCAAAATCATGTCAAATTAGCTGGCTAGATGCATAGTTGAAAATGTCTGAAAAATTTTCCGTGCCCTGAAAGAGATTATCAAATCCATCTTTATCCTTTTCAAAAGGCTTTAACTTAAGCTCTGTGATGTAATTTTTAATTACATCATTTGGATCGTATAACTCCCAAATATTCTAATATATGTAAAATTCTCCTTTGCAAACCATCTAGCTACAAAAAGAATGTCAGCATTGTCTTCTTCATAAACCCTAGGGGCCATTTTATTGAAAATCATCTGGTGCATAGGCAATATGACTCCGTAACAGATTTTATAGAATTGTAGGTGGAAGTCTGAATCCCAGACTTCACTTTGGTGAATGTGAATTGGGGTAGGGTTTTAGGTAGTCCATTTCCATCCCTTAGTAGGAAAACTAGAAGTAAAATAGATAGCGTCCATGACATAGGCAGACATATGAAAGGGAGGTATTTCTCTGGATGAAATACTCCTTTTATTCCTATATTCAGTAATGTGTTTAGCTAGATTATCATATTAGATGTTTTTCCAATTCAAGATTGATGAATTGATGATTGCATCAATCAGGGGAACCCATTCTATTGAGAATCTAGTGCTATCAGGTTTGGTAAATAATCTACATAACATATCGGCAACATAACAGTAAGGATTAGGAATTTGGGTAATTGGGTACGTACCAAGCTTATCTCGCTTCAACTTCCCTTGTTCCTCCTTCCATTCTTTGATGACTTTGATAAGATCTTGATGTTCTCCTATAAATCTTTGTGAAAAGACTTTGTCATATTTCTGATGTGGGGGTGGTAGATGATACATTGATGTTAAATATTCTGCCCTAAAAGAGCCTATAGTTTCTCCATTTGAATTCTTGAACATTGTATCCTCAATGTATAAGTGATTAATTATCCACTTAAGCATGTCTGTGTAAGGGAGAATATTTGGTCTTGCAGCTATCCTGTGGATGTATGAGCATGCAATGTCAAAAAGAGTTGTGTTGGAGGTAGATGTTGTGCCCGTCGAAGAAACTTTGGTTATCACCTTTGGTCCTTCGCTTTCAAAAAGCTTATACATTGCCTCACATGTAGAACTGCCACAATATTTTTTGCAGACAGTATCTGAAAATAAGGGAGACATCTCCGTATCTTCAGCAGATAACGTCTGAGAAATCTATTTTCACTTTTTGTTCATTTTACTCTTCATCAATCCGTTAACTGTTTTCCTGAAAACAAGGTGAATTTTACATGTATAGAGAATCAAAGAGACAAATCTATCATTTATTTCAAACACACACAAGCAGATATAAATCTATCAAGATATAACATCAATCATCAATCATAATCTCTGAATTAATATCTCATACACCTTCATGCGTAAAATATATCAATCACTTTAAAGTCGTTAAGATCTCAAATTTCATTTCGATATGACACAAGTTACTTCACATGCTTGATCCATTAAATTTCGTCGGTGCGCGCATCACAAGTCATAATTTATAACCATTCACAACACTTAACCTTAAATACTACGAAATAAGAACTGCACAAATCGCAGATCACAACTTTTATAGGATAACAATTTTGTGTATGTTATAAGTTGTGCGAAATGCAAATTGTGCTTTTTGCAAAACTTAAGTGACTGTGATTGCTGAAGGTTTTATATTCATTTCTTTATTTTATTGTCAGATTCGCAAAGACACAACTTATATCGATTTGCTTTTAATTTTTTTGATTGATTAAGTGAGGTGCGATGTGATAAAGTAAATATAAAGATGATTGAAGATTTTGCAAATTTCAAACATATCTTCGGAAAATTTGAGTGCATATCGCGGCTCACAAATTTTAAATTTAATGAGTGTTTGAAATTCATAAAATATGTGATTTACGATGCGCTGAAGAAAAATAAAGCGGAAAAATTTAAAAGAAAATATTTATTTCCAAAGTTTTTTGTTTAGAAAATTAAAATAATCTCCTATTTATTTCTAAAGGGTCCCTATTTATAAAAATAAATGGGGGGTTGTTGTATAGCACAACATAGTGATAATAAAAGAAATGAACACCCACACTAGGATGTTTCTTCCCAACATTCAGCTTGAAATAAGTGTCCCATGACCTTGTTTATTATTTTTTGGTTATTAACTTTATTACATTGAATTTTGACCAGGGTTGTTACACCCTTTATGGACCTCGCTTCAAAATATTTTAGACACGATCCACCTAACTCAAGAAGAATTAATGTAGGCCATGTTTCATACAATTTTCAAATTTGACCCACATATGGCTTTGTTCTCAATCACAGTAATTGAATATGCATTTTACCTTCACAGAGCTATCCACAAAAAATCTCTCTGCAATAACCAAATCAACTATTTAGAACGTATAGCCACATACAGCAACAATCAATCAAAGTCTCTACTCATATCATCCAGACTCAAGCTTGCTACAATATAAATTCACATGTGCTATCAACAACATATATCCACAAAAATCCCTCTCACTTCACCAATGCCAATCCCTAATTTAGCAATATCAAAATTCTGACAATCAACAAAATTTATTAAGATTATATCACTCTAACCAACACTTTGAATTCACTCAAACCCATACATTAAATTTTCCTCATTAAGACCATATATCCACAAAACCCTAATGGTAGTTTACTCATGGCATTAAAATTTCACAATACAAGACATAACATCATCATGGCAATATTCAACATGTAAGATAACGATATTCCAAAACTTTGCAAAATGAAACACTCCATCATCACAAAATATTCTTTACAGCTTCATTATCAAAAAACTAGAAACATAAATATAAATAAGCTATAATTACCATATTCTATATTGTAACAAAGACCTATCTCATCATCATTTTGTGTAACACATTAGCTAGCATCATAAGTAACACTTTTTCCATCAAACTCGGGTTAGCATACTGATCTAAACGTAAATAAAAACACCAAGTAGAATACATCACAATAACCCAATATATCTCAATTAACAAGATATGTAGCCATACATAATTGACCTTACAATAAGCACCTTAGCATGCAAACCCTACAAGTACATCTCTTTCACAACTATTAGATGGAAACAATCTCTACACTATAGCATATATGAAAGCCTCAAGCATAATTATACTTAGACTAGAAACTTATCAAAGGTCAAGAAGAAAAATCACATACATCAAATCCATTGGAAAACTCTATCCATATCCTAGTGCATAAGACAAAAATCTCTAAATTGAAAACTATGTCATATTTAACCTTTGCTCAATGCACTGATCTTTGTGGACAATTATATCTACAAGACAATAGTATGCATATAAACACCACTATACCTCTATCATTACAGTCTCTTTTCAAATGAAACAGTAGAAAATATGCATACAAGGTCATGAAGATTGATTAAATCTTGCAAAATACCTTATGACAATCTCTATAAAAAAATATAGGTAACATATACAATTCTTCCATAAACCTCTATCAGTATTGGGAATCAACCTGCAATATACAAGATGCTCATCACTAAAAAAAATTTCCATTATTATATAGTGCACATAGGTCCATAGGATATCTTCAGAAAATATTCACTCAACCTATTAGCTACAATGCACCCATGCTCAGTGATGTGATCTAAGTACTTATAAGTTATGCAAATTATGGAAAATAAACTACCATTGTACTCATTTAGTTAGATCTATGTGTATATGTCTGCAAAAACCTCATCACAATACTCTACCTCAAAACCCTACACCAACTTAATGCATTCACTACGTAATCCAAACATATAATAATTGTTATAAGCCTGGCCTAAGAATAGTCAAATAAACTACATAGTAATGCATAAATAGAAACATATTTGGAAAGGAATTCCAACTATATATCTATTATAATTAATGTGTATTTATACATAGATGATATAGTTCGAGTGGTTGTACCCACTCTTAATTGGGCTTCATTTACTTTACCTTAGATATTTACCAGTAATTACAAATACATAATATATGATGACAGGCATAGGTCTAAATGACCCCTGTAACATCTCCCACATTGTCAATTCCTTGCTCATCTTGAGCAAGGATACAACATGACATGTATCACTACTTGTTGTATAATTATCCTGATTGTACATCCACCATGCATACTTGTTTACATAGGTAATTTGGCCACAACAGAAACCAGTTGGATAGAAATATGCCCGTATATGAGCCTCACTATGAATTATTCTTGTCTCATGGCCATTTAGTGCAAATATTAACTCTTCATATTCTCTTTGAGCTAATTAGCTTTTAAAAAATCATGTACAACAAACAAAATGAAAATAAATAATACACAATAAAAAAATTACACAAGAGATGTTAACGAAGTTCATCCCTCCCGAGATACATCCATGAACCTGCTTCAACTCACTAGGCCCTCTTCGGATTAATGGTCAAATGTATGATTCCATGCACCTACAGTGCTCCAATGAGTTTGCAACGTACTCCATTGTATTTAGAATACCTAAAGACCTCAAAATAGACTCTTCAATCTTTGAAAATGGTCTCTAGATGATCTAGGCATGACCATCCTCCTCCCCTAATGGCCCTAGGCTTCCTTAATCTTCAAAGTGGAAAAAACACTTTCAGAAGTGATCCAATCCCTCTGCAACCTATTCCGTCATGCTCAGAGCATCAAAATCATCTAATAATGACTCTTCGTGAGCTCAATTTATTCGAAATTAGCGAAAGTTATGCTTCATTCAATTTTCCCTAGGAATTTTCTCCAAAACTGGAAAAACTCCAGTTAACACGGCTAAATCTGGGGGCATCTCTGGATTTGTTGGTTCTACCAAATTCTCTGCCATATTAATCTTAGGATTAGTTAAACATAAAAGTGGTTTAATTGGTAGTTAGTGCTCTAAGCGCGATTATCAAAAAATCGATTTAATTTCGGATTCGTGCACTAACAATGCTTAAGGGTTAATTGACCCATACTTAAATGTTGATTGCGCACATTAACCATTGACCCTCCACCTAGTTCTTGGGCCACGGTTCCATGGTAAGGGCTAGCCCTTCTTTCCTCTACCCAAATCCTTTTTAAAACATAAATAATTATTGTGAGCTATATATTACAAGGACTAACGCATAGCACAATGGTAATGCTTGTGGCTTATGTGGGGGGAGGTTGCGGGTTTGACCCTGACCACTGCCCAAAATTTTTTCAGCCCAAATAAATTCAAATTTCCCACCAAAAATAAATTCCAATTTCCCACCAAAATAAAATTCAAATTTGGCCTTAAAGGTGGGGCACATGGCAGCCTTTGGGCTTGCCACGTGTCCTCTTCCCATTGGCTTAAAAATTAAACCAATCACAAATTTACCATGTGCCTAGAATTCAGGCCTTGACGCTGATGGGATAAAAAAATTCCTTGAGCCATAGTTTTTCTAAAATTTTTACAAATGTTTACCTTCATGGAAAGCTACAGCACTTTCGTAGCAAATTTTTGTCTTTAAGCCTAGGATTTGCTACAAAAGTACCTAGTTTCCTGAGATTTTTCTTTTTCTTCCTTCTAACACCACCAAAACACTTATAGAAGTTAGTACATGCTTTTATAATAGCATAATCCATAATATAGTCCAAAAATGTGTCATATTACCATGTTTATGGAGCAAGATCATCATTTTGCACAATCATTTTAAGATCCTTTTTCAACAATTTAGCTTGTACCATCTCCATCTGTGTTTCTAAGTCTTTGACCTAACCTTGTTCCTTCCTCCTTTCTATTTCCAACAACCTATTCCTTCTGCATAGGTGCTTTATCATCCTGCGTAGAGGAAAAGTCCTCTTTATCATCCTCCTAGGTTCATCCACAACCTTATCATAGAAATCCAATTGGTTGTTCACTTTCTTTCTAAAATATTCCATCTCCAAATTTGTTTCTAGAACCTATGTCATAGCTTCCCTCAGCTACTATTTTTGAAGCTCCATCTCTTATCTGAATATGGAAAAACTAGTTTTGTTGTCCTAGCTCCCTCATCAGTTAATATAATGTGTTTAAGATCATCTCAAGTTAGCCAATTGTGAAGGGGTTTATGTGTCAAGTTTTAAGTGTCTTTGATGAGAAATTTATGAGTTAATTAGCTTTTAAAAACTGATGTACAACAAATAAAATGCAGAGAAATAACACACAACAAACACATTACACAATAGCTGATAACGGATTTCACCCCTCCTGGGCTACATCTCCATGGACTTGCTTCAACTGGTTAGGCCCCCTTGGGATTAATGGTCAAATGTCTAATTACATGCACCTAAAATTGTCCAATGGCTTTGCAACCTATTCCATTGGATTTATAAGACCCAAAAACCTCAAAATATACTCTTCATTCTCTGAAAATGGTCGCCGGCTAATCTAGGCATGACTTTCTCTATTGATGGCCCTAGGATTATTTAATCTTCAAAGTGGAAAAAATAATTTCAGAAATGCTCCAATGCCTCTAAAACCTATTCCATCATGCTTAGAGCATCAAAATAATCTAATAATGACTCATATTGAGCTCAATTTGGTCGAAATTAGCAAAATTTATGCTTCATTCAATTTTCCCTAGGAATCTCCTCCAAAACTGGAAAAACTCTAGTTAACACAGCTAGATATGGGGGCAACTCCGGATTTGGTGGCTCCACTAAATTATTTGCCATATTAATATTAGTATTAATTAAACATAATTGTGATTTAATTGGTAGTTAGTGCTCTAAACGCGATTATCCAAAATTCAATTTTATTTCAGATTAGCGCACTAACAATGCTCAAGGGTTAATTAACGCATACTTAAATGCTAATTGCTCACATCAACAATTGGCCCTCCACCTGGTTTTGAGGCCACGGTTCTGTGGTAAGGGTTGACCCTTCTTTCCTCCACCCAAATCCTATTTAATACATAAATACGTATTGTGCGATATATATTACAAGGACTAACACATAGCACAATGGTAAAGCTCGTGGGTTGTGTGGGGGAGGTCGCAGGCTTGACCCCAACCTCTGCTTAAAATTTTTGCCACCCAAATAAATTCAAATTTCCCACCAAAAATAAATTCAAATTTCTCACCAAAATAAATTCAAATTTGGCCTTGGAGGGGGGCCACGTGGCGGCCTTCGTGCTTGCCACGTGTCCTCTTCCCATTGGCTTAAAAATTAAACCAATCACAAATTTTCCATGTGCCTAGAATTTAGGCCAATGAGAATTTGACACTTTTCATCCTATCATTGGGCCTTTGGAAACCCAAATTTTTATCTTTGACGATGTTTGACCATTTTTTTGAAAAATTGCGTGTTTGACACGGTGGTCAGTGGGCTCTAACTTCCTCATACGAAATCAATTTTGAGTGAAATGAATTGTGTTGGATTCCTAGCGATGAGCCAGATCCGGTCATTCTGGTTTGGTGTGATTTTGTGCACTTTTAATTTTTGGAAATTTTTTGCCCCTAATCTAGATTCTGATCACTCCTTCCCACTGGTAGGCTTTTGGACCCAAAAAAGTTGGTTATATCATGAGAGTTGGACAATCCTCTCTTTCCCAAGTTCTATAAAACAGATTCTACCTGGAAAAATCTCCTTCACGACCACTTTGGGTTCACTAACATGCCTTTCCTTGCAAATGGTTTGGCACTTCAACAAATGGCCTCCTTTTGTTGCTGACCCAATCCAACACTTCTTGGTTGCTTGCTTATTGATAAAACACTTTGTTGTGCCAAAGAGATCCCTCGAAGTTTTGAAAACTATCTGATGGACTTGTCTTTGAGAATCATTTCCCTCCTTTGCAAAAACATGCATTTGATGCAAGATTCTCCTTGGAAACCACTTTTCCAAGTTAAGCCCATATGAGTTAACTACAACAATGAGTTCCAACGCCAGTAATAACAAGAAAATAAATGACCATTCTTTTACCTCCATAGTACCAAATTCCACATCTGGAAGAATTTATTCGCCACCTCTTTCACTTCTTGGTGTCAACACACAAAATGGTCTACAATGGCTGCAAATGTTTTTGCTGCAAATTATTTGACATCTTTTCACAAGCAAAACCATCAAACTGAAAAACACATCATGCAAGAAACATAACGTGGTGACATATCCTTTTTCTCCTTCAAAGCAACAAATGTCACATCATGTGAACATCACCATGTACTCTTACATCTTGGTGTCAAAACTCATCGACCAAACATAAGTCGACAAAGCAATCCTCTTCAAACAATTGACTCTCAAGTCACCAAAAACATTTACAAATTGCCATATTTTTTGCATCTAAGTGAGTCAACACAACTCTACTTTTCAAACACCTTCCTGGAGCAAACATGCAAAATGCATTTAATTTTCAATTTAATGCATCAAATAGGAAATATTTGCATCAATCATCAAAAGACATGCAAGGCCTTAACTGGATAAGAAATCTAACCATCTCTTACCAACCCATATCAACGGCACTTCTTTCAGCTGCACTTCATCATGTGAATCATCCTAATCCACATTGATTATGGAATCTTCTTTTCCATTCTTGTCAATCCCTCTCTCCACCTTCTTCAAATGTTGTGGATGACTTGTTGGATACAAAGTCCAACACTTGTCTACAAGATGACCTTACTTATGACAATGAGTGCAAAACAATTTCATCTTCTTTTCAACATGGTTTCCTTTGTCTAACAAACCTTTGGATTTTGTTCTCCTTTGTTTTGAACATTTCCTATGCATGAAAAAATTCTTCCAACACCTCGAAGCATTATGGTTATTCAAACCACAAAAGGAACATGCAAACTTTATCTAAATCTTATGTGAGAATTTTCCATGTTTATCATAATCAAAAGAAACTTGATTAAAAGCATATTTATACCTTGAACATTCACCTTTGTCACCTTCTTGAGGAGGTGAATTTGATGAGGTAGTGGCTCTCTTCGTAAGACCAACAATGCATTCAATGACTTTAGAGCTTTCAACATCCTCTTGTTTTCCATTCTCACTAGCTCCATTCTTATGAGCATCTTCTTGCAAAGTGGGCATAAAATTTTTTCTTTCCTCATGAACACAATATTCAAAAGCTTGAGGTAATGACCGTGTAATGAAAGTTATTCTTGTAACACCTTCATGTGCCTCCTTGGATTTGGAGCATTCTCCGTCATGTTGTCCATAACCAAGATCCAAATACTTAGGCCTTTCCTCAATAACAATTCACTCAACTATGACTTGTGCACATTTTCCCAACCCTTTACCTTCATAGCCCATTTTCATCAATAATTTTGACCCTATTACTCTACTGTGTCTTTCAAAAGAACCCACACATTCATCTTGAGAAGAAATAGAAGATAAAATTGATTTTCCCACCTCTTTTTCAAGCACATGCTTGGTTAAGGCTTCCTTGGTATCATGGAGCCGAGTCTCCATCTCATGCATCTTTTCAAAGTTTTCATTTGAAATATGGAGCTGAGTCTACATCTCATGCATCTTTTCAAGAAGCTCTCACTTCTCATCCTTCATGGGAATCAAGTGCTCATGAAGTGTAATTCTTTCCTCTTATCTTCATACATCTCTTGCACCATAGAATTCATGATGTAGATCTTCTACAACATCTCTGATCAAGGAGTCTTGCCAAGGAAAATTGAATAGAAACATAACTTAATGAAGCTGCCATCACACCTGCAATGCATGCAAAGTTTATTTGCTGTGATCTAATAACTGAGCTCTCAATATTTCTTCACAAATAAGCTTGCACACAATTAAATTCTCCTTGCACAAATTCACAAACCAATGGCTAATTCTCTAGCTAACCTTCACTAAAATGAGCTAAACTCTACTTTGACACCAACTTGATCGGAATGGGGACAAACTAGTTTTGTTCTGCTAGCTCCCTCATCAGTTAAGTATAAATTTGTTTAGGATCGTCTCAAGTTAGCCAATTGTGAAGGGGTTTATGTCTCAAGTTTTAAATGTCTTTGATGAGAAATTTATGAGTTAATTAGCTTTTAAAAACTCATGGACAACAGATATAATGCAATTAAATAACACACAACAAACACATTAGACACTAGATGATAACGAAGTTCACCCCTCATGGGCTACATCTCCATGGACCTGCTTCAACTGCCTAGGCCCTCTTGGGACTAATGGTCAAATGTCTGATTACATGCACTTAAAGTGCTCCAATGACATTGCAACCTACTCCATTGGCTTCAGAAGACCCAAAAACCTCAAAATAGACTCTTCAAACTTTGAAAATGGTCTCGAGCTGATCTAGGCATGACCTCCTCTCCTGGTGGCCCTAGGCTTCCTTAATCTTCAAAGTGGACAAAAACACTTTCAGAAGTTCTCCAACGCCTATGAAACCTATTCCATCATGCTTAGATCATCATAATCATCTAATAATGACTCTTCTTGAGCTCAATTGGTTTGCAATTAACAAAAGTTATGTTTCATTCAATTTTCTTTAGGAATCCCCTCCAAAACTGGAAAAACTCCATTTAATGCAGCAAAATCTGGGGGCAGCTCTAGATTTGGTGGCTGCACCAAATTATTTGCCATATTAATCTCAGGACTAACTAAACATAATTGTGGTTTAATTGATAGTTAGCACTCTAAGAGGGAATATCAAAAATCCGATTTAATTTCGGATTAGCACACTAACAATTCTTAAGGGTTAATTAACCCATACTTAAATGCTAATTGCAAACATTAACCATTTTCCCTCCACCTAGTTTTGGGGCCACGGTTCCATGGTAAGGGCTGGCCCTTCAGGGCTAGCCCTTCTTTCCTCTACCCAAATCCTTTTTAAAAAATAAATACTTATTGTGCACTATATATTACAAGGACTAACACAGAGCACAATGGTAAGGCTCGTGGCTTGTGTGGGGGAGTTTGCAGTTTTGACCGTGACCTCTGCCCAAAAATTTTTCTACCCAAATAAATTCAAATTTCCAACCAAAATTAATTCAAATTTGGCCTTGGATGGGGGCCACATGGTGGCCTATGGGCTTGCCACGTGTCCTCTTCCCATTGGCTTAAAAATTAAGCCAATCACAAATTGTCCATGTGCCCAGAATTTCGGCCAATGAGAATCTGACATTGGTCATCCTGTCATTGGGCCTTTGGAAATCTAGATTTTTACCTTTGACCCTGTTTGACAATTTTTTTGAAAATTCGCCTGTTTGACACGACGATCAACCAGCTCTAACTTCCTCATACATACTCCATTTTGAGTGAAACGAATGGTGCCAGATTCTTGGAAATGGGCTAGATCCAGTCATTATAGTTTGATGTGATTCTGAGCACTTTGAATTTTTGGCAAATTTTTTCCCCTAATCCAGATTCCTATCAATCTCAATCTTCTCTTATACCTTCCCTTTACCTTTACTTCTCTTGATTGATTATGCTTTTGCTTAAGGTAATCCTGATATTTCTCTTCTAATGGAATTTTCTCTTTTTCTAGTTGCTCACACATCTTCTCAAGCATATTTCCCTTTGACTGTTGTGATCTAGTGAATGGATTTCTAGGCTTTAAGATAAACCCTGAGTTTTCTTGTGAAAATTCAAATTTCTTTGCTATTTTGTTTTTCTTTTTAGTCTCTGCCTCCTTGATCTCAAAAAGTTGTATAATAGGAATTTCTTCAATATCAATTGCCTCTACGATGTCTGCTAACTTGCCTCTTCCCTTAGTTGACTTCTAGTAACCCTCTTGTGTGTCCTTGTATATGTTTTCATTTGACTGCATGTAGAAGTCTTCTTTGGCACCATAATCTTATACACTTTTTCAACCTCCGACTCCATAGGCTCTGCCACAGGCTTCATTTCTGTTTCATAGTCAACAACATGTTTTGCTTAATATTTCTTGTCTTTCCTTGGTGTACTGGAATTAGATATTGGTGTTTTCCTAGGAGTGATAACATCAACTTCAAAGCCACTAAAAAAAAAGTATGCAAACCAATATTTATTCAGTTTGTTTAATTCTTCAACTACCAGCAGCTTGATAAGAGCATGATGAAATGTTGAGGTATCACTAGTTGTAGGTTTGGCCTGAACCTTATCTTCCATTTTACCCAAGCTCATTAAAAAATAAAAAATGCATATCCAAGAGTTTCTTACGTGTACAGTTTAGCAATAATTTGAAGTGGTATTGATATACCATATTGAATCTACACTCACAGGTGAAACATTTCTGAATCATCCTCAAAAACATGGAAAAATACTCCTTAAGGCATGTTATAGGGATTCCTGAAGCCATATCGATGCCCCTATGCTCTTCTTACAAGAATTCGTCACAATTATGTAATTTAAAATTATTTACCTTGAACCATGACTCTCTCGATCTTGGGATCTTAGTGGCTTGTATAATTGTGTTAGGAGACACAACAAAATTCAACATGCCTACTTTCGACCCTATGCCTGTAAAATTGATAGAAAAGTCCTTTGAGGCTTGTCAATGATATCGCTACAATTTTTGAATGAATCGGAGGAAACCCACACTTGCAAATGATCGGGAGAAGGTGGGGTCTTCCTTGAATAGCCTCATGTCCATGGGCTCGTACATAACAACAAATCCTCCTTTATATTGCTTCTTTTATGATGCCATGGATTAAACATGTATTGAACAACCCCTTCCTTGACACCTACAAAATCTTTTTGAGATAATGCACAAAGCTTTGACACTAATAGAACCTAGCATGAGACATCTAGACAAACTCTTACACCTCCAGACCAATACTAAGAAAATCAAAGCAGCTCACAAGGATGCGTAAAGAGTGTATTTGAAACAAAAAATCGAAATGAAGACATGAAAAGGGAATATGATAACTGAGTAGCTATGGTGCATGCATTTTACAAATGATGGAGAATGCCAATAAGGAGTAATGATGAGCCAATATGCTCTGAAAATCCTTTGACTAAACCTTTTTGACACTCTGTATGCTTTTCAGCACCGTTAGCAAAAAAAATGAATTTCATAGTGAACCCTGTGTTTGGGAGGGTGAATTTTCTATGGAAGTGTCAGGAACTTCCGTAGCAAACCCTCACCTGTTTAAACTGAATTTGTTGCAGAAGATGTAAAAGTGTCAAATTCACCATAATGACCAAATCAACTCATGCACAAAGAAATGTTGGATTTTTCTTTGACAATGACACCTATAAACACAAATGATGACCTTCCAAAATCACTAAAAGAGCCTCATACATGTGAAATTTTTTAAAATTAAAAATTAAAAAAAAATCCTATTCAACTCTAAGTAACTTACCATAATTAACTCAAGACAAACCTAATGGTTATCATGGATAACATGGCCCATGGCATTCATTGTCCTTTACACAGAGTATTGAAGTGACATTATAAGAAAAAATCGCCGAAGCATAATTTTTTAAAGAACTGAGGTGCTGCATAAGTTACATACTGTGACGGTTTGGTATCAATCAGTCATGGTATTCTCAACCCATCCCAAGGGACTGGATTAGAAATTATAATTTTCCATTCTAAAGGGGATTATAATTTGTGAATTTAGGGCATGTGTTCTAGTGAGGCTAATCTGTAGATTGAGAGGAGTGTTCATTGCAGTTTTGGTGACTCTATGCCAGCATGAATGTATCTGAGGTAAGCGGATCTTCTTCTATGATGAAAAAATCTATTGTTTTTGGAGGTTTTGGACTATCATAGAGGTTTGAAGAGGCGATATCATCCTGACTGGTATAGTAGTCACCGGATGGCCACAATCTGAGTTTTTTTCTCGGGGTGTAAGTTTGTTTGTTTATGCTGGTGTGGGATGTTGTGAACGTCTATGTTGGGTGTAAGTTTGCTTGTTTGTGGCCATGAGGGATGTTGTGAATGCCTCTATTCCTTTTAAACACTTTTTCTATTGATGTGCTTGATTTTTCTCATAATCAACGAGGGTGGTAGGTCATGCGAAAAGGTAGTATGGGATATATGAAGGTTACGGAACAAAATGGGCAGATGATGGGTTGAATGGGTGCATGGGTACAAGATGTTTTCTATATTCCAACATGAAATTCACTAGTCTATTGTGGTGGTTGGAAGAATGTCATCTGATATTTATATGTTAGTTCAGATAATCTCCTTTGGTATCATTGCTATCATCATTCTGCATGAAATATATACATCGCACATGAGGTATTTGCTAAAGGTGAGTAATGCAAAACAGAGAAAATAGGCTTCCCTCGCATGAGATTCCTAAGGCTGTGGAGACCCTTATCTTGATGTATCAATCAAAATGTTCCATTCTCTAGCACAAATGGCTAGATTCCTTCATCATTTCTCACCCTTGTAAAGACTTTCGGTTTCATTTCTTCTTCCGGTGGTGGCACTGTGTTGGATGTTTCTGCTGTTGCTGCTGTCATGTTTGAATGCTTGGTTTGACTACTCATAAATGGTTTTACCGGTGTACTTGGCTTTCTTCCACCTTAATTCCGGGGACATGGAATTTTCCGGTGACTGGGTATGTTTCAAATTTTCCCAGTATGGCTGATCATAACTGCTCCTTTGATACATCTGCCTATGTATCTTTAATCTATTTATTGGGAGGTGTGGTATAGGATTTTTTATGAATACGGTGGCCCTAAAGGTACTCTTTCCAAGGAATATATATGCGCGGTATTGTGTGATCCAGAGTATTGTTTTGATTGGATAGGTGTGTTGTGGTGCATTCGACAGACGGGTGTACGAAATCACACGAGCTTAGAGAGTGTGGTCTACTCTCTAAACTATTGGTAACAGGCAGTATGTGGGGGGAGCTCAAAAGCATAAAACTTAAATTAAATAATATGCTGAAGTATGATCTGGTTAAAAAACTAAAACTAAAAATAAAAAAGAAGCTATATAGAGAGTTCCAAACAGTAATAATACAAACGATGGCTCGATGGCCTCTTCTTATTCAATGTTCGGAATAAAAGAAAATCTTACCCACTTGCCAAAGGGCCCCTAGCCAATGGCTCTAGCTCCTGATGCAAGGATGTTTCTCTTTCAAGTTCTGCCTCTAACACAGTCTAACTCTCTCTCTCTCTGCTGTGGTGGACTAAGATGTTGGGCGGCCAACTAACGAGTCCTCTTTAGCTCCAGCTCCTTGGGTCACACACAATGCTGGTGTTGCTTGGGAAACTTTGGCTAGCATAACCTTGTGATCACCATTTTTTCATCTCTTGGTTGGTTTATATAGGTGAGCTTCAAATCCTCCTTCCCTCCCTTGGTGCATGATGGATGGTGACCCAAGGGAGAGGTGCGATTCCATTGTGTGCTCAAATATTCTTTTGTGTGCTCACATAATGTCTAAGGAGGCACTGGTGGCTGTCCTTAGGTGGCTTTCACATAAGGAGTAACTATCCTTTGCTTGTAGTGGTCTCGGAAAGTGACTTTTTTCCATTTCCAGGAATGCACACTTTTCAGGAAAAAGGGCACGCAAAAGGCGCTCTTCTCGAAGGAAAAAGCGCGCATTTGAGCATTTATGACTAGTTCAAATTTGATTTTCTCAAAACCTTAGAGATTTTAAATACTTCTTGATTCCACAATGTATTCCTGTCCTGTAAATCCTTGGGCTCGACATTAATTGATGTCGTCTTCTACTATACAATTTTCCAGTGTTAACAGTTTCACCCTAATGTGTGAGGTCTAGGAAGAACTTTATAGCCAAAATACATTATAGTTTCTTTTATGTATCGTACGTAGAGAGAGAGAGAGAGAGAGAGAGAGAGAGAGAGAGAGAGAGAGAGCGAGAGAGAGAGAGAGAGAGAGCGAGAGAGAGAGAGAGAGAAGCCTGTGTGTACTTTTGGAATAGACAACACCTTGCACCGTTTCTGAGATAACCATGGCCTAAGAGACCCCCTGTAAGCGGACAAAATATACAACATATTTACAAAATTTCAACGAGGCAAGCATGTCCCATGCTCGTGATGCTATGGCTAGTTAAACAAAATTGACAAATACATGTGATGTCTATGTCACTACTGTGGTAGTGATGCTGGTGGTTGTTGACGACGACTACTGACACCCTCAAGGGCGTTTTCTCTTTGACGATAGGTGGAATGTGGTACCCATATGCGTAACCTTGGTATGGCATATCATTGCGCAATGTATGCAGATGTACTAGCTGGGACCTTCCTGTTTAAGCATTGTTGTCGGAGACGCTTATAAAGGCACGGGCCTTCGACGAATCTTGATCAAAGTGCAACGGTTGTAAGGTACAACACCATCGTGACGTGAAAGATTTTGCTGTAGTCGAATGTCAAGAGGATCAATGACATCTATGGACAATGATGTATCCCATAGTGCCACCTGAGGATACCCATTTTCATGGGGAGGGGTCATCCAAGGTACCGCTTCCTTTTTGGAAAAGAGGTGTCGAGGTCGACAAAAAGGAAGCCTTAACTGAACCATGATGGGTTTAACATAGGCATGTTGGTGAGCAGTAGCTGAAAATGGATGATGGGGATTCAGTGGCCCGAGGTTGAAGTATACTTGAGCAGCTTGGCGGTAGTAATAGGTATTTTTAAAGGGAAAGGTCCCTGGAGTCGGTAGGACTTCCAGGGTGGGTATGAACCGGCTATGATTGTCGTAATGGTGCATGAATTAGGGGGGGGGGGTGAAATACTTCGACCAAGGGAGATGGGGGACTGTTGCGATGGGAGAAAAGGGGAAATATGAGGGCGAAGTGGCGAAGGGAATCATTTATGGTCTTTGTACACTTACCAAAAGAATAAAATAATGGGGTTTGGTTTGTACAAAACACAAAGATGGGTACACCGAAAAATGAAAGAGGGTCACTCACTGAAGGTGTGAGGACAGTGTTTTGCTGGGGGTAGGGGTCCCATTGGTTGGTCTCGTGTGCGATATTGATGAAGTGGAAGATGCCGCAGATGGGTTTATGTTGATGGAGGTATGGTGGGCCAAATGTAGTGCGTAGAGGTGCGCTTTCATTCTGCTTGAAAAACCCAGTTGTTCGGGAAGGGTGTTGAGTTTAAATGGTGAACTTAACCTTATGCATGATATGTGGATGGGCATGAGGTGCTTCCCGGACTAAAATGGTATGGCCATGGCGTCACTTGTGGGGTGATGTATGGTCTACTTTGGATGACGATCGCCATGGAGGGGAGGCTCTACTGACCATCGCGAACGTTAATCATATGCAGGGTGGGGTGATGATAAACATGGTTGGGTATGAGGACCCTGTGGTTTATTTCTAATGGATAAATGATGTCAGGATATGCAAAGTTTTCTGGGACTCTATCATGCTGAGGGTAGAATGATACCTGCTCCGGAATTTTTCAGTGGGTGGTGCTGTGTATGGTTTGTGGGTTCTTCCTACAAAATAAAACTACCTGAGGTGAAAGCATCTTCTTTTCATCCAATATTATTGAAAAAAATGAATCTTCGAAAGGAAGATGGTAGGGTGCATACTTGTTGGCGCTTGAAAAAATATTTCTTCGTAAAGCGAATGTGGGGCATCGCTTTCGTTCATCATGGTATACTGATGACGGTGCAACTTACGGTTTGCAGAACAAACCTTCTGATCTCTTGTTATGGGCCTTCAAAGTTCTAGAAAAGGACGATAAATATGGAATTATGGCCCTAATCCTATTCATTTGTACTTGCTGAGTTTTGGGAGATCAAAGCTGATAGCAGAGCCTTTCTTACCATTGCGGTCAGCCTGTGTACCGGGGATTAGCAGTATTATGTCGAGGTAACTTCCATGACGTCCTGCATTTCAATTTTTTCAGTTAGCTGATACCGGGGGCCGTACAAATTAGGTTTTTATGGTCTCAAAGGGGATTTTTTCCCTAGATTGTGCAGGAAATCTAGGCAAAGAGGTTCCCCCCTTGCACCTATTTTCAAGGTACAGCTGCACGAAGGCATGTTGTTCCTTCTTTTTTGCGCGCAAGCGTGCGCCTGTGAATGAAGCAAGTGTGCAGTGGTAGGGTTCTTGAAAAAACTTGGGTTTTTGCTATCCCTTTTGATGTTTCTCCTCTATACTGATGGGGGCCTGTTGCTTGGCAGGTTGGTGTGGAGAGAACAATATTGGCATGAGGTCCAGACCGCTCTGGCTGCTGATGCTAGGGCGCGCCATCAGTTGGTCGCATGGGGCCTTCTAAAGTTCGCTGAAAGTGAGTTCCTTCGATCACAGGACCGACTCAGACATTGTATCATATAACATTGGTGCAGTAGGTGCAACATGTTTGTCCTAATGGGGATGAACTTGATTATCTGTCTGGAGACGGATATTTACTTTGTGACCGGATTACTGCCTCAGGGTGAGGTGGTGAGGTATCCACTTCCTGCTGGACAAGTGAACATGGATAGGTTCTGGAGGAGGCATTGCGGTGGTGCGCCACTTACTGAGGGGTGCATCAATATCGCCTTAGTGACAGATGTGGCCAAGCAGTGTGATCTGGCCATTATTGTGTGACTGGCGGGGTCGTTTGCGCCTCATCAGGCATCAGGCCCACAGGTGGGAGTTTTATGCCATTTGAGGAATGAGAATTTTTTCGATTTTGCCCACTTCTGCTTTGATAGTATGGAGTCGCAACTGATCAGGGTCCAACATGGATCCAAATCATTTGTGTACGCTAGCATTTTGTGCAGCATTATGTACGAGAGGGTCGTGTTGCTGAGGCCCGTGGTGGCTGTGCCTATTAAGGGGCCGAGGGAGCCACGCATGAGGAGGTGGGCTCCTGTGATGCCATGCGGAGGTGGTGGCATGGTGGGTCACTATTGGAATGATACGACGGAGGCTTGGTTTGAGGCCAATCCGCAGATGTTTTTTCCATATCCGTACGCAGGGATGGACTTTCAGGGTGATCTAGATATTGGTCTCCCTTTCAGTTATGTTTGGGGTCCCGTAGGTATGTGCTATATTTCTGCATTTACTCAAGTTTTTTGTGTACTTGAGTGTTTTTTATTGACACTGAAATTCTTCTGGTTACTCGTGCAGATGTTGGTGAGGTGGGACATCCAGTGGCCTGACTAGTGGGTGACGATCCTCCACCACGATGTCCGGGTGGTCTGGGAGGAGGTGTCGTAGGTGGACCAGGCAAGGGTGCCAGTGGACCTGGTAGGGATGGTGCTGGACCTTCTAGTGAGGGCAGTAGCTCGGCTGCAGCTGAGGTAGTAGCCGAGAGAGCTCGTGCAGATGCGGCTGAGGTGCGCATCACAGTACTTACAGCTCAAGTGGAGGCTCTAGAGGACTTTCGAGGTCGAGTGGACCGTTTGACCCATGGGATGCCTGCCTGAGGTTTTATGGATGACTTCGAGGAGGCATGGCTAGAGACAGTGATGGCTGACGAGAGGGACTACAGGCCCACTCTACGACGGGTAGCTATGGCAAAAGTGACAACATCTCCAGCGGTGGCACCAGGAGTAGTGGTGGGCCCAGGTGCTCCTCTTGAGGGGGTACCCCCTAGAGTAGATTTGTACACAGGGGAAGCACCCCTTATGAGGATGCTTCCCTTATTTTTGACAACTGTTGTATTTTTTGGCTGGCCAATGGGTCAGTGACACTATTTTTGTACTTCGATACACATATTTTTTGATATATATATGAGAGATCGTTTTTGCCGCTCTACATGGTGTGCTATCTATTTTGGTTTATGAATTTTATGTTATGCTGATGGATATATATGCTTTTGGTTTTTTATGTATGGTAGTTTATTCGCGATGCATTCCAGTGTAGGATATTGTTAGCTATGCGATCAGTTGGTTGGTTTTGATTCCTTGATACATGTGAGAATGTAATGTAATCAAATTGTCTGCTTAATCTTCTGGCACACAAATATTTTCTAAATAGGTTTGCGTCTATGGATTCAAATGTTTGGTTTAACTACGATACCACTAACTGGGAATCTAGGTAGACATGCATATGGCAGATGCCCTGATAAAGGGCCTTGAACATAAGTCTAATAACGGCGTCATATTCTGCCTGATTGTTGGTTGCTGATTTGATGCACACGTTGTTTGAACATAGTGGCGATCACTCAGGGTAGTAGATGACCCAGGTGGCTGCAGCTAAGTTTTGAGACCATCACGATGCTCCATATCCAAAATAGTGTTCAAGTTGGTGATCCATGGTGATATTTTGAGCGTGTTTAGGTTTTTGGGTAAAAAATATTTTGGTATTGGGATTTTTGTGTACTCTAACTCTAGGGGATAAGGGCTACTTGGGCCCTTATGTGTAGAATTTATTGAGGTAAAGGTCGTTGATGGGGTTAGTAAGGTAGGTCCCGTCTGGTTCCGTCAAGATGTATGCCCCCTGCCAGAGGTAATGTTTGATGATATAGGGCCCTTTCCACAAGGTTTCGAACTTTCCTGGCCCTAAGGCTTCTTTTGCGACATCATAGCGAAGGACTAGCTCTCCTTCGCTAAATGAGTGAGGGGTGATGTGGCAATCGAATGATGCTTTTACCCTTTTCTTATGGGCCTCATTGTGTTGCAACGATTGTTGCCTGTATTCGTCAACTAGCTCTAACTGTACTAGGCATTGTTCGAGAGGCTCGGTGTCATCAAGGAGTTCGATGGCAGTATGCAAGTTTGGGATCTCACGGAAATCTATGCAAAGGCGTAAGGTGCCTTGGTCTTTTGTGACAGGAATAAATCGAAAATCCTATGATGGGGAGGTTGTCAAAATCTTGTTTTGGGCGTGTGATGACACAAGTCGTATGTGATGAATTGTATCACTGGCATGTGGTGGGGGAAGGATCTCAGTAATGGAGTCTTGTGTGAGCCGATGGTTGGCTTTCCCGCTAGGATAGTCAATTCCCAGTAGATGGAAGTTGTTTTTATTACAGAGGTGCCTGAACGCTTGTAGCAACGGACATTCCTTCGGCATGCGATTATGACTGGTACAAATGGTGCAGGGTATCATAGCGTTGACAGAGTAGATAGTGTGAGAATCTACACTACTCGATGTTTCAAATGTGGATGCTTGGAAAGTGTTGGTTGCAGACCAGGTCGTCTTCTGTTTCCATTTTTGCGGCGTAGGTTGAAACTTGCCTCCCTTTTTGGTGGGTGGTTGAATTAATGCCGCTCTAGCTGCTCTCAGCTTGGGGAGATGTGTGCACTTAAATGTATGATGAAAGTGTGAGCAAATTTGGCAGTAAGTGTGTGTGATTTTCTCTTGATTAGAGATAATTTTTTGAGAAAGAGGCAATATTATGCGGAGACTATTTGCAAGGGGTTTGAGTTCTCTACATTGGTTGATGCGGTGATCATTTAGATCACATAGGCCGCATGTTATCCTAGGCTTGGTCTGGGGTCTACGTGATTGGTGCGTGGTCTTATCAGGCTTGACACAACACTGCGGTGGTGGGGACGTTGAGCCAACGACATATCTTTTATGCAATTCTTGGAGATCGCTCCTCCTCTTTTCTATGGCATTAATCATGTCAATAGTTGGACGGATCCATGAGACATAAGTACAATGTCGATCATAGTGATTACCCTGACATATCAGGAAAAGTGTATGTGATATGGGGGTCCCATCATGCGTGGTCTGAGGTTGGGCGGGGTACCATCGTCGCAATGCTGCTAAGTCAGGGCAGTGGACTACTATATGGTCTGTCTGCTTGCATAACGTGCATGCAGGTGGGTTTCGTGAAGTGCTTGTAGGGGTAACTATGCGTTCCCCACTAGGCCATTCTTCGGCTGACAAGAACATGATAGAGCCACTCATCTCCTCTGCCTGGTTCATGGAGCTTGGGATGGATTCAACATCCATATCGTCTTTTTGGTGATCCATGGTGATATTTTGAGCGTGTTTAGGTTTTTGGGTAAAAAATATTTTGGTTTTGGGATTTTTGTGTACTCTAACTCTAGGGGATAAGGGCTACTTGGGCCCTTATGTGTAGAATTTCTTGAGGTAAAGGCCGTTGACAAGGTTAGTGAGGTAGGTCCCGTCTGGTTCCGTCAAGATGTATGCCCCCTGCCAGAGGTAATGTTTGATGATATAGGGCCCTTTCCACAAGGTTTCGAACTTTCCTGGCCCTAAGGCTTCTTTCGCGACATCATAGCGAAGGAGTAGCTCTCCTTCGGTAAATGAGCGAGGGGTGATGTGGCAATCGAATGATGCTTTTACCCTTTTCTTATGGGCCTCATTGTGTTGCAACAATTGTCGCCTGTATTTGTCAACTAGCTCTAGTTGTACTAGGCATTGTTCGAGAGGTTGCGTGTCATCAAGGAGTTTGATGGCAGTATGCAAGTTTGGGATCTCACGGAAATCTATGCAAAGGCATAAGGTGCTTTGGTCTTTTGTGACAGGAATAAATCGAAAATCCTATGATGGGGAGGTTGTCAAAATCTTGTTTTGGGCGTGCGATGACACAAGTCGTATGTGATGAATTGTATCGCTGGCATGTGGTGGGGGAAGGATCTCAGTAATGGAGTCTTGTGTGAGCCGATGGTTGGCTTTCCTGCCAGGATAGTCAATTCCCAGTAGATGGAAGTTGTTTTTATTACAGAGGTGCCTAAATGCTTGTAGCAACGGACATTCCTTCGGCGTGCGATTATGACTGGTGAAAATGGTGCAGGGTATCATAGCGCTGACAGAGTAGATAGTGTGAGAATCTACACTACTCGATGTTTCAAATGTGGATGCTTGGAAAGGGTTGGTTGCAGACCAAGTCGTCTTCTGTTTCCATTTTTGCGGCGTAGGTTGAAACTTGCCTCCCTTTTTGGTGGGTGGTTGACTTAATGCTGCTCTATTTTCTCTCAACTTGGGGAGATGTGTGCACTTAAATGTATGATGAAAGTGTGAGCAAATTTGGCAGTAAGTGTGTGTGATCTTCTCTTGATTAGAGAGAAATTTTTGAGGAAGAGGCAATATTATGCAGAGACTATTTGTAAGGGGTTTGAGTTCTCTACATTGGTTGATGCGGTGATCATTTAGATCACATAGGCCGCATGTTATCCTAGGCTTGGTCTGGGGTCTATGTGATTGGTGTGTGGTTTTATCAGGCTTGGCACAACACTGCGGTGGTGGGGACGTTGAGCCAACGACATATCTTTTATGCAATTATTGGAGATCGCTCCTCCTCTTTTCTACGGCATTAATCATGTCAATAGTGGGATGGATCCATGAGACATAAGTACAATGTCGATCATAGTGATTACCCTGACATATCAGGAAAAGTGTACGTGATATGGGGGTCCCATCATGCGTGGTTTGAGGTTGGGTGGGGTACCATCGTCGCAATGCTGCTAAGTCAGGGCAGTGGACTACTATATGGTCTGTCTACTTGCATAACGTGCATGCAGGTGGGTTTCGCGAAGTGCTTCTAGGGGTAACTATGGGTTCCCTACTAGGCCATTCTTCGGCTGACAAGAACATTATAGAGCCACTCATCTCCTATGCTTGGTTCATGGAGCTTGTGATGGATTCGGCATCCATATCATCTTCTTGGGAAAGATGAATTATGGCTGAGCGGAGGCTAGCAAGGGCTAGCCGAAAGCGAGGTATATAGTGACAATCCTCCAATATGTGATTGTCGGCACATAATGGGCATGTGAATTGGGCTTCTTGTAACCCCACGTAGTAAAATCTTTCAATTGGATACCATCTATGAATGAGTTCCAATGTAGCACACTCTTTGAGGTAGTGGCCACGTTCATCACATAACATGCAACGTAGAATGGGCATTACTGGGGGGCGCTCTACGTATTAGTGCTCCTCTTGTAAGTATAAGATGTTACACAGCTTGTCATTGATAGACTGGATGGAGGGATCCTCTTGATAGGATCGCTCAAAGGCGTGTAAAGCATCCCTATATCGTGGTATTTCTGGAAAATGGTGGGTATAATGCCCATAGGTGTCACAGAGGGTGCGTGCATGATTGGTACACAACGGTTTGCCTGTACATTTGGTGGCAAGTTATTTTTTGTGGGAATGTCATTTTGAGGTGCCTGCCTCGCGGCCGAGGAGTGGTTTTAACTCGTCCAACTCTGGGCATAAGTGAGTAGGGTGTCCTATGACATCACATATAGCGCAGGCTAATGACTCCCTCTGCATTGTAGGGGTCACCGCTTTCTTTCCTTTCTTGGCGATTTTCTTTATCTTGGTCGCATGTTTCGTAGTGGGGATTTCCCTTGCGGGGGCAGTTTCGATTGCTACTTGGGTAGGTTGGGGCTCCTCGGGACCGGGGGGCTTTAACCCAAATGCGGTACCATTGGTAGTTGGTGTTCCTAGAGAGGGAACAAGATACCACACTGGGAATGCCAATGATATATTGGGTAATACTAGTGTTGCCAACACCTGCTGGGAGGTGAAGCTAGGAGGTGGGTAGAGGAAAGGAGTTTGGGAGGCGACATAGACTAGGGAGGTTGCAGTAGTTGATGCCTCCTCGGGACCGAGGGGCTTTAACCCAAATGTGGTACTGTTGGTAGTTGGTGTTCCTAGAGAGGGAACAAGATACCACACTGGGAATGCCAATGATATATTGGGTAATACCAGTGTTGCCAACACCTGCTGGGAGGTGAAGCCAGGAGGTGGGTAGAGGAAAGGAGTCTGGGAGGCGGCATAGACTAGGGAGGTTGCAGTAGCTGATACCTCGGTGTCATTACTGCATGAGTCTATTTCCTGACTAACCTCGGTGCTTTATGTTGACATCATGCATACCGGGGCCCTTGTGGCATCGAGCAATACCTCAAGGATAATAGGAGGATCCCCTAGGAATGACCCTAGGACGGACGACGGTTTGAATTGGCTAGAGCCATATTCTTGATACCGTAAAAGACCATCTGTGGCTGTATCTACATAGGGTAGAACCATATCTGTGTTGGTCAAGGGGCGCTTTTCAGTGTGCGTTAGCTGGTCTACTGTGATGATTCGATTCTCATGGGGGAACATCATGATGCGGAAAATGGAGGATGCTATGGCAGAAATGGCGTACATGTAATTCCACCCAAGGAGTATATTGTAATCAAAGTGAGCATCCAAGACTTCGATGTCTATGTGGACCATCTTGCCAGCTAAGTAGACTGGTACATTTTGGAAGAGACCGACGGGGGTCGAGGGACGACTGTTGTATGCTCTGAGTGTGATGACGGAAGATTTGAGTTCGGGGGCTCCTAACTTCTGCCATACATTCTTTCACATGATGCATGTGGATGCACCCTCGTCAATGACACATCGGTGAATAGTGATATTCTGTACCGAGACTGGTATCTGGAAGGCAACCATGGAGGGAAGCCTAGGGGTGGCTTTGTTTAAGTCAAAATCCATCTTGCGCGTGTCGGCAGGGTCGACGTCGCCTAATGCGAAAAGTAGGGCTTTCCGTTGCTTTGGGCACGATTGCAGTACCTCCAAAGCAGACATAGCAGCAAGTGTTTGAGCTAAATCGTCTACGATACTATAATTGTGGGCTGCTTTGGAGTAGATACATGCTCGCTTATTAGGCCCTTTAACCATTTTTAGCAATGGTTACAAAGGAATCTTTGGAATGGTTAAAGGTGCAGTCAATGCGCTCGTACTAGCCCCTGACATACTGGTGTCTGGTGGGGTGTCGTAGCTATGATTCCGTGTTTGGAAAAACATTTCTTACCCAACCATGTAAATTTCATGGTTGTTTTTCCTGGAATCATCAGAGTTTTGCTGTTGAGTGCTGACCGCTCCTTGATGGGGGAAGGGTTCTTGCATAACCGCAGTTGTCTGGGAAGATCCTCCTTGTCCTCGGTTACTCTAAAGCTTTTTAAGCTTAGGGAGTTTGGGACAGTGGTGAGTATAGTTCCCGTACTCACCACATATTGAAAAAGAATGGTTTGTTCATAGAGGTGGCATTTTTCCTTGCTTTTGGGCATTGCTTGGCTCTTGGTTCTGATTCTAGTTGGAGTTACCTCCAGCCTGGGATCGCGGTGGGTGCTGTTGGTTGCTGCCCCCCTGTCTAGGGTTCCCTTTAGGCTTGTTTTTTACCTTTCTTTTAACCATGTTAGTATGGTAGTTCTTCTGATCATACTGGTGTGGTTGATTTTGGGACGGCTGCATAATGTTCACCTATGCATTGTTTTACGTAGGTGGGTTATGTGCTTAGGACTGAGCATATTGTTATCCCATGTTTGCCCCTGGCCGTTGGGGGGGAGTTCTTCCGTCATTTTTTCTTCCTGTGTACTGGGTCCCCTCATCTGGAGGATAAGGTCCTCCTTGGTGATATGCTAGCACCCTATTAGTCAAATTTTGCTGTTGCATATGATGACTTTGAAATCCGGGTTGAGACATGTTCTGGGTAGACGCATGTGTGTAACCGAGATTCTGACTGCTGCTATGTAGATACCCTTGGGTCATTGACCCAATAAGTCTGTCTGCAGAGTTTGACGCACCTGGAAATTCTTGATAAGATTGCAGGTGCAGGGCATTGGGTAGGATATTGTATATGTATCCTGATTGCGTGTAGATCAGTTCAAGCTGTTGGGCTTTATTGATTTTGTCCTCTTCGGATGTGGGGTTACGTTGCACCACATACTTTGAAATATCCACCGTCAAAGTTTTCAAGAATAAATCTAAAAGGGCTCAGTCATCGAGTTGTGCTTTGCATAAACTATGACGCCATCTCCACTCATGGAGATGTTCTGAAATATGGGTAGAGGGGGATTGTCTAAAATGAGTCAGTAACTCCATTCCTGAATTGTCGTGAATGGGTAACTGAAAGTATGTGAGGAACGTGGTAGCGAGGGTGCTAAAGGTTCTATGTGAAGCAGGGGGTTTCTCTACGTACCATTTCGCGGCCACTCCCATAAGAGTGCGTTGAAATAGCCTCAACCGAATAGTATCGTCAATGATGCTATTCGATGAGCACCACAGGTGAAAGGTCATTATATGATTTCCTGGGTCTTCTGCTTGCTTGCCTTCAAACTTTGGTATATCTGAAGGGAGCTTCGTGGGCATGGGAGGCCAATTGGGGTCATGTGCGATGGGGTTATTGGTAAGCTTGGTCAAATCTGGTAGATTTAACGCCGGTAAGAAGGGTGATTGAGAGGTTGGCACCATGGCAACGTGTGAAGATGCGAAGTTCTGGTTAGAATGAGGGTTAGTCTGCGATGTACCCTGTTGTGAATTTAGATGGCTTCCCTTATGGGATGCACTCTTATGCCCCCTGGGGGACGAGGGGGGAGTGGTGTGCGGTGTGGTGTTGGGAGACCGACTAGGGTTCCCAACTAAGTTTGCTCCAAGAAATGAGGAACCAACCACTATGGCAACATTCCGTCTTTTATGCCTAAATGGCGAAAGACCTGGAACCCCTCCCAATAATGGGGGGAGGTCCAAAATACACCTAGACCGACGAGGTTCCGTTGGAACTATTTGAGTGTCGATCATGTTAGGTTTTGGAATTTTTTTTAAGGGGATCGAGTCTGTGATCACGAAAAATTTATGGCCACATACATAAAATAAAGCGAAAATGAAATGAATTTTCCTTTAACTTAATCTATGTGGTCAATCAGGAAAAAAATGGTTTTGTTTGTTTGCGTGTGATACTCAAAATCCTAGAAGACTTAAAACGTCCTTGTTAATGACCTATAAATATAGGATTCATAATTTTGACTTGACTGATGGTAATTTTGTAAATCTGTTCATACTTTGCCTTCTGCAAGTTGTATTCACATATTTTGTAAAAAATGAAAAAAATGAAAAATATCAAAAATATCAAAAAGAGGGTAAAAAGTCCTAAAAGAAAAATCAAAGGACTTAGAAAAAATAATAGACCCTAAAAGAAAAAGATGAATAAAACATGAAAGTGTGCAGGTCTAAATGCCACTACTTTTACCTTTTGCAGTTGATTATGGTAGAGTGTCAATAAATGCCATAATCCATGATGAGTTAAACCGTTTAATCTTAACTTGTCATGTTTCAATTTCACTTGTTGTAAATAGAGAATAAAGAATTGTCATATAGTTTAATCATGACAATTCGGTAGTTAGGTAGAGAATAAGTGAATCCAACAGTTTAATTTGGATTCATGGATGAAATAAGTTTAGAGTTAGATAGTTTTACTTGCTTTTAGAAAGAATAAATGTTGTAAAGGTTGCTAGCTCAAATGCACCTTACTACAAAGGAAGAAAAAATGTTAGCATGGTAAGTTGGGTAGGTAGAAGAAGGTGAAAAATCTCAATGTAAATATCATTCATCTGGACTGAAAATAACTAACTTCCCCTTTCCATAGTCATGAAGTATTCTAAACTATCAATCAGAAAGGCTCAAGGCATTTCCTTGACTTTTGTTGGGACCGGACCCAAGGCTCTATGGTTGATTAGTTGAAAGTGTGAAATGCCTATATTAATCCCTAAACTCACATCATTATTCCATTTCATGCATTAATTCCCTATAATCATAAGTAAAACCTCATTTTTAATTAAATACATTATAATTCCTATCTGACTAATTTCCATCATCACATGAGAAACATTAAACCCTCAAAATTACATTATGTCATAAGTTAAAGTGATAAGATTAATGCAAATTGTCTTTTAAACTTCACTTTACTTGTTATGTTTATGTATTTTGAGTATACATTATCCCATTTCCATATTAATTTTGACTTATGTATTAATTCCCTATAGAAATGACCTTTTCCTATAGTATATAACTCCTTTTTATATAATAGCCCCAAAATCCACTTATTATGACTTTAGCCAAAGCTATTTAATCCCCACATGTGTAAATAAAACACCCACATTACAACCCCTCTGGCTAAAATATATCTTTATATTAAATCCCGCCCCTATGGTAAGTAAATCGTTTTGATTTAATTACTATATAATAAAAATATGTGTTAATATATGTTTAAAAACAAAAAATGTAATTCCCAAAGTTTAATCTAAGCTAAACTTCACTAAACCTATGCCTTTGTTTATATATTCCCTTTCCCGATTTCCCTTAAACTAAGGTTAAAATCTTAACTTATCCATTTTTCCCGATGCATACCCCTTTACCAAAATTCTAACCTTGGTTAAACCATTATAAACTGCCCCATTCTATATATAAACTCACTTTATATATTAGAAATCCATTTTTTATCCCATATGCGCAACGTCATCGGATTCAATTTTAATCGTTCGATCATCTTTACAATCATAATCCTATGGTTCGCATCAAACGCGATCACCTTACTACATATGCCCCCCGCCCCCACCATTTTCCATTGCATTAGTTTTTGACCGTAGATCTCCACTTACCATATCAACGGTTCACATTAAAGAGCCTAGTCTCACTACACTTACCCCACAGCTTTGAAGCAAATCCCGACCATTTGCATCATAGAGTCAGATCCGACGATGCAAATCTAGTATTGCATAACTAAAATGATCGACCAAAGTTTATGAAAAGTTGCGCATTAAAAGTGGTATTGTAATACCAGCCAATGCAACGTGTCTATTTCCTATTTGATCGCGTTCATATTGGCCAAAACAGCTTACCATCTAAAAGCAACATTATAACCACCGATGGTTTTTGCATTCAAAGCAAATCCGCTCCCGCCATTGACTGTGACCTGCATTAAATGATACGTATAATGATAAAAATATAAGGTTTAACCTTAGTTTTTCTTCGTTTTATGTATTATTTCCCCTCGGCTATTATGAAAATGCGCCCAGACTCTAGGAATGAACTTTATAACCATCGCTAGCCAATTTTTCCCTTGAAGCAGAGTTTCACCATAGTGACGGCATACAAAAGACTCTTGATGTTTTCCATTAACTCATAGCTTCCAGTGTGAAGCTGATACTACCAGAAAACCCTTCGACAACCTAATTCTTGAAAAATTCCTTAGAAACTGCTATTATCTCACAAAAGCCTCTATTTTAAGTTCAATCTTCAGTATAAACCCTTGAAAAATCATTTCCATGGCTTCAAAAGGTCTTTTAAGCTGCAAATATCCTGAAAAAGTCATATTTACAATCTCAACCATTCAGGAAACTGTTGTTTCCTATCTTAACCCAGTTTTCAAACCCATTCAGAAAACCTAATTGAGCAAAAAAACCCAAAAGAAGCCATCCTTAGCCTAAATTGCTCAGTTTCATCTCTGTTAAAGTGAATAACTCCTGCAAACAGTCTAATCGTGTAGTAGCTACCCAAAATGCCTAAAAAACAAAGTTAAACCTCCACAAATGATCTCATTCCACAAGTCTTTCGAAAAAGCCTTCAATCACCTCCCTATAGACGTGGATTTCATTAACAAATTGTTTGATTTTTGCAGGTTATTATCATAATAGGGATTTGGGCCAATAGTTTCAATACTAGTTGACAAAATGATTTGCTCCAAATTCTCAGATTTTAACTTACTATCTTGATTCAATAGACAGTTTGCATACAAAGAAAGAACAAAATCAAGTCAGAGAGAGATCAAAATAATGAAGTTTTCATATTAAATGGTAAAAGTGAAATCAGAATTCACAACGACATTGAAAACATAACCGTTAAAGAGTATCAGTGGTTAAAGTGTATCAGGTAAAAGTCAGAGTGAAAGTTAAAACAAAGTTACAAGAGCAGTCAAAGGTAAACAGTAAAAGTAAATAAAAAGGCAGTAAAATGGTAAAAAGAGATGAAAATACTTTCACCAACAATGAAGTTTATCTAAAGTGAAAGTAAAACAGTTAAAAGAACAAAAAAGTGAAAAGATGAAAAACATAACAAGAAGGAACATTTTTGCAGAAATTTCATGTTTAAGTCATTGTTTTGCAGAACATATTGTGACCAATCCAAGATGAATTTTGAAAAACTGAAGGAGGTTTATGTTATTAAGAGGGCCATCTACAAAAATCTTTCTCACTTTTCTAACAGCCATTATGGATTGAGAAATATTAAACAATATTGGAGAGCACTTTTTTCAGACAATTCCTATTAAGTCATTATTTTTCAGAGAATATTGTGGCCAATCAGAAATACATCTTACAAAACTGAAGGAGGTTTTTGTTCCTAAGAGACTTATCTACAAAAACCTATCTCACTTTTTTCACAATCATTTCTGAATGAGACATAAGTGCACATATTTACAACCTATTTTTCAGATTCTGTAAAACTCTGTTTTACACATCTTTTTGCAGAGCCTATTGTGCACAGCTGGAGAGGAATTTTAGGAAACTGAAAGAGGTTTATTTCACCAACATATTTTTCCATAAATTCTTTCATTTTTTACTTATCTATTTTGGATTGAGAAATACAAATATGTCATTGGACCCCAAGTTTGCAGAATTTTTGGAGCAGAATGCACAAAGAAAGGAAGCAATTAGTGACTTGGATGCCTCATCATCAACTAAGAGTTGGATCAAATTCAAATTCTCCTCTTTGTCGCCATCTATCCATAAAAAATAGTGCCAAATAGATGCATTATTTTGAGTGTCCTTTATTTAAGTTCTATTTATGTAAAACAGTTGGAGAGATTTGTGAACCAATCTTGATATTTTTTCAAGATATTTTAGTTTAGAATTTGTATAAATACTTCACTCTTGGAAGTATTTTGGGTGGAATAAATTTTGAAGATTACTATAGACTTATTTGGTTGAACATTGGGACTTTTGTGAGTTAAATTGAAGTAGCAAGCTGGAAACTGAAGCGAAAGAAATCATAGTTAAGGATTCATGAGATAAACATATCAGTACAACCTTTTCTCGTTTTCATTGTGTACGTCTTTAAGTTTCATTCATATACCATATTTTTTTTCCTTCTTAAATGATCAACTAGGAGAATTTAGACAGGATTAGTGATAAAAAGCTCCCTATTTTTAACGAGTTGGCATTATTATTTTTTCTGCTTGATAACTGGACTATAGAATTCTTAATTGCTCTAGATCCTTGTTTGATCCTCTCCCTTCCCTCTTCCTTTCTATGATCTAAGGATTCTTGATTGCCCTTAGTCTAGAATCACATCATTTCATCAAATTATCCTTTCAAACCCTCTAGAAGTTATCTAACTTGCCCTTATCATATTTGCATCTTTTCACCTTAGTTTTCAAGTCTTGTTAGCTACAAATTTGACTCCATTTCCCAATGATTAGATAGATATTTTTATGGTTTCCTTTGTAATCCTTTATTCCCACCAAACTTAAAAACAAACCAAATTGTTCACTCATAGCTAGCCTAATATCCATTACCAAAACAAAGCTAAATCTTAAGGAGATATCCCTCTTCGGAACTCAGGAAGGCTAGATCCTGAATTCTAAAAGAGGTTCTTGGTTACCTCTAGTAAGTTACAAAGTTTTAAATATTTCTGATAGAAAATTTACTAGAGTGATAACATATTGGTGACTCCGCTAGGGAAACTAACATTTTCTTCACAAATATTTTACAGGTTCAGATCTGATCTATGATGGTGGACAATGATCAGACACACAAAGGTTAAAATCATCCACCTGGCGACTCCAAATCAGTTTCACAATCAAGACTCCACTAGAGGAATGAACCTGAAAGAAAAATATGGAAAGATCAGGCTTTCAACTTGGATCTTAATCTAAGATATTATGTTCTTTCTCATTAAGAAAAATTTTCAATGTATATTGTATTTGATTGAAGATATTAGATTAGTTTTTAATTATTTTCCTTTAAATATTGTAAATAATAATTTTTCTAATCTCTTTGAGCAGCTTTCTTCTGAATCTAATGATGATCATTTTCCAATTAAGAAGCCTCAAATAATCAGGACTGATCTTACAATCCCTGTACATATTCCTGTACCATATAAAGTTCCAGATAGATATAAGCCCCTTATTTTACCTCCTATACTCCATGATTTTCCTAAAAACTACTACAAATATCTTCCTAGATTTGATGGAGAGAATGGTATCACTGCCCAAAAAAATATTCAAGGTTTTGAGAATTATTTGGATTTATTTGAGATTGATGAAGATGATGTTAAAATCAGACTTTTTGCTCTTTCTTTGCAAAATAGAATAAAGAGTTGGTTCAAAAATCTCCCTAATGCTAGCATCTCAAATTTCCAGCAGTTTATCAAACTTTTCCTTCATAGATGGATAATGAAAGTTAATCCTTTTGTGATAATGGAAGAATATAATCAGTTAAAAAGACATCCAAATGACACAATACAACAATTTTCTGACAGATTTAATCAAGTTTATTATTCAATGCCAGAAAATATTAGACCTCCTCATGATTCAGCTCTCTTGCATTATCCAAGTGCCTTTGATCCAGAAATAGAATTTTGATTAAGAGAAAGAGATCCAAAAAAACTTGTACAGATGCAGAACATTGCATTTGATATAGAATTTAATCTGCAAATCAGATAGGAAAAGTTGAAAGTAGAAGAAGAGGAAAAGAAAAATATTGCAGAGGTAAAACTCAGCCTTTTGGTAAGAAAACTAGATGAAAGAACATAGGAGATCACTATGAAAGATGAATTTTTTATTCAAAATCACCATGAAGAAATAGAGAAGGTTGATAGCCATGAACAAATTCCTGCTAATTCCAAGTATCATAGATCAGAAAATGAAATTACAAATCAATATGAGGAAGAGGAATCTGTTGATCTAATGTGTATGTTTGATGACATTCCTTCTTTTGATGATTTGCCTATGTATCATCATTATGATGATAGTTATGTTCTCCAAACTCAAGCTAACTTTATAGAGCAATCAGAAGCTAGTTTGGAGGATGAAGAAATGCAGTTTCAGCAGATTGAAGACAGTGATCAGCCAATACAGATCAGCCATGAGAGTGACGAAGAAAGAGTAGAAAAGGTGGAACTAAGTGAAAGTTCTTTACCTCTTTATTTTGCTTCATTTCAGTTCATTAGAGACAACTCTCATGCCATCAATAATCAGAAATATTTAGGAATTGTGATTGACAACAAAGAAGATAATGAAACTATTGATCAAGATTTTTCAGTTTCACAATTGCAGTTATCAGTTCCCATTGAAATAAATGATCAAATGATACAAGAAAGTTCCATACCACTATGTTTTGAACCATTTCAGCTTTTAAAGGAAATGTGGTATAACATATTCAAAGAAAATGATGAGAAACTTGTTGAAGTTTATGAAGTCCCATGGAAACCTATATGCCATAGGTTGCAGCAATTTTCCCAAATTTTTCAGGATCCAATAGTAGATATGTTGAATATTGAAGGCATTCAAAGCATTCCTCTATTAACTAACTATGATTTTCAGAATCAAGATGATAATGATTTCAACAGTCAAACATTACAATAAGTAGGAATATCATCACAAATCTTATCTGAAAGTTTGCAGGGAGATAAAGATGAAAATAACATTTCAGATTCATGGCATGGAGGCCATCCAGAATAGATGTACATTTGTTCAGATCAGTTAAACATCAGTGTATATATTTTGGAAGATCCTTTTGTATAGTTTCTAGAGTCAACAAAGGAAATCAAGTGTTTCCTTATCCTCTCATTTGTTGACAAGTTTATAATAGGTTGTAGAAGTATAGGTTTGATAATCAACAAGAAAATGCAACAAAATCTATCAAATTACATAATGCTTGAATGGTTTCACTGGCTATTTCATTTTACCTAACCAGCAGTTGGACAATAGATTAGAGTAGGTAGATGAGTGCTAATAAGCTCATAATTTTGAGCATTTTTTTTTAGTTTTTAATTTTTAGCTAGTTTTTTCATTAAGATTTAAAGCCAAGGATGAGGTCCTAAAGAGTTTAAGATCTATAAGTTGGTTTGAAAATTGTTGTGTGTTGTTTTAGTTTTAGATTAGATTTCAGTTTGTAGAAGACATAAGACACTTACTAAGATCATCAAAGGTCAACGATGAAGGCTACTAATCTTAGAGTTCTTGACATTTCACCAAGAAATGCCATCCCCAAGTGAAACCGATGTTAGTGACCTAGAAATATAAGATTCATAATTTTGACTTGACTGATGGTAATTTTGTAAATCTGTTCATACTTTGCTTTCTGCAATTTCTATTCGCATATTTTGTAAAAAATAAAAAAAATAAAAAATATCAAAAAATCAAAAAGAGGGTAAAAAGTCCTAAAAGAAAAATCGAAGGACTTAGAAAAAACAATAGACCCTAAAAGAAAAAGATGAATAAACATGAAAGTGTGCAAGTCTAAATGCCACTACTTTTACCTTTTGCAGTTGATTATGGTAGAGTGTCAATAAATGCCATAATCCATGATGAGTTAAACAGTTTAATCTTGACTTGTCATGTTTCAATTTCACTTGTTGTAAATAGAGAATAAAAAATTGCCATACAGTTTAATCATGACAATTCAGTAGTTAGGTAGAGAATAAGTGAATCCAATAGTTTAATTTGGATTCATGGATGAAATAAGTTTAAAATTAGATAGTTTTACTTGCTTTTAGAAAGAATAAATGCTGTAAAGGTTGCTAGCTCAAATGCACCTTACTACAAAGGAAGAAAAAATGTTAGCATGGTAAGTTGGGTAGGTAGAAGAAGGTGAAAAATATCAATGTAAATATCATTCATCTGGACTGCAAATAACTAACTTCCCCTTTCCATAGTCATGAAGCATTCTAAACTATCAGTCATAAAGGCTCAAGGCATTTCCTTGACTTTTGTTGGGACCGGACCCAAGGCTCTATGGCTGATTAGTTGAAAGTGTGAAATGTCTATATTAATCCCTAAACTCACATCATTATTCCATTTCATGCATTCATCCCCCTAAATAATCATAAGTAAAACCTCGTTTTTACTTAAAGACATTATAATTCCCATCTGACTAATTTCCATCATCACATGAGAAATATTAAACCCTCAAAATTACATTATATCATAGGTTAAAGTGATAAGATTAATGCAAATTTCCTTTTAAGCTTCAATTTACTTGTTATGTTTATGTATTTTGAGTATACATTATCCCATTTCCATATTAATTTTGACTTATGTATTAATTCCCTATAGAAATGACCTTTTCATATAGTATATAACTCCTTTTTATATAATAGCCCCAAAACCCACTTATTATAACTTTAGCCAAATTTATTTAATCCCAACATGTGTAAATAAAACACCCACATTACAACCCCTCTGGCTAAAATATATCTTTATATTAAATTCTGCCCCTATGGTAAGTAAATCGTTTTGATTTAATTACTATATAATAAAAATATATGAAAAAACCTTAAACATGTGTTAATAAATGTTTAAAAACAAAAAAAGTAATTCTCGAAGTTTAATCTAAGCTAAACTTCACTAAACCTATGCCTTTGTTTATATATTCCCTTTCCCGATTTCCCTTAACCTAAGATTAAAATATTAACTTATCCATTTTTCCCGATGCATACCCCTTTACCAAAATTCTAACCTTGGTTAAACCATTATAAACCGCCCCATTCTATATATAAACTCACTTTATATATTAGAAATCCCTTTTTTATCCCATATCTGCAGCACCATCGGATTCAATTTTAACTATCCGATCATCTTTACAATCATAATCCTATGGTTCGCATCAAACGCGATCACCTTACTACATATGCCCCCCGCCCCCACCATTTTCCATCGCATTAGTTTTTGACCGTAGATCTCCACTTACCATATCAATGGTTCAAATTAAAAAGCCTGGTCCCACTACACTTACCCCGCAGCTTTGAATCAAATCCCGACTGTTCGCATTGCAGAGTCAGATCCGACGATGCAGATCTAGTATCGCATAACTAAAATGATTGCCCAAAGTTTATGAAAAGTTGCGCGATAAAAGTGGTATTGTAATACCACCCAAAACTACATGTCTATTTCCTATTCGATCGCGTTCATATTGGCCAAAACAACTTACCATCTAAAAGCAATGCGATAACCACTGATGGTTTTTGCATTCAAAGCAAATCCGCTCCAGCCATTGATTGTGACCTGCATTAAATGATACGTATAATGATAAAAATATAAGGTTTAACCTTAGTTTTTCTTCATTTTATGTATTATTTCCCCTCGGCTATTATGAAAATGCACCCAGACTCTGTGAATGAACTTTATAACCATCTCTAGCCAATTTTTCCCCTGAAACAGAGTTTCACCACAGTGACAGCATTCAAAAGACGCTTGATGTTTTCCATTAACTCACAACATCCAGTGTGAAGCTGATACTACTAGAAAACCCTTCGACAACCTAATTCTTGAAAAATTCCTCAGAAACTGCTATTATCTCACAAAAGCCTCTATTTTAAGTTCAATCTTCAGTATAAACCCTTGAAAAATCATTTCCATGGCTTCAAAAGGTCTTTTAACCTGCAGATCTCCTGAAAAAGTCATATTTACAATCTAAACCATTCAGGAAACTCTTGTTTCCTATCTTAATACATTTTTCAAACCCATTCAGCATACCTAATTGAGCAAAAAAGGCCAAAAGAAGCCATCCTTACCCTAAATTTCTCAGTTTCATCTCTGTTAAAGTGAATAACTCCTGCAAACAGTCTAATCTTGCAGTAGCTACCGAAAATGCCTAAAAAAAAAGTTAAACCTCCACAGACTGATCTCATTCCACAAGTCTTTCAAAAAAGCCTTCAATCACCTCCCTACAGACCTGGATTTCATTAACAAATTGTTTGATTTTTGCAGGTTATTATCAGAATATGGATTTGGGCCAACATTTTCAATACTAGTTGACAAAATTGTTTGCTCCAAATTCTCAGATTTTAACTTAATATCTTCATTCAATAAACAATTTGCATACAAAGAAAGAACAAAATCAAGTCAGAGAGAGATGAGAATGATGAATTTTTCATAGTAAATGGTAAAAGTGAAATCATAATTCACAATTACATTGAAAACATAACAGTTAAAGAGTATCAGTGGTTAAAGTGTATCAGGTGAAAGTCAGAGTGAACGTTAAAACAAAGTTACAAGAGCAGTCAAAGGTAAACAGTAAAAGTAAATAAAGAGGCAGTAAAATGGTAAAAAGAGATGAAAATACTTTCACCAACAATGGATTTTATCTAAAGTGAAAGTAAAACAGTTAAAAGAAAAAAAAAGTGAAAAGATGAAAAACATAACAAGAAGGAACATTTTTGCAGAAATTTCATGTTTAAGTCATTGTTTTTCAGAACATATTATGACCACTCCAAGATGAATTTTGAACAACTGAAGGAGGTTTATGTTTTTAAGAGGGCCATCTACAAAAACCTCTCTCACTTTTCTAACAGCAATTATGGATTGGGAAATATTAAACAATATTGGAGAGCACTTTTTGCAGAAAATTCCTGTTAAGTCATCATTTTGCAGAGCATATTGTGGCCAATAAGAAATACATCTTACAAAAATGAAGGAGGGTTGTGTTCCAAAGAGACTTATCTACAAAAACCTATCTCACTTGTTTCACAGTCATTTCAAAATGAGAGATACATGCACATCTTTACAGCCTATTTTTTAGACTCTCTAAAACTCTGTTTTACACATCTTTTTGCAGAGCCTATTGTGCACAGATGGAGAGGAATTTTAGGAAACTGAAAGAGGTTTACTTCACCAACATATTTTTCCATAAAAAAATCTTTCACTTTTTACTTATATATTTTGGATTGATAAATACAAAGATTTCATTGGACCCCAAGTTTGCAGAATTGTTGAAATAGAATGCACAAAGAAAGGAAGCAGTTAGTCACTTCGATGCCTCATCATCAACTAAGATTTGGATCAAATTTGAATTCTTCTCTTTGTCACCAACTATCCATAAAAAATAGTGCCAAATAGATGCATTAGTTTGATTTTCCTTTACTTAAGTTCTATTTATGTAAAACAGTTAGAGAGATTTGTGAACCAATCTTGATATTTTTTCAAGATATTTTAGTTTAGAATTTGTACAAATACTTCACTCTTGGAAGTATTTTGTGTGGAATAAATTTTGAAGATTACTATAGACTTATTTGGTTGAACATTGGGACTTTTGTGAGTTAAATTGAAGCAGGAAGCTGGAAACTGAAGCGAAAGACATCATAGTTAAGGATTCATGAGATAAACAGATGAGTACAGTATTTTCTCGTTTTCATTGTGTACTTATTTAAGTTTCATTCATATAGCATATTTTTTTTACTTCTTAAATGATCAAATAGGAGAATTTAGACATGATTAGTGATAAAAAGCTCCCTATTTTTAACTAGTTGGCATTATTATGTTTTCTGCTTGATAACTGGACTATAGAATTCTTAATTGCTCTAGGTCCCTGTTTGATCCTCTCCTTTCCCTCTTCCTTTCTGTGATCTAAGGATTCTTAATTGCCCTTAGTCCAGAATCACATCATTCCATCAAATTATCCTTTCAAACCCTCTGGAAGTTATGTAACTTTACCTTAGCATATTTTCATCTTTTGACCTTGGTTTTCAAGTCTTGTTTGCTAGAAATTTGACTCCATTGCCCAATGATTAGATAGATATTTTTATGGTTTCCTTTGTAATTATTTATTCCCACTAAACTTAAAAAACAAACCAAATTGTTCACTCATAGCTAGCCTAATATCCATTACCAAAACGAAGCTAAATCTTAAGGAGAGATCCCTCTTTGGAACTTAGGAAGGCTAGATCCTAAATTCTAAAAGAGGTTCTTGGTTACCTCTAGTAAGTTACAAAGTTTTAAATATTTTTGATAGAAAATTTACTAAGTGATAATAGTCCTCACACTCTCAAAATTACTGGGCTTTGAGAGGATTTCTTGCGAGTGCTGGCGCAACGTCCTGTAAGAGTTGGCGACGCCCCCAATCAGCCGAAGAGAATCAACCAAGGTAAGGGTAGAGGTTCTGGCACTTTCCTGCACCGTCACCTATAGGGTAAAGGATGCCCTAGTTTTGGCCACTAAGAACCACCATCCCACGTGAGCGTTTGAGTCTTGGGCTTCTTGGTAGTCAGCTAACAGTACCAAGTATCAGTCGGGTCAGGTAGCCCCAACTGATACCGCATGCACTGCGCCTAAGCCTAACCCCCTCTGAATTGGGTCTCTACCGCGCTTGGGTTTTCTTTTCTGTGGGATAATAGATGGATTTTAAATCTCCCTAAAAACGCAACTTCTATGTTTCAAATGTGAAGCGTGATCAAGGCGGCTTATTTGATGCCTACCCCCTTGATCCTAACTTAATCTATAACTTCTCTTGCGGCCCCTGTGGGGAGAATTTAGTGAGTTGGTTTAAGTTATTTTAGGTGGCTTTATTTTCTTAGTGAGTGAATGTGTGTGAGTGTATGGTGAACAATCTCATAATTTGAAAATATGGATATTGGTGATCCTTTACAAAAGTCCCCTAGTTAAACTATGTGACGTTGTTCCTTGCTCAAATAAAAAGCATTTGTGGATAATGGGCTGCTTCCAAAACCTCCTAGTTAGTCTATGTGAGTGAATAAAGGGAGATGGCGAATCACAAATGTAGAGTGTTCATATGCTTGTCTAGGGTCACCAAATGGTGCAAAGATGACAGAGATTACTTGATCTAATTGGCGATTTAATCCTAGTCCTACAATTTCCTAAATGCAAAAATTGAAATTTAAACTAAACAATTTCTACACTAGCTTATGGATGTGTGGCCGTGAGCCACTTACTTGGACTAGTTAAACTAAGTGTGCATACCAGAGTTTGCAAAAAACATAAATTGTTCGGAAAACAATGGTTAATTCGCCCCCTACTTAAACTATGTGAACACTTTTTTAAAAAACCAACTTAAATGAAACTAACTAAATGCCTACGAAAAGCAACAAAAAATCAGTTCTCAGAAGCTATGGGGTATCAACACAGGTGTTGGCAGATACATTAGGGGCTTCCCAACACATTTACAAGTAGAAAAAATGTAGAAAATAGGGAGAAAAAATATCTCTGCAATTTGTGTGCAAAAACCCTTGACAGATGCGCCTTCCTGCGTGCAGGTCACTCCTGAATGCGCGCAATGTGCCTTTGCGTGCAAAAGTCCTGCAAGTAAAATATTAGGAGCTACCTTCTCTAGTCTGTCACCTTGGTGAATCTAGGGACTGCAAGATGGGTTAGAGGACTGTCAGCTCCACTCCAGCATAGACTAAGGGTCTCCTACAAAAGATGGCACAACAACATAAACTTGAAACACGTCAGTGAAGTCGCCAATCCTGTTGTGGTGGATTCAACAAATGGTTGTACAAAATCACACGAGCTTAGAGAGTGTGGTCTACTCCCTAAATTATTGGTAACAGGAAGTATGTGGAGGGAGCTCAAAAGCATAAAACTTAAATGAAATAATATGATGAAGTATGCTCTGGTTAAAAAAATAAAACTAAAAACACAAAAGAAGCTATATAGAGAGTACCAAACAGTAATAATGCAAACAATGGCTCAATGGCCTCTTCTTATTCAATGTTCGGAATAAAAGAAAATCTTACCCACTTGCCAAAGGGCCCCTAGGCAATGGCTCTAGGTCCTGATGCAAGGATGTTTGTCTTTCAAGTTCTACCTCTGACACAGTTTAACTCTCTCTCTCTGCTCTCTCTCTGCTATGGTGGACTAAGATGTTGGGTGGCCAACTATCAAGTCCTCTTTAGCTCGAGCCCCTTGGGTCACACACAATGCTGGTGTTGCTTGGGAAACTTTGGCCAGCATAACATTGTGATCACCATTTTTTCATCTCTTGGTGGGTTTATATAGGTGAGCTTCAAATCCTCCTTCCCTCGCTTTGTACACGATGGATGGTGACCCAAAGGAGAGGTGTGATTCCATTGTGTGCTCAAATATTCTTTTCTGTGCTCACATAATGTCTAAGGAGGCATTGGTGGCTGTCCTTAGGCGGCTTTCAGATAAGGAGTAACTATCCTTTGCTTGTAGTGGTCCCGGAAAGTGACTTTTTTCCATTTCCAGGAATGCGCGCTTTTCAGGCAAAAGGGCACGCAGAGGGCGCTCTTCTCAAAGGAAAAAGCGCGCATTTGAGCATTTATGACTAGTTCAAGTTTGATTTTCTCAAAACCTTAGAGATTTTAAATAATTCTTGATTCCATAATGTATTCATGTCTTGTAAATCCTTGGGCTCGACATTAATTGATGTCGCCTTCTGCTGTATGATTTTCTAGTGTTAACAAGGTGTATTCTCTTTATGGATATAAATTCCATCCTGACATATTCTCTAAAATAGCCATATTTGGTACTGTGTTGTATTTCCCCCTAGGTTCTATTTCACACGGTAACTTGTTATCCTAGATGCCATTGAGATCGGGTTGGTGATACATATTTATGGTACTATATCATTCCTGAGATCATCTCTGATGTGGCCATATTTGGCTATCATTCTGTGACAGTGGTCTTAATTAGGTTTGGTGGGAATTATATCTAATGTATTGTTGACATCAGTGGGGGGGAATAATTTGGTGGGCGTCTGATACACTCTTCATTTCTAAACTATCCCCACTTATATTATGACTTTCCTTTAGTGTCTTGGAATCTCCTAAAAATACTAGAGACGCACATTGGTTAGAGGGCGTAGGTTTATGCAGCTATTGCCTTGGTTTCTCAGTTTTAATTTGGTGATTGAGGCCCCAAAAAGAAAGTTGGTGTGGGTAAAACTATTGGGATTACCATTGGAATTCTAGACTCTCAAGGCTCTAAACACAATTGGGAATAATATCAGGCATACGAAGCATATTGACCCTAGAATTCTTGGTACAAATGATAAACATATCACATGGATTCTAGTGGAGGTATAATTTGTTGGAGGTTTTTAGGGGGACGTCGATTTGATATGGGTGCAGTGTAAACACCGATAGAGGGTGGATTACTGGGGAGTACCTTTATGCTACTTATTTTTTCACCATACCGAGCACCTACACTGAAGATGTCCTTATCAACACAAAAATATGAGGCGGTGTAGGAAAATTTTACATGGCAGCAATCGGGAGATGGCATCAAATGGATCACTCGGCACGGACCTATCGGATAAGTCTATACCTCCATCATTTGATAGTGATCAATCTGCTTTCTCAAATAATTCATGACCACAATCCCTCCTCATACTGTCACAAGTTGCTAAAAATGTTGTTGTACATCATACTGAGGCCATTGTCTCTCCCTCATTTGTCAATCCAAATCCTCTTCTTAATGATGGCTCTTGAAATGAAAATTCTGTTATATTTAAGGCTACTAAAAAAGTTGAGCCACCTTCCATTTCGTCTATAAATGAATCGACAATGGTCTCACCTTCTTTCCCTCGCTTGAATGGCCATCCTCGTATTGCTCCCATGAACATGAGCAGTTTAACACCTTGGAATCTCCTAAAAATACTATTGGTAGTGATTTAGGGTCAATAGAGATAAATCCTTTTTTAATGTATGAATATGGAGATATGGATGAAATAAAATTTATAGTAGATTTTATGGGGGTGCAAAAAAATCATATTGTGAAGGGATTTACTTTTTTGGGCTTTCAGTTGAAGCCATGTGCATATAGGGTAATGGACTGGACCAGGATAGTTGAAAAATTCAAGAACATAATTATGAAGTGGTCTAACAATTTCTTCTCTCTGGGAGGTCGATATATTATGGTACAAGTTGTATTGTCTCAATTTGTAATTTACTAGATGAATCTGTATTACCTCCCTGAGTATACGGTGGAAAAAATCAACTCCATTATATCGCATTTTATATGGTCTGGTGCTCAAAATATTAATAAAATCCACCTCTACAGATTGGACTGTCTTACTATTCCTAAAAAATATGGTGGTTGGAGTCTCTAAAATATTCGAATTTTCTCAAACGCTCTCCTTATCAAGTCTCTATGACGGGCAATAAAAGGCAGTGGGATATGGTCCCAAATTATTGGATGAAAATACATTGTGCGAGATCCAATTTTATCCTTATACCGTGGCTATTTTCCTTCTCAAAAGTTATAGTCTCAAATTTGGAGAAGTTTTGTAAAAATCATGCCCATCATGGCGCGGAGGTTAGTGTGGCAATTTGGAAATGGGCAAAGAATTATTTTTGGTATTGACCGGGTTTTGGGATTCGATGGCGGTCTTCAAATTGATCCAAGGTTAATCCACATATTGAGTCACCGAGGAATTTGTTCCTTAGCACATCTTATCTTGTGTTGGAACCTTGCATCTCTGGTTTTGAAATCGGCAAATCAGCTGGGTCTAACTGGGAGGGATGTAATTGAATGGAAAAATGTGATGCATTGGTTAACAACTGCGAGTATGACCTTGCATGGGAGAGGGGATCACCTGATTTGGAATGGCCATATGAATGGCGATGGTTTGCAGGTTAGGGGTGTATATCATTATATCATTATTCAACAGCATCTGATTAGCTCTCCTTCTCCATTCTATCAAGCATGGCACTGGAATATCCCCTCTAAGATACTACTATTTGTGTGGTTATTGTGGAAATGCAAAATATTAACATGGGATTGCCTCAAAAAATGTGGGTTACATGGGCTAGGGAGGTGTCCTTTATGTCTTGTTCATGAGGAATCTGCATCACATTTATTCTTTTTCTTCTTTTCTCTCAGTATTTGGTCACTCTTTACATGCTATCATATGGATCCTACTTGGAGACCAGCTGACTACATCAGCACCATCCTAGCATGGGGGGCTACCAATGGAAAATATAAAACACTACCATTTTATTTATTCTGGGAGATATGGTGTGCACGAAATCACCTTATTTTTTATGGTTTGCCTGCTAACATATCTCTGCTTCATAGATCTATTATGTTGTGGTTGGATGGTCAACCATCTACTTATTCGATCCCAACTGACTTGTCTAGGCATATTCGGACTCATCCTATTGCTATCCCGACAATTTATTTTGATGGGGCACAATAAGATGGAGTTTGTGGTTGCAGGGCATGGATCAAGATCCAGGAGGCAGAAAGGTATCATATTTGTTGGAATGGTGGACATGGTTTGAAAAACAAAGCTAAACTTACATGACATGGCAGTACACATTCAATCGCCATCCCGTCAGATTGATGTTACTGTCACTGTACTCATGTGGCATGCCAAGGAAAAAATGAAACTATAACCGCAGAAAACAGTGACTAGTAATAAAGTGAAAGAAAATGTTGTATCCCATTTTTCAATTTATTGGGGGGTCGGGATTATATTAGGTTCATAATATTTTTATATAATATGTTTATATTCTTTGCAAAACATATTATTTTAGAGGCATTTGTTATAAATTTTTATTGAAGATTAAAAATTTTAATGTTTCATTTTATATTATTTTATTTAATGAAATTTAAATTTAAATTAATATGATATTCTACTGAGTTTCTTGAGTTTAAAATGAGTAATTTTTTTAATTAATTTTAATATTATTATGATGTAAGATATATATATTTTCTTAAATAAGTGAAATTAGACGTAAATTTGCTCTTAAAATAAATTATCTCTTGAGATTAACATTTTATATTTTATTTTATTTAAATTAAAGTAATTTATTTAACTTATAATTTTATAAGCTTATATTCATCTCTCACATCTACAAGCTTTTCAATCAAGAAGTCAAGCAAGGGTTCCCTAAACCATGGACTCAAAGCCTCATTATTCCTCTTTTTAAAAGTGGGGATACAAATAACCCCTCTAATTATTGAAAAATTATGATTATCCCTCTCTTAGCGAAGTTAGATGGTATTATTTTGGAAAAGAAGATGAGCATATGGCTTGAAAGTGAAGATAAGTGGGCTAAAGGCCAAGAAGTTTTTAGAAAGCCACACTCAACAACGAACCACCTCGTTACGCTTAGGATCATTATGGAGGAATGTCATAATGATAAATCCAATCTCTTTTGTTGCTTTGTGGACTTTAAAAAGGCTTTCGATACAGTATGTAGGAATAACCTATGGAATAGATTATAAGAGCTATAGGTTCCTTTCGAGTTGAGATCTGCCACTATAAGGTTATACGAGAATGTAATTGCCAAGTTTAAGGGAAAGGAGGGGTGGTCGAAAGATATTAAGTGTAATACAAGAGTTAAACAAGGTTGCCCCCTCTCCGCTACCCTATTTGGAATTTACATCGACAAGCTAGAAGGTTGTTTAGAGGAAACAGGTTGTGCTGGCATGATCTTAGCTAGAATAGTCATCATCCTTCTTCTCTATGTTGATGATATTGTTCTTCTGGAAAGGTGCTCATCTGATCTTGAGAAGCAACTAACAATTCTTAAGGATTTCTGCTTTACCATGGGTATGACTGTTAACACTAACAGAACAAAAGTTATGATTATCAAAGCCAAGAAGAACACTTACGCTAATTTTGTGTATGACAATAGTAACTTGGAGGAAGTGTCTTCTTACAAGTACCTAGGAATTGATATTCATCAGAAGCTCGACTAGAACTATAGCATTGAGAAAAGGATTAATGGAGGGTGGAAAGCTTATTTTGGTCTTGAAAATAGTTGTAAAGTAGCAAACCTTGTGATGTGGGATAAAAATAAGCTTCTCTTTGAAACTTTAGTCACTCTTGTTATCTTGTATGGATGTGAGGTTTGGGGTTGCAACATCTCTAGAGAATCCTGGAGAAAGATTGAGAAAATCCAGAAGCGTTTTATAATGTATAACATCAAATTAAAAGCAATACACCCTATCCTTTTCTCATTATAGAAGTGGGTCTTTCCGCTATCGAGAACCTAGCTATGACTAGGCTCCTGTTTTACAAGCACAAAATCAATAACATGAGAGACCTTAGACTTCCTATGCTAGCTTTAAATTCCAGCCAAAACCACCTAAGGCTCAAATGAGTTTAGTATAAAGATACCAGGGCCTTGTTAAACCATTGGGAGATCGACAAAAATGTTTCATTGCAAAATATTAATAACATTAAAAATATTGTTACTTCTAAGTTGAAAGAGAAAATGTGGTGTGAGAAACATTTAGAGGCTAAAAGAAAATTAAGATATTATAAGGAGGTCATCAAGCCTACTCTAGAAGATCAAAAGTAACTCTCTATTTTAACTAGCTCAAAGAAAAAAATTAGTATAGTCAAGATAACAACGAACTCTCATGAGCTCCATAGTGAAACAGGTCATTGGGCAGTTCCTAAAACACCATGGGTGGAAAGGATCTGCCATCTCCATGAGAATATGAACATTGAGGATGAAAATAACTTCCTCTTAGAGTGCCCTACATACACCCACATTAGATCTCATTTTCATAATCTTTGTTGCAATACTGACCTTCCTAGCCTTTTAACATGTCAAAACTATAGTGAGCTCGGGATGCTTCTCTCCAAGCTGTTTGAGCATAGGAGTACAATTTTAAAACAAAATAAACAATTCGTTTCTTTAGGTTCGATAGACCAAATTTTGGTCTTATTAGACATTAAACATCATCATCATCATCATAATATATTAAAAAGTAAACTTAATAAATATAAAAATAATACTCAATAAGAATTTATATTGATTTGGATATTTAAAACATATATAAAATTTTAATCTAATGCAAAATTACAACTTATTTTACTATAGGAAAATAAATTATATGTATTCAAACTTCAAATTAATCATATAATTGGATGCTACTCTATAAGTAAATAATATATTATGAAAGTTTTTTTTGTTCGTAATTCGTCTGTGATCCTCAGGGCTTGATTTCTGATTTGAGAAATTGCGAACCAGAGGCATCTAATCTGTCAAAGTCACCAAAGGATTGCACACGGCCGAGGCCCCACCAACCCAAAGCGGATTGAATTTTTCAGCATGTCTCCTCCCCCTAGCACATGCACAAACACCCCCGTGAGGTTTGATCCTGGGTTGCCTTGTTAATGAGGCCCGTCCTCAAGAAGTTGTGCTAGTGGGACTTGACAATATATTAATAAAGTTATTATGGTTAATATAAGTTACATTTTTTTCGATTTATATTATGTTATAAATTTGAAGAGATCACATTATTGTACACACAAATCACACTTCATTTTTTATTGATCATAATGGTTACGTATATATAGTTTATAGATCAATGACTTTAAAAAATCTAGATCCTGAGAAAGTGGATCCAGATAGCTAATACAAATCACACAAGAAAAAAACTATTTCTAGATTGACACCTCAGAACTCATAAGGACAACATGTAATCACATGACACAGACCAAAGTATTACTTCTAATACCAAATTTAATGCTTACATGTAATGAATATAGAAAACACACATTACAAAAATGATTCTCTGTCACATTTTTCTAATATGGTCATCACTAACACTCATATCCACTCTGAAATATCACATTTTTCAATTTTTTTTCACCACACTTTAGAGCTTCCCACTTTATCCATTTAATGCATAACCACTTTAGACTATCTTTGATGTACTTTTCAAAATTGGCGCTTCTCAACCACCTGGAGAACAACAAGTTAGTATCGATACTGAAAAATCCTATGGAACTGCAACCATCTATTAAATCCACGACCCTCCACAACCTTCATTGGTTATCTAAGATAATGTTCTAGTTACAAAATGTCTTCAAAGGGTGATTTATACAACTTGAACTTGTATAAAATAGCATGTACTAATATTCTTGGAGCATGGCGGGTCACAACAGCTTGACCTTGATCTTATTAACAACTACATGTAACTAATGCTCTCAAAGCATGATGAGTCAAATTAATCTAATAGAAACACGACCATGCATCTAATAGGATCCATTTCATCATGGATGCAGTTGAGAATTACAACTAATACGGTGGCTGGCCCAAGGCGAGACACCTGGCTAGGCCACCTGCCCACACCAGAGAATGGTACAAAGGCTTTAAAGCCCCTTGATGAACCGCGTTTGGCATTCATAGCTCCCTCTCTCTGCCTTAACTCTGCAAATTGCTCGACGCACACTTCAATGAAGACGCGTCCCATCTCCATTACTGCTACTTATGCCCAACATTCTCTGGCACTGTCTTTCACCTTGACTCAGCTCTTCAGCTCCATCTCTCCACTCCATCTCTGTCTTCGGCTCATCAACCAGTCGACCAAAGCTATTAGCCCTCCTTCAGCTCAACGGGTTACTCGTCCTTTGTGTGTCCATTATAATCACTCCCCCTCTGAGGCAGACCTCACATTGTGCCTGCCTCACGCCTCCCCTCTACATTCTCCTCCCTTCAAGTCTGGTCGTTGTGAAAATTTGCAGTGCTCACCTTCTTGTCTTCCACATCTTCCCTTTGGTTCGCTCTCTTTGTCTCCTAATTCAGCCTCTTTGTCTCCTTATTTGGCCTCATTGTCTCCTTATTTGGCCTCCAACCACAGCATGCCACGAAGGCACCGCATGAGGTGCAGGCGAGGTGGTGGCAGAGGTGCTGGCTCTTGCCCACCCCTATCCATCCATGAACTTTCCAGCTCCATGTCTCCGACCGACAATGTAGCTCAATTCCACTTCGAAAGTGCCTTGGACAATCCAAGAATTACCGCCACCATTTCTATTGTGTTTTAGGAGGTGCAGCATGGAGAAATCGCCTCTGGCTCCATAAAGTTCATGAGGAAGTCTACCATTTCCATGAGGCCTCCTCAGGATTCCAGAAAATCTGCAACCCTCCCTGCCAAAGAAGGTTCGCGGACCTCCAATAGGGTGGGCAATGGCAGGGGGAGTTTTGCGCACTCAGACAAGCAGTTGAAGCAAAAACTCTCGACTTCCTCTTCTGAGAACACTGTTCAGCAATCCAAGGGAGATGATGATGATTTGGAGGATGACTACAATTGTCCAATTGTGGAGGAGACTCCTCCTTCACACACTGACAGCTAGCATGATGACAGGTCTCCTTCCCTCTTTTTTTAACTTTTCTTATGCTATGCTGCATTTTAGGACACGATGATTTTAAACGCTACGACGATAAATGCTATTTTTGTAAATGCTATTTTTTGTACAACTTTGTGATTGTTGCTTTCTCAGTTATGGGCGACATTCTTTGGACTAGTTTCCCCGTTAGGGGCAGTCTCTTTTCTGAATTTCTGATTAAGACCCCCTCCGGAGTTGGATAGATTTGCAGCTCCAGAGGCAAGTATCTCTTGTAAACTATGTTTCATATCAATATATTAAATCAACTTAGAAAAAAAATAGGATCCATTTCAACTAAGAATGTCAATAAATCATTGCGCGAATGATAACTTGTGACATCTCTGGCCATTTTCTTTGATTGTGGATCAAGTTGTAAACTAATAGCTTTTCAAATCCCTAGTGATTTTCTTTGATTGTGGATCATGTTATAAACTCAAATATACCCTCTTTTCAGAAGACTCTATTGTATATATTGGATGGAGGGAACGATTGTGATAAAACTTGTACAAAAAACGGGATGGAGGGAAAGGTTATGATAAAACTTGTACAAAAATTCCCTTAGGGTTGTCTCAACTTATTCTATTGTTAATTACATAGTGTCAATTTTGTAAAACTATAAGCTATAGGATGGAGTGAGTGGTTTTTTTCTTTTGTAAGTTTTGTTTGGAATTGAAAAATAAACAGATTGTAAAAGATAAAATTATATAGTGAAAAATTTTGTTTAAAATTTCAGAATAAAAATTTGAGTAAGTTTGACATGATATAATATGAAAATTGTTTACGATTATAAAGTGAAAAACATGTAATATTGTTTAGGTACAATTAGGTAATTAAAGATATGTATATAGTTTTTTTGAATAATACTATGTAATACTGCTCATGAATAATAAAACTGTTGTAACATAAATAATATATAACAAAAAAAAGCATGTATTTTTGGAATAATAAAATAGTTGTAACAAAAATAATATAGAACACGAAAAACTATATATATTTGCATGTATGAAAATTTAGATACATTTTGTTGGTAAAATTTTAAAAGAATAATGGTTATAAACGTTTAAAAATGGGTTTATGAAATAATTAGTGTAGATCTATATTATAACAACTCTTTTTTTACTCTAAAAGATGTTTACATATAAGGACATATGATCCCTCTTGGCTCTTGGTAGATGCAGAGTTAAGATTGATCTAGGCCATCTTAATTTCCCTCTTTATATAAACTACATTCTACATGAATACCATGGCTCAATACCATGTGATGTCTTTATTGTTTATATAAAGCAATAACCTCCATTATATGTGCTAGCCAGCACATGAGGGCCAATGCGAGGAACTGAACACTTGTCCTAATGATTTATCCAAATTGTAGGAGAAGCTCAGACCCTCTGCTCTCAATCCACTGTTATAATTTTTCTTATATACTATTCAACTTGGTGGCCAAAGTGTTGTTGACTGCATCACTAAGCGTTCAAGTTTATTTCAACAACTCCCATATAAGGCAATCATCAACTTGAGGTTGGTCCCTGATTAACGCAATCATTTCCCCAATTGGCGCTAAAAGGTAGAACCCAATATCCGCCGTCTGTGAAATAGTTTGCCTTTTGATTTTTTCACTCTCATTATTGGTATCAGCACGCCTGCACGGAAGCACTAACAGAGAATTCCCTACCTCCCCCAGATGCTTTCAATTCTCACTTGAATTTTATTCTTCTGCGAGTGGCCTACAGAAAGCACTACGTGAACAACAACAAAAAATTCTCATTACTTTCTCGTACCTCAACTTTAATCGTCCTCTGTATTGAACTCATAATCGGAATCGTATGTGGGTGAAAAGTTTCCCGAACTATTATTATTAAAAGATTCCGAGCTACTATTATTGTCATACAAATATAATTATGAATATGAGTGAAGTCAAAAGCGCAGAGAAGAATATAGGCAGAGGCCCACCAATACAATTCCATGGCCATCATTTTAGCAGAACAGGGTGATTCATCTGTCGGTTCATTTTGAGGTGCTCAACAATCAATAGCCTGCCTTATATGGGAGTTGTTCAAATAAACTTGAACGCTCAGTGATGCAGTCAATGACACTTTGACCACTAAGTTGAATAGTATATAAGAAAAATTATAACAGTGGATTGAGAGCAGAGGGTCTGAGCTTCTCGTACAATTTGGATAAATCATTAGGACAAGTGTTCAGTGCCTCACATTGGCCCTCATGCACTGGCTAGCACATATAATGGAGGTTATTGCTTTAAATAAACAATAAATACATTGAGTGATCAATGTCGTTGAGTGATCACACTCAACGACTTCACTCAGGGAACATTAACCACCACAAAGTCGTGAAAATAAAATACAAGCTTATTTTATGAAAGGGTAATGTGAGAATGGTCAGTTTTGCATCTTCCTTACAGTTTCAGTTCGGACTCCAATGATAACTTAACAATACAAAAAATTATTCAGTTCAGAATCCGAGAGTAACAGAATAATGTAAAATGGTACTAATTGCAAATGGAAACTTTTGTAAATCTGAGAAAAAGTAATATTTAAAATTTAAAAATATTACTGAGTTTTGGTACTTTTTTTTTTTAAATATTTGTGCATAGACCACTCATGATTTATGTTTATTAAAAACACAATTATCCTATGGTTTAATCTTCATTAAACATATTTTGGTATTATAATTTTTATAGATGAAGATATTTATTTTATTTTAAAAATTTAATGTAGTTTTTGGTTATTTGGACACCATTCACGATTAAGGTAGCTAAATTATATTATTAAAACAATTTCCATGTGATATTAGGTGCCTAGTCATACCTGTATCTCTTTTAAAATTTAAAGAATTTTGATTTTCATACACATTATTATATGGAAATTCAATGTTAATCTTTTAAAATCAAATTTCATCTAATGGCTCTCATACCACTCTGTAACACCCTCCTCTCACATTTACCCAAGCTATCCGGTCCACTAGAATAAACATGTGACAAGAGGCTACTATTATGTCATTCAACTATCCATGTATAGTTAAGGAAGTGGAACTCACAAAACAAAACCAATCTAACCTTCCTCGGGAGCTGCACACCCTTCAAGAGGCAACCAACCCTTCCAGGTGCTTAACCCATGAGACAAGTTGTAATTTTATTGATTTGGAACCTCAACCACTCCCATGACAAGCCATGAATGCGACTGAGGCCTTCCAGTCACTCCCACAACAATGCATGCTAGCGATTGTGGAATTTTTTTTGGTATTTATGTGCTAGTGACCCCAGATTCTAAGTCACTTTTTCAGGGCTAGGTCTCAAACCACTACCTAGAACTTCATGAAACTTTCATAAATGATAAAAAAAAATGGAATAAAGTTACTAACATATTCATTTATACAAGTACATGATCTAACCCCTACTAGCCATGACATGCATCTCGTCAAACATGTCACAAATATCTTATCGACAGGTCATAACAACATATCTAAGCATAGACATCTCATACTTATCCGAGAATCGTCAAGAAGAAATTAATGTCTCCTCATAATAGATGCATTATCATCTATTAGGTCATATAATCATTCACATTTCATATACTAGTCAAATGATGATGAGAGACATAACCAAAGTCTAACATAAACGATACTCATATTAACCAACATATAACCACCATAAATAAAAAGGATATAACAACCATAATAATCACACATGAACAAGTACAATTACACATGAAATACCAAAGGAGAAGGAGCTCTTATTAATGAATGCATAAACCAGCCAGGTTAGGCACTTCCACAAACCAACTGACCATAGATTGGGCTGAACCAAATCTTTATTTCGGCCAATCACCCCCATGCCATATTCTAGGAATGAATGTGGGACTCACAACAAAAACAACCAGGGGTTCCTCGGGCTTTACCGTATATCCCACCAAGGGATTCCTAGCCCCGAAATACTCATCAATACAACTAGGCTTTATCGCAATCCCACGAGATCACTAGGCCCTAAACAAGCATGGATGCCTACGAATCTCTCCACCTAAACAAAGACAAATTTTCCCCTCTCAACCTCACCGATTTACTATGTATTCTTCCATTACCAGTAAATGGATTCCTATGCCTAAAAGGTCACCACCCTCTCGGACTTATCGAGTATCCTTCCATTATAGGTCAAGGGATTCCTGAGCCCAATAAAGAGTATTCACAATCAGGATTTACCGTATATCCCTACCCTTGGATTCCTAGACCTTGTGATTAATATTGAGACCACCCCACTCGACATCAAATCCATCCAGAAATCTAGCTCAACCAAAGCAAGAGAACCCCATCACACACTGTCTATTCAGAAATGGTAAGGAAAGGCTGAAGAACACTATCGCACCTGAAAAAAATCATGTCAATGAGAACAAGAGAACCAAGAACACAAATGCATGTGCAATGCATGTCAAAACTCGAAAGGAAGTCATACATGCAACTTTATACTTGAAGTAATATCATTGTAGTTGTTTGATCTTTCTCTTCCTTTCCTTATCTTTTCTTCCTCTTTCTTTCTTGTCCCTCCTTTTCCTTCTTTTCTCCAATGCTAGAGTGTTCCAAGAAAGATCTAAGTGTCCAAGTGTATGAGAGAGAGAGAGCTCCAAAACTGAACTGACAAAAGACTAAAAACTAATCCTTAAAAGATTTTTTATTAACAATGACTATATTTTCTTCAATTTTTATTATTTTTCCTTCATTTTTCTCCTCAAATGAAAATTGTAACTTTTCACCTTAATTTTCTCCTAATTCCCAATTTTTTTATAAATAAAATGCCAAATAATGCCTCATTCCTGTCCAAAACCTTTTCCTTTTCCTTTGCCAATTTCCTTAGCCTATTAAGGCCTCGGAATTCCGCTGCCAAAACATGGGGGAAAATCACCTGGTCTGGACCTTAAAGCAACTCTTTTTCCATTTGGTACCAAGGGAGAAGGAGCTCTTATTAATGAATGCATAAACCAACCAGGTTAGGCACTTCCATGAACCAACCGACCATAGATTGGGCTAAACCAAATCTTTATTTCGGCCAATCACCTCCATGCCATATTCTAGGCATGAATGTGGGACTCACAACAAAAACAACTAGGGGTTCCTCGGGCCTTACCGTATATCCCACCAAGGGATTCCTAGCCCCGAAACCCTCATCAATACAACTAGGCTTTATTGCAATCCCATGAGATCACTAGGCCCTAAACAAGCATGGATGCCTACGAATCTCTCCACCTAAACGAAGACAAATTTTCCCCTCTCAACCTCACGGATTTACTGAGTATTCTGCCATTACCGATAAATGGATTCCTATGCCTAAAAGGTCACCACCCTCTCGGACTTACCAAGTATCCTTCCATTACAGGTCAAGGGATTCCCGAGCCCAATAAAGAGTATTTGCAATCAGGATTTACCGTATATCCCTACCCTTGGATTCCTAGGCCTTGTGATTAATATTGAGACCACCCCCCTCAACATCAAATCCATCCAGAAATCTAGCTCAACCAAAGAAAGAGAACCCATCACACACTGTCTATTCAGAAATGGTAAGGAAAGGCTGAAGAACACTATCGCACCTGAAAAAACCCATGTCAATGAGAGCAAGAGAACCAAGAACACGCATGCATGTGCAATGCATGTCAAAACTAGAAAGGAAGTCATACATGCAACTTTATACATGAAGTAATATCATTGTAGTTGTTTGATCTTTCTCTTCCTTTCCTTATCTTTTCTTCCTCTTTCTTTCTTGTCCCTCCTTTGCCTTCTTTTCTCCAATGCTAGAGTGTTCCAAGAAAGATCTAAGTGTCCAAGTGTATCAGAGAGAGAGAGCTCCAAAATTGAACTGAGAAAAGACTAAAAACTAATCCTTAAAATATTTTTTATTAACAATGACTATATTTTCTTCAATTTTTATTATTTTGCCTTCATTTTTCTCCTCAAATGAAAATTGTGACTTTTCACCTTATTTTTCTCCTAATTCCCATTTTTTTTATAAATAAAATGCCAAATAATGCCTCATTCCTGTCCAAAACCTGTTCCCTTTCCTTTGCCAATTTCCTTTAGCCTGTTGAGGCCTCAGAATTCCGTTGCCAAAACATGGGTGAAAATCACCTGGTCTGGACCCTAAAGAAACTCTTTTTCCATTTGGTGTAGTGGCTTCGACTGGGGATAATGGGACCAGTTTCCCAATAAGGATGATTTTGAGGGTGTTGTGAATATAACATGCAAATGGATAATGATTTTAATCTATATGCATATATCTAAACTATTTAATATTATATATAACTGGGGTGTTTTTCCTTTATGTGATCTAAAATGATATCTTTCAATTCTCAGTATTATAGATCATTTAACAGCTGAAAGAGATGAAAATTATGTAAAATGATTCTTCTAGCAAAGTAGTTTACATAGAAGAATTGTGAAAGAAATATGGCATTTAACATCGTGATTACTTATTCAATAAGAATCCATAGCTAAATATTAGAATAGAAGTGCATGTAATATTTATATATGATGATGTCTCAAATATATAATGCAATAAAAAGATGATTGTCAATCTATGAAGTAAGACTTAATATAAGTCAATAGAAGTACAATATGTACGAAGTTCTACTCATGTAAACTGGCATCAATGAATATGCTCCTTCTCACTTTCAAGCAATTTAAAGAGTACAGTAGTGCAACATCACTTAAACAACTTTAATTGTCAAAAGATAACAGATGTGTTCCATTAATTCATCAAAGCACTAACAAACTTACAATAGTGCATTCTTTGTAAATGTTTTTGACAAATTTTTGGACCCTTCTCTAAATGCATGAGAAGGGTTTAAATACTAAACTAACAATAAACTAAAATATGTTATTAAAAAAATATAGAGGAGGTTTCAAACAACCTTCCCCATAAAGATAACTCAAACTACAATCTAGGAAGCTAAACTAACAATTCTGATTTATAAGTCTTGCTCTTTCTTCTGAATATGGTCACGAAGTTGAAAAATATCTAACATTGCTTTGAGATGAGCTGTCTGCGATATCCTTGATCTGACGTGTCCCTTGAAAATAGTGTTTGAGAGTACTGACTGGGATCTCTTCATTGAATCTGTAAGAGACTGCAGAGTCTGATGCTGATGATAAGGTTTGATCTAGAAAATTCTAGTAACTTTCTTGATCAAACTTATTTACCTTTTTAATAATTTCCTCCTGTGTATCTACTCTCTGCTTCCACTCTGTTTCCACTTGTCTTGTTTCTAAGACCACATCAAACATGCTCTCCTTGAGAATTTCTGATTCAATAATCTCACTTGATATCTTGGATGTCTTTGCTGCTTCTTTCTCTGCCTGTTTGATTTGCACTTCCCATTCTTTGAATATAATTTCTTTGTGAAGCTTATCTACTTGAGGTAGATTATCTTCCTTCACTGAATCTGATACTTTCAATTGGATGTGTTCTTCAATTTTATTCTCAAGTCTTTCACATTCAAGTCTCTGGATTTCTATCTGCTGGATAAGTATTTTATTTAAATCACAATAAAAGTCAATAAATTGATGACAAAACACTTCTTGTTATTTCTTTAAATTAATGTTTAAATCCAGTGCTTCTTTGATAAATTGCTCTAATTGCGTTTGGCTTTGTAACTTGGTCATTGCTACTTTCAGCTGTGTTTTTTTTCATTAATCTTTGTCTGATGCTGCAATGTGAGGCTTTCAATATATTTATGAGATTGGGCTATGTTTACTTTGACTAGCTCACTATAATTAGATTTATCTTCATTCAACAACTTCTCTAGTTCTTGTACTCTGGCTTACTTTTGTTTTAGCAACAATCTAACCTCAATAGCTTTATCAACAGTAGTAGTAAGATATCCCCTGCATACTGTGATAATTTGGTTAGATGTTCAGTAGGATCATATAAGGAATATTTACATAATACATCAACTGATTTATCTGTAGGCTTTGAAGTTGTTTCATAAATTCTCCTCCTTTTGTTTCTTTTAACTACAACCTTATAAATAGGACGGTAGAAATTATCCAATGAAGGAATATCTTCAATTTGTAGAATTATTTGATGTGTAGGGTAGACCAGTACGATTTCTTTATCATGCGTTTCTGGAACTCTTTGTAGTGGATTAACAGTTTTCACTATTTTCTGGGAGTGTTCAGGTGTTTGGAAACTCGTTTTCTAATCAATATTGGGATTCTCTTTAGGAGTTTTTATTGCTTCAGAAAAATCCTTCCTTTCATCTATAAGATCTTTTGTTTGTGGTGAATTGGACTGTTCTAGTATATCATGACTATGTTAAATTGCTTGAGAATTTGATTCTGTTCCATTATTTATCTTTTCCTCTAGCATCTCTATCTCATGGATTACTTGGTCATTTATCTTTTTGGGCTTTCCTTTTAGATTCGGATTGATTTTCAGGGTGATCTAAATTATGAGATTGATTTTGTGACTGACCTAATTCATCTTGAGACATATATTTTACTTCATCATCCAAGCTGATACTTGGAGTGTGTTTGTTGTCATCTTCAATAGTTAACAAATTGAGAGGGACTTTCTCTAATATCTTATTTCTGTACATTTGGAAAGCTTCAAAATCATCTCGACTTAGTTGGCTGGATGCATACTTGATAATGTCTAAAAAAATTTCCATGCCCTGGAAAATATCATCAAATCCATCTTTCTCCTTTTCAAAAGGCTTTCACTTAAGCTCTGTGATGTAATTTTTAATTACATCATTTGGATCATATAAACTTTTTGGCATTACTGCCAATTTTAATAAATGAATGTTGGAAACTTCCTTGTAAGTATGTCCGATGTCAAACAGTGCAAAAGTGCCACACTGTACAGGGTAATTAGGCCAAATAGCCTTTTTAGCATCTTTCACCTATTTCGTGACACCATTAACAAGTTGATAGGCTATTTCTCTTGCAAGTAACTTATCGGGAATGTAATAGGGTAAATCATGGGGAGAAGCATAACTCCTGAATATTCTAATATATGTAAAATTCTGCTCTGTAAACCATCTAGCTACAAAAATAATGTGTGCATTGGCTTCTTCATAAACCCTAGGGGTGTTTTTATTGAAAATCATCTGGTGCATAGGAAATATGACTCCGTAACAAATTTTATAGAAGTGTAGGTGGAATTCTGAATCCCAGAGTTCTATGTGGTGAATGAGAATTGGGGTAGAGTTTCGGGTAGTTCATTTCCATCCCTTGGTAGGAAAACTAGAAGTAAAATAGATAGCATCTATGACATAAGGCAGACATATAAAAGGGAGGTATTTCTCTGGATGAAATACTCCTTTTATTCCTATATTTGGTAATGTGTTTTGCTAGATTATTAGATAAGATGTTTACCCAATTCAAGATTGATGAATTGACGATTGAGTCAATCAGGGGAACCCATTATATTGAGAACCTAGTGCTATCAGGTCTAGAAAATAATCTACATAACATACCGGCAACATAACATTAAGGATTAGGAATTTGGGTAATTGAGTACGTACAAATATTATCTCGCTTCAACTTCCCCTGTTCCTCCTTCCATTCTTTGATGACTTTGATAAGATCTGGATGTTCTCCTCTCAAGCTTTACAAAATGTCCTTGTCATATTTCTGCTGCGGGGGTTGTAGATGATACATTGATGTTAAATCTTCTGCCCTAAAAGAGACCATAGTTCCTCCCTTCAAATTCTTGAACATTCTATCTTCAATGTATAAGTGATCAATTACCCACTTAACCATGTCTGTGTAAGGGAGAATCTTTGGTCCTGCAGCTATCCTGTGGAAATATGAGCATGCAATGTCAAAAAGTGTTGCATCGGAGGTAGATGCCATGCTTGTCAAAGAAACTTTGGTTATCACCTTTGGTCCTTCGCTTTCAAAAATCTTATACATTTCCTCCCATGTCGAACTGCCTCAATAATTGTTGCAGATGGTATCTGAAAATAAGGGAGACATCTCTGTATCTTCAGTAGACGAAGTCTGAGAAATCTCTTTGACCTTTTTGCTCATTTTACTCTTCCTCAATCCGTTAACTCATTTCCTGAAAAAAAAGCGAAATTTACAAGTATATAGAATCAAAGAGACAAATCTATCATTTATTTCAAACACACACAAGCAGATATAAATCTATCAAGGTATAACATCAATCATCAATCACAATCTCTGAATTAATATCTCATACACCTTCACATGTAAAATATATCAATCACTTTAAATCCATTAAGATCTTGAATTTCATTTTGATATGAGACAAGCTAATTCACATGCTTGATCCATTAAATGCCTTCATCGCGCATATCACAAGTCATAATTTATAACCATTCGTAACACTTACCCTTAAAGACTGTGAAATGCGATCTGCGCAAATCACAGATCGCAATTTTTATAGGATAACAATTTTGTGTATGTTATAAGTTGTGTGAAATACGAATTGTGATTTTTGCAAAACTTAAGTGACTGCGATTGCTGAAGGTTTTATATTCATTTATTTATTTTCTTGTCGGATCCGCGAAGTCACAACTTATATCAATTTTCTTTTAACTTTTTTGATTGATTAAGTGAGGTGCGATGCGATAAAGTAAATATAACGGTGATTGAAGTTTTTGCAAAGTTCAAACATATCTTCGGAAAATTTGAGTGCATATCGTGGATCGCACATTTTAAAGTTAATGAGTCTTTGAAATTCATAAGATATGAGATTTGCGATGCGCTTAAGAAAAATAAAGCAGAAAAATTTAAAAGAAAATATTTATTTCTGAAGTTTTTTGTTTAGAAAATTAAAAGAATTTCCTATTTATTTCTAAAGGGTCCCTATTTATAAAAATAAATGGGGGGTTGTTGTATAACACAACAAGTGGCGATTCACTTGGGCGAATCAGATATCTCTGATAATTTTTTTGAAATTTCTAAGCTTTAAAAAAAAATAAAAAGTAGTTGTAGGAATGAAATTTCAAATAAATAATATCTTACTAAGAACTGCAAGTTTCTCTTATTCACTATTCATAAGAAATCCTCTATTAAAGATATAAGTATGAAAATATATATTAGTCCTCACTTAGTTTAAAAGGATAAAGTAGGTGGCCTTTACATATCAGCATTATAAAAATTTACTCTTTTATCACAGATAGAGCCTCTGTTCCAATAGGCAATTTAAACTTTTGGTAGGGTTACCTTTTACCCAACAATGATTCATTGTCCCATCTAGTATTTCTTAAAATTTTTAGAAGTAAATTCTAATATTTGAGATTTTTCTTTTATATATTAATTTATTTACTTAAAACCCATTGTCTCGGCTTGGAAACCAAATGATGAAAATGCCACTCACTAGTTGTAATTAAGCTGATCAAGCTAGCTCTTGATGAGACCCCTTGTCCTTTTGATATAATCTCAAGCCATTACCCTATTTTGGTAGGCAGTATTGGTAATGTCAGTTTAACTATTTCCTTATGAACATGGTAAATAAAATCATGATGAGACTTATTATCTTTTAAGTCTTTCTTCTAATCATTTTTTTTTAAATTCCTTTCAATAATTTATAAGTTTTTCCGGATGGGATGAATCATTGGTCTTTTTAAGATTCTGGATGATAATGTTGAGTTTCAGATTGATTTTATGTAAATAGGTCTTTACAATCTTAAATTTTCTTTCCTTGACTGATAATAGAATATTCATGCTATATAAAGATGAGAGTTCATCAAAGAATAAACGATTTCAACGAAATTCCATTTTTCAGAAAAGTAAAATCAATTTGTCTTTCTAAATATTTCGATTATTTCCTTAACATTTTTTTTATTTTTATAAAAAATTGAAGAAAATCATATGAGATTATATTTGAAAAGCCAAATATTAATACTAAACAACTTTTATTTTCTTAATAAGAAAAGAAAAAGACACTAGTATATAAGGATAGAAGGGCTTACCTTCTATGAGAAATATTTTTTTAAAATTTGCCCATAAACAAGCAAAGAATCATTTTTATAAAAATGTTGAAGGGCCTATTTCTTCAATTATTTGAAATGGACCTAGCGAGAGTTTTTCAAACTTTGTGTGTTTACCTTTTTTCTCATGCGCTTTGTCCCATTTCAATACCAAATCACCAATTTGAAAATTATTTGGAGTGACAAAAGTTGAATCAAACGAGGCTTTTATTATCTCTTGATGATGAGCATGAGTTTTTTTGCCTTTTCTCTTTCTTCTTCTAACTTAATAATTTGACCTTGTCTAAGTTGTAAAGAACAAGTAGGAGTTTCATCAATGAATTGAACTAAGGGAAGTGAGGGAATAACCACGTTCGTGGGAAGTACCACTTCTTTTCCATAGACAATATTGAATGGAGAAGTACCAATAGAATATTTTTGAGTTATTCGATCTACCCAAAGAGAAAAAATTAATGACTTATGCCAATTTCTTTGATTCTGATCAACGGTTCTTTGGATTATTCTAATCAGGTTCTTATTTGTGGATTATGCCAAACCATTTCCTTGTGGATAATAATTTGCAGAATATTTTAGTTTAAAACCTCTTTTAATCGCAAATTCTATCATAGCAGTTCAAAAGAAATGAGATGCATTATCAAACATCAAAGCAGTAGGTAAGCCAAACCTGGTTATGATATTCTAGTCAATGAAATCAATGATATTTTTTGAATTAGCTACTTTTAATGGAATTGCTTCCACCCATTTGGTAAAGTAATCTGTAGTTGTGAGAATATATCTATGTTGTTTGGAAGAGTTAGGAACAATCTAACCAATTATATCTAATCTCCATGGCTCAAATGGTTGTTCAATATTGACCGACTATAATGGGAATGCTGTCTTTCTTTGTCTTCCGGATGTACTTTGGCATACTTTACATTTTCTTGTATATTCATGGGCATCTTTGAAAAGTGTAGGCCAATAGTAACCTTCATGCAACATCTTATGTGCTGTTGTATTCCCTCCAAAATGTCCTCCAGCTAGTCCATCATGGAGTTCTTGCAAGGCCTTCTCTGCTTCAAATTTTTCTAAGCATCTTAGAAGTACATAATCGAAATTTCTTCTAAATAACACATCATTTACTAACTCATATTGTTTAGCTTTTAATCTAAGAGCTCTTTTTGTCTTGTAACTGAGATGATTTGGAGCATATCAATTCTTTAAATAAAATATAACATTAGAATATTATGACTCTGAATCATTGAGGCTTACCTTTGATATTTGCACATGATTACCTGAATCTTCTTCTGCTGGCAAATGTGATGCTCCTGTAAGCATTCTGCAAAAACCTTGACCTCTAATGATTTTAGAGAGTTTAATTTCTACATCATATTCTTGTAACGTAGTCGCCCAGTTAGCTCTTTTTTATCCTAATTCTTTCTGCCTCAAAAGTTGTCTTACTGCAGAAAATGGAACTATGATTTTCATATCAGACTTTAGGAGAAAAGGTCTAAAATGTTTTATGGCCTTAAAAATAGCAAATGCTTTCTTTTCAATAGATGTGTAATTCAGTTCTGCACCTTGTATATTTTAACTAAAGAATGATATCGGTGCTTCTATTTGTTGGTCATTCAACTGTGTTAAAACAACTGCATATGATGTATTCGATGAAAAAGTTTCTAATGTAAATGGATTAAGAAAATTGGGGGTGTTCAGGAATGGGGCATTGACAATTGATTGTTTAATCAATTCAAATGCTTCTCTTTCATTATGTTCCCATTTAAAGACAAAATTTTTCTTAATCATGTTCTGCAATGGTAAAACTATTTGAGAAAAATCAGGGACAAATCTCTTAACAAAATTAATTTGCCCAAGGAAAGATTGCATGGTTTTCTTGTTATGAGGGAAAGCAATTCATTTAATTTCATCAATTCTTTTAGGATCAATATAGATACCATTTTTGACACAATAATTCCTAAAAGTTTTCCTTCATCTAAAGCAAAAAATGATTTCTTTGGATTTAATGAAATGTCATACCTTTTGCATCGCTCAAAGACTTTCTTTAGGTCATTCACATGATGAATTAGCTATTTAGAGAAGACAGTAATGCCATCTAAATAAATAACTACTATTTTATTTATAAGTCCCCTAAAAGCTATGTCCATGGCTCTTCGGAAAGTGGAACCTGCATTAATTAATCCAAAAGGCATTTTATGATAAGCATAACTTCCCCACTTAGTTCTGAACATAGTTTTCAATCTATCATCTATATGAACGAGAATCTGACTGTAACCTGAAAATCCATGTAGAAAAGACATGAGCTCAGAACCAACTACTTTCTGCAATACTTGTTCCATGGTTGCAATGGAAAATTTTCCTTCTCACAAGCTTTGTTTAAATTTCTAAAATCAATGCAAATTCTAATATCACCATTCTTCTTCCTGACAGGTACCAAATTTGATACCCATTTAGAATGTCTGACTCGAAAGATGATTTTTCCTTCAGGAGTTTATTCAATTAAGTTTTAATTTGAATTTCCAAGTTGTTACACTAAAAATTGTCACCATGACATTTTACTGTTTGTATGGGTTCATCATTACTCATATATTATTCCCTAAGAAGTCTACAAACATCAAGTTCCTAAAACCAAGCCTTCAAATTGAGAGAAAAACTTATAAAAGTCATAAAAATACTTGTACCGCACTTTCTCTTAGTATTACCTGTGGTGCCGTATCTGTTTGCTCTAGAACATGTGGAACCAGCTGCACTTTTTGTTCATTAAAGGTGCGCATTCCTGTAAAAGGTAAAGTGAAGGTGGAAGTAAAATTTAGAAGCCCAGCTGGTTGAATCTGGAAGATTCTGGAAGCAATTATTCAGTGGAAAGTTCGCTCCTTTCATGTACATTCATCCCTCCATTAAAGGAGTCTACCCCTTGGTATGTGGAACTTAATCCCTTTGAAATAAGATTCTATCCCCTCTTATTTGGAGCTGCAACCTCTTCTCTTTTTGCTATAAATTAAGGCCATAGTTCAACCTCAAGGGGGAGTTAGACTTTCAAATTTTTTGAGGAGAATCGATGGAGAAAGTCAGAATCTCTTAACTGATTATCATATGGGAATGATTACACACTCATGTGTATGTTAGTCGAGAGAGTGCAAAGGCTTGTCAAAGTAGAGGAAATGCTTGTTCTGAACCCCGGAAGGACCTGTACGACATCAAGGAAAACACAGTTGTAAGGCTCCTTTTCTCATTAATGATAATACAAATGGATCCAGTTTTCTCAATGAATTGTTTGTTTAAATGGCTTATTTCTTGAATTCCTTAATCATCAAGATAGATTTATGGTTTATGAATTAATCTATATTATGCAGGTGCTTCTGATTTTTTCATGTCTTCGATTGTAGATCCGAAAAGGAGACGTATTTAAAGCAAAAGGAAAGAAGACTATGATCAGAATTGGACGACAGGTAAGTCCTAAATCCTTCATTATAGATAATTCTAGATCAAATATAATCTAGATAAAGCAGTTTACATCTGTTTGTTTGTTGCTAGTTATCTGTAGGATACTAGGGAGATCTGTCTTTTCAGTAAGAACGATTTATCCGTCCAAAAAAATGGTGACTCCACTAGGGAAATAGTCTTGAACTTAGTTTTCGTTTTATATTTGACTTGTGAAATTACTTTTCTGATTTTGATTGATTGATACTGGCTTGGGTAATTTATTCCTATAGAATCCCTGAAAATTGTTTAAGAATTTTTTATTTTTCTTCAAGTTTTCTGGTCTCCGCACTTTGTCTTTAGACACAGTGCGGTCATCTCCACTGTTTTCCTATATACATAGTGCGGCACCGCACTTGTTTACACTAAAAACTGCGGACCCTAAGAAAATTCTCTTTTCTAGGATTGGCTTGTAAGATTCTCAGTATACACCCAGACTTGTATGTTCTGTCAGAAATCTTATTCTGAGAGTTTCTTTCATCATTTTTAAGTTTTGAATGATTTTCTACAAGATCTTCATGTTATAAGTGATTTTTTCTTTGTCTTTGTGTCACTCAAAGATCAGAAACCTCTGTATACCTTAGATCACTGGTATTTCATTGTTTTCTTGCTGAGTCTGTGAATTCATAGCAGAAATTGTTTTATGAGAATTAGATCCCATTTTCTCATTTGCAAATCTTTAAAAAAAAATTTCATTAATTTTTGAATTTCACTTAAAAAACCATAATTGGATGTTTTTGAGTTTTTTGCTGATTTCAGCAAAGAATTTCTTAGTTAAATTACAAAATAAGCAAAATGTCCTCAAAATATTTAAAGTTTTGATTTCAGATTTAATTCTAAGAATTTTTAGATCTCGAAATTAGTGTTTTTAGTTTTGAGTGTTATTTCTAGATTTCTAGAATTGTAGTTTTCTTTTGGAGAATGTTTGATTGTAGTTTCGATCTTGAATAATAAAAGGATTTATTTTTTAGCAATTGATCATTCTGAGTTCTCATGAGGTAAGATTTCTTTTCATATGTTCTTCTTTTGAAGGAAAGATTTGTTTTAAAAGATTGCATCTCTCAACTCTTTCTTTTAGATAGAATTCATTGAAAGGAAATGAATTTTTTCTCATAATAGATTCATTTTTAGTGTGTTTTGAGTCAGGTCACTACATATCATCAAAGTTTCACTTTCGCACCTATTGTCCTAAGAAATAACCTATTAAAAGAAACGCTTAAATTAAAATCAATCTAGTAATTTTTATATTTCTAGGACTCTTTTCCACCAACATAGCTTAGGCTAGTGTCTTGGAGTAGGGAGTAATTAACTCTCCAAGACAATTAAAAGAAACAAGTAGTCAATCTTGCAGTAGGAAAAATCCAATAGTAGCTTGTATGCTCTAGGAACCTCCTCCTAAAGGACTCAAGCATGAGATCATATCTGAACCAGTGAGGTGATAAATTCTATCTCATTGGGAACGATAGAAGATGTGCGTGTATTAACAACAGTAAACCTCGGATTGACCATTGTTAGGAGCCTAGGGTCACTTGTTGATGTGCCTTGGATTATGTCAAGGAGCCTTCAAGGGGGTGAGCTCTATTACTCTGCCCTTGCACGTATATCATATCGTAGGGTGTTACCCCAGGTATATTTGTTCCTGTTGGTGACCTTAGTGGCCATAAACTTTAAGATTTTTTCCTAAGGTGACGGTGGAGGCAAGATCCCACTGTACTTGGAGCAGACGTCGACTAGACTCACTTGGATTCTCCAGAGAGTTATCTTCACTCGAGATGGTTTAAGTGGAGAAACTTGCACCAGTCTGTTTCATTAAGTAGGTTGTCGGGGTAACTGTTCCAACCACCATTTTTGCATTAAAATACTACGATGTTGGATTTCATCACCAAATAGTGTTTTTAGTGAGGGAATCTACTATTTGTGTGTGGTTTGATCTCCTAGATTTTATAAGCGTTTGATCATTTGATTGTCTCCTTAGTGACTTTAGGATTTTTAATTGAAATTTTCTTTGATTGCGTGTGATTAATAATTTTTAATCGTGGCTGAATTACCAAGACAATCATGTAGACTTCAGGGGAAACCCCCTGAGTATACACCAAGCCAACTTGAAGGACTGAAAGCTCTGGTACCACATACTATAAGTAGAATTAGATCAATGGAACTAGGAGAATCATCCATAATTGCTCATCCTGATTATCATGAAGTAAATCAACCACAAACAGCAAAATATATTCAAGAGCCAATTTCAATTTCCGAAATCACTGACATTGCTTCTGCAACCAATGAATTAGCTGAAGAACCTGAAATTTCTAAGCCAGAAACTGAACCTTCTCTGTTGGAATCATCTTCAAGATTTTTTACTCTGACTTCTAGTGATCTTGATTCACCTAGAGTAAGACATCGCATTACCGAAAACCTTCCTTCTGATCTCATAAGTATTGAAGAACTTTTTGGTCCAGACGAAGACGTAATTCTTCTCGAAACCCAAGAAAATTTGAATCTTAGAGAGCGTGAATCAATATTACGCAGTCCTTTTAGAACAGACGCTTGGTATTTATCATTGACAGTTTTTTTACAAAACGCAGGTCTTACTTATTCACCACCAGAAATTCCTTTTTACCCTACACCAAGAGGTTATAAACCCTCATTAGCTATGTCAGGTGAGTCATCTAAGTTTTCTGAATCTCCAAAAACATTTTTATATGGTGGTTCGTCTGTTCCTCTGGGATACCAGTCACTCTCTGGTACCTTCTCAGGAGCAGCTCCTCAACCAATTAAACAAATGTTATCATCTAGTACAAATGGAAAAAACACTGAAACGTTGAACATAGAACATATTTTTATGATGTCTGGAAATATTCCAAATCCTCAACCTCATGGAAGTTAGTTATCGCCTGGGGGGAAACCTCAAGGAAGTCAGTTACTGCCTGGGGGGAAACCTCAAGGAAGTCAGTTCATACCTCGGGGTCAATATCAACCCCAGATTCAGTACATGCCTCAAAGTCAATATAAACCTCAAGGTTAGTACCCAATTCAAGGTTTTCAACCTCCTTCAGGTCAACCATTATTACAAGGAGTTGGAAATTCTCCAGTTAATTATCAACCCTATGTTCAACCTCGTTATGGTCCTTCATATGCACAACCTTCTATGGGTCAATATCCCGAAATTAATACGATGTGGGATCTATCTCAGGTTCAATAGAATTTGAAACCCATTGTGCAGTTACCTAATCAACCTGGACAGCCCATAGGTTCTGGTCCAACCCAACAACTTGTCCAGCCTACCACTCAAGTCTCTGCGCTTGGTTTTGTTCAGCAGCCTGGGCCTAGTACACCTAGAACTCCGCCTCAATCTTCTGCTGCTGCTACAACCTCTGTTCAACCTACCACACCTATTTCTGGAGTATCTGTAGCTCCTGTTTCTACTACCCCTGTATCAGTTCAAATTCCTCAAGTATCTGTGCCACCGTCAGGACCTACAATTTAGACTACGGTCCAGATACCTGCAGGACAATTTGGTACAAGTACGATTCTCACTAGTCAACCACAATTTACTTATCAACTGTACGAGGGGTAGTATCAATTTGGACATGCTACACAAAATCCAACTTATCAGTATCACCCATATCCTGGGTATACTTATCAAGTACCTCAACAACCCCAGTATGGTCCGGTTAATCCTAGTTATCCAGGAATTTTCACAATTCCCAATGCGCATCCAATTCCAGGATATCCTGGATATCCTCCTCCTAGAACTGGTTTGATCACACAAGATTATCAAGGCCCTAGCTATCGATTACCATTCATAGCAACATTAGATTTACCTGATCTATCACACCTTACGAATGATCCCATTTTTTATCTTCCGTATTGGCCGTCGGTGCCTAATAAGTTGCCCAGTGATATTCCAAAGTTTGAAGGTAAGTCAGGAGAAGATCCATCTAATCATGTTATGACTTATCACCTATGGTGTGCATCTAATTCACTAATCGATGATTCTATTCGATTACGTCTTTTTCAAGGAAATCTCATTGGTCTCGCTACCAAATGGTACATTGAGTTACCATGAAGCTCATTTGATAATTTTAATGCACTAGCTACTGCTTTCTTAACCCATTTTCAGTTTCCTATCAGATACGACAATGGCACGGAATTGTTGACCTCATTAAAACAACCTATGTCTATGTACATATCTTATCACATTCATGAATGGAGACGTAGGAGACGTTTTGTGAAAATCTTTATTCCGGATCAAATTTTAGCTGAATGGTTTATCAAATCATTATTGCCCAAAATTATTGAAGATGTGGCCAAAGGAGGCATTGTTACAAAAGAGAAATTCATTTCTCAAGCTCAGTACCTTGAACTTGTATATACATAGTCAAGTACTTTGTATGACAAAATCCTTGATTTACCAAGACCTGATTAGTTAACTACAACTCCTTCAAGATCTCATGCCGCTGATGGTGTAATTGGTTCTGTTAACACTAGCAAGAGTAAGAAGAAATATTCCAAGACGACTTCTCCTATTATAAATTTACCCGATTCACCAAAAGGAGATTCTTCCATTGAAACTTCTGCCGATATTCATGTTGTAGAATAATCTACAGCCAAACCTAAAACTGGTGGTAAGAAGAAAGGTAAGAATAAAAACAAAAAATCATCTTCAAAAGATAAAAACGATAAAACTAAACCAACTGATGATAAACGAAAACCTCGTTATCCTTGTCTGATCTGTGATGAGGATCATTTTACTAAAGAGTGCCCGCATAGAGCCGAGGTATCGAAATTCGTTAAGGGTCAGCCCATAAATGTTGTCTTGAAGGATCCCTTTCCTACTCAAGATAGTAAAATGATTGGATCTTCCTCGAATAAGCTAGAATATATCTTAATGGTTGTGACACGATCGCAAGATTATGGTAATAAAAATCCTGTTGGTGGTAAAGAAGTAGAAAATTATAATTTAGCATCAACTACATCTCCCTCAGTTTCTGATCCGCTACAGATCAAGAAACCAAATCCTAACTTAGTAATCAAACCGCCTGCTAGAGCTGTGCTTCGTAAATCAGCTTTCAATCCACATGCGAGAGCTGCTCAGAACTACAATATTGTTGAAGACATGGCGATTTCCCCTTTAGCAATGTCAGCTTTGGAAGTGCTGCAATCATGTCCAGCACAAAGAGAATTACTATTGTTAGCCATAGGAGCCGTAGATCTTCAGGATTCGAACCTAATGATCTCCGATTTGGAAAATTTACACCCTGCCTACCCCATCAAATGGCTTTTTAGATTCCAGTATTAGTCAAAAGCAAACGTTTCTTTCATACTATTATTGATGAAGGGGCTTCTACATGTATAATGTCATTAAAATGTTGGAAATCACTTGGTTCTCTGACACTTAACTAATATCCGACTATCCTCAAAGCTTTTGATGGAAGAGGATTCCATCCGTATGGTATTTTATAGGATCTACCTATAGAGGTGGAAGGAAAAACCGTTAATATAGATGTGGAAGTGGTTGATACCCCTCTGGATTACAACCTTCTCCTGGGTCGCAGTTGGTCTTATGCCATGACCGTTGTCGTATCATCGGTCTTTCATCTCATCATGTTTCCTAATAACAGAAAGATCGTTAAAATAGATCAGCTCTCATATTATTCATCCGACCCAGCCACTACAGATAGCATCCAACATGTTATAAAATCGACTATCGCTTATAAAGATGTTGGGGTAGGTTTAATTAAAGATTCTGCTTTACTGGGAACATTTTCTCTGCCTGCCCCCAATGTACCGCCACTTATTGCTAACATCAATATGATTACATCAAGTACTATTTCCTTTGATGATCCTTGGATAGTACCTTTAGACTCAAAACTAGATTCTTTCGATGGCGCGATGCCTTTGAGTCCTTTTGAATTAGCATATCAGGCAGTATAGTCATTTTCTGATACTTCTTCAACTAAACCTGATCTAGTGAATGTGATCAATGAGGAATCACTTTCCATATCGAGCTCAGCTTCGACATCAATTCTAGATCCTATTCAACAAGTATTCAATATTGATGAGCATATTTGTGAATTTTTGTCTATAGATGAATTACCATGGGAAGATCTACATCATCGATCTTTGTTTTTACCTGATCTTGATCATTTTGAAATTTATTTTTCCTCCATTTTTACCACTTATTATGTCAACAAACCTCAGAATCATCTCACAAATTCCAATTCTAGATTGAACTTAGCAGACATTTCTACGACAGTTCCTCTTGACATCTCAGTAAAACTAGGAATTGTTGAAAACATTCATATAGGTGCTTCTTGTACGCCAGATGAAATCCAAGCATATAAAGCCCTATTTCAAGAATTTCATGACATTTTTGCCTGGTCATATGAAGAAATTCTAGGAATCAATCCATCAATTTTTTTTCATGAAATTAAAACAGACTTGGATGCTAAACCTGTCCGACAAAGATTACGTCAGATACATCCGCAAAAAGGTGCCGCTATTAAAGCAGAAATTGAGAAATTACTTCCTGCAGGTTTCATTTATCCAATTCCTTTAACGGGTTGGGTATCTAATATTTTTCTTGTTAACAAAAAACAAGGGATAATACGAATATGTATCGATTATAGGGATATAAATAGAGCTTGTCCAAAAGACAACTATCTAACCCCCTATATCGATCAAATTATTGAAGATTGTGCTGGAAGTGAAATGTTTTCGTTTATGGATGGATTTTTGGGCTACAATCAAATCAACATACTCCCTGTTGATCAACCCAAAACAACTTTCATTTGTCCGTGGGGGACTTTTTCTTACTAAAAATTACCTTTTGGAGTTAAGAACGCTGGCGCAACTTTTCAGAGGGAAATCTATTATGCCTTTCATGACATTAAACACATTGTGCAACCCTATCTTAATGATTTATCTACTCATTCATCGCATAGAGCAGATCATCTTACTCATCTACGAGCTATCTTTATGAGATGTAGGCATTATAGGATTCGTCTGAATCCTCACAAATGTGTCTTTTGTGTTGAATCTGGACGATTGTTGGGATTTGTTATTTCAAAGGAAGGCATTCATGTCGACCCATTGTAGGTTGAGGCTATCATTAATTTACCTCCTCCTTCTACTCTTCACCAACTCCAAAGTTTGCAAGGGAAAGAAATTTTTTTACGTTGATTCATTCCTAACTATGCTGAGTTAACCAAAGGTTTTACCAAGTTGTTAAAGAAAAATATTCCTTTATTTTGGGACAAGATCGTTGATCGATATTTTGATTCTCTTAAACACGTGTTAACCCATGCAACATTATTGCATTCTCCCAATTACAACCTGGATTACTTTTTATGCCTAGTAGCCTCCAATTCTACGATTGGTATGGTCTTAGTTCAGGAAGATGAATTCCACAATGAACATGTGATTTATTATCTTAGTTGCAATTTGCATCTAACCGAAATCAAATACTCACATGTGGAGAAATTGGCCTTGGCAGTAGTTCAAGTTGTCCAACGATTTCGTCATTACATTCTGTTACGCAAAACAACAGCGATTTCTGATTGTAACCCTATGATGTATATTTTGACCAAAAAAATACTAGGGGAAAATACTCCAAATGGATTGTTATCTTGCAGGAGATTGATTTGGAATTTGAAAAATCCAAATCAAAGAAATCCTTGGTATTCACTAAACTTATATGTGACTTCCCAAGTACTGACATAGAAACTGTGGCAGAACATCCGATCGTGGATGAATCTTTGTTTCTTATCAGTACCATCGATCCTTGGTATGGAGATATCATCATTTATCTCCAAACCCAAACTTTTCAGCTCGAACTCTCATGGTCACAACGACGAAAAATCTGTTTCCAGTCTCAGCAATATCATATTGTTGGTGACACACTATACCGTCATGGTGCGGAATCATTTTTTCGACGTTGTCTCACTCTTGACGAAGCTGAAAAGGTTTTAAATGACTGTCACTGTTAAGTCCCTATATTAATAGTGTAGTCCCTTATTATGTTAGTGTAACCCCCCTTATTTTTATTGTTGTACCCCTGTAACCCCCATATGGTTATTATTGTGCCCTTACATTATTATTTTTAGGTTGGCTAGGATTACATTGTGGCGCCACTAGGATTATATTGTGGCCCCATGGATTCCTATATATAGAAGGAGGTTTTGGTCATTTGTATAATCCAAGAATTGTTCATTCATGTAATGTATTGGAGGTTGCCCCGTCAAAGTGGCCTATTTCTAAGGCATTGATATCTCTTTTCTTCTCTTTTTGGAGCTGGTTTCACAACATTTGGTATCAGAGCTTTGAGATTCTAGGGTTTTGTTGCTCCAAACAGGTCATCGTGGCATTTTATCTATAACGTTTTTTCTATGAAGGTTCATAATTTGAAATTATTAGAGTGCGAAGCCAAAATCCTGAGAAACATCGTCGCAAAATTTCAAAGCTTGGTTCGCAATATTTCAAGAGATATGATCTCTATAAGTTAGGTCATTTTGCAGGTTCCTAAATTTAACCTAAACATGTCATCATGGTATTTTCATAATAAAGTTTTTTCTATGAAGGTTCAGAAGATGAAAATTTTAGAGTGCGAAGCCGCAATCCTGAGCAACAACGTCACAAAATTTTAGATATTGGTTCGCAATATTTTTGGATATATGATCTATGGAAGTGAGGGATTTTTGAGGCTTCTAAATTCCATCTCAAAGATGTGATCGTGGAAAAATATTCAAGCTCTCTCTCTGAGCATCAGATTGGAATGCTATAAAAAGTGGCCATAAGTACACAGACTGTAGTTTTTGGTCTATCAATTTCAGAGCCAAAGGAGGAAACAGTGACACGCGGCAAACCGTACAAGTTCGCTTTATTGAACCAGTCCATAATTAGGTCATTGTGGGAGATTGGAAATAACTTTACCTTGAAGAATCCAAATTAGGTCAAACCTGTGGCATTAGAAAGAGAATTCAAAGGGCTAATATAATGCCAAATTTTAGATATTGAAGAGCTAAAATCATAAAGATAATTCAGTTTCAATATTGAGCTCCTCAAAAGCAAGTAAAATGTGTGTATTTGGTTTTTAAAACTACATAACGTTTGTTTGAAAAGGCAGTTTGAAGTAATTCCCAGGGAATATTTTAGAATATTTATCAGTATTGGGTTCTATAATGCCTCAAAAAATAATTCCATACCGATTAAGCTCTCAAAATATATACTATGACACATGAAGAGGAAGAATTGCAGCATGAGATATCAAAATTACGATACCAAGTGCAACAAATTTCGATCTTACGAAGAGAAACCAAAGATGACATAGATGGTTTAAAAGCAGAAATTGAGGCTAAGTTGGATGGTTTGAAGGATCAAATAATAGCTAAAATGGATGATAAATTAGTGGAAGATCACATCAAGCATCAACAACAAGTTCTCCAACTCTCAAAGGATAACCTAACATTGGTGCAGAATCTAATGAAACAACAGGAATATCAACATCACATTGAAAGAAGTTATGAAGCAGTCACAAAAACAAGAACTCGTCAAGTACGATCAATTTCAAAGTATCTCAGCAAGTGCAAGAACATTCCTGCAGAAGTTTCCACATGGGAGGATGAGAATTTTATACAAAAGCATCAAGAAATAATCAAGCATTGAGGACAACACTTGTTTGAAGGAGAGGGGAATGTTAAGTCCCTATATTAATAGTGTAGTCCCTTATTATGTTAGTGTAACCCCCCTTATTTTTATTTTTGTACCCTTGTAACCCCCATATGGTTATTATTGTGCCCTTACATTATTATTGTTAGGTCGGCTAGGGTTACATTGTGGCCCCACTAGGATTATATTGTGGCCCCATGGACTCCTATATATAGAAGGAGGTTTTGGTCATTTGTATCATCCAAGAATTGTTCATTCATGTAATGTATTGGAGGTTTCCCCCTCAAAGTGGCTTATTGCTAAGGCGTTGATATCTCTTTTCTTCTCTTTTTAGAGCTGGTTTCAAAACAGTCACTCTGGAGCATGTGGCGGTCATATGTCTGGCTATGCCACAACCCAAAAGATATTGCGCCCTAGATATTTTTGGCCGTCCTTATTTAAATATTGTATTCATGCAGTCCGAAAATTCCACAACTGTCAAATCTTTGATAGAAAGATGCGTGCACCACTCGCTCCTCTTCACCCTATAATTGTTGTCGGTCCTTTTGCAAAATGGGGCATTGACTTCATTACATGTAACCCTCACTCAGCCGAGGGGCATGGGTATATTATTCTCGCAGTAGATTATCTTACCAAATGGGCTGAGGCGATGCCTACATTTGTGGTAGATGGAAAAAATGCAGCTACTTTCGTGTTCAATCATGTGATTTCTCATTTCGGGGTACCCCAAGTGATACTTACTGACCATGGGAGTCATTTTCGAAACATCATGATGACCAAACTGACTGATCAACTTGGCCTGCGCCATGATAGTTTTACGCCATATTATCCGCAGGCTAATGGTCTGGTTGAATCTATCAATAAAGTTTTAGTCACCATGATCAAACGAATCATTGGAATTCATAAATCGAATTGGCATACCATGCTTTTTTCAGCACTTTGGGCATATCGAACGTCAGCAAAAATATCGGCAGGTTTTACCCCTTTTCAACTGGTTTATGGTTTAGAAGTGGTATTACTGATTGAAAGCAAGATACTGTCACTCTAACTAACCATAGATTTACTACCAACCACTTCTGAAGAGGAGAAACACTTTTTGTACTTAGCTCAATTAGATGAGAATCGGCGCATCATTGCATTAGCTACCGAAGCTCATGCGAAACAAATGAAAGCTCAGTATGATAGAAGTGTTACACGTCGTGTTTTCTCAGAAGGAGACCTAGTCTTGGTTTATGATCAAGCTAACGATAAGATAGGGGCTAGGAAATTTGAACCCATGTGGCATGGTCCTTATATTTTCAAGCGACCGCTTGCAAAAGGGGCCCATGAACTGATTGAATTTGACGAGGTCTCTTTAGGCAAACCCAGAAATGGGCTTTATCTGAAGAGATATTATGCTTTATTCTTATGTGGAGATATTCCCTGTATATTAGTTATTTTCATAAGCTGGTGTGTTGTAGATTAGAAGAGCATGCCTAGTTTAAGTGTGCTTTTACTATTATCCCTGCTTATTTGGATCACTCTTGATTTTGTAGGTGTCAACATCCCTTCAAACATACATTGGTTTTGCTGATGGTGCTTGTTGTAGTACACAGAACATTTCTTCCGTAGCTTGGGTTATTTATTCGCCCACTGACGAGTTAGTATCTATGCATGGGGTAAGTCTCGGTCAAACGACAAACAATATTGCAGAATATAGCGCAGTTATTGAGTTATTGTCTGAATCCATTTCATTTGGAATTCGAAGTTTGATCGTTAGGTTAGATTCTGAACTCGTTGTATTACAATTGAATAGAGTATATGCAATTAAAAACTCAGTGTTGTTAAGATTATTTTTGAAAGTTCGTCTCTTGGATAAAGAATTTGATTATATTGAGTATCAAAATATTCCAAGAAATTTAAACACATTAGTTGATGCAGTAGCTTCTAGCGTTATAAACAGACATTTGCAATAATTAAAGTAGTAGATCAAAATAACATTTGATAACATGCTAGATAGATAACTTGAAATAGTAGTAATATCATAGCATAAGAGTAGTGTTTTCAAAAAATATTACATCGTCCTCGACCATAGGTTCAAAACGCCTTATGATCGGAAAAAAGTGATATAAAAAATGATACAATTCTAATCAATCTTCCACTATCCGTGGTGATGATCACGATAAAACATTGCAGCCCATGCTACCTTGCTCAGGAATCTCCTGAACTGTCCCGGAACCAAGATAACATATCTTTGTAAGTGGAGCGAAATGTCATCAATGGTAGTCTTTGGAATATCTAAATTCAACCACTCCATATGGTTTTCTAGGTTGGTAAGGATCTCTACTGTTTGATCCTGTGGTGGTGGTGGTGCTGCAGCTGGATCTCTTGGCTTCCTGTCAAAAGGATGAAGAGTGGCTAGTCGACGTGGACCCACATCTACATTTGAGATTTTTGTCATCAGTTTTGGACGATTCAAAAAAACAAAATAAAAATTAGAAATTAGAACATGTCAAAATGATTCTTACCTGAGTCATCCCACTGTGTTCCTAGAGGAAGAGACATCTCTTGATCGCCGTGGAAATATATCCCAGCATAAGGGAAATCTTCTATCGTGAAGATTTGGTTCTCCAGCCAATGGAAATAAGCTAGAGTTAAATGAGCAATCTCGCTGCCTTCACTATGATGGGCCATCAGTGCAACCCATTGGACCATCTGAGGCTCTTTGACTCTACCAGGATCAACAGAAATAAGCTGCGGGGCCAGTGAAGGAATTATCTCTAGAGCAAATGTGACCACAATCACTCCATACCCGAAGTTTTTCAACTTTGAGTTTTTTGCTCTAGTCAGTTGGATTTGACATTAGCCAACACTGCCTCACACCAATTGAAAATGGTGCCCCTAAAGCAATCAAAAACAGTTTTCATTTGGGATCTTGTAGCAACATGTGGAGCTGTGCTCCCACACAACTGGTTTACAGTAAATGAAATCACTTTGAGTTCAGGACAAATGATGGTTTTTATGATAATGCGTTTATCTTTGGGGTCCACTTCTTCATTGCAAAATTCTTGCTAAACGCTAGTGACAGACTGGCCACCTGCCCTAACCCCAAACAAAGAGAGTGGCTCACCCCTCTTTGATAAACCAGTGAGAAAATATATATCTTCTAGCTCAATTTCGAGCCGGTGACCTCTAATTATAAAGCATTGTTCCTGGATGTCCCATTTGTTTACTAGCTAGGTAAGTAAGTCTACTTGAACCCTCATACCCCGAATGGCCCAAAATTTGTACAAACCGCATTCCCTCAATACACATAATGTGGGCGGATGTACCATGGCATCCTCATCAACCTCTTCATGTTCATGTTCTCTCCACTCAAGCATTGTAGATATCCTGCAATGGACAAATTGAAAGATTAGAAACAATTTGAGTGAGGAAATTTAGTTTAATTTGGAAGATTTATTCATTTTATTTTTTCTTATGGTGCCTTCGCACTTTTCACATAAAAGCAACGCGTGGATCCGCATGCATATTATGCATAAAGTGTGGGACCATGACAATTTTCCCTTTGCAAAATTGTCGGGGTCCACAGGTGTCATGTGTTTTACCTGCAGACCATCGTGAGCGAATTTTTGAACATATTTTCGTCCTTAAAAATCAATTTAAGCCCTAAATTAAGAAAGTAAACAGACAAAATGAAGGCAAGGATGATGTGGATTACCTGGAATTTACGGTTTTCAATTCTGAAGGGGTGAATCTTCCGCAATCTCCTCCAGAACGTTTTTTACCAAAATCTCTGAATTTTCACTCTGAAATCAAATGGTAAAAATGATTTAGAAAACCCCTTTTTATAAGATTTTTTGAATAAATGAAATGTAATTCTGTTTATTTTCCACTTCAAAAAGTTTTTTTCCAAATTATTTTTATTAATCATAAACATGTATGTTTAATTTTTGAGTTTTTGTGAAGAATACAGGATTTTTTTGGGTGAAATGGTCCTTTTGACAAAGGAGTATACTTTTTGTCACTTTTTGAAACTTGGTAAAAATTATGAAAAAGCGAAATCTATGAGTACATTTTTATCACTTTTTCGTACTCGTTAAAACTTACAGAAAAAGAAAAACTATTGAGTCTACTTTTATCACTTTTTCGGGCTCTTGAAAACTATGAAAAAGCGAAACCTTGGAGTTCTCTTTTAGGCCCTTTTTAGACTCTCTAAAGATGAAAATATTGCCGAGTACTTGACTATTCGAACTTGTTAAAGGAAATGAACAGTTTTCCCTTCAGTATAAGTTTACCGCTTTTCCGGACTGAAATGGACTATTTACGAAAAAGGTATACATTGACTAATAATGGTTAATAGATTTATCTCCTATATTATTTTATCCTTTTTCCGGCTCGAGAGACTAAATTTACGAAAAATTATTCCCACGGAGTTTCCTTAAGTTTTTCTTTTGACTCCCTAAATTTGAAAAACATCGAGTTTCCCCTATACTGGACTCGTTAAAATTTAACAGTAAAGGACCTGTCGATTACAAACAGGAATGAACAACTCTTTATTTGGGTTCGATTTTAAACTAAGTTGGACTCATCCGAAGGATGAGCTTATATAACAAGAAAATGTTATCTTCCTCAAGCTTGTCAAAAATAAATAGGTACTTGCCAGAAATGGTGGGGGAAAAAGAGAGAAAACGAATCCATTTGTCACACTTTGATTAAAAAGAAGTTTACCACTCTTGAACACGACACTTTTGTCACACTTCTACCTGGGTTGGGAAAATCCTTTGCCTATCAGTTAATCAAACCATATTAAAAGTCTTCTACCAGTTTTTGGGTATTAGCTTAGGTGATTTGTCACCAAACCATCTGCAGTGTCGTTATGTGTTCAAGAGGACAATTCAAATAAACCATTCATTTGCAAACATTTGTCTCCATTCGCGTTGACCATCCCTGAGTAAGTCCTTGCAAAAAATATTTACAAAACTTGATCTAATGGTTTCGTATCGTGGGCTTTCCTACGATGAATCACTTTCTATTGACGACAGCATATCATCTAGGAAGTTGATCTAGAATCCTTCAGTACCTTGGAATCTGCATGCCTTAATGGCAGGTTTCTCTCCTTCGATGACAAGTTGCATCACTGACCTTCGAATGAACGATTCTGTGAAATGTTCGACTTCTGATCATTTATTCACATTTCATTGATTGCACTGAGTACTTTGAGAGCCATTTTCATTATTGGTGGTTTCTCTCACACTTGTTAACAGTTCACATCATTCACTGGTAATCAAGTGGTTTCTACCATGTTCGACTTCGACACAATCAATCGCATGGATAGAATCGTACTAGTTCAGGTGGTAGAAATCAAGACCTTGGATCTAGTTTCCACCATCCAGGCTACGAGGAGTTTTATTATTCATTATGCAATAGACTATTCATAATAGATGGCTGCATCCATACTATGTCTACGTTATTGATGTGATCGTAAGATCATTTCTACATCATAACAAGTTTTAGTTAGTGTTTGATCTGAGTATGGGAATGCCTACCTCAGCGATGATATATATGTGTGTGTGTGTGTGTGTGTGTGTTTTGCATTGAATGTTTTTACAAGATTCCGACTAGGGTGTCCACAAGCTAATCCTCGATATGATAAAGCACATCACTCTTCGAATGGTCTCAGACTTCGCATTTTAGGGGGCAGTCTATTACACTAAAAATTGTCACCATGAAATTTTACTGTCTGTATGGGTTCATCATTACTCATATATTGTTCCCTTAGAAGTCTACAAACATCAAGTTCCTAAAAACAAGTCTTGAAATTGAAAGAAAAGCTTATAAAAGTCATAAAAATACTTGTACCGCACTTTCTCTTAGTATTACTTGTGGTGCCACATCTGTTTGTTCCAGAACATGTAGAACTAGCTGCACTTTTTCTTCATTAAAGGTGTGGATTCTTGTAAAATGTAAAGTGAAGGCGGAAGTAAAATTTAGAAGCCCAGCTGGTTGAATCTGGAAGCTTCTGGAAGCAATTATTCGATGGAAAGTTTGCTCCTTTCATGTACATTCATCCCTCCATTAAAGGAGCCTACCCGTTGGTATGTGGAACTTAATCCCTTTGAAAGAGGATTCTATCCCCTCTTATTTGGAGCTGCAACCTCTTCTCTTTTTGCTATAAATTGAGGCCATAGTTCAGCCTCAAGGGGGAGTTAGACTTTCAAAATTTTTTGAGGAGAATTGCTGGAGAAACTCAAACTCTCTTAACTGATTATCACATGGGAATGATTACACATTCATGTGTATGTTAGTCGAGAGAGTGCAAAGGCTTGTCGAAGTAGAGGAAACGCTTGTTCTGAACCCCGGAAGGACCTGTGCGACAACAAGGCGAACACGGTTCTAAGGCTCCTTTTTTCATTAAAGATAATACAAATGGATCCTGTTTTCTCAATGAATTGTTTATTTAAATGGCTTATTTCTTGAATTACTTAATCATCAAGATAGATTTATGGTTTATGAATTAATATATATTATGCAGGTGCTTCTAATTTTTTCATGTCTTTGATTGTAGATCCCAAAAGGAGATGTATTCAAAGCAACAGGAAATATGACTACGATCAGCGCTGGACTACAGGTAAGTCCTAAATGCTTCATTATAGATAATTCTAGATCAAATATAATCTAGAGAAAGTAGTTTACATTTGTCTATTTGTTACTAGTTATCCATAGGATACTAGGGAGATCTGTCTTGTCCACAAGAACGATTTATCCATCCAACACAAGTTTGGATGAATCTTTCTCAATTTCTGTTGTATGGGCTTTTCCTATCAGATCATAGGAATTGTGTGTTGAATTACAAAAGTATCATATGTTTTAAGATTAGTATAATCCCTAGCAAATACACTTTTGTACATCCTAAACAATAAGTTGAATGATAATCTTTCTTTGGAAGACAGACCAAGACCTATATTTACATTTTGAGGTTTTTCTTCACTTCCTAGATTAACTAACTCAAATCTTAAGGTAGAACTTTTTGTTTTCGAGTTAGTTACTCTTTTAAGCCTGTCCTTTCGATCGTATAAGTCTCTTAACTTAATAACATATTTGGGAGTAGTATTTTCATCTTGTTCTTTCTTAATCTTAGTGTCATGTTTGTTTTCATCCCAAATTTGATTATCGTAATATCTTTCATATGTTAATAAATCTATGATATCCGAGCCATTATTGCATAGTCTCCAATTAGTGATATTATCAGGAATAGATGGTCTAAAAATCAATTCAATAGAAAATCTATCGGGACTAAATTATTGGGATGGGATTAATTTTGAGGCTACATTAGCGAGTAAATCTGCACTAGCATTCTGTATTCTAGGTATAGAAGAAATTTTGAAGGCTAAGAAATGAGAAGTTAATTATTGGACTAATGATTGATAATGTTTTAAGTTTCCAGAATTACAATGGATAGTATCTCTCACTTTCCTAACTATGATTTATGAATCTCCTAAAAGCTTCAGATATTTAATATTCAGATCAATAGCTTTTAATAAACCTTAAAATAATGCTTCATACTCAGCTACATTGTGGGTACAATCAAATTCTAATCAGCAGGCTAACATAGTCTTTTCACCTTCTGGGTTTTGAAAAATGCAACCTGCACCTACACCATCTTTAGATTGAGAACCATCAAAGTAAAGGGTCCAAAACAAAGAATTAGCTATTTTTCTATCTAAAAAATTAATACATCTAGAATTATCTGGCTGGGAAAAATTCTGAATCTGAGATACAACCGCATTATCAAAGAAAGGTGATGGTTGAGCATTAAAGTTTCCTAAAAATGACTCTGCAGAGTAGTTTCCAATAATGTTGTTATTAAAGGCTACTGGCTCATTAAGTTCTTCAATATCAGTCACCGTATTCTTCATAAAATTTTCACAGTCAACTCAAATTTGGTTTGGCTTTCCATTATGTGGTAACCACATATGTGACCAGTCTGTTGAAAAATAACCATGAAGTGTCTTAGAAAAGTCACGACATAAAACTAAACCATAAAATTAAGGAATATCTGCCACCAAAATATCAATTATCTGAGAAAATTTGGGATTTGATGACAATCTAATGGAAACATAATTTATTTCTCCTACCACTTCTACTTTAGTTCTATCAAGTTGTACTATATGGACTGGAGAGCTCTGAGGAGTTATGTTCAATTTGGCACAAAATGATTTTGGCATTATATTCGAAGAGGCCCCTGAGTCTATTAAACAATTATGAACATTTTTGTTATAGAGCTCATAGGTTAAGAGCAATGGACAAGTATGAGAGATGGATCAATCACCTATCATAATTAAGTCTAAAGCATCTATTTTCATTGAAGGATACATTAGGGGACTTTTGAGGTTTAAAATGGGCCTCTTAAGGAAATAATAAAATAATAGCTAAACCAAGAAAATAATATTTATAAATTTGAAATTCATTTTTTGCATCACAATCCATGTAACCATAGTTAAAATTCAATTCAAAAGTTGTACCAAAATAAAATTAATAAAAAAATTATATTGATGTGACTATAAATAAGAATGATCTTTTCAAGAAAAAATCATTATCATTGAACAACTAATGCATTTGTCCTTTGTACTTACATAACTTAAAATAAAAAATAAATATAAATTTATAAATTCTTAATTATATTATATGTTATTGATTAAAATTTATATTATTTAAATTGTATAATAACATGTAATTAATATACTATATAAAACTAATATAATATAATATAATATAATAAATGTATAGGGATATTCATTGTTTCTTTCAAGAAATATGAAATGACAATAATATATTTTTATTCAAAAAGTGTGAAAGGACATTTATTATGATTACTTTAATTTGACTTTAAAAGTACTTAGAGCACTACCATGGTTAACCATGAGTTTTTATCTACCATTGAGAATGTGACAAGTAAGTACCTTTAACTCAAGAAATGCCACCTCAACCATTAGGGATGATGTCATCCCCTAAAATGTGATTGGTTCTCATAAAATCAATTTTGATTGTACATTTTCCTTAGGAGGCCCATTTTAGACTTCAAAATTCCCCTAATGAGGTGGCTTACCCATTTCATTCGCATCTTGAACTATGACTGGAGCAGGTAAGTGTGAAGAAGGAACAAATTTTAAGTCTCTAAGTAAGATTTGTTGTTGTTGCTTCAATTTGGTAAGCTCATGAATTGAAATATTTGCCTAGTTTTCTTAATGTCTTCAACTATATTATACTCAATGGTATCTGAGACAACCATTGTTTTAGATGTAGGTGGAGGGTCTGAGGTAACAGGACTTGTTTGCGTAGCCTTTGAATTTTCATTTTTATTACTAATTTAACTTTAGCAGGAGTGGAATTTTTTTGTTGTTGACTAGGCTGTGTTGCTTCAGTAATATTTTTGCTGCGTGTGCTGACAGGAAAAGATTCAAGTTGTTCTTCATTTGGTAGGATGAAATCCCACATTCCATTTAGTTCAACTTCTTCTTCTTGGTCATCTTCTTCTTCCTCTGTTTGTTCTTCCTCCTCTTCTTCATCCGATTCAACATTAGATATAATATTTGGATGTTGAGAATTAGAGGATTACCCTTTCTTAAAATTCTTGAAACTCTTCTTTGAATTTGAATTTTCGGCGACTTGTTTCTTGATATCTTCCATCTCGTTGGTCATGGTTTTCAAAACTTTTTGAGGACCTTCTACGTCAAATGGATCCTTTGGCATCTTCTTCTTAGAATCATCTTTGAAAGATATCTTCTTTGATTTTTGATCTTCTTGAGAATTCTTTTTCTCAAGAGCAATTATGTGTTTCTCTACAGATAGAGCCTCTTTCATATTTTTTGCAAGTGTTGCTAGCTTTGCTCTATCAACGAAAATAGTTGTATTAGATGGAAGGGATGAAATATACCACTCAATTTGAACTTCTGTGCTAGGAACTGCTATAACAGGAATTTTATTGAGTAGTTTATTAAATGTTGAATTAAAATCTTTTATCTTCTCACCTAGTTTAGGTTTAAGATTTGAAAGATCATTGATGAGCGTAGCAGTAGTTCTATCATCTCCAAACTTAGCTAGAAATTGTTCTTCAAACATATTCCAGTTAGTTATAGAGCGAGCAAGTAATGTAAAATACCAGGATCCTACAGATCCTTTTAAAGTATTTGGAAATAAGCGTACAATGAAATCCTCTTCAACTACTGCATTCAGATTGACAGTTAACATAAAATTATGAATATGTTTTTCTCCAAGAAGACCATCATCGAGATTAAATTTGGGTAGCCAGCTTTCGAGATTTTTTGGCAGAGCATGAAGAGGGGCGAGCATGTTTACAGCCCCTGTATTGCTCCATGGGTTTACATTTGGTTGAGGGGGTCGACTTGCCATTCAATTTTGGATGGGTTGGTTGGGTAGATTTTGAATTCATGATGAGGCACGTTGAGCACTAGGACTGGTAGTTTGAGTACTAGAACTAGTGAAAGCGATACTGACTATTGGAATGAAATTTGTGGAAGTGAGTGGAGGTAATGGGGGGTGAATGGGATAAGATCTCATTGGTGATTGACTCTGATTGAGTCCTCTTTAACTTCTTCTGAGTACTACTGATAGGAAATTCAAAAGGGAGAATCCCTATTTTTTGACTTTCTGATCGGATTAATATTTTTCGAGGTTGTAAAGAAGACGAAATACTAAGATCCGATAATTGAGAAGATTCAGGATGTTTAGCAGAAATAGATGCTTTATCTAAATTTTATATGAAATATTGAACTTCTGGAGAATCTTGGTGAAACTCAGGAAAAATTATGGTTTGAGTATCGCTAGGAGACTTAGGGGAAAGATGATCAACTTCAGATTTTACAGATGAGGATCTAGATAATTTTTTGGAAGTTGATGTGGATCTAGAGGGAGAGAGACTTTTTGATTGACCTTTAGATTGATCAAACCTTCGTGACATTCACTAGGCCCTCTTTCTAGTGCCAAAATGTTAAGGCCTCGGAATTCTGATACCAAAACATGGGGGAAAACCACTCGGTCCGGACCTTAAAGCAGCTCCTTTTCCATTTGGTGTAGTGGCTCTGACTGGGGATAATGGGACCAGTTTCCTAATAAGGATGATTTTGAGGGTGTTGTGAATATAGCATGCAAATGGATAATGATTTTGATCTATATGCATATATCTAAACTATTTAATCTAATATATACCGGAGGTTTTTTTCCTTTATGCGATCTAAAATGATATATTTCAATTGTCAGTAATATAGATCATTTAATAGCTGAAAGAGATGAAAATTATGTAAAATGATTCCTCTAGAAAAGTATTTTACATAGAATAATTGTGAAAGAAATATCGCATTTATCAGCGTGATTACATATTCAATAAGAAACCATAACTAAATATTAGAACATAAGTGCATGTAATATTTATATATGATGACGTTTCAAATATATAATGCAATAAAAAGATGGATGTCAATCTATGAAGTAAGAATTAATACAAGTGAATAGAAGTACCATATGTACGAATTTCTACTCATATAAACTGACAACAATGAATCCGCTCCTTCTCACTTTCAAGCAATTCAAAAAGTACAGTAGTGCAACATTAGTTAAACAAATTTAATTGTCAAAATATAACAGATGTGTTCTATTAATTCATCAAAGCACTCACAAACTTACAATAGTGCATTATTTGCAAATGTTTTTGACTAATTTCTGGACCTTTCTCTAAATGCATGAGAAGGGTTGAAATACTAAACTAACTATAAACTAAAATAGATTAATACAAAAATATAGAGGAGGTTTCAAACAACCATCCTGATAAAGCTGACTTAAACTACAATCTAGGAAACTAAACTAACAATTCTAATTTATGAGTCCTACCCTTTCTTCTGAATTTTGTCACGAAGTTGACAAATATCTAACATTGCTTTGAGCTAAGCAGGTTGCGATATCCTTGATCTGATCTGTCCCTTGAAAATAGAATTTGAGAGTACTGACTGGGATCTCTTCATTTAATCTGTAAGGGACTGCAGAGTCTGACGCTGATGATAAGGTTTGATTAGAAAATTCCAGTAATTTTCCTGATCAAACTTATTTACCTTTTTAATAATTTCCTCCTGTGTATCTTCTCTCTGCTTCCACTGTGTTTCCACTTGTCTTGTTTTTGAGAACACATCAAATGTGTTCTCCTTGAGAAGTTCTACTCTATACAATTGTTCACACATAGATTCAATAATATCACTTGATATCTTTGATGTCTTTTCCACTGCTTTCTCTGCCTATTTGATTTGCACTTCCCATTCTCTAAATAGAATTTCTTTGTGAATCTTATTTACTTGAGGTAGATTAGATTCCTTCCCCGAATCTGATACTTTCCATTGGATTTGTTCTTTAATTTTCTTCTCAATTCTTTCACATTCAAGTCTCTGGATTGCTCTCTGCTGGATGAGTATTTTATTTGAATCACAATAAGAGTCAATTATAGAAGCTTGATGACAAAACACTTCTTTTTCTTTCTTTAACTTCATGCTTAAATCCAGTGCTTCTTTAACAAATTTCTCTAATTGCAGTTGGCTTTGTAACTTGGTCATTGCTACTTCCAGCTATGCAATATCTTTATGAAATTGGGTTGTCTTTACTTTGAATTTCTCACTAGAATTAGATTTCTCATCATTCAACAACTTCTCTAGTTCTTGTACTCTGGCTTCCTTTTGTTTTAGCAACAATTTAACCTCAGTAGCTTTATCAACAGTAGCAATAGCATATGCCCCTGCATACTGTGATAATTTGATTATATGTTCAGTAGGATCATCTAAGGAATATTTCCATAATACATCAACTAATTCATCTGTAGGCTTTGAAGTTGTTTCATCAATTCTCCTCCCTTTGTTTCTTTTAACTACAACCTTATAACTAGGACTGTAGAAAATATCCAACGAAGGAATATCTTCAATTTGTAGAACTATATGATCTGTAGGGTAGACTGGTATGATTTATTTATCATGCATTGTTGGATCTTTTTGTAGTGGATTAACAGTTTCCACTATTTTCTGGGAGTGTTCATGTGTCTAGAAACTTGTTGCCTGATTAGTATTGGGATTCTCTTTAGGAGTTTTTATTGCTTCAGAAAACTCCTTCATTCATCTATAAGATCTTTTGTTTGTGGTGAACTGGACTGATCTAGTATATTATGACTGTGCTGAACTGCTTGAGAATCTGATTCTATTCCATTATTTCTCTTTTCTTCTAGAGTCTCTATCTCATGGATTACTTGGTCAATTATCTTTTCTGGGCTTTCCTTTTTAGATTCAGATTCATTTTCAGAGTGATCTGAATTATGAGATTGTTGTTGTGACTGAACTGATTCATCTTCAGACATATCTTTTACTTCATCATCCAAGCTGATACTTGGAGTGTGTTTGTTGTCGTCTTCACTAGTTAACAAATTGAGAGGGACTTTCTCTAGTCTCCTATTTCTGTACATTTGGAAAGCTTCAAAATCATGTCGACTTAGTTGGTTGGACGCATACTTGATAATATCTGAAAACTTTTCCATGCCCTGGAAGAGATCATCAAATCCATATTTATCCTTTTCAAAAGGCTTTAACTTAAGCTCTGTGATGTAATTTTTAATTACATCATTTGGATCATATAACCTTTTTAGCATTACTGCCAATTTCAATAAATGAATGTTGGAAACTTCCTTGTAAGTATGGCCGATGTAACACAGTGAAAAAGTGCCACACTGTACAGGGTAATTAGGCCAAATATCTTTTTTAGCATCTTTCAGCTGTTTCGTGACACCATTAACAATCTGATAGGCTATTTCTCTTGCAAGTAACTTATTGGGAATGTAATAGGGTAAAAAATGGGGAGAAGCATAACTCCCGAATATTCTAATATATGTAAAATTCTCCTCTGCAAACCATCTAGCTACAAAAATAGTGTCCGCATTGGCTTCTTTAGAAACCCTAGGGGCCTTTTTATTGAAAATCATCTGGTGCATAGGCAATATGACTCTATAACATATTTTACAGAATTTTAGGTGGAAGTCTGAATCCTAGAGTTCTCTATGGTGAATGTGAATTGGGGTAGGGTTTTGGGTAGTCCATTTCCATCCCTTTGAAGGAAAACTAGAAGTAAAATAGATAGTGTCCATGACATAGGCACACATATGAAAGGGAGGTATTTCTCTGGATGAAATACTCCTTTTATTCCTATATTCGGTAATGTGTTTGGCTATATTATCAGATTAGATGTTTTCCCAATTCAATATTGATGAATTGATGATTGTGTCAATCAGGGGAAGCCATTCTATTGAGAATCTAATGCTATAAGGTCTGGCAAATAATCTACATAACGTATCAGCAGCATAACAGTAAGGATAATTGGGTACGTACCAAGCTTATCTCGATTCAACTTCCCCTATTCCTCCTTCCATTCTTTGATGAATTTGATAAGATCTGGATGTTCTCCTCTAAAGCTCTGCAAAAATTCTTTGTCATATTTCTAATGTGGGGGTGGTAGATGATGTTAGCCACCTATAAATTTTCGTCAAGAAAACAGGTGGCTAAATTTGTTTCTGATCCTTCAAGAGATACATTTCCCCTGAAAATATCTCATTATTGAAGCCTCTATGTGTCTTTTGCCTTTGAAAATAATTTCACTGCTGTTTCCATTGAAAGGCCTCGCTATTTGTGAAAGAATTTACTCAGAAAAAGCCTCCATCTGCCCCTTTTACCCCTGCAAAAATCCCCATTTTCACCTTTTTTTCCCTTCACAAAATTTCCCTAAAAACCCTCAAAATCCCTTCCTTAGCCCTCTAGACCATCAAATTATCCTTTTAAAACCTTATGGCTCCCTTCATATTGGTTTAAAACCCCTCATTCCGTTTACCGGGACCACTGTTTGGCCTTAAAAAACTCTGTTTTTGAGCCTAAAACCCACTTTTTACCATATATCAGGCTTAAGCCCCTTTCGGCCCAGCCCTCAGCCCATTTTTTGCATATGACCCTGTGCTAAGACCAGGCGCTAAGCCTTCAAGAGCTAATCACAATCGGAGTTTTTTATGAGCGCATTCCCTTTGTAAATTGAAATTCTCTGATGCGATTGTATTTTATTCCGCAGACCTCTGCTGTTGATCAGGAGCTCAAATCTGAGCTTGGGAAAAAGCTCAAAAATGAAAGTGCTCAAATTGATTTGGAACCTAAGTGACGGGATAGGCCTCGGCGACACGATCCCAACGCCGCGAACGGAACTGAAAACCGACGCTGTATGAAGAAGTTATTCAACTTTGAAGTTCTTCAATTTCAATTTAAAAAAATGCTAGTTTGACTTTAGAAATTGGCAAATATTAAAAAAAGAATATTCCGGGAATATTCCGTGGAATATTTTGGGAATATTCCACCTGTTGACCAGTCAGCAGTCGACAAGTGGCAAGCGTTGGTTCGTGGAAAAGTTGACTGTATATGTTTTGAACCAATTATGGGCTGCCACGTGGCAGGCCCGGAGGGCGCCACATGGCCCCCTGCTTTGAGAAATGGTCGTATGTTAAAACATTTTGGAAGTCCGCAGGATTTGAACCTCCGACCAGCAATGCACAAGCGCCATGCTTTACCAATATGCCACAAGCTTATGTCTTGACATGTATTCAATTTGAATTGTAAATGTGCTATGGCAGAGTTTAATGTTATGGTTACACGGTTGGCTCCCAACATATAATGCCGGCGGGATTTGCGGCCACATGTCACTTTATATTTATCGCTAACAGTTTATGCCGCCCCTTAAGTTAGCGCTGTTTCCTCCATTTTAGACGGATTTGCCAGATTATCTCCAGTTCACTAAACTTAACTTGAGTTTTTTTAGGGGGAGACTGGCAGTTAGTAAATATGCCATATCTTTCACATGGGAGAGCCTTTTGGAGTGAATTTTTTTTTTTTTTTTGATTTTGGGTCTCTTCGACCTTCTGAAGCCATGGGCATAGTTTTCACAGCCATCTGAGGTCGTTTGCAGGTGATTTTGCTTCGTGGAAGTTCCAGGAGCCACTAGGGCCAAATCAGTTTGGGAGCTGCATTGGGAATTGTGCAGCCAGTGAATGTGGAACGAAGGTCATTCCTGAAGTTTTTCAGCATTCTGAATCCATTTCTACAGCTCGTTTTTCCTTTTGAGGCATTCTTCTCACTGTTTAGCTTCAGGGAAGCTTTCAGGGCCACCAGGGCCATTTCAGTGTTGGAGCTGTTTGGGGGCTATGTTCATCCATTTTTGATGATTCAAAAGCCTATTTCTGCTATTTTCGACCTTCTGAGTCTAATGGAAGAGGTTTCAGAACCAATTGAGGTCATCTTCACCTCGAAATTCTCCATGCAAGTCTAAAGGGCCACCAGGGCCAATTGGGGAAAGTACTGTATAAGGTACAATTTCACTGTTTAGTGTTTGGGAAATAGCATGATTAGCTAATTCCTATCTTCTGATTCTATATTTACAGTCAGATCTGTCTTTCGAGACACTCATATTCTTGTATTAGCCTTTGTAGCATTTTTAATACAAGAGGACAAGCCTAGTTTGAGAGGCTTGGTCCAACAGATGTAGCCCAGAGGGGGGGTGAACTGCTTTATCATTTTGATGTCTTTATTTGTTGAAGATGATATGCTAAAAAAAAACTGATATAAAGTGTTAAACAACAAATATACATAACTTGCATACACACATAATCACCTACTCAGCTGCAGAAAGTTATTTGTCTTATTCCGCAAGACATCAAACTTCAAGTATGTGTATGTCAAATACTTCTAAGTGTTTACTTCATTATTTCTTTAGGCAGAGCCTGTAGAGGGCCAGGTAGCCTCTGGAACTCATCCTCTCTTTAGAGGTGACATGTCCGGTGAATGCCCCTACAGTCTATCTCTGTATAAGAAATAAGAAGTTTTCACATTTTTAGAGGTCACTTGGAGTGTATAGCTCACATTTGAAATTATGGGAAATGGATACCTTGCACCCTTAAACAAGTACATTCCATTTTCAGATCAGCTGTGATCTCAGTCATTGATCTGTATAGATCCGACATCCAGCGCTAATCACATCGCACCCCACCACATCTCCTCATTGATCTCTGATTAGATCTTTGCCGTTGAATCCACAAGAACCAATGGTCAGGATTTTTCGCGCCTTTGATCATTGAGTCTGTCGTTGCCCCGTTGATTAAATCTGGACCGTTGAATCGACAAGAACCAACGGCCTAGATTTAATTGCGCTCTGCCCCTGTGCCCTCCATCACTCCCCCTCTGATCAGATCTCCACCGTCGATCTCCACCTTGATCCGACAGTCCACGCGCAATCGCAACATCAAACTTCAGAGTTTTTTGGCCCCTGCCTTCTCCGATTGCGATTGAATCTCAGCCTTTCAATCCAATAGATCCAATGGGTCTCCTTTCTCCCGCCCATTTCATTTGACCCTTTTTCCCCCGCTCTCTCTTTAAATCTCTACCATCCATCCCTGGGATCCAACGGTTAGGATTTGTTCTGCCCGTCTATTATAATATTTCCCTTTTGGAACATCAGTGCCCCTCCTTTTAATCCTGACCGTCCATTATACAGATATGACAGTTAGGATTTAATCTGCCATTGGTTTTCCTCGTCTTACCGACCGCACATTTGTCCTTATCACGCACTATCCTGCACTGTCAAATCTCTCGGTCCCACATCAAACTGCTGAAGTGCATTTCACATTTTTTCTACATATGACAGTTAACACTCCAAATTTATGCAATAAAAATGGTTTTGAGGAGGACACGTGTCTGGCAGAAAGAGATATCACGTTTTTTTGGGAAAATTTCAAAACCACCCTATTACAGCGTGAAAACAGTTGTTTTTTCCTAAAAACCACTTCCCCTCTTCTGCCTCTAACAGCGCTTCCCGAAGATCCCGACCGTCGATTTGTATAGATCTACGACCCTTATTCCATCGTGTTTTCATTCATATTATGTTCATCGGACCTCCAAAGGACTTCATTGGAGCATCTCAGCCGTTGATCTCCTCCTCAGATCTAACGGTCCACACTCAAATCGCCCTCTGCCCTTGCGGGCCCACCATTCGAACGCCCCGTTTTCATTTGATTTTAATCATTTCCCTTTGTAATTCGCCCAAAGTCTAAACTTTTATGTTTTACATTAAAGTTTATTTCTTCCACCTAACTCCTCTAAAGCATCTCCACCAGTAAATCCTGGCCGTTGGTAACCACCATAAGATCTAATCCAACGGACCAAAACCATCTTCTCACCAGACCTCCATCAGATCATTGTTTCACCATTCTTTCGCAGTTTTCACTGTTTTCTTTGCTACAACCACTATTTTCACTGCTGTGCTACCATCTCCGCAGGCCTCCATAGCATCCACCTCCACTCCCATGGATTTTCTTTAACATGTTTATTGTCTTTTTGCAGGGTTGTAGATGGTGAAAACTGTTATTGCTCACAGTCATAGTCATAGTGACACAGAGCGCGCAGAAAGCCATTTTTCAGAGCCAGGGATTGCATAAAAACGCTTGGGAAGGTTTTAAATGAAATATTTCATTAAAGGACCAGTGTTTAACTCTGTCAAAACCTCCAGTTCCATTAAAACTACATTTCCACAGACAGATACAGTCAAGAGGAGCGGCAAAGAGTATCGGTGAAGGTTTAAAGTGATTTAAAGACTATTATTGAATATTTAAAGCTCTAATCCAGTGTTTAGAGGGTATACTGTTGTGTAACCAACTCCAAAAAGAGAAGAAAAGAGATATCAACGCCTTAGAAATAAGCCACTTCGAGGGGGCAACTTCCAATACATTACATGAATGAACAATTCTTGGATGATACAATTCACAAAACCTCCTTTCTATATATAGGAGTCCATGGGGCCATAATGTAATCCTAGTGGGCCACAATGTAATCCTAGCCGACCTAACAATAATAATTTAAGGGCACAATAATAAAAAATTGGGGGTTACAAGGGTACAATAATAACAATAAGGGGGTTACACTAACAACAATAAGGGACTATACTAGTAATATAGGGACCTAACATGCCCCTCTCCTTCAAAAAAGTGTTGTCCTCAATGCTTGAGTAGCTCTGGGTGCTTCTGTATAAAATTCTCATCCTCCCATGCAGAATCTTCAGTGGGTAAGTTCTTCCACTTGATGAGATACTCTGAAATTGATCGATTCCGTAGTTGTCGAGTTCTTGTTTCCGTGACCGCTTCAGGTTCCAATATGATTTTTCCTTCCTCATCGAGTTCTAGAAATATTGTTTGAACTGGAAGATTTTCACTTATAACCTTCTTAAGCATGAAACATGGAAAACTGGATGTACTCGCGAAGAAGCAGGAAGCTCCAATTTGTATGCCATAGTACCAATCTTTTGCAACACCTTGTAAGGACCATAGTACTTTGGCGATAGTTTATTATCCTTCTTTGCTTGCTTGAGGGACATTTGTTTGTATGGTTGTAGCCGTAAAAATACCCAATCTCCTACATCAAAACTTCTCTCGCTACGATGTTGATCTCCCTGTTGTTTCATTCGATTTTGTGCCAAATTCAGGTTATCCTTTAAGAGTTGGAGAACTTCTTGCTGATGCTCGATGTGATCTTCCACTGCTTGAACCTTCGAATTTTCCTTAAAGATGATGTGATGGATGGTGGATGATATCCATAAAGTGCCATAAATGGGGTCATTTTTGCTGCAGTATGGAAGGAAGTGTTATACCACCATTCAGCAAGAGGTAACCACTTGACCCATTGTGTTTGTTTATCAGATACAAAACAATGAAGATATCCTTCCAAACATTTATTTACTATCTCGGTTTGACCATCAGATTGAGGATGATAAGATGAGCTATGAGCTAATCGAGTACCCAAACAAGAAAATAACTCCGTCCAAAAATTTTCAGTAAAAATGGGATCTCCGTCGCTCACAATAACCCTTGGGCTTCCATGCAGCTTTTGAATTCTATCCATAAATGTAGTAGCAACTGTACTTGCTTTAAATGGATGAGATAGTGCACAAAAGTGTGCATACTTGGTAAGTCTATCAACTACCACCATGATGACACTCTTTCCTTCGGACTTAGGTAAACCTGTGATAAAATCCATTGAAATCTCCTTCCAACGTTGACTTGGAATGGATAAAGGTTGTAGAAGTCCTGGGGTCTTAATTGTTTCCACTTTATTCTGCTGGCAAACCAAACATTCCGCCACAAACTTTCGAATATCAGATTTAAGGCCATCCCAAAAAAAAATTTTCTTCACCCTGTGGTAAGTTTTTAAAAATCCCGAATGTCCTCCTAAAGGAGAAGTGTGCAATTCCAGAAGAATCTTTTGTTTTAGTTGGGAATTCTTACAAAGATATAAGCGATCTTTGTACCATAAGGAATCATTTTTCCAACTAAATGTATCAGATGTACTAGGATCTTGCTGCAATTTTTGAATGAGTATCCATACATCTTTGTCCTTCTTCCATTCATCTCTTGCTTCAGTTATCCAATCTGGTTGGATAATAGAAATGGCACAAAGCAATGCTTCCACCTCTTCATTCTTTCTTGAGAGTGCATCTGCAACAACATTCAATTTTCCTTTTTTGTAGATTATTTCAAAGCCATAACCCAACATCTTTGTGACCCATTTTTGCTGTTCTTCTGACGATAGTCTTTGTTCCAAAAAGTGTTTAAGACTATCATGATCTGTTTTCACCTTGAAGTGTCTTCCCATTAGGTAAGTTCGCTATTTGTTTAGTGCATGTAGTATTGCTAACATTTCCTTCTCATAAATAGGTTTCTGTAAATACTTTCCTTTGATTGGACGGCTTTCAAAAGCAATGGGTCTTCCTTCCTGCATTAAAACTACACCAATTCCATTTCCTGAGGCATCACATTCCACAATAAAGGTTTTTGTGAAGTCTGGTGTAGCTAAGACCGGTGCTAGGCACATTGCCTCTTTAAGATGTTCAAAGGCCTTAGTTGCTTCACGAGTCCATGAAAATGCATCTTTCTTCAATAATGTTGTTAGAGGTGCTGCTATTCTCCCATAATTCTTAACAAACTTGCGATAATAGCCTGTTAACCCGAGAAATCCTCGCAACTGCTTTATTGTCTTGGGGACTTTCCATTCCTTAATGGCTTTAATTTTGTTAGGGTCTACTTTAACACCTCGTGAGATATAATATGACCCAGATATTCCACCTCTTGTACTCCAAAGAAACATTTGGATGTTTTTGCATATAATTGTTTCTCCTGCAATAGTTTGAGCACCCTGTCAACATGTTCAACATGATCCTTCCAAGACCTGTTGTAGATTAGTATATCAAAAAATACTAGCACAAATTTTCTAAGGAAGGGTTTGAAAATGGAATTCATCAACCCTTGAAATGTAGAAGGTGCATTGGTAAGGCCAAAAGGCATGACCAAAAATTCATAATGACCCTCATGAGTTCGAAATGCTGTTTTTGGAATATCTTCAGTCTTCATTCTAATTTGATGATATCCCGAACGAAGATCCAACTTGGTAAAATAAATTGCTCCATGTAATTCATCCAATAATTCATCAATCACAGGAATGGGAAATTTGTCTTTAATTGTGAGCTTATTGAGTTCCCTATAATCCGGACACATTCTCCATGATCCATCCTTCTTGTGTACCAATACTACAGGAGCAGAGAAAGAACTTGACTGGGTTGAATTATACCCGCCTCTAACATTTCTGCAATCATACGTTCAATTTCGCTCTTTTGGAAGTAAGGATATCTATAAGGCCTGATGTTTGGAGGAACACTTCCTGGAATCGAATGAATAGCATGATCATGATCATTAATAGGTGGGAGTCCTTGGGAGTTTCAAACACCTTGGAATGATTGTCCAAGACTTGCTGGAGATCTGCAGAAATAGATGATTTTGATGTCGGAACTTCTAGTGATCATAATTGTGCAATTACGCCTCGTTGTTATTTCTTTAGAAGCTTTGTCATGACATTAGAGCTTATTATCCTTCCCGGCTTCCCTTCAATACCCCGTAATTCGACTTCCTTTCCTTCTGAAAAAAATTTCAAGAAAAGTTCTTGAAAATTAAAAGCTACCGTCCCTAAAGATTGTAACCATTGTACTCCTAGTACAACATCAGCACCTCCCATAGGAATGGCAAGCATTGGACTAGTCAATACATATTCCCCCATGGTTAGCTTGATATTATGGCATTTTCCAGAGCAATTTATAGTTCTCCATTTGCAACCATCACTTGACATTCTGGTGCTGGGTATAGGAAACAATTTAATTCCTTGGCTACCTTATAATGAATAAAATTATGGGTGCTACCTGAATCAATCAACACTATTACCCTTTTCTTCTTTATATGTCCTTCTATCTTGAGAGTTTGAGGAGTGGTAATTCCTGTCAGCGCATTACACGATATGGTCGGATTCATTTCTTCCTCTTCTAGGGGTGGTTCCCGGTGTATATCCTCTTCTTGTTCATTTTCTTCTTCTTCTTCACAATCTATGTAAAATAATTTCTTCTCAGCACACTTATGACCTTTAGTGTATTTGCTATCACAACCGTAGCAAAGCCCTTTTGCTCTTTTTTCTTCCAATTGTTGTGGTGTCAACCTTGTAGGTTGTGGAAATCTAGGCGTAGCAACACTTCCTTCTTTATAGAATTGAGTGGTAGGCTTCCTTGTCGCCATAATTTTACATTCAACTTTTCTTGCCAACCCTAATGCCTTCTCCAATGAATCAGGTTCCAAAAACGCGAACTTCATGTTGGATGTTATCCTTTAAAGCTCTTAGAAGAGATCAACTGTCCTCTCGGAATATCGCTACCCTTATATTCAATTTTTGGAAGTCCTCAATGTAATGCCCCACTAAACCCTTTTGTTTGAGATTTATCAATTGGGTAAAGAAGGTGTTGCTCTTTGTATCCTCATAATGTGCTATCATTTCTCCGTGTGTCTGACCAAGTGACAATTTTTTTACTTTAGACCAAAGCCATTGATACCATACTAATGTATTTTGTTCTAAATGTAAAGTTGCAATGCGTACCTTTTGTGTGTTTTGCACGTTATGGAGATCAAAATATTGCTCCATATGTAGTATCCATGTTACCGGATCCTTTCCATCAAACTTCTTCATATCCATTTTTGGAATATGGTGGTTCTTCCCGCCAACATTCGAGTTTATGAAATCATGATTAACATTTATTTTGTTCTCATCATGAGGTTCTTCTCCTAAATTTCCACCATTAGGACTCATTTCTGGTTTTAAGCTTGTCATCAAGCCTTCCATGTATGCTTTTAGATCACTCTTCATGTTTTCCATGTTGTCTTTCATGTCATCCATCTTAGCTTCCACGCCATCCATCCTAGCTTCGATGCCATCCATCTTAGCTTCCATGCCTTTCTTCAAACCGTCCATCTTCACTTCCATGCCTTTCTTCAAAACTTCCACTTCATTTTTTGTTGCTCTTTGCGAGAGTGAAAACTGTTGCATTTGCTCTTGTAATTTTGATAGATCATGTTGCAATTCTTCATCTTCATGAGTCATAGTAGAGCCTTCTTAAGGCTTAATGGGTGTTGAATTCTTTTTAGGGGCCATTTTAAAATCCAATATTGATATCTATTCTACAAGTTTCCCTTGGAATCAATTCAACTTGATTCTTCCAATAAGACTTATGTAATTCGGAAAAAAATACACACCTTTTACTAGCTTTTAGGAGCTCGATATTGAAATTGAATTATCTCTGTAATTGAAAATCTTCAATATCTCAAATTCAGCCCTGTAGTAGCCCTCTGAAGCTTCTTTCAAATGCCATAGGTTTGACCTGATTTGGATTCTCCAAGACAAATTTGTGTCCAATCTCCCACAATGACCTAATTTTGGACTGGTTCAGTAGAGCGAACTTGTACGACTTGCCACGTGTCACTGTTTTGTTCTTTGTCTCTGAAATTGATATCCAAGAAACTAAAGGCCGTGTACTTGCGACCACTTTTGATGGCACTCCAATCCAATCTCCAGAGAGAGAGTTATTGAACTTTTCCCACGATCACCTCTTTGAGATGAAATTCAGGAGCCTGAAAAAGCACTACCTTCCACAGATCATATCTCCAAAAATATTGTGAACCAAGCTCTGAAATTTTTTGATGAATTTCCTCAAAATTTCAGCTTCACACCATACGAATTTCAGATTCTGAACCTTCGTAGAAAAATTTTTATAGCGAAAATGCCACGATGACCTGTTTAGGAGCTTGAAAAAAGGCCTAACTTCCACAGATGATATCTCCGAAAATATTGCGAACCAAGCTCTAAAATTTTTAGAAAATCTTCCTCAGGATTTCAGCTTCGCACCCTAAAAATTTCAGCTTCTGAAACTTCGTAGAAAAAAAGTTATAGCGAAAAGTCCACGATGACCTGTTTGGAGCAGCAAAACCCTAGAATCCAAAGCTCTGATACCAAATGTTGTGTAACCAGCTCCAAAAATAGAAGAAAAGAGATATCAACACCTTAGAAATAAGCCACTTCGAGGGGGAAACCTCCAATGCATTACATAAATGAACAATTCTTGGATGATACAATTTACAAAACCTCCTTTCTATATATAGGAGTCCATGGGGCCATAATGTAATCCTAGTGGGCCACAATGTAATCCTGGCCGACCTAACAATAATAATTTAAGGGCACAATAATAACAAAATGGGGGTTACAAGGGTACAACAATAACAATAAGGGGTTTACACTAACAATAATAAGGGGCTATACTAGTGATATAGGGACCTAACATAGACATACAGATTCAAGACCTTGTGAATGACACAGAAGGCCTAATGAGGCCTAAAGCACAAATACAGACCTTACCAGCATTTCACATCAGCAGAGGTTTCTTTCCCAAGAAAGGAGGAGTTCTCATAATATTTTATTCTCCATCCGTGTTCCTAAGAAGATATCCACCCTGACAGTAGTCATAAGACTTCCAGAGCATTTTTTATGCAGTATGGCAGGCCTAAAGGTCATTTAACTACCTTACTTGTCCTAGAGTACTACAGAATACAATTAGTCAAAAAGTACCTCAAAGAACATACCTCTGAAGTTAATATCAGCTTGTCAAAAACCACTCTATCATCCAAAGAGTACTGAGAATCAATATAGGAGTATTAAAACAGAATGGGCCTCAAGCATTCTTCTTCCTCTGTTTTAACATTTCATTAAAATTTCTATGTACCTCCTCTGCATCTCTTTCAACTATAAAACTCATGAAAAATACATTGTAAAGGTTGTTGATCGGATAAATGTGGATTGTAAGCTGTTCCTTTGAGATAGAGTTCTATGTATAAGCTATAAAATAGGCTGTGGAGATGATTTCAAACTGAATATCAAGCTATTGGAAAATGTTGTATATGACTAGGGTTGTTCTTTAATATGACAAGCATTTTCATTGGATCCTGATTTAAAGCAGTGGTGATGTGCTCCATCTTTGTCTCTGTTTCCCTTTTGTAAATCATCATATTTATTTCTCTGATAATAAATCAGTAATCTGGCTTAGGATATACCCTTTCATAGTACCTTAATGCTCCTTCTCTTCTTATCTTTGATGTTTTCTAATAATTGTGCAATCTGAGAACTAGTTCAAGATAATTTAACCAGTATAGTAGTTGGTTATCACTGCTTACTGATGTGTGAATTTAAGAGCCTGTTCTTAGATTTTCTTGTCTGGTTTAGCTGAAAGAATTGGGATACTGGGAGATTCAGAACTGATTCTGTCTCGGTAGGGCCTTTTTCCAACAATTAAACATTTCTAAGTTCCCTTAAGTTGAATGTCAAAGCATTGAAAGTTAAAAGCCTTTCTCTGATCTCAGGCTTTCACTTTTTTGTTAAATCTTAAGTGTTCCCTATTGTCTGAAGAGTTAGCCTCATTATGAGTTTGATCATAGATGGTTAAGGCATGCCCTGTCCCTAGATTTACTCCTAGGTGGTCACCTTGGAAGGTTTCCTTGTCATTCACCATCATTCCTTATCACTCCATTCCACACTATCATCTTTAAAAGATCCTCTGTTTTAGATTACTAGCCTATTTGAAAGCCTTGGATATTTAATAGCAAGTAAACCCTTTTATGACTCCATTTTCCCAATGGTCTTGAGTTTTTCTTAAATTGTCTCCCACAGCCAAAGTCTTCTTTGGTCACTCTTTGTCTTACATGGAACCCTTCTTTCATGTTTCACAACAACCAAACAAACAAAAAAAACAAAACAGCAACCTTTGTGCCTTACAACTAGCCTAATACTTTAAGATCAAACTTCAAAGACATATATTTCTTTGCCTTTTACAGAGAGATCCCTCTCTGGACCCAGGAGGGCTAGATCCTGAGGTCCCAAAGTGGTTTGATGTTGTCTTGTTTTTTGGTATTGCCAAACTTGCCAAAACACAGGAACCCAAACATAATGGAACCACCACTGGGGAGTAAATATGAGTGTCCTTAATTGCTAATATTTGGTCATGTGTCCCATTGTCCTCACCAGCATAATGGCAACTCCACTGGGGAACTAGACCATTTTAAGCCTGAGTTTGGAAGTAAATCACTGTGGTGGACAGTAAACCTTCTTGTAACATTCTGAACCTTCCACCTGGCGACTCCACAGATCCTTAACGACCATAAGACTTCACCGATGATCAGTAGACCTTCTAATTATCTTTTTTTTCACTAGACTCCACTGGGAGACCAGTCTACATTACAACATCAATCATTTTAAAGGAAACATATAGGATTAAGCTGTTTTGTTGAAGATAGTTTGCCACCTAAAGACTGTCATATCTGGCTCACTGTCTCTATTGAGTCTTGAGGGCCTAACATACTGGCTCCAAGAACAATTCACACTAGAGCTTATCCTAATCCAAACCCACCTGAGGTAGTTGACAACCCCGAGAGAATTCTCAAGAAATCTTACACATTTAAGGAGGAAACTATTATTAGATCCATTCATAGAGCTAGTTCAACACCAAAGAAATTTGCAGCTCTATTAGACACTCAATTTGACTTTGATTTACCAAGCCAGTTGCCAAGAAGTCAATCATTCAGTGCTTTAGGTAAGAGAAACTTTGAGCCTACAAGCTCATCACTACCTAGTGATCAAAACGTTAGGGACAAAGAAACCCCTCCATCTACACCTCCTGACATTCATTTTATCCATAACTTGGGTCTTTCTCACCCTAGATCTGCTCAACAGTTTGCTGTTTGTTACACCATTTTTTGGTCATCTAACCTTTTATCATTAGATGGACCCAATTACACCATGTAAGACCAGTTTTACCCTAAGTAAAACTGCTTTCACTATGTTAAAATAGGAAACCCCAAAAGGAAATATTAAACAAACCTATATTTGGTTGATTTTCCTCATGGAATAATTAATTAAACCATAATTTAATTATTATTCCCAGTCATGTTTAACCCAAAAACAAAGAAATTAATGAGATAAACCCTTAGTTATCTTGTTATTTTCTAGGAATAATTATTTAAATCTTATTTAGATAATATTCCTTGTTAAATATGACCAAATCACCCACCATTAATCAAATAAATCATTATTTATTTGATTATATCCCAACCACTTCCTTAAAAATATAAATAAATCATTTATTTATTTATTCTTCACTAATCAAGGGATTTGACCCAAGTCAAACACCCTTTCCCTCCAACAAATAATAATAAAATATTCCATAGAGGTTGATCTAGATTTGATTAACATTATTTTAATCATGCACCAAGATCTAGAATGACCCAATATTTTGTTATAAATAGGAGGGTTTTCCCCATCATTCTTCACCTTTTGTTGCCTACTAGATCACTCTGGATCTATACACTTGGTCTCATTTCTATCATTTGCTCCCATTGAGCTCTATTTTCTGCATTGGGTTTTCTACATTTACAAGAGAGAGAAAGCTTAGATCTGAAGTGCTGAGGACTACAAAGAACCCATCCCATTGAGTAGATCTGGATACACCTTCTTGTTTTCCTCCCAGGTGCCCTGTAATATAAAAATTCATTCAAAAATCGTGTTCTTGTCTTGTCTGTTGGATGCATGGAACAAACTCTTTACTTTACTGCTTAATGTCTTTCCATTTATAGATCTGTTTGTTGCAGCACTTTAACTACTAATTGCAGATCTGAAGATGTTTTGCAGCCATTATTGTTGTTAGGGCTATTAGTTATGCGTAGCTAAAGTGGTTCTCTTTCGTACACTTCGACGAAGAATTCATACTAACAAATGGCGACTCCACACGGGTTTTAAATTACGACCGCTGTCGTTTTTCATATTCCTGCATATCCAGCTACTTCAGGCCCTAGGGCTTCTTTTCAGCTGCTTAGTTTTCCTCTTTTTATGTCATTTTTCTCACCTAAAACCCTAAAATTTTAAAAATTTCTAACTTCCGTGTGTTTCTGGCCCTATTGCGCAAGTAAGCGACACCAGCCGCAACTGAGACGACAACTTTTCTGAAAATCTGCCGCCGAGACAACCGGAACGGGGGGTCGCACTTTTTGGCCCCATAACCTGCGACCTGGACCTCCAGGTCGCACTTTTCTGCCTATTTTCTGCGACCTGCACTGAAAACAGGTCAGAAACTGCGACCTGCCAGTTTTTCAGTGATTTTTCTGCAATTTTTCTGGGTTCTGCTGCAGCTTCTGTCAGGGTCTTCCAGCCTCTGTCTCAGCCCGCCTTGACCAAGATCTGATCTATTTTTACTCATCTAAGTGGGAACCCAACCCCTTAGGGCTTTAGTACCCTCCACTTTTAGTGGAAGAGTTTTAGCTGTTTCAGCCGTCGGTTTTTCAGAGCTTCAGCCCCCTCTTTTCCAGATCTGTTACCTCCCTTTCAGATCCATTGAAATCAGCCTCTTTTCCTTTCAAATCACCTCTTGTCGTTTTGTTTGGACCTCCTTTGAAGGCCTCCGCCTTGCCCCTCCGGTTTTTTGCTGATTTCCTTCCCTTTTCCAGCCACCTTGCCTCTGTCTCTTGGCTGTGATCTGCACCTCTTGCCTGCAGCTTTATCCTCCAGATCTCTGTCCCTTTTGACCCTAGATCTGTTGAGCTCCCTTTATGTGTGTTTTACATAGTTTTTCCCTTTCTTTTCAGCATAGTTGTGAGAGACCCACCTTCTTGGGTTAGATAGATGCACATGTAGCTGTTATTTTTCTGTTATTTCAGTGTTATATTCTGTTCTCTGTAGGTTTATTTTCAGCTACGCAGCACACTTTTTCTTGCTCTCAACAACGGAAAGGGTTTAAAAATTAAAATTAACGCACGCCACACACTGACCCTAAGTGAAGAAGTGCCTGGTTAACACCGCCTGGAAAAGACTCTAAAATAAATTGTCACTGCACCTTATCTGCCCTTGAGCTTTCTTGATTCTGTCCCTTTCTGCCCTTGTCGGTTTCCTTCTTCCTGTCATCATTGCGCCCCCAAGGCGCCTTTCCCGGAGACTTCTTGGCCTTCACCCTCAGTTTCCGGTTGATCGACCTGCTCTGCACCGCCGTCGTCGAGCCAGTCCACCTTCGAGTCCGCACTCCGACTCCTCCCCTGATTCATCGGGTCCTCCTTCTCCTTCTGGTTCTCCCCCTGTTACCTTCACTATGTCTGGTCCAGGGCCTAACGCTAGCGGTTCTCCCGGCCCCAATGCCGGACCTACTTCTAGCGGAACCGCCACAAACACTACCCCGGCCACCCCTGTGCTGCCGTACATTGCAGGCCTCAGCCTCCCCGATTTCCATCAGTTGATTAATGACCCCATTCACCACAATGCTACCTGGCCCGCTATGCCCACCAAGCTGCCCTCCGATATCCCTAAGTTCGAGGGCCTTAATGGAGAAGATCCAACCAATCACGTCCGGTCTTTCCACATGTGGTGTTCCTCCAATTCCATTACCGATGACTCCATCCGTCTTCGTTTGTTCCAACGCACGCTTACCGGCGAAGCTTCTAAATGGTATGTCGAAGAAGCCACCTCTTCCCATACCACGTTCGAGACTCTTGCCCAAGCCTTTTTGTCATACTTCCAGCTCCCTCTCCGATACTACACTGGCACGGAGCTCTTGACTTCCTTTAAGCAATCCTCTTCCACACGCCTTTCTGCCCATGTTCAGGAATGGCGACGAAGACGGAGCTTATGTCGAGCCCCTCCCTTTGAAGATCGGGTTTACATGGACTGGTTCCTTCGCAGCCTTCCGTCTCCCATCGGCAAAGATGTCGCCTCTCACTTTCCTCAGACTGAAGAAGTCGCCCTCCAAATAGCCTTAAAATATGACCTGATCTACGCTCAATCTAGTTATGTTTATACCGTCCTTCCTGACATCCCCAGGCCCAGTGGCGCTAACGCCCCGGGGGCATCTCATTCCACCGACGGTATCGTTGGATCTCTTTCCCATCCATCTGCTCACCCTCCTATGGGCTATGGTCTCCCCCAGGGAGGGGCCAGCACCTCAAGCACTCTCCCCCCTCCCGACAACATGTATCCAGGATACGGCATACCTCCTCCTTTTGCCCAACCTCCTGCTTACCTCAATGTCGCCCAACCCAACCATTACCTTTATCCACAGCCTGGTGCGCTAGCTCCTCCAGCATATGCGCTTCCGCCTCCCTTGCCTCCTCACAACCCGCAACAGCACTTACAACCCCCTCCAGGGCAAGTATTTGCACAGCAGGGCGCGATTAATCCCCCTTCTTCTCAAAGAAGGCGGAGAGGCAACCAGAACCAATCTGCCCCTGGTAACCGAGGACCCAATTCTGGTGTGGACCCTCACACTAGCAACCAGCAACAGGGCCTTCCGCCCAAGCTGGACAGGCCGCTTCGCACAACTAAGCCCTGTTCGTGTTGCGGTGTTTATGGTCATTACACTCACGATTTTCCTCTCTTACCCCAGATGCGGAAGATGTGGGAGTCTCAAGCCACATTGCGCGGACAACACGCCTCCCCTCATGCTCCTCTTAATGTGGCCACTACCCAGCCAGCTGTGTTCACTGATCCTTTCCCTCAACAGGGATTCGTGGCTACCCAACCGCCCGACAGCCAGGTAGCTGCCCCCCTTCCATTTCTGGTTCCTCTGATTACCAGATCCTTATGATGCACTCCGATCCTTCCCCATCCATCGATCTTCACCTTCAAACTCGGTCTCGCCAGTACCCCAAGCCTCCTGCTCAGTCTGCTCCTGAGCCTCCCTCTTCAGGTTCTACAGAGCCTCTTTCGAGATCCAGTGGCCCCTTACACATCCCTCAACCCAAATTTGAGGTTCATCCAAAGATTCCAAAGGGCCCATTACGCCGAAATGCTACTTCCAGTCGAGCCGCTCAGTCGTATAGTATAGTAGATGATTTGGCGCAATCCCCTGCTGCCATTTCCACACTGGAACTCCTCCAGTCATGCCCTTCCCAAAAGAAGGCTCTACTATCTGCCGTGGGCGCTGTCGATCCTGCTGATGACCAAATGATTGTTTTCGACGTCACCAATTCCATCATCCTCTTCCTCCTTCCGCCGCTTTCCAAATCCCAGTCAAAATCTGGAACGCCACTGTATCCCGGTGTATAATTGATGAGGGGGCATCCACCTGCGTGATGTCCGCTTCGGTTTGGAAGCAACTCGGATCCCCTGAGCTGGCCCCGTCCACGATCACCCTTCGAGTGTGGGATGGCCATGCCTCCCAGCCCATTGGCCTGTTTCGTAACTGTCCCATCACCCTCGCCGGTAAGACCGTTTGCGTTGACGTCGAAGTCATTGACACCCCTCTAGACTACAACATCCTATTGGGGCGAAGCTACACCTATGCCATGTCTGCTGTCCCATCTGCGGTTTTCCGCAAGATGTCTTTCCCACATAATGGGAAGATAGTCACCATCGACCAGCTATCTTATCATGAGCCGCCGTCTCAAACCTCCTCCGAGACGACCATCTCTTCTCACAATAAACAAGCAAACCGTCTATCTTTTGACCAGTGTCTCCCCCGGCGTTTATAAAGATTCCACCTCGCTTGGTACTTTTCCTCACCTTCCTCCCCCTCCCGTTACTGATCCCAGCTTGTCGAATGTTTGCATGATGCAATCATCTCAGGCTGCCCATAAACGGCATGCCTCAGCTAGCCCGCACCCTCCTCCCCGCCCTCCGCAACCCACTCCTAGCCATCCATCTCAGCCATCCGGACCTCCCCTTCCTGGCCCTCCCCCTATAGCTGGCACCCCCGCACCTCTTTATCCTCCAGGATCGGTCCCTCCCCGTCTCCAGACTTAAATTCTCGGTCCTTCTCCCATCATTTATCCGCCGTGCATCCCCTTCCTAGTTCCTCCCACAGATATTCTCATTCCCGGTCATGGCCACCCTCTCCCTCCCTAACTTGACCTTGGGCATTCTAGTTTGGTACCTCGATCCCCCAGCCGCCACCCCTCCTGGTCACCCCAAACCTTACCTGGCTTTGACACCGGTTCAACCGGTCCCCCTCGCTTCCTCCGTAGCCACTGTGCCCTCCGCACCTCCACAGGACCCTTCTCCTGTTGTGACGGCTCCCGGGAAGAAAGGCAAAGCCCGCAAGGGGGCACCCAAAGACAAGACCACCACAGCTGACCCGGCTCCTTCTCCGCCCGCGAAGCCTTGTGCCTTATGTGATGTCACCGGTCATGCCACCCATGCTTGTCCCGAGTTACCCCGTATTCGGCCCATGGTTAAAGTCGCGTTCCCCGAGTCTACGGCCCCTGAAGCCCCCACTCCTTCTTCGTCCGTTACCAAGAACCCCAAGACTCTCCGCACCAACAAACCCTGTGCCTTGTGCGGCGTCCATGGCCCCTCACTCCCACCATTAGTCTCACCTGACGCATTACCGCGCCTCCTTAGAGGTGGTCCGCGAGTATGAGGTTGAACAAAATCAATCCGCCTCTCCCATTCTCGCGCAGTATGCTTCTGTCCCGCCTGAGGATCCCTCCGCTCCCATCGACATTCCCCCCCCTGATGTTCAGATGACGGAGTCTACGGTTACCATTCTTTACCTATCCTCCTCTGCACGACACTCGGAGCCTACCCCGTCTGCATCCTCCCTTGTTGTGTCCCTTGATCACCCTATTCCCCCTCATACTCGATATCACTCCACTTGTGTCTCTGTTGACCTTCGCAGCCCGAGTCCTCACCATGTTTCCGATGGCTCTCATACACCACCTTGTTTGAGTCTTGATCCTCCTGCCACTTCCCCCTCCTCCCGCCGTTGCCGCCCGATGACTTATGTACCCTCACGCTGCCGTCATTTCCTTTCACCCCCTCCTTTATTGTCTTCATTAATTATCTCAGCAGACTCCCTCATTCACACTCCTTTATGGTTACGCCATGGTGCAAGTCGCTACCCAGAATCTTGCTCCTCAAGAAAGCTGGGCCATTCTGCTCCCCTGTATGACCTGCTCTTCGACCCTGGTATGCATTGGTTCTTCCACTCAACAATCGTGCCGAACATGATGCAAAGGCGTGGCCTATTAGCTTGCTCTTCATCGCATCCTCCATCTACACGTTCGTTTGGATTCCCCGCTTTTGTAATGCAACTAAATGTGTTTATTTGGCATAACTCCCGTGTCATAGACTTTATTTACGAGTGAAATTCTTAATACGTGCGTTTGAAACCATAACTTTCAACCATGTACCCCGAGACCAGAATCACTATGTAGATAGTATTGCAAACCATGTTCTAGATTGGCATTTATCACACGCATTTCATACAAGACAATAACATTAAATCAACCATCAAAAGACGATACATATCCATAATATGTGTCGCAAAACATATATTTAGAGTCCATCTACTCTGATACATACGACATTCCCATAGCATGTTACAAACAAAAAGCCAAACATTGGGGGCACCACCTGCCCCTACATACATCATAGGGGGCACCACCTGCGCCTACATACATCAGAGGGGGCACCACATGCCCCTACCCCTAATCACTATCTGGAGGCTCCCGGGCCAATGGCTCTGCCCCTGCAGCATGTAGATCATGCATAGCCTGACCGGCCATCGCCATGCGCCGCATGATACCTCGCCACTCCGAGGGGAGACCAAACGCCATGGTTTCATGTTATCGGTCATCTAAATCCCGCCACCCGCACTATACCCCGGTCAACAATCGCTCACATCTACGGCGGATGTCCTGCACAGGAGGCCGCATCCCCACTCGCACGCTTCCGCCCCACTTGAACCCGTAGCCCGTATGATGCCGCCGTCCCATATACCCGGCCGGTTTCACCGGTGCTATATCTGCATACCAAAAGCACATGAATCAGTATCATTAATTACTATTCAAAAACTTTAACATGCCCACACAAGAATAGCGATTTTTCACTTACCATCGGGCCCCCAGACTCGACCAGGCGGAAGTGGCAGATCCGGATCCCCACAGTAGCTCATCCCACTATAAGGGTAGTCATCTATGTACAGCGGCATCTGATCCCAATGGGAAAAAAACTCTGGTCGAAACACTCGCCCGACCGCCCCTCCTCCTCCCCCTGCAGAGTAGTCATTCCCAACGGCGCATCCTGGGCTCTCTCGGGCCCCCATCTGGAAGCTGCACACGAGGCCTCAAGGTCGGGATCTTCTCAAAGAAGAAGGCGCACAATAAAGTCCCATATGAGCAATCATGATTCACCTGTCGCCTGCATAGCGACAAATGTCGCTTTAGCGCCACCAACATCATTTGGGCCCACCCAAAGTAGGTCCCACCCAACACACCTTCCACTATCGTCATCTGCCCACCGGTGATGTGATGGAACGCCTGGCTGCCCAGGATTCGCAGCACAGCTGTGGCCACTGCACGGGTTTCTAGCCTCTCTAGATCCCCGATCGATATTCGAGTCCCCTTGACTTGGAGACCCGGTCGACAATGGCGTTCCACGAACTCCATGATATGCCGCCCCCGCGGCAGCACTGGTTGTGTGTTTCCCACCATCCCCAGTGGTGGGAGGCCGGTCAGGAAGTACACATCTTGGACCGTCAGTTCGATCCTATGCCCCTGCACTAAAAATATCTCCTGATCTGGATCCCAATAACTGATAATCCGGGCCAGTAACGGTTCCCCTGCTCTCATCAACGGGTTCTCCAAAAACTTGAGAACCCCAAATCTGGCCAATAGACGACGAACGCCCTGATCCGCCTGGATCTCTGTCCGAAGTGTTCCCAGATCTCTCTCTCTCCAGTTGACCCACAACTCTGCCATACCTGTACAAACATATCATTTTTGTCAGGGTACGGATCGGGAAAACCATAACCAAACACCAAAAGCCAGTTCCCAGCCATAAAACAGCACCAAAACCCCCTCATCTCCCAGGTCGCAGTTTTCTGGAGCAGGTCGCACTTTTTGCCCTGATACCTGCGTCCTGGGTCGCACTTTTTGCCCCAAAAAGTGCGACCCGGCCGTAGATATGAAGAAGGGGCTGTTTCTGGGATTCTGGGCCCTAAACTGCAAATGCAATCCATCAAAATGCAAGAGCAAGGTTAGGCCTCTTACCTCCAACTGACAGATCTCGATTCCAACGGTCGGTTTGCTCGCTACGTTCGCCGCAAGATTTAGGGCCTTCTCTCCTCTCCACATTCACCACAGCAATAATAGCAAATGAATGATTTTGGAGGAAACACTGCCTTATTAAAAGAGAACCCCTGTTTCTTCTTTCGACTGCTGCGACCACACCGTAGCCCCGTTCGACAAACCGTCAGTACCGCTGGAAAGATCTCACCGAGCTCTCAAATGGGTTTCTATTAGTTTTTGGTGATTTGATACTTCACCCGGACACATATTGTCCAAGAAGGGTCACTTTACCGCTCCTTAAAATCGAATTTCCTCACTTACGACACTTGTACTTGGGGCACCATATTTCTCCCTTACTTGTCCATGTTCGTGTCGATTTTCGTCATGAGTGCCCACCTTGTACTCATGTTTCCATGGTCCCCCATTGGGGCCTTTACTGTGTGGCAGCACTAATCAGCCTCCCCTTGTTTAGAGCATCCAAGTTGAGTCATCATCGCATTCATGGAGTCTATCCTGCGTCCCTTTGTTCCCCACCATAACCCTCCTTCCGTTATTGCTTGGTTCCTCTCTTGTGTCGCATATCATGACCTTCAGCCTCACTGTCCCCTATCCCTTCTGATACTGTGTCAGTCCCTGCCATGTCATTCATGCCCTTTATGCTCTAACAAGGGAAGTCGTCCATTCGCCACCCCATCCTTTCCATTCGATCACTTGACAGGCCCATCATCGCCGCTTTTGTCATTTCTCTCGTGCCTTAGTCGAGGATCTCTCATTGCCTCACTTATGGCGGACCTCCTTCTGTCGACATCAGATCATTCCTTCCAGAAGCCAGGTCTAGAGGGCGGTGTACCTTGGTTCCAGCTTCCACTCTTATTCAGTGCCTCGGATCAGGCAAAGGGACCTCTTGTTTCCCTTTGACTTGATTGTTTCTCTAGCTCCTTTCATCATGATTGAGATCCGTATACTTGATGGTCCAGTGATCCAGCAGCAGCTCTTGATGATTCCTGTGTGTGTGTGAGATGTCTCAACCCTCATGCGAGGGTGGCCCTGCAGGTAGCCCCCCACATGCCCAGATGCCCTATTCCTTGCAGCCTTCGATGCAGCTCCAGATATTTGATGATGTTGGCCGTAGCCACTTGCAGCGCCTCTTCGACTTGCATGTATCAGTCAGATTTTGTGAGCCCTTCCCCATTTACAGGGGGCATTTGGGTTGTATTTATCTCATGTACTCAGATATTATTGTACCAGTCCTGGCTGTTATCCCAGGCGCAACATGTATGTGGGATTCCTCATTTTATTTTTCTATGGCTCATGATTATGCTGGCTGTACTCTATGGTTCGGTCCCTTTTTTACTGGACACACTATTCTTTTGTACTTTGTCTCGGCGGGCATAGGTATGCCTCCCCGCCGCCTTCAGCACAAGTACCCTCTCATAAAAAGAGACTTGTTGCACCTGCGAGTCTCATCTCCTCAGGGTCTAGTTCTTCAGCACACTATCTACCTTGCATTCCTCTCTCTAGCTTCCCTTTTGTTGTCTGGTGATTGAGTTCTTACAACGTACTTCGGTCATACGATTTTCCCCTGAAACTCGCACGCTGGGGGCAATCTGTTACACCATTTTTTGGTCATCTAACCTTTTATCATTAGATGGACCCAAGTACACCATGTAAGACCGCCATTCTAAGAAACCGTTTCACTCATGTTAACAACGGAAACCCCAAAGGAAATATAAACAAATCCTATATTTGTTTGATTTTCTCCTCATGGAATAATTAATTAAACCATAATTTAATTATTATTCCCAGTCATGTTTAACCCAAAAACAAAGAAATTAATTAGATAAACCTTTATTTATCTTATTATTTTCTAGGAATAATTATTTAAATCTTATTTAGATAATATTCCTTGTTAAACATGACCAAATAACCCACAAATAATTAAATAAATCATTATTTATTTGATTATATCCTAACCGCTTCCTTAAAAGATAAATAAATCATTTATTTATTTATTTTTGACAAATCAAGGGATTTGACGCAAGTCAAATACCCTTTCCTCCAACAACAATAAAATATTCCATAGTGGATCTAGATTTGGTTAACATTATTTTAATCATGCACCAAGATCTAGAATGACCCTATTTTTTATAATAGGAGGAGCCATCATTCTGCACCTTTGTTGCTCACTGCAGATCACTCGGATCTATACACTTGGTCTCATTTCTATCATTTGCCCTACTTGGTTCTATTTTCGCATTGGGGTTTTCTACATTTACAATAGAGAAAGCTTAGATCTCAAGTGGCCGAGGACTACAAAGAACCCATCCCATTGAGGAGATCTCGGATACACTTGTTTGTAGCCTGTGTGCCCGTGAATATAGCATAGTTACCAAAAATCGGGTTCTTGTCTGTCTCTCGTTGATGCATGGAGCAAACTCTTTACTTTTATCAAGCACGTCTTTCCATTTATAGATCTATTTGTTGCAGCATTTTAACTACTAATCGCAGATCTGAAGATGTTTGGCAGCCTCTATTGTTGTTAGGGCTATTAGTTATGCGTAGCTAAAGTGGTTCTTTTTCGTACACTTCGACGAAGAATACATACTAACACTGTTGGTCCTAGCATTTCTGTCATCCATATACCTGCTGCTCAAGCCAACCCTTTACCTCCACAAAATACGATCATGGTAGCATGGTATGCTCCCTTGGTGTTAACACAGCCTTTAGCTCCACTACCCAATGATTATCAATCAAAAATTCCTCATTTCACTGGAAATGAATCTACCACAGCCCAACATCATGTAGATAGGATGTAAGATTCCTTCGACTTCATGGAAATAGAAGATGAAACAATTAAGATGAGGATCTTTGCCCAGAGTTTGGGAGGGGAGGTGAAGAAGTGGTTTAAAGGCCTACCTCCTAATAGTATCAATGATCTCCCCTCATTACATCAAACCTTTACAAACAAATGGGAAGTCAAGACCAACCCTCTCCAAATACTGACAGAATACAAGAATCTGAAAAGAAATATCGGAGAGAGTGTCCACGACTATTATACAAGGTTTAGCAGTGTTTACAATGCTCTTCCTCCACACATGAAACCTCCCCAAGGAATGGCCTTGGTGAAATACCCTGAAGGCTTTGATGCTAACATGGCCTATCAGCTTCGGGAGAGAGATTATAACACATTATAAGACATGCAAAAAGGAGCAGTGAGTGTAGAGGCGAACCTGATTGAAAATAAAGCCAGAATGAGGACTAAGAAGAAGGTGACATACAAGGATGACACATCAGCTTCCACATTTGATGAAAAATATGACATCCTAGCTGTTACACCATTTTTTGGTCATCTAACCTTTTATCATTAGATGGACCCAAGTACACCATGTAAGACCAATTTTACCATAAGTAAAACTGCTTTCACTATGTTAAAATAGGAAACCCCAAAAGGAAATATTAAACAAACCTATATTTGTTTGATTTTCCTCATGGAATAATTAATTAAACCATAATTTAATTATTATTCCCAGTCATGTTTAACCCAAAAAAAAAGAAATTAATGAGATAAACCCTTAGTTATCTTATTATTTTCTAGGAATAATTATTTAAATCTTATTTAGATAATATTCCTTGTTAAATATGACCAAATCACCCACCATTAATCAAATGAATCATTATTTATTTGATTATCTCCCAACCACTTCCTTAAAAAGATAAATAAATCATTTATTTATTTATTTTTCACTAATCAAGGGATTTGACCCAAGTCAAACACCCTTTCCCTCCAACAAATATAATAAAATATTCCATAAAGGTGGATCTAGATTTGGTTAACATTATTTTAATCGTGCACCAAGATCTAGAATGACCCAATATTTTGTTATAAATAGGAGGGTTCTTCTCTATCATTCCTCACCTTTTGTTGCCTACTAGATCACTCTGGATCTATACACTTGGTCTCATTCTTCATCATTTTGCTCCCATTGAGCTTCATTTTTGCATTTGGTTTTCTACACTTGCAAGAGAGAGAAAGCTTAGATCTGAAGTGCTGAGGATTACAAAGAACCCATCCCATTGAGGAGAGCTGGATACACCTTCTTGTTTTCCTCCTAGGTGCCCTGTAATATAAAATTCTTTCAAAAAATTGTGTTCTTGTCTTATCTGTTGGGTGCATGGAGTAAACCCTTTACTTTACTGCTTAATGTCTTTCCATACATAGATCTTGTGTTTTGAAGCTATTTTCTTGTCTAACTAATCACAGATCTGAAGATGTTTGGCAGCCACTATTGTTGTTAGGGCTATTAGTTATGCGTAGCTAAAGTGATCCTTTTTCGTACACTTCGACAAAGGTTTCATACTAACAAATGGCGACTCCACACGGGTTTTAAATTACGACCGCTGTCGTTTTTCCTATTCCTGCATATCCAGCTACTTCAGACCCTAGGGTTTCTTTTCAGCTATTTATTTTTCCTATTTTTATGTTGTTTTTCTCACATAAAACCCTAAAACATCAAATTTTCTAACTTCTGTGTGTTTCTGGCCCTATTGCGCAGGTAAGCGACACCAGCCGCAACTGAGACGACAACTTTTCTGAAAATCTGCCGCCGAGACAACCGGAACGGGGGGTCGCACTTTTTGGCCCTAAACCTGTGACCTGGACCTCCAGTCGCACTCTTTTCTCGCCCCTTTTCGCGACTCGCGCCTTTGAGTGATTTTTCTCGCAATTTTTTCGGGTTCTCACGTAGCCGCCTTTTCGTGTCTTCAAAATAGGAATCTCAAAATTTCCGCCTTGACCAAGATCTGATCTGTTTTTACTCATCTAAGTGGGAACCCAGCCCCTTAGGGCTTTAGTACCCTACACTTTTTGTGGAAGAGTTTTAGCTGTTTCAGCCGTCGGTTTTTCAGAGCTTCAGCCCCCTCTTTTCCAGATCTGTTACCTCCCTTTCTGATCCATTGAAATCAGCCTCTTTTCCTTTCAAATCACCTCTTGTCATTTTGTTTGGACCTCCTTTGAAGGCCTCCGCCTTGCCCCCTCCGGTTTTTGCTGATTTCCTTCCTTTTTCCAGCCACCTTGCCTCTGTCTCTTGGCTGTGATCTGCACCTCTTTTCTGCAGCTTTATCCTGCAGATCCCTGTCCCTTTCGACCCTAGATCTGTTGAGCTCTTTTTGTGTGTGTTTTACATAGTTTTTCCCTTTCTTTTCAGCATAGTTTTGAGAGACCCACCTTCTTGGGTTAGATAGATGCAAAAGTAGCTGTTATTTTTCTGTTATTTCAGCATTTTATTCTGTTCTCTGTAGGTTTATTTTCAGCTACGCAGCACACTTTTTTCTTTCTCTCAAAACGGAAAGGGTTTAAAAAATTAAAATTAACACACGCCACACACTGACCCTAAGTGAAGAAGCGCCTGGTTAACACCGCCTGGCAAAGACTCTAAAATCAATTGTCACCGCACCTTATCTGCCCTTGACATTACTTGATTCTGTCCCTTTCTACCCCTGTCGGTTTCCTTCTTCCTGTCATCATTGCGCCCCCAAGGCACCTTTCCCGGAGCCTCCTTGGCCTTCACCCTCGTCGGTTGATCGACTCCTGGCTCAGACGCTGCCGCCGAGCTGGCCCACCCTTCGAGTCCGCACTCCGACTCCTCTCCTGCTTCATCGGGTCCTCCTTCTCCTCCTGGTTCTCCCCCTGTCACTTTCACTATGTTTGGTCCAGGGCCTAACGCTAGCAGTTCTCCCGGCCCCAATGCCGGCCTTACTACTAGCGGAACCGCCACAAGCACTTCCCTGGCCACCCCTGTGCTGCCATACATTGCAGGCCTCAGCCTCCCCGATTTCCATCAGTTGATCAATGACCCCATTCACCACAATGCTACCTGGCCCGCTATGCCAACCAAGCTGCCCTCTGACATCCCTAAGTTCGAGGGCCTTAATGGAGAAGATCCAACCAATCACGTCCGATCTTTCCACATGTGGTGTTCCTCCAATTCCATTACCGATGACTCCATCCATTTTCGTTTGTTCCAACGCACGCTTACCGACGAAGCTTCTAAATGGTATGTCGAACAAGCCACCTCTTCCCATACCACATTTGAGACTCTTGCCCAAGCCTTTTTGTCATACTTCCAGCTTCCTCTCCGTTACGACACCGGCACGGAGCTCTTGACTTCCTTCAAGAAATCCTCTTCAACACGCCTTTTTGCCCATGTTCAGGAATGGCGACGAAGACGGAGCTTATGTCGAGCCCCTCCCTTTGAAGATCGGGTTTACATGGACTGGTTCCTTCGCACCCTTCCCTCTCCCATCAGAAAAGATGTCGCCTCTCACTTTCCTCAAACTAAAGAAGCCGCCCTCCAAATAGCCTTGAAATATGACCTGATCTACCCTCAATCTGGTTATGTTTATACCGTCCTTCCTCACATCCCCAGGCCCGGTGGCGCTAATGCCCCGGGGGCATCTCATTCCGCCGACGGTATCGTTGGATCTCTTTCCCATCCATCTACTCACCCTCCTATGGGCTATGGTCTCCCTCAGGGAGGGGCCAGCACCTCAAGCACTCTTCCCCCTCCTGGCAACATGTATCCAGGATACGGCATATCTCCTCCTTTTGCCCAACCTCCTGCTTACCTCAATGTTGCCCAACCCAACCCTTACCTTTATCCACAGCTTGGTGCGCCAGCTCCTCGAGCATATGCACTTCCGCCTCCTTTGCCTCCTCACAACCCGCAACCGCACTTACAACCCCCTCCAGGGCAAGTATTTGCACAGCAGGGCGCGCCTAATCCCCCTTCTTCTCAAAGAAGGCGGAGAGGCAACCAGAACCAATCTGCCCCTGGTAACCGAGGACCCAATTCTGGTGTGAACCCTAACACTAGCAACCAGCAATAGGGCATTCAGCCCAAGTCGGACAGGCCGCTTCGCACAAACAAGCCCTGTTCGTGTTGCGGTGTTTATGGCCATTACACTCACGATTGTCCTCTTTTACCCCAGATGCGGCGGATGTGGGAGTCTCAAGCCACATTGCACGGACAACACACCTCACCTCATGCTCCTCCTAATGTGGCCACTACTCAACCAGCTGTGTTTACCGATCCCTTCCCTCAGCAAGGATTCGTGGCTACCCAACCGCCTGATAACTCGGTCGCCACTCCCACCTCCATTTCTGGTTCCTCTGATTACCAGATCCTCATGATGCACTCCGATCCTACTCCGCCCGTCGATCTTCACCTCGAAACTCGGTCTCGTCAGTACCCCAAGCCTCCTGCTCAGTCTGCCCCCGAGCCTCCCTCTTCAGGTTCTACAGAGCCTCTTTCGACATCACCTGGCCCCTTACATATCCCTCAACCCAAAGTTGAGGTACATACCAAGATTCCAAAGGGACCAGTACGTCGAAATGCTGCTCCTGGTCGAGCTGCTCATTCGTATAGTATAGTAGATGATTTGGCGCAATCCCCTGCTGCCATTTCCACACTGGAACTCCTCCAGTCGTGCCCTTCCCAAAATAAGGCTCTACTATCTGCCGTGGGCGCTATAGATCCTGCTGATGACCAAATGATTGTTTTCGACGCCACTCAATCAGACCATCCTCCTCTTCCTCCTTCCGTCGCTTTCCAAATCCCAGTCAAACTCCGGAACGCCAATGTATCCCGGTGTATAATTGATGAGGGGGCATCCACCTACGTGATGTCCGCTTCGGTTTGGAAGCAACTCGGATCCCCTGAGCTGGCCCCTTCCACGATCACCCTTCGAGCATGGGATGGTCATGCCTCCCAGCCCATTGGCCTGTTTCGTAACTGTCCCATCACCCTCGCCGGCAGACCGTTTGTGTTGATGTCGAAGTCGTTGACGCCCCTCTAGACTACAACATTCTATTGGGGCGAAGCTACACCTATGCCATGTCTGCTGTCCCATCCGCGGTTTTCCACAAGATGTCTTTCCCACACAATGGGAAGATAGTCACCATTGACCAGCTATCTTATCATGAGCCACCATCTCAGACCTCCTCCGAGACGACCATCTCTTCTGTAGCCAACAAGCAAACCGTCGATTCTTTGACCAGTGTCTCCCCCGGCGTCTACAAATATTCCACCCTGCTTGGTACTTTTCCTCATCTTCCCCCTCCTCCTGTCACTGATCCCAGCTTATCGAATGTTTGCATGATGCAATCGACCCAGGCTGCCCATAAGCAGCCTGCCTCGGCTAGTCCGCAACCTCCACCTCGCCCTCCGCAACCCGCTGCTAGCCATTCATCTCAGCCAGCCGGATCTCCTCCTTCTGGCCCTCCCCCTACAGCTGGTGTCCCTGAACCCCTTTATCCTCCTGGCACGGTTTCCCCTGGCCTTAACCACCTCGGAGCCATCCCTCCTGGTCATTACCCTGCTGGACAGATACCTTTCATGGCTCCCCCTCCCGGAGTATTTTCTGTCCCCGTCATGGCCACCCTCTCCCTCCCTAACCTGACCCTCGGCCTACCCGTCTGGTACATTGACCCTCCAACCGCTACCCCTCCCGGTCACCCCAAACCTTACCTTGCTTTGACACCGGTTCAACCGGTCCCCCTCTCCTCCTCCGGGCCCCCAACCCCTTCACAGGACCCTACCCCTGTAGTGTCCACCCCCGAAAAGAAAGGCAAAGCTCGTAAGGGGGCAACCCATCCGGACCAGGCCGCCCCGACAACTCTTACCCCCCCGTGACCACCAAAGCCCGCCACCCGATGCGCTTTGTGTGATATCGTCGGTCACGCCACTCATTTGTGTCCTGAATTGCTGCACCTCAAGATTCTGGTCAACGAGACATTCCCTGACTCTGACATCCCAGAAGTCTATGTCACTATCCCAGACTCTATCCCGAAACTAAAAAACTTGCGCACAAACCACCCTTATGCCTTGTGCGATTTCCACGGCCATTACACCCACCTCTGTCCTCGCCTTGATGAGTATCGTTCCTCCTTGGACATGTACCGCCAATTCAAGGCCACTTCGATAGGACCAGAGGCCCTTCCTACTCCCATTCACATTCCTCCTCCCGCCATCGAGCCAACGGAGCCGTCCAACACCATTTTGTACCTGTCATCATCCGTGCGAGACAGTCCACCTACCCTTCAACCTCTCGATCCTCTCGGCCCCTCCGCCGACCTTGGATCTGTTGATATCGCACATCTGAGCCCTTCTCCTCCTGATGACCCGTCACACATCACTACTGCCTCAGGTGATCCCTCTTCCTCCAGTCTTCCCATCTTCCAATCTGATGAAGACATTATGGAAGCCATGACCAACCCGGACTTTCCCTGGGATGATATGCACCATCGCGCATACTTCCTCCCACAACAGTCCCATGACCAATTTGCTGTGGAAACCAAAGACTTCATCCCCAATGCTGTCGATTGGTTCAAAAACCCCATCCCTGCCCCTGATGCTTTCGAAGAAGGAAACATGGCCAACATCTCTCCTACCATAAAAATTGACATTTCAGTCACCCCCGGTATCCAGGAATATATCACCTTAGGTGCCCAATGCACCCCGGAAGAAATCGAAGCTTACACCAAGCTTTTCAAAGAATTCCGCGATATTTTCGCCTGGTCCTATTCTGAAATGCCCGGACTTGATCCCGCCATTGTCGAACATCATATCGATACATGGCCGGACGCCAAACCAGTCCGTTAAAAGTTGAGACCCATTCATCCTTCCAGACGTGACGCTATCAAAGCCGAAATCGACAAGCTCAAGCAGGCTGGTTTCATTTACCCCATTGAATACACCACTTGGGTGTCCAACCCAGTTCCCGTTCTTAAGAAAAAAGGCACCATCCGTGTCTGCACGGACTTTCGCGAATTGAACCAAGCTTGTCCCAAAGACAACTTCCCCACACCGTTCATTGACCAAATCATTGACGAGTGTGCGGGGCATGAGGTTCTATCCTTTATGGATGGTTTCTCCTGATACAACCAAATTGCTATCCGTCCTGTCGATCAACTCAAAACCGCGTTCATTAGTCTGTGGGGTACTTTTGCTTACCGGGTCATGCCTTTCGGCCTCAAAAACGCCGGCGCCACTTTTCAACGGGCCATGTCTTATTGTTTCCATGACTTAGCCCACATTATCCTTGCTTATTTAGACAACCTCAGTGCGCGTTCTAAGCATCGGGTGCAGCACCTCCACGATCTGCGTACCATTTTCCTCCGATGTCGCAAGTATAATATCCGCCTTAACCCATTGAAATGCGTTTTTTGCGTTCCTGCCAGCCGTCTCTTAGGCTTCATCGTGTCTAAGGATGGTATCACTCTTGACCCTTTGAAAGTTCAAGCCATTCTTGAACTTCCCATTCCACGTACCCTCCGCCAGCTCCAAAGTCTCCAAGGCAAAGCTAATTTTCTTCGTCGGTTCGTCCTTGACTACGCCACCACTGCACATGGGTTCCTTAGACTCCTCCGATCTTCTATCCCTTTCGTTTAGGATTCCTATGCTAACGAGTCTTTCGATGCCCTCAAGCAGGCTCTCACATCTACTCCCTTGATCCGCCCTCCTGACTTTGATCGGGACTTCATCCTGTATATTTCCGCTTCCACCTATTCGGTCGCTGGACTCCTTATCCAGGAAGATGACAATGGTATCGAGCATGTGATCTATTATGTCAGTAAGAACCTTGTAGAACCCCCTGTTTCCTACTCCCTCGAAGAAAAATTGGCACTGGCTGTCGTGTTCTCAGTCCAAAAGCTTCGTCATTATATCCTCACGCGCTCCACCAAGGTTGTGACTAATTCCAACCCCTTGGCTTTCCTATTGAGTCGTCGTATCCTCACTGGGAAATACGCCCGTTGGGTCATTATTCTCCAAGAATTCGACCTCGAGTTCGTCACACCAAAGAGTAAGAAAGGCTTAGCCCTCGCCGAGCTCATTTCTGAATTACCTACCAGAGCGCCAGATACCCCCGTTAATGATGACTTTCCTGATGAACACTTATTTTCCATTACTGCCGACGACCCATGGTATGGCGACATTCTTACTTACTTGCGAACCCAAAAGTTCGCCCTTCACCTTGATCGTGAGGCTCGCCGACGCATCCGACACCAAGCCCCTCGATACCTCCTTATCGGTGACGACCTATATCGTCATGGGGTTGACACCGTCCTTCATCGTTGCCTCACACACACTGAAGCTGAACAAGTCCTTAATGCCTGCCATAGTGGCGCTTGCGATGGCCACCTCTCCAGTCTTGCTACTGCCCAGAAAGTCATGCGCGCTGGGTATTTTTGGCCTTCTCTCTTCAGTGATTGCATTGAGGCAGTCAAACATTGTCCCAATTGCCAGCATTTCACCCCTAAGGCGCGAGCTCCACCAGCTCCCCTCCATCCCGTCGTCTCATCCGGCCCCTTCTGTAAATGGGCCATCGACTTTATGGAGTGTCGCCCGCCATCCGCTGGTAACCATAAGTATATCATCATGGCGGTCGACTATTTCACCAAATGGGCCGAGGCCATGCCAACGTTCAACAACACGACAGCTACCGCGGCCCTCTTTTTCTTTAATCATGTTATCGCTCGATTCGGGGTTCCCAAACAACTGGTCTCCGACCATGGCAAACATTTTGAAGATGAGATATGGCGTGAGCTATCCTCACTGTTAGGTTTTGAGCACCAATATTCCTCCTCCTATTACCCCCAAGGTAATGGCCAAGTTGAAGCAGTCAACAAAATCCTCAAAACTATGCTTCAACGAACGGTGAATAAGCACAAAACCAATTGGCATCTCATGCTATTTCCTGCCTTGTGGGCCTATCGAACTTCTGTTAAAACCGCCACCGGGTTTACTCCTTTCCACCTGGTTTTTGGAGAGGAGGCAGTCTTACCGATCGAGTGTGAAATTCCTTCTTTACATCTAGCCGTTGAACTTCTCCCTGACACCCAACCGCTAGAACAACGACTTATCATGCTTGAGTGCGCTTCCGAAGACCGTCGTGTTGCCTTGCAAACCATGGAAGTGGCTAAAAAGCGCACCAAAGCTCAGTATGACCGAAAAGTCCAGCCTCGCACTTTTCACGAAGGCGACCTTGTTCTAGTCTATGACCAGGCCCATGATGTCCTTGGTCACGGGAAGTTTGAATCATTATGGCTAGGTCCTTATATCATCAGTAAAGACCTCGGTAAGGGGGCATACCTCTTAGAGGATTTCGAAGGCCACCCCCTTCCTAATCCTCGCAATGCACTCTATCTTAAGAAATATTTCCCTTAGCATTTCCCTTTTGAAATGCATGTTTTATTTTCTTTTAGATAGCCAGCATCTGTTTTTTCTCTTTTTTATGATTTTCTACTTCACCAGGACCTATTTTGTCCAAGAAGGGCCACTTCACCTACACTCTAAATCGAATTTCCTCACTTACAACACTTGTATGAGGGGCATCACTTCGCCTCCATACCCGTCCATGTTCGTGTTGATTTTCGTCATGAGTTCCCACCTTGTACTCATGTTTCCATGGTCCCCCATTGGGGCCTTTACTGTGTGGCAGCACCATCGAGTCGCCCTTGTTTAGAGCATCCAAGTTGAGTCATCATTCCCTTCATGGAGTCTATCCTGAGTTCCTTTGTACCCCACTATAGCCCTCCATCCTTCATTGCCTGGTCTCTCTCTTGTGTCGCGTATTATGACCTTCAGTCCAACTGTCCCCTATCCCTTACAATATTGTGTCAGTTGCTGCCATGTCATTCATGCCCTTTATGCTCTAACAAGGGAAGTCGTCCATTCGCTACTCAGTACTTTCCATTTCACCATCATCATTAGTGTCAGTCTGTCCGTCGCTCTACTATTTTCTCTCGTGCCTTCGTTGAGGATCTTTCATTGCCTCACCCATGGCAGACCTCCTTCTGTCGACATCAGCTCATTCATTCCAGAAGCCAGGTCTAGAGGGCGGTGTACCTTGGTTCCAGCTTCCACTCCTGTTCGGTGCCTCGGATCAGGCAAAGGGACCTCTCCTTGCCCTTTGACTTGATTGTTTCTCCAGATCCTTTCAGCATGATCGAGATCCATATACTTGATGGTCCAGCGATCCAGCAACAGCTCTTGATGATTCCCGGGTATGTGTGAGATCTCTCAACCCTCATGAGGGGGTGGCCCTGCAGGTAGCCCCCCACATGCCCGGATGACCTCCTCCTTGCAGCCTTCGATTTAGCTCCAGATATTTGATGATGTTGGCCATCGCCACTTGCAGCGCCTCTTTGATTTACATGTATCAGTCAGATTTTGTGAGCCCTTCCCCATTTATCGGGGGCATTTTGGGTTGTATTTGTATCTCATGTACTCCGATATTATTGTACAAGTCCTGGCTGTTATCCCAGGCACAGCATGTATGTGGGATTCCTCATTGTATTTTTATCTGGCTCCTGATTATGCCAGCTGTACTCTATGGTTCGGTCCCTTGTTTACTGGACACACTATTCTTTTGTACTTTGTCTCGGCGGGCATAGGTATGCCTCCCCCGCCGCCTTCAGCACAAGTACCCTCTCATAATAAGAGACTTGTTGCACCTGCGAGTCTCGTCTCCTCCGGGTCTAGTCCTTCAGCACACTATCTACCTCCCCTTTCTCTCTCTGACTTCCCTTTTGTTGTCTAGTGATTGTGTTCTTACAACGTACTTCAGTCATACGATTTTCTCCTGACACTCGCACGCTGGGGGGCAATCTGTTACACCATTTTTTGGTCATCTAACCTTTTATCATTAGATGGACCCAAGTACACCATGTAATACCAGTTTTACCATAAGTAAAACTGCTTTCACTATGTTAAAATAGGAAACCCCAAAAGGAAATATTAAACAAACCTATATTTGTTTGATTTTCCTCATGGAATAATTAATTAAACCATAATTTAATTATTATTCCCAGTCATGTTTAACCAAAAAACAAAGAAATTAATGAGATAAACTCTTAGTTATCTTATTATTTTCTAGGAATAATTATTTAAATCTTATTTAGATAATATTCCTTGTTAAATATGACCAAATCACCCACCATTAATCAAATAAATCATTATTTATTTGATTATCTCCCAACCACTTTCTTAAAAAGATAAATAAATCATTTATTTTTTCACTAATCAAGGGATTTGACCCAAGTCAAACACCCATTTCCCTCCAACAAATATAATAAAATATTCCATAAAGGTGGATCTAGATTTGGTTAACATTATTTTAATCATGCACCAAGATCTAGAATGACCCAATATTTTGTTATAAATAGGAGGGTTCTTCTCCATCATTCCTCACCTTTTGTTGCCTACTAGATCACTCTGGATCTATACACTTGGTCTCATTCTTCATCATTTTGCTCCCATTGAGCTTCATTTTTGCATTTGGTTTTCTACACTTGCAAGAGAGAGAAAGCTTAGATCTGAAGTGCTGAGGATTACAAAGAACCCATCCCATTGAGGAGAGCTGGATACACCTTCTTGTTTTCCTCCTAGGTGCCCTGTAATATAAAATTATTTCAAAAAATTGTGTTCTTGTCTTATCTATTGGGTGCATGGAGTAAACCCTTTACTTTACTGCTTAATGTCTTTCCATACATAGATCTTGTGTTTTGCAGCTATTTTCTTGTCTAACTAATCGCAGATCTGAAGATGTTTGGCAGCCACTATTGTTGTTAGGGCTATTAGTTATGCGTAGCTAAAGTGATACTTTTTCGTACACTTCGACAAAGGTTTCATACTAACACTAGCCAAAACCATGGAGAGACTAGAAAAAATGGTGGAAAATTTGACTGTTCAAGTCAGCAACCAGAACAAAAACCAAAATCAAAACCAGAACCATAATTTTTGGAGAAATACCCCTCCCAATAGACAAAGAGACTCCGATCAACAAGTCATACCCCCATTTCAAGAGAATTTCCTTGATGAAGATGAGGGGATAATAGAAGAGTTAGAGGGAACTGCCATAAATATGGTAGAAGTGGATAACCAAATTCACACCTTCTCTACAGATGATAATCAGACCTCGTGCTCACCTTAGGATGAGGGAGGATTAGAATCTGAGGATTACAGGTTGGGAGTTGAAAATGCCATCATGCAGGTCAAAGAATAGTATGAACTTAAAAGCAAGAAAAGCCTAGACACTCCCAAAACAAAATCTTCTGAAATTACCATTAAGAAAAGACCTGAGAAAACTCCTAAAGTGACTGTTGAAATTAACAAATCAACAGCTGAGAGTTCTGGGAAGAAAAAAGAAAAGGACATCCAAAATACTGGCAAACAAAATCAAGAAGCTAGTAGCACTAGCATCACAACTAATGCTCCTGATAAAACAGCTACAAGCACTGTACATAGTGAGAATCAGTAGGCTGATTCTATCACTAAAGTAGTGGCTAATAAAATAGAATTAAATCTCACAAAAAGCCAATCTTCTTTCAATTTAGAAAGTGAGATAGCCAAAATCAAAATCTTAGTTCCACTCTTTGAGCTGGCCACTCAGGCTGTATATAAAGGCCAAATTTTGAAAGCTTTAAATCTAGGGGAAAACAGTGACAGTGTCAATTTAAGTGATGATCAACCACCCCTTCTGTTCAGTCCAAAGATAGAAGGGAAGTTTCAGGAAGGGGTAGTACCTCCTTTTTATATCAGCCTCAATATCCATGACAAGATCCTTCATAATGCTATGCATGACTTGGGGGCTTCACACAACCTTATGCCCAAAGTAATTATGGAGAAGTTAGGCCTAGAGATAACTCAACCCTATAAGGATTTATACTCATTTGACTCTAGCAGAGTGAAGTGCCTTAGCCTTATCAAAGATTTATGTGTGAACTTAACCCAAGTCCTAGCCAAGTGTATGGTTATGGATGTTGTAGAGGTAGATGTGCCACCTAAGTATGGCATGTTATTGTCAAGTTCATTGGGTGCCAAGCTGCAAGGTACAATGTAGATGGATGGGTCATATGCCACAATCCCTGTCTTTAGCCAACTTAGGAGACTATATAGAGAGGCACAAATGAAGTTTATGGTTAGCAACCCTGAAAAACCTGAAAATTCACCTCTATACTCTATCCATACAGATCTGGACTCTTTTATCCTTTTCAATGATGAATCCATAGATGAGCTAGGGTTAGAAGATAGAGATGCAAACAATAGAGTAGAGCCCACAGATCTTAGCATAATGGCCACTCTAGATACAGAGGGAAACAAGAGAGAAACGTTAGGACAGTGCACTGAATCGGAAACTCAGAGTGAACAAAACCAAGATTGCAAACTGCAGATTACTCATCACTCTGAACTCCATGCACATCATGAAGAACCGAACATTCCACACCATGGTGTAGAACCCATAACACACCATAATGGTGAATCCAACATTAAGGGTGAAAATTATGATAAACCTGAAAACAACCCCTTATGGAGAATGAACTTTGATGGGTCTTGCACTAGGAAGAATGCAGGGGCTGGGGTATGGCTACAAAATACTGAGAATAACTATGCTGAGAGTCATGCTTTCAAGCTAGATTTTAAATGTGCAAACAACATTGTGGAGTATGAGGCTCTCATCATAGGATTGAATCTCTTGAAAAAACTAGGAGCTCAAAGGATAGCTGTACATGGAGACTCTGAGTTAGTCATCAAACAAGTGAACGGAGAGTACACTGCGAAGCATCCTAGATTGAGGGCATACATAAATGATGCCATGGATTTACGAAAAACCTTTGTAGAATACAAGCTCGTGTTTGTTCCTAGGAGTCAGAACGTTATTGCAAATGGATTAGCCTGCATTGCTAGTTCATATTAGAAGTCACCTAGTGACAAAAAAATCATCATTCAAACCAAATACAGACCTGCAGTGCTTGATAATGAGAAATATTGGCAGGTTTTTAAGGGTGACAAGCAGATAGAGGAATTCCTGATTGGCAGGAATGAGTTTGAATTCTCTGATTCAGACTCTAAATCCGATGAAAACTTCCTGAATGAAGAACCCCCTGATGAAGAAAAATCATGTCATAATGTAGAAATAAACTTGTTAACAAAAGAACTTGGAACTCAAACTGAAGAATACAAGAATGGAAAAAAAGAAGAAATGGAGGTGTTGCGGGCCAAAGATAAAAGCATTCCTAGAGGACTAGCACCTTTAGAGGACCTTTTTGATTTTAACAATGTAGCAAAGAAACCCACTATAGAACACACAGAGTCTGATGTCGAGGAATGCAACATAGGCACTGAAGATAAGCCCAAGATGATTAAGTTAGCTAAATCCTTGCCAGCAAACATGAAAAAGAAATACATTGACTTATTTAAAGAGTTTGTTGATGTGTTTGTCTGGAGCTATGAGGAATGGAAAGCCTATGATACATAAATCATCCAGCACAAGATCCCACTAAAAGAAAACAAAAAACCCTTCAGAAAAAAACTGCATAGAATTAACCCAGTACAACTGCCTCTTGTAGAAAAGGAAATCAAGAAAATGTACGAGGCAGGAATCATAGTGCTTGTGAGGTTTTCCGATTGGGTTTTCAACCTTGTAGCCGTGAGGAAAAAGACAGGTGAGATCAAAATGTGCATTGATTTTAGAAACCTTAACAGAGCTTCACTCAAAGATAATTACCCCTTACCAAAGATGGAACACATCCTACAAAGGGTCGTTGGATCAAGGAGGATCTCCCTGTTGGATGGATTTTCAGGGTATAACCAAGTTTTAGTACTCCCAGAAGATCAACTTAAGATAGCTTTCACCACTCCATGGGGCACTTTCATGTACGTGAAGATGCCTTTTGGACTAATGAAAACTGGTGCAACCTTCCAAAGAGCTATGATCATAGCCTTTTCAGAAGAAATAGGGCACTTCATTGTCATCTATATTGATGACATAACAGTCTATTCCAAGACTGATGAGGAGCACCTTAAACATCTGAGAGGAGTGTTTGAGAAATGTAGAAGGTTTGGTCTATCTTTAAATCCCAAGAAGACTATATTTGGCCTTCAAGAAGGTAAGCTTCTTGGCCATATTATATCAGAAAAGGGGATTAAAATGGACCCGAAAAGAGTTGAAGTCCTTAGAAATATAAAAGAATTGCAGTCCTTTATTGGGAAAATTAACTTCCTAAGGAGGTTTATTCCCAACTTAGCAGAACTCCTCAGAGATATGACAAACATGCTGAAAAAAGAAGTAGGAGTCAAATGGACTTTAGAGGCCAAAAAATATCTTGAATTAGTTAAGCTTGCACTCACCCGGGCACCTGTCCTAATCAGCCCTGATTTTTCAAAAGATTTTCTTATATTCTCCTTTTCCTCCAAGCATATAGTGGCTGCAGTCCTGCTGCAGAAAAATCCAGAGGGACAGGAATAGCCTATTGCTTTCTTTAGCAAAGCATTGAGGGATGAACCCTTGAAATATAACATAATGGAAAAATAGGCCTATGCTTTGGTAAAGGCCTTGAAAGACTTCAGGGTGTATATTCTGCATTCTCACATCATTGCCTACGTGCCAAACATAGTGGTAAAAGAAATTTTGTCCCAAGATCCAGATGGAAAGAGGGAAAAATGGATTGCTGTAATTTTAGAGTACGATCTGGAAATAAAAACCACGAAACTTATCAAAGGTCAGGTCTTAGCTCAACTAATGGCTGAATCTAACCTAAAATCCCTTGACATAAACATGGTAGATGCCTTGGATGAACATGAAGGTCTGCCTGATCCTACTGTTGAAGAAAAATTTCAAAAATATCCTTGGTATTCTGACATCATGTATGTGCTTACAAATCTTAATGCTCCTCCTGAATTAACGAAGACTAAGGCAAGGTTTCTGAAGTTAAAAGCTAGGAACTATTGCATTTTAAATGAATTTTTATACTAGAAAATGAAAATGGTTTCCTGCTTAAATGTCTGCCTGAAACTAAAGCAGAGAGGGTTAGACATGAGTTCCATGCAGGAGAGTGCGGAGGCCATCTAAACTGAAATGCCACAATGCCACTGCCAACAAAATACTTAGAGCTGGCTATTACTAGCCTACCCTTTTCAATGATATCCATAAAATGATAGTTGCCTGCCATAAGTGCCAGATTTGTGAAGGAAAAAGAAAGCTCCTCCCTTTACCATTACAACCTATAACTGTTGAAGCTCCCTTTCAACAGTGGGGCTTAGATTTCATAAGGGAGATCCATCCTGCTTCCTCTACCCAACACAAATGGATTCTCATAGCCACAAAATATTTCACAAAGTGGATAAAGGCCATCCCTTCTAGGAATGCCATAGATTCTGTTATCATTAAATTCCTTGAAGACCACATCCTCTCTAAGTTTGGCTGCCCTAGGAAGATAATCACTGATAATGCTGCTACTTTTGGTTCCAAGAAGATGATTGATTTTTGTCACAGGTACCAGATTGCACTTGGTCATTCTACTACTTATTACCCACAAGGTAATGGGTTAGTTGAATCATCAAACAAAAGCTTGGTGACCATCATCAAAAAGCTGCTTGAGGAGAATAAAAAATCATGGCATAACAAGTTAGTGCATGTTTTGTGGGCTGACAGGTTAACAACAAAGAAATCCATTGGAATGTCTCCATATCAGCTTGTTTATGGAACAAAGGCAGTGTTTCCTACTAGCCTAGGGGTACCAGTGATTAAATTGGTCCAATAAATATAGACAGAAGAGGACAGCATGGTAAGGAGGATAAATCAAACAATACATCTCTAGCAGACTAGAGAAGAAGTCTACAACAGAGCCCTTAAAGTGCAAGAAAAAATAAAAAGGTTATTTGATAAAAGAACAAAGGCTTGTGACTTCAAAATTGGAGATAAGGTTCTTAAATGGGATTCCAGGAGAGAGGACAAAGGAAAGCATGGCAAATTTGATAGTTTGTGGCAGGGTCCTTACATCATCCAATCCACTATTGGTCCAAATGCCTTTTTTGTGCAAGATCTAGACGGTACAAATATGTTTGGGGGTCCTGTCAATGGCAAGATGCTCAAGAGTTACTACTGCTAATTTCTAGTTTAAAGTTTTCATTTCCATTGTAAATACCATTGTAGTGTTTTGTTTTAAAGAAAAAGAGAAAAAATGTTTCAAAAAAGAGAGAAAGAGAGGTTCATACATGCTCAAAACTTGGACCTCTGAAGTTCCAAAGGAATGGCTCCAACAAGCTTTAAACTTGAGCCAAAGAAGGGAAAAGGCTGGTTCTACTACGCCCAAAATCTGAACCGGCGAAGAAATAAAGAAGAATCAGCTCTAACGAGCCCAAAACCAGAGCTGAAATGAAGGAGAAAGGTGACTCAAACAAGCTCAAAACTTGAGTCACGGGGAAGAGAAGGATGCTTCAAAGTTTCACCATTTCAAGCCTTCACAATTTTGGTTTCGATTTACAGCAAGTTCAGTTCATGTGCAGCTATCTTTATGCCATGAACCCACAACAAACCAGACAGTCTAATCCTGGTTTGACTATTTTTAAATTTCTGTTGTAGAATGTAGAGAAAGAAGTCTGCTAGACAGTTTAATCCTAGCAGATATTAGTTTAGGTAGAGAAGCTATGAGGCCAACTGTGTAATCTGGCCTCATGGAGGAATAAGGGTAGAATTAGATTAGTTTTTTTTCTGGTTTCAATAAAAAAAAAAAAATGATGAAAAGGGTTTGCAAATTTAAATGCACCTTGAAGAAAAGTGTTAGGATTATAGGATGGGTAGGTAGATTGTTTGGAAGAATATTTTCTGCTGATATGATGTCTTCATGAGTTATGGCAGCTGATTAAAGAAAAAAAGGGATGTGTCAAGTACCAAGCATCTAGCCTACTCCCAGAGACTATTTTCTAAATTCTTGACACCTTCAGGAAGATGCCATCCCCATGTGGAGCCACTATTAGCCACCTATAATTTTTTTTCAAGCAAACAGGTGGCTAAATTTGTTTCTGAGCCTTCAAGAGATACATTTCCCCTGGAAATATTTCATTCTTCAAGCCTCTATGTGTATTTTTCCTTTGAAAATATATTCACTGCTATTTCCATTGAAAAGCCTCACTGTTTGTGAAAGAATTTGCTCAGAAAAAGCCTCCATCTGCCCCTTTTACCCCTGCAAAAGTCCCCATTTTCACCTTTTTTCCTTTCATAAACTTTCCATAAAAACCCTAAAAATCCCTTCCTTATCCCTCTAAACCATCAAATTCTCCTTTTAAAACCTTATGGCTCCCTTCATATTGGTTTAAAACCCCTCATTCCCTTTACTGGAACAACTGTTTGGCCTTAAAAAACTCTGTTTTTGAGCCTAAAACCCACTTTTTACCATATATCAGGCTTAAGCCCCTTTCGGCCCAGCCCTCAACCCTTTTTCCGCATATGCCAAGCACCAAGACCAGGCACTAAGCCTTCGGGCGCTAATCACAATTGGAGTTTGTTATGAGTGCATTCCCTTTGTAAATTGAAATTCTCTGATGCAATTGTGTTTTGTTCCACAGACCTCCACTGTGATCTAAGCCATTGATCTGTATACATCCGACGGCCAGTGCTAATCACATTGCGCCCCACCACATCTCCTCATTGATCTCCGATTAGATCCTGGCCATTGAATCCACAAGAACCAACAGTCAGGATCTGTCGCGCCTTTGATCATTTAGCCCATCGTCGCCCCGCCGATTAAATCTGGACAGTTGAATCCACAAGAACCAATAGCCCAGATTTAATCATGCTCCGCCCCTATGCCCTCCATCACTCCCCTTCCGATCATATCTCCACCGTCAATCTTCACCTTGATCCGACTATCCACGCGCAATCGAAACATCAAACTTCGGAGTTTTTTGGCCCCTGCCTTCTTCGATTGCGATTGAATCTTAGCCATTCAATCTGATAGATCCAACGGCTCTCCTTTCTCCCACCCATTTCATTTGACCCTTTTTCCCCCTCTCTCTCTTTAAATCTCCGCTGTCCATCCCTGGGATCCAATGGTCAGGATTTTCTCTATCCGTCTATTATAATATTTCCCCTTTGGAACATTAGTGCCCCTCCTTTTAATCATGATTGTCCATTATAAAGATCTAACGGTTAGGATTTAATCCGCCGTTGGTTTTCCCCGCCTTACTGACCGCACATCTATCCTTATCGCGCACCATCCTGCACCGTCAGATCTCCCAGTCCCACATCCAACGGCTGAAGTGAATTTCGCATTTTTTCTGCGTCCGACAGTTAACACTCCAAATTTACGCAATAAAAATGGTTTTGAGGAGGACATGTGTCAGGTGGCAAGCGATATCGGGTTTTTTTGGGAAAATTTTAAAACCACCCTATTGCAGCGCAAAAATAGTTGTTTTTTCCTTAAAACCACTTCCCCTCTTTTGCCTCTGACAACGCTTCCTAAAGATCCCGACCGTTGATCTGTATAGATCTATGGCCCTTATTCCATCACTTTTTCATTCATATTATGTTCATTGGACCTCCAAAGGACTTCATCGGAGCATCTCAGCCATTGATCTCCTCCTGAGATCTAACAGTCCACATTCAAATCACCCTCTGCCCTTGTGTGCCCGCCATTAAAGTTTATTTCTTCCACCTAACTCTTCTAAAGCATCTCCACCAGTAAATCCTAGCCACTGGTAACCACCATAAGATCTAATCCAATGGGCCAAAACCATCTTCTCACTAGATCTCCATCAGATCATTGTTTCACCATTATTTCACAGTTTTCACCATTTTCTTCGCTACAACCACTGTTTTCACTGTTGCGCTGCCATCTCCATAGGCCTCCACAGCATCCACCTCCACTCCCATGGATTTTCTTTAACATGTTTATTTTCTTTTTGCAGGGTTGCAGATGGTGAAAACCGTTATTGCTCACAGTCACAGTCATAGTGACATAGAGCGCGCAGAAAGCCATTTTTCAAATCCAGGGATTGCAGAAAAACGCCTGGGAAGGTTTTAAATGAAATATTTCATTAAAGGACTAGTGTTTAACTCTGTCAAAACCTCTAGGGCCATTAAAACTACATTTCCACAGATAGAGACAATCAACAGGAGCGGCAAAGAGTATTGGTGAAGGTTTAAAGTGATTTAAAGCCTATTATTGAAGATTTAAAGCTCTAATCCAGTGTTTAGAGGGCAGACATACAAATTGAAGACCTTATGAATGACACGGAATGCCTAATGAGGCCTAAAGCACAAAAACATACCTTATCAGTGTTTTACATCAACAGAGGTTTCTTTCCTAAGAAAGGACGAGTTCTCATAATATTTTATTCTCCATCCGTGTTCCTATGAAGATCTCCACCCTGACAGTAGTCCTAAGACTGCCATAGCATTTGTTACATAGTATGGCAGGCCTAAAGGTAATTTAACTGCCTTACTTGTCCCAGAGTACTACATAGTACAAACAGCCTAAAAGTACCTCAAAGAACATACCTCTGAAGTTAATATCAGCCTATCGAAAACCACTCTATCATCCAAAGAGTATTGAGAATCAATGTAGGAGTATTAAAACAGAATGGGCCTCGAGCATTCTTCTTCTTCTATTTTAATGTTTCATTAAAAGTTCTATCTACCTCCTCTGCAACTCTTTCAGCTATAAAACTCATGAAAAATACATTGTAAAGGTTTTTGATCAGATAACTGTGGATTGTAAGATGTTCTTTTGAGATAGAGTTCTGTGTATAAGCTGTAAAATAGGCTATGGAGATGATTTCAGACTGAATATCAAGCTATTGGACAATGTTGTATATGACTGGTGTTGCTCTTTAATATGACAAGCATTTTCATTGGATCCCGATTTAAAGCAACGATGATGTGCTCCATCTTTATCTCCGTTTCCCTTTTGTAATTCATCATATTTATTTCTCTGATAAAAAATCAGTAATCTAGCTTAGGACATACCCTTGCATTGTACCCTAATGCTCCTGCTCTTCTTATCTTTGATGTTTTCTACTAATTGTACAATCTGAGAACTAGTTCAAGATAATTTAACCAGTATAGTAGTTGGTTATCACTGCTTACTGATGTGTGAATTTAAGAGCCTGTTCTTAGATGTTCTTGTCTGGTTTAGTTGAAAGAATTGGGATACTGGGAGATTCAGAACTGATTCTGTCTCGCTAGGGTATTTTTCCAACAATTAAACCTTTCTAAGTTCCCTTAAGTTGAATGTCAAAGCATTGAAAGTTAAAAGCCTTTCTCTGATCTCAGGTTTTCACCTTTGTGTTAAATCTTAAGTGTTCCCTATTGTCTGAAGAGTTAGCCTCCTTAGGAGTTTGATCATAGACGGTTAAGGCATGCCCCATCCCTAGATTTTCTCCTAGGTGGTCACCTTGGAAGGTTTCCTTGTCATTCACCTTCATTCCTTATCACTCCATTCCACACTATCATCTTTAAAAGATCCTCTGTTTTAGATGACTAGCCTATTTGAAAGCCTTGGATATTGAATAGCAAGTAAACCCTTTTATGACTCCATTTGCCCAATGGTCTTGAGTTTTTCTTGGATTCTCTCCCACAGCCAAAATATTCTTTTCTCACTCTTTGTCTTACATGGAACCCTTCTTTCATGTTTCCCAACAACCAAACAAACAAACAAAACAAAACAACAACCTTTGTGCCTTACAAATAGCCTAATACTTTAAGATCGAACTTCAAAGACATATATTTCTTTTCCTTTTATAGAGAGATCCCTCTTTGGACCCAGGAGGGCTAGATCCTGAGGTCCCAAAGAGGTTTGATGTTTTCTTGTCTTTTGGTATTGCCAAACTTGCCAAAACAGAGGAGCCCCAACAGATGATACATTGCTATTAAATCTTCTGCCCTAAAAGAGCCCATAGTCTCTCCATTCGAATTCTTGAACATTCTATCTTCAATGTATAAGTGATCAATTACCCACTTAACCATGTCTGTGTAAGGGAGAATATTTGGTCTTGCAGCTATCCTGTGGACGTATGAGCATGCAACGTCAAAAAGAGTTGTGTCAGAGGTAGATGCCATGCCTGTCGAAGAAACTTTGGTTTTGGTCCTTCGCTTTTAAAAAGCTTATACATTGCCTCCCATGTCGAACTTCCGCAATCTTTGTTGCAAACGGTATCTGAAACTAAGGGAGACATCTCCGTATCTTCAGTAGACAACGTCTGGGAAATCTATTTTCTCTTTTTGTTCATTTTACTCTTCCTCAATCCGTTAACTGTTTTCCTGAAAACAAGGTGAATTTTACAATTATAAAGAATCAAAGAGAAAAATCTATCATTTATTTCAAACACATGCAAGCAGATATAAATCTATCAAGATATAAAATCAATCATCAATCATAATCTCTAAATTAATATCTCATACACCTTCAAGTGTAAAATATATCAATCACTTTAAAGCTGTTAAGATCTCAAATTTCATTTTGATATGACACAAGTTACTTCACATGCTTCATCCATTAAATTCTATCGGCGCGTGTATCGCAAGTCATAATTTATAACCATTCATAACACTTACCCTTAAAGACTACGAAATGCAATTTGCGCAAATCGCAAATCGCAAATTTGATAGGATAACAATTTTGGGTATGTTATAAGTTGTGTGAAATGCGAATTGTGCTTTTTGCAAAGCTTAAGTGACTGCGATCGCTAAAGGTTTTATTTTCATTTATTTATTTTCTCGTCAGATTTTCAAAGTCACAACTTATATCGATTTTCTTTTATTTTTTTGATTGATTAAGTGAGGTGCGATGCAATAAAGTAAATATAACGATGATTGAAAATTTTGCAAAGTTCAAACATATCTCCGTAAAATTTGAGTGCATATCACAGCTCGCACATTTTAAATTTAATGAGTCCTTCAAATTCATAAGATATGTGACTTGTGATGCGCTCAAGAAAAATAAAGCGGAAAAATTTAAAACAAAATATTTATTTCCTAAGCTTTTTTTTTTTAGAAAATTAAAAGAATTTCCTATTTATTTCTAAAGGGTCCCTATTTATAAAAATAAATGGGGGGTTGTTGTATAGCACAAAATAGCCATAATAAAATAAATGAACACCCACACTAGGATGTTTTTTCCCAACATTCAGCTTGAAATAAGTGTCCCATGACCTTGTTTATTATTTTTCGGTTATTAACTTTATTACATTGAATTTTGACTAGGGTTGTTACACCCTTTATGGACCCGGTTTCAAAATATTTTAGACAAGATCCACCAAACTCAATCAGAATTAATGTAGGCCATGTTTCATACAATTTTCAAATTGGACCCACATAAAGCTTTGTTCTCAATCACAGTAATTGAATATGCAATTTACCTCCACATAGTTGTTCACAAAAACTCTCTCTACAATAACCAAATCAACTTTTTAGAATGCATAGCCACATACATCAACAATCAATCAAAGTCTCTACTCATATCATCCAGACTCAAGCTTGCTACAATATAAATTCCCATGTGCTATCAACAATATATATCCACAAAATCCCTCTCACTTCGCCAATGCCAATCCCTAATCTAGCAACATCAAAATTCTCACAATCAACAAAATTTATTAAGATTATATCACTCTAACCAACACCTTGAATTCACTCAAACCCATACATTAAATTTTCCTCATTAAGACCATATATCCACAAAATCCTAATGGTAGTTTTCTCATGGCATCAAAATTTCACAATACAAGACATAACATCATCATGGCAATATTCAACATGTAAGATAACGATATTCCAAACCTTTGCAATATGAAACACTCAATCATCACAAAATATTCTTTACAACTTCATTATAAAAAAACTAGAAACATACATATAAATAAGCTATAATTACCATATTCCATATTGTAGCAAAGACCTATCTCATCATCATTTTTTGTAACACATTAGATAGCATCATCAGTAACACTTTTTCCATCAAACTCGGGTTAGCATACTAACCTAAACATAAATAAAAACACCAAGTAGAATAAATCACAATAACCCAATATATTTCAATCAACAAGATATGTAGCCATACATAATTGACCTTACAATAAGCACCTTAGCATGCAAACCCTACAACATCTCTTTCACAACTACTAGATGGAAACAATCCCTACACTATAGCATATATGAAAGCCTCAAGCATAATTATACTTAGATCGCAAACTTATCAAGGGTCAAGAAGAAAAATCACATACATCAAAACCATTGGAAAACTCTATCCATATCCTAGTGCATAAGACAAAAATCTCTAAATTGAAAACTATGTCATATTGAACCTCTGCTCAATGCACTGATCTTTGTGGACAATAATATCTACAAGACAACACTATGCATATAAACACCGCTATACCTCTATCATTACAGTCTCTTTTCAAATGAAACAGTAGAAAATATGCATACAAGGTCATGAATATTGATTAAATCTTGCAAAATACCTTATGAAAATATCTATAAAAAAAATATAGGGAACATATACAATTGGTCCATAAACCTCTATTAGTATTGGGAATCAACCTGCAATATACAAGGTGCTCATCACTAAAAAAAAATTCCATTATTATATAGTGCACATAGAATAGGATATATTTAACAAATATTCACTCAACATATTAGCTACAATGCACCCATGCTAAATGATGTGATCTAAGTACTTATAAGTTATACAAATTCTGGAAAATAAACTACTATTGTACTCATTTAGTTAGATCTATGTGTATATTTCTACAAAAACCTCATCACAATACTCTACCTCAAAAACCTACACCAACTTAATGCATTCACTATGTAATCCAAACATATCATAATTGTTATAAGCCTAGCCTAATAATAGTCAAATAAACTACATCATTGAAGCACAACAAGAACATACACAGTAATGCATAAATAGAAACATATTTGGAAAGGAATTCCAACTATATATCTATTATACTTAATGTGTATTTATACATAGATTATATAGTTTTAGTGGTTGTACCCACTATTAATTGGAATTCATTTACTTTACCTTAGATATTTACCAATAATTACAAATACATAATATATCATGATAAGCATAGGTCTAAAAGACCCCTGTAACATCTCCCCCACCATCAATTCCTTGCTCATCTCAAGCAAGGATACAACATGTTATGTATCACTATTTGTTGTATAAGTATCCTGATTGTATATCCACCATGCATACTGGTCTACATAGGTAACTTAGCCGCAATAGAAACTAGTTGGATAGAAATATGCCTATATATGAGCATTACTATGAATTATTCTTCTCTCATGGCCATTTAGTGCAAATATTAACTCTTCAGATTCTCTGCAATATCTTCAACCATGGACTACTACTAAACTAAGAATCGTGGGGTAACTTCTCTTCAATCTGGGGGTGTCCTTTTCTCTCTCTCTATGAACGAGTCCAGTGTGTGACTACCATTCATGTGATTCCATCAAAGCATGAATCATATGCATATCAATCATCCACATTTTACTTATTTCACAACCCAAAAATTTTGCAATCTTCATAATTGTAGATTAAACAATATGGCATATTGTTGTGAACATTTTTATCACTTCAACTATTTATGTATGTGTTATTCTTATTTGGTCATCTTCTTGATTGCATCATTTCACTCTTCACCCACTCCAAGTGTTTACATCAAAGAATTATTTCTACTACTGTTTTATTGGGTCTACTACAAAATTATGTGTTGGCTGTAATGGATGCTTTGGGGTCTGTCTACTACCAAATTTTATTTTTATGGTTGTTGCATCTGTAAACAAGATCATCTAAATTTTTGAGTCTGTAATTACATTTATAGAGGATAAATCTAACAATTAGATACTCTATCTTTTGTTGTCGACCGGGCTTTTTAAATAACAACTGGTGTTAACTAGAGGATGAATTCATCACCAAAACATTTATCTACATTAAAAATGCAAAGCAAATCACCTGCCTTAAATAATACTCACATTTAACCTTCTCCTAACTTCTAAATCTAATATTGGACTAGAAAGCTAAGTTGACAACTCAACTCAACAATCCTTTATGTATAATTTTGTAGAATAAGCTAACTATTATAATGTGTCAATGTGAGTTTACATTAAAATATTTTCTCATGAAATATAATAGTAGAAATCTAGGAAATTAGTATACCCACTTAAAAAGAAAATTGCTTTACTTTTTCCACTCATATGCATCATGCGTATATGTGGAATTTCCCAAATACCAAAAAGTTGACAGATTGACTTCATTTGATCAACTTTTGGAAAATTTTCCATTACTCTATGGCTACAAGCAACTATTACAAAAATACTATTAGATTGTAGATAGATACCTTGGTTAAATAGGGTCCACAGATGGAGGATGATTCCATATCTACGTCCATTATTATGCTTTTAAATTAAATTTGGTTTTCACGGTTGAAGTCAACCCGACTCTGAGTCAATTCAATTTTCATTTAGCCGATTCAATCGACTAATGATCCAACTCATAGTCGCCCTCAAAAATTTGTCGATAAGATGGTTTTACAAAAGATCTTTAAATTTATGGTCATCGAATGTTAGCGGACATATGCACAATCATTAACATAACTGGGTGGTCAACTAAATCAAATAAGTTGATGTCAGACTTAAGTTCACAAATAATCAAAACAAGGTTAACTATTTCAACAGTGACAAAAACATAAAAAAATTCATCTCTAGATTAACTATCGACTCACAATATTCATTCATCGAAAAAGTGACTAGTCAATTTTTTCTTTGGACATAATTCAGTTTAACAAAAGTTGCTCTCCAATTGACTTTATTGGAAACGAGTTTGGTAGTCGAGTTATAATCTTCATCTATGCTTTTCAATTGTGTTATATCCCACTTCGTGCTCAATTAAAAAGTTCTACTTTATGCAATGTGTAGCAATTCAGTTAAAATTTAATTCACAACTCTAGTGATAATACTTTTGGCCAAGTCAACCTTGTTTTCATGTGTAGAATAATATATATATATATATATATATATATATATATATATATATATATATATATATACTTACTAGCAAAATTACTTTTATGCAGCCGATTGTCCTCCAAAATTTTAATAATTATTGAATTTATCATACTGGCATAAATTTATTTAATAAATAATTAAAAATTCTTATAAGGATGAGAGCATCAACAATATATCCACTAGCGTGATATTCTTGAATAATTCATATTAAATTCAATAATATTCAGTGACCGAGCTCACTATATAATTAACATTAACTATAAGCATTTTTTTATTTTTTCCATTCTCATTTGCATACTTATCTCGCAATATTGATGATTTCTTTGTCCAGTCTTACCAAACATACTCGAACACATTCCACATGCTAATGAAATGATTTATAAATCCTCTAAAAAAATCTTTGTCATATTCATATCAGTAGCAATCTAGCTTCTTCATTGAACCTAGAAAAAAATTCCTAGATAAAAATTATATAGCATATTGTTATAGCATCATTTATCACCATCATATACTTGATGACTTATGCATTGGCCTTGGGCAACCCTTCCCTTCAGACTTGGATATATTTCTCAAAAAACAGTTTCTTAAAACCCATACGCAACTCTGGCCAGACTTTTCCATGTATACATGTGAGTCCATACATAGAGAACCACGTATGCCTTTTTGAACATTAAAAAATATATATTTTCCCTATTTTAGAGGTGGGGTTTATAGTTGTTCTTGTAACTTAACTACCCCAGCCCATGGCCTAATTGTTCCCAACTACAAAAAACTAATTGTAGGGAGTATAAAAGCTCCTCAAGGGAATGGCCTAAGGGAGGAAGAGAGAGAGAAATATATATATTATACGTTGCTGGAGCCCTATCCAAGTCTGATATGTTCCCTGTGCCTCCTGCACTTCCCAGATATTTCAAGGAAACCCTTATTTCCTTGAGATGTTCACTCACCCTATGTGACATCCATTGTGCACTACTCTTGGAAGAAGTTTTGTGAGGCTAGGGCTAGACGGATCTAGAGGACGGTATGCTCGAAGGCCGTGGCAGATTTCAGTTGATTTCTCCACATTTTTTTACTGTATATGTCATTAATAAAAGAAGTGCCATCTTGTTCCCGATGTTTACGTGTCATTTTTCTCTTATACATGTGTAATGATCTTAAATCATTCTTTTAATATTGTTTCTATGAGATTATGCATGCTTTTCACTAAGATATAGAACATATATATTTTGTACAACTAGGTTTTTGTGTTTATTCTTTGCTGGTTTTCAGGTTCTGAAGCACAAAGAGTTGCAGGGGGTTTTCACCCCGCGAGATCTACTACAACCGAAGGATATATGGGTAAGGTCTACAACCTTTAGTTTCTAGTTTAAAGCATAGAAGTTGGTTAAGTGAGTCCTTCTTGTAATGGCATGCCCCTGATCTATGAAGGTTTATCAACCCAAGACCTTAGGGTAACATTAATCACAACAGAAATGACGACTCCACTTGGGATTACGTCCGTGTAATTCCTATTTTGGGGGATTTTATGTGTCTTGTAGGTTTCGTGACAGTTTTATCACTTTTTACAGTCTAGCAAGTCTTTTTTCAATCAGACAAAAGACCTGGTCCCTTGATTAGGATTGACCTTTTCTTTTCTTTCTTATCTTTATTTCCATATGAAACTCAGTCTCTGCACAATCGCATATACCTCCTATATTTTCGAAAGGGACCCGTGTATACGCAAGTTTCCTTGGTTACAACCACATATACATGCTTGTTGCATACTGCAAAACCACGTATGCTTGGAAAAATTTGAAAATTTGAGTTTCCAGCCTCTATAGTATTTTCTGTCTGTGGTGAACCATTCCTGTGGTGTCTTTAAGGTGTCTAGACTGTGTTTATGGTGATTTCATATCCATTTCTATCTTGTTTTTTAAAACCTAACCATTTGGTAAATTACCTGTTTTGTGTGATTACAATTGCGGCTGGAGCACCAAGATCTTTTCCTGAAGTTCTTGGCTGTTCTGACCATTCAGAACAGTGAGCCTCTGCTTTTTTTCTCTTCTTGGCCCTACGCATTGATTCACTTTTGGTTTTTTCCTTTTTGGCCGATCTTGGTTTTCTTGATTTCTTGGACTTGCCTTGTTGCGAATGTTGAATAATATATTTTTGGTTTTTTAAGTCATTGTTCGCTGAAAGATTGTGCTACTGTACTGAATCAATTATTTGAGTTTTGTGTTTCTTTTTGCTCATTTGAGTCCTACTACGAAAGTAGCATAGTTAGCTTGAGCACTTTGAAGCTTCGTTGAGACTCGTTTTACTTGATTCCAGTTCTTGGGTAGTTTATGCTTGTATTCTTGAAATATTTTTCCTTTCATTATAAGTTAAAAGCCAAAAGAACATTTGTGTTTTCTATAGCTTTAGCTTTGAATTTGTTTTTACTGTTTCATCATATCTTTTGAAGATTTTTCGTTGGTTTCTAGTCTTTGGTTCTTGTCTTGCTTTTTAAGGAAGTCTTTTCTTGATTTCTCTCTTTTGTATCAAGTACATTTTGGCATTCTTATGCATAGGAGTTTTGTTTGGAACTAGCCATGTTTTTTTTTTCAAAAAGTGATCGAACCATCGTCTTTCTAGAGACTCTTTTTCACTTCTTTAGAGTTAGCATCTTAGAATTTGCATATAATTGGTAGTTTGCATTAAGTGCATTAAAGAATTTTAGTCTTTTTCATAGTTTTCTGGATCGTGTGAAGTGTGAGTAATTAAAAAGAAAAAAAACAAAGTTTTTTCTTAATTAGTTTCGTAGAACCCATGTAGAGATCTCTTTTCATCGAAAAGAAATTGTTGCATTTGCATGTAACTAGGTTTTCATTGATTTCTTCTGTGTCATCAAACACCATCAATTTCACTTCCGTATACCCTTGACTTAAGTAACAACCAATTTAAAACAAGTGATATAATTAAAAGCAACTAGAAGTTTTTGTATCATTGTAATTAATCATACACCAACTAGCTAGGTTGTAGGGCATTGGATTAGGTGAGTGGAGAGTTAACTCTCCAAGGCCGCTCAAACTGTTAAACAGGGAAAGCTAATTAAAGAGTGAAATCCAACACCGTTAAGTGGACTGGAAAATCTCTCCTCTAGAGAGTCAAGCGCGAGGGAAGTGCATTAAAGAATTTTAGTCTTTTTCATAGTTTTATGGATCATGTGAAGTGTGAGTAATTGAAAAGAAAAAAAACAAAGTTTTTTCTTAATTAGTTTCGTAGAACCCATGTAGAGATCTCTTTTCATCGAAAAGAAATTGTTGCATTTGCATGTAACTAAGTTTTCATTTATTTCTTCTATGTCATCAAACACCATCAGTTTCACTTCCGTATACCCTTGACTTAAGTAGCAGCCAATTTAAAACAAGTGATATAATTAAAAGCAACTAGAAGTTTTTGTATCATTGTAATTAATCATACACCAACTAGCTAGGTTGTAGGGCATTGGATTAGGTGAGTGGAGATTTAACCTTCTAAGGCTGCTCAAACTGTTAAAAATGGAAAGCTAATTAAAGAGTGAAATCCAACACCGTTAAGTGGACTGGAAAATCTATCCTCTAGAGAGTCAAGCGTGAGGGATAGTGCAGGCAGAGAAGAGAGATACCCCCTCTCCCATTTGTTGAATCTTGACCTAAGACCATTCCGCCCGACTGCCTATACGGATTGGTGCCCTTAGTTGCCTATCCTAAGGACCACAGAGGTGACTACGAGGGGAATACTCCTGGTACCTGAGATAGACATTGCATCGCTTCCATCCATACTTTTGGAGGGTGCCCTTGCGAAGCTTGGGGACTTGCACCGACAAAGGTTGTTGTTAAGAGGTTAGCGTAACTGTTTCTGTTACCGTTGCTAGTATGCCTCTGGCGTAATTACTCTAGACTATTTTCGGAAGGTCCTATTATTTCACTTTCTTGTATTTTGGTGTCCGGTCCTCATCACCTAGAGCGGAAATACCGAGAGCTACTTGTCTGGATGTATATTAGGAACTTTTTAGAGTGTGCTCTTTTCTCCTATATTTCTTAGCTTCTTATATTTTTTGAGTCTAAAATTAATCTCTTAAAGTGGCTTACCGATCTCCTCGTCAATCAAGGAGGCTTCATGGGCTTTCTCCCATGAGTGTCGAGCCTTCTTCAAGAAGGTGTAGGAGTAATTCAGTGGGTGATTTTCACCTGGTCGTTTTCAACGCAGCGGAGAGTGATCCTCCGTTGGGGCTTGTTGTTTCTGTGGGTGGTTCTGGTGTCAGCGTCAGTGTAGAGAGGAGTGCTCCACTCATCTCTAGAGTATTATTTCCAGCAGAAGAAGTTGAAGTAGAGGAATTTCCTTAGCCTACTAAGTTTCTTCCATCTCCTCTTCCTACTAGTTGTCCTGACGTTATTTGATACATCGGGCCCGAGTCTCAGAGACAGGCTACTCCTTTTCTGTCATATCCATTTCTTTCGATGGCCACGATTGGGAACACAGTTTCAGTTGTGAACACTGCAAGTGTTCAAACTCCTCTTTCAGTTGAAGTAGGAGGAACAATTTCCATGTTGACAATCACTTCTAGTGCTACTGTGCTTGGCTCTAGAAACACCCAGGCACATGCTTCTCAATATGGTCCCTTTTCTTATGGAATGCCCACTAGTGGAATTCCTTCATTCTCCTTTTCTGTTGCTTCAGTTTTCTCCGCATCCATACCTTCTATGGCTAGTGGATCAACTTTGTTTCAAGGGTTCCCCTTTGGAAGTGGGCATATCCCTCATTCAAACCCTTCCAAGGATCCTAACTTTTCACCTCTCAGAGTCAAGGTTTTAATCCTTTTCCTGGAGGTCAAAGCTCTAATGTCTTTTCGGGATGGAACCCTGTTTTTACAGCATTAAGATCAGGGATTTAGTTCTTCACTGGTCAGCAAGGGAATGTTCATTTCCTTTCATCAAGTACTTCTCAGGATTTTTCTCTATTTGCAAATTCTTGGAACCCATACCAAGGGGTTTCTTCTTCATTCAATACCTGAGTTGGAGGGAATGCTATTGTGTATATTAACTCTATGTTGGGAGGGGGTCCTTCTCCGATTGTTGGGTCGCAAGGATTTTCGTATGGCCCAACATTTTCTATGAACAACATTTGGAAACCTTATGCCTCAACAAATCTAGGTTATTCTTTTCAGAATGTGGGGAATCCTTCCTATGGAGGATGGAATTCCCATGCTCCTCCATGCTCACGATTTTTGGCAATGTTAAACTTGCTAGATCTATCGAAATTGACTAACAATCCTATTCGGTATAGTTCGGGTTGGCCTCCGGTCCCCACCAAGCTCCCCTCAGACATTCCAAAGTTTGAAGGGAATATTGGTGAGGATTCAACAAATCATATCACCACTTTCCATTTATGGTGTTCATTGAACTCCATGATCGATGACTCGATTAGGTTGAGATTATTTCAACGAACCTTAACAAGAAATGTGGTCAAATTGTTCATAGAGTTAATTGTGGGCAATTTCTCTACTTTTGGAGAGTTGGATACCATGTTCTTAAATCATTTTCAGTTACCTGTCTGTTATGATGTCGAGACTGACCTGCTGGCCAATTTTCAGCAGGACAAGGCAACTCACATTTCTAACCGTATTCATGAATGGTGAAGAAGGAAGAGGCTCATTAAAGCTCAAATCCTAAATGAATTCCTTCTTGAATGGTTTTTTAAATCTTTACAGACATAAAATTCTAAGGATGTATCCTTGTCAGGGGTATTTTATGAAGAGAAGGCTATTTTTAGGGCTCAACAGCTAGAATTAATTTATTCTTAGTCTGAAGTCCTTAATAAAATTTTGTCGGATGCTCCTCACTCGAAATTGGACTTAGCCAGAACTAAACCTGTTCCTCATGGTGACAAGCTTATCGGTTCAATTGATCACGATATGGATAACCTGCTAAGTCAATTGCAACATTTTTCGATATAATCTGCTTCTTCTGGTCAGGTTGTGCCTTCAGTGTCAACTCCTTCCCCGTTCTTGGCAATTAATATTGTTCATATTCTAACCCCAAATGAAATCAACAATCTGATTGGAAGAAGAAAGGATGGAATAACAAGAAAAAGGACAAGGATGGGAAGAGGAATGCAAACAAATCCAATGATCATGTTGGAGAGAGTAAAAAGGATAACAAAAATAAAGTGAAGTTTCCATGCAAGTTGTGCACTGGAGACCATCTTATGCACCTTTGCCCTAAAATTCAAGATGCGCAACGCTTGTTAGCTCAACAGGGTTCTTCTAGTTCCCAGGCTGTGCTCACACAAATATTGCTACGAGATCTCGTGGCTATGGCAAAGCTGAGTCTTCGAAAGCTAAGGGTGCTCGTGATAGTGCTGAGCCACTCCATATTATGAGGCCTGATGTTGAGCCTCTACCTCGGATGTCGAAAGGGTCTTCAAAACATACGACGATCAATCCTAATGCCAAGGCTACCCATAAATACTCTATTATAGAAGATCTGGCTGAAAGTCCTTGTGCCATGTCTGCGTTAGAGGTGCTCTAGTCTTGTCCTGCACAATGTAGTGCTTTTATCACTGCTATTGGGGCTGTTGTACCAAAGAATTCTCTGATGTTCACATTTAACATTTCAAATTTTAAAAAGAGACTTCCTCATCATATGGATTTCCATATTAGGTAAACTTATCAGAAATTGAATATCTTTCAAATAGTTGTTGATGAGGGCGCTTCCACGTGTGTAATGTCTCTTGCATGCTGGAAGGGTATTGGATCTCCCGCACCTATTCCTTTAGCCACTCTTCTGACTACTTTTGATGGTCATTCTCACAGGATGCATGGTATTGTTCCAGCTTTTCCCATCTGTGTTGGGGGAAAAATGCTAATATCAAAGTTGAGATAGTCGCTGCAAGCTTTGACTATAACCTTTTGTTGGGGCGAAACTGGATCTATGAGATGGATGCTAATGCATCCTCATTATTTCGTATTGTTTGCTTCCCTCACAAAGGGAGAATTGTTACAGTTGACCAACTGGATTGTTCTATGGTAGATCCAAATGCATCTTCTGACACAACCATTCCTTTGGTGAAGGATACCAAGCAACCTATTGAGAATATGGAGGTTGGAATGTATACATCCTTGATGGGTACTTTTGATCTTCTGCCTCCTTCGGTTCATATCAACGCTATTTCATCCTCCAGGGTTCCTATTCAAAGAGATTTCTTCAGAACTCATTATTTTTCAGACCCTTGGACCTTACCTTCTCCTACCTCCACATTAGAAGAAGGTCAAGTGGGTGGAATGGAATTTCCTATTTCTGCAGCTGAGATCGCTTATAGATCTATTATTCACTCTGTAGATTCCATTCCAGTTTCTCTTTCACCAGAGGAATTAGATGGAGATGTGGCTCCAGCTTGGACTCTCAGTTCATCTTCTGCTCACGATTTCCTTGATACCACTCTTCCATCTGAAGAGGCTATCCTTGAATTAATGACTGGTGTAGAGAGACCGTGGGATGATTTTCATCATCAGTCTTACTTTCTACCAGACTTGTGAGAAGTTGAATCAAGTTTCCCTAGCCTTCAGTCTTCTAGACATGTTCACCTAGTCCTAAACCCTTCAGCACTAGAACACGTTTTTGCTGAAGGGAACATGGTTGTTATTTCTCCTACTACCCCAGTGAACATCTCCAGAGATCCCAACATCATAGAGAATGTCTTCATTGGAGTCGAGTGTTCCCCTGAAGAAATTAAAACTTACACCGATCTCTTTCGAGAATTTCAAGATGTGTTTTCTTGGTCTTATGAGGAAATTCCTGGTATAGATCCATCTATTGTCCAGAATGAGATCAAGATATATGAAAAGCCTAAGCCTATCACGAAAAAGCTTCGTTCGGTCAACCCTAGGAAGCCAACAGCTATCAAAGTTGAGGTGGAGAAGCTGCTTAAGGCAGGTTTCATTTACCATGTTCCTTTAACTGAATGAGTTTCAAATCTACTACCTGTGGAAAAGAAACAAGGAACGATTCGAGTTCGCATTGATTTCTGAGAACTCAATAAAGCATGTCCTAAAGATAATTACCCACACCATTTATAGATCAGATCATCGATGAGTGTGCAGGGAATGAGATTTTATCCTTCATGGATGGTTTCTCTGGATATAATCAAATCACTATCTGTCCTAAAGATTAGCATAAGACTGCATTTTTTGTCGCTAGGGTACTTTTGCTAACAATAAAATGCCTTTTGGCCTCAAATATGTTGGAGCTACTTTTATGCAGGCCATGTCTTACACCTTCCACGACATCAAACATATTATTGATGCATATTTGGATGATTTCGCTGCTCGTTCTCGCAAGAGAATTGATCATCCTTCTCACTTCCGTCAAGTTTTTGAATGATGTCGGTATTACAAAATCTGGTTCAACCCGAACAACTATGATTTCACAGCCACATCCGGTCGGTTGTTGGGATTCATCGTGTATGTAGAAGGGATTTGGGTAGATCCCTTCAATGTTGAGGCAATACTTCAGTTGCCTCCCTCGTCCTCAATTTTTCAACTTCAAATTCTACAAGGAAAAGCTAATTTCCTGCAAAGATTCATCATAAATTATGTCAAGATTACAAAGGGATTTATGAGATTATTAAAGAAAGTAGTTCCATTCTTTTGGGATGGCTTTTCTCAACGCTCATTCGATGATTTGAAAAAAGCATTGACCTCTGCTCCTTTACTGAGTCCACCCGATTATAGCAGGGATTTCCTCTTGTATCTCACGGTAGCAGAATCTACCATTGGTATGGTTCTGGTTCAGGAAGATGATGCCCTTTTCGAGCATGCTATATACTACCTTAGTCAAGGATTGGTAGGTCTTGAACCTCGGTATTCTCTGATAGAGAAACTTGCTTTAGCAGCTTTTCATGCTGTTCAGCGGCTCAAACATTATATTCACCTTCGCAAAGCTTATTTTTTGGCAGCAATCAATCCATTTCAATTTTTTCTTAGTAGGCAAGTGATTGGGGGAAAATACAATCAATGGATTGTGATTTTTCAAGAATTGGATATTGAGTTTATGTTTTCCAAGTCCAAGAAATCATTAGTTTTTGCAAAATTGATTTCTGAGTTTCCCTGTGGAGAAAATATTCTTTATGACGAATCATTTCCTAATGACCATATTTTTCTCATTTCTTCACAAGATCCTTGGTATGGGGATCTCATAGTTTATCTCCAGACTGCGAATTTTCCCTCGACTTTTTCGAAAGATGAGCGTCAGAAGTTACGTCACTTAGCCGAAATTTATTTGATTATTGGTGACACTTTATATCGTCGCGGGGTCGATTCGATCCTTAGACGCTGATTAAATCTCGAAGAAGCTGACGTGGTGTTGAATGATTGCCACGATGGAGCTTGTGGTGGTCATTTATCTGGGCTTGATACAACCCAAAAAATCTTACGTGCAGTATACTTTTGGCCTTCGATTTTCAAAGATTGTATTGAATCGGTAAAAAAGTGTCATTTGTGTCAGGTTTATACTCAAAAATATGTGCTCTCATCCAGCTCCACTCTTTTCCGTTGTCATTGTCAGCCCCTTTAAAAAGTGGGGCATTGATGATACTACTTGTAACCCACCTTTGGCTAAAGGCCACAAGTAAATTATCATACCTGTAGACTACTTCACAAAGTGGGTTGAGGCTACGGATAATTTTGGGAATGACGATGAGACAGTAGATCTATTCCTCTTCAATCAAGTCATTTCTCGCTTTGGTATCCCCAAAGAGATTTTCACTGACCATGGTAGTCATTTCAGAACAACATGATGGCTAAATTGGCTTTGAAATTAGGTTTCCGGTAGGAGCATTCATCTCCTTATTATGCTAAGGCCAATGGGAATGTTGAAGTCGTGAACAAATCCTTGAAGAAAATTCTTCAACAGACGATTGATAAAGCCATATCCAATTGGCATATTATGTTTTATCTTGCACTTTGGGCATACCAAATTTCATTCAAAACTACAACTAGTTTTACTCCGTTTCAACAAGCTTATGGGTTGGAATCTATATTTCCTATTGAATGTGAAATTCCCTCTCTTAAGTTAGTTGTTGAGCTTCTTCCTGACACTTCCAATATTGAAGAACGACTTCTTCATCTTGAACATCTCGATGAGCAGCGTCAAGATGCAGCTACGATGAATGAGGCACATAAGAAATGGCTAAAGGTTCAGTACGATAAGGTGATCAAACCTAGGGTTTTCTCTGAGGGTGACCATCTCTTGGTTTATGCCAAAGAGAAGGATGCCTTGGGGGCAGGCAAGTTCAAATCTATGTGGTATGGCCCCTTTATCGTCAAAAAGATCCTGAAGAAAGGAGCCTATGCCTTGATTGACTTTGATGGAAACAAGTTGGCGGAGCCCAGAAATGGGTTGTATTTAAAAAGTATTATGCCTAGGCTTAGGCCTAGCATCTTGCTTTGTTGTATATATATATATATATATTTGTACATTATGGGTTTCTATTTTTGGTGTGATTTTAATGAATTTGATCTACTTTGGCATGTAATATTGAATGACATGAGTCACTTTGGTTTCACTGATGGTGTTAGTAGACATACCCAGAACTTCGCTTTTGCGGCTTAGGTACTCCATTATCCATACAATGAGTTGTTATTTTCAAGAGGTGTCTACATTGGTCTTGCTTCGAACAATGTAGCATAATACACTGCAGTGGTCAACCTACTCTCGGAGGCAATATCTTTGGGTGTTGATTTGCTAGTAGTTTTCTTGGATTCACAGCCGGTAGTTTCACAGTTGAACAACACATATCATGTCGGAGACCCATTTTTACATCGATTTTTTCTGAGGGTACGTTTTTTACAACGATCATTCCAATTTATCACATTCATTCATATTCCTCGATCTCACAATTGGATGGCAGACTTATTGGCTAATCAAGCAATTGATTGGCATATTAATCATTCAATATATATATATATATATATATATATCAAATACATCATTCATTATCATACATTTGAGTCATCACATCATATATAGATATATATAGATCAGAGTGTTCAAAATTATACCAAATCTGGACCATTATGTCCTACAAAATTGGGGCTTATGTTTGATCATGTCTATCATCAAAAAATATTACAGTCATCCGATCATATCTATAATCTACTCTTGGGGTCCCTGGCCAACATTAGTGTTCCTATAGAACACAATGGAATTTGCTAAATGGTGAAATAACCACACCCAGTCTCGTGGTACTCCCACCACCCATCTCTTGATAGCCTCTGGTAGGTCCTCTATAGCGGCCATAGGCACTTGGCAAGTCAAACACTCCAAGTTTCTCTACACTACATGGAGTGTCCTGCCAGGGTCTTCTGCATCCACCTCACCTTTGCGGCACTTATGCCTTGGGTATCCCTCCCGCCTTGACTGGTCCCATGTATGCATCCTGATCATCATAATTTTGTAAGTCATTTATTCCAATCAAAAACATTTTTTCATTTTTATACTTTGAAAAAATCATAAACAAATCATATAATAAAAACGTAAAAAAATGCAATCTCACCAATTGCGCCCCATGCTGTACCGGGTGGCAAGACTAGATCTAGATCTACATGAATGTCCATCCTAGCATTCGGATAATCTTCCACTGTGATGACTTGTTCTTCCCACCATTGGAAGAACTCATCATCCCAAGTGGTCTAGGGAACTTCACTTCCCCCTAATCTCTTCATCAGAGCTTCCCATCAGGCTATTCTTGGATCTCTCGGGCTGCTGATAGTTGAGATGATCTTGGGCCGAAGCCCTAGGACTCTCGAAGAAGAAGAATCTCAGCAAGATTGCACCATACCCAAATTTTTTAGTCTTTTCTTTTCAGATTGAAGTCAATTGATTTTTCATATTTCTCAGCAAGGTTGTGCACCAAACAAAGAGATGAATCAGGAATTCCACCGCTATGATCATTTATGTCCGTGAATCTTGATGCAGAGAATCAAAATGTGAGTTAAATTGTGTATTTATGCCCAGAATTTGAAATTTTTTTACAAATTTCACTTGTGCTTATTTTTTAAATTTGACTAAGGCTATATAACCGTTTGTCTTGTAAGCGTTGGGAAAGATATTTTTCACGTACATTTTTCTGAAATCGAGATTTTCCTAGTTTTCCTTCGGATCCATGACTGTTGACCTGTCATGGCAGGTATTTGATTTCGAACTGCCATACAAGTTAGGGATTATACTAGCCTCCATTCTGATCACTTGTTATAGGGTCGATCTCATCATGTCATGAGTACATGACCCATTTCACTTGTCAATTTTTTAATCATGACTTGGTGGTAGAGCCATCCTTTACATGGGCTTCCTAGTTAGTTCCTCGCTAGCTTTTGTCGCCCATGCTACAATTTATGTAGGCTCAGGAGGCCTCTTTAGTCCCTCCGTAACTTATGCATTGAAGCTTCATTCTTCTCCTTCTTCGCTATCATTTTTCTGGCCATTTACCCTAGAGGCTCCCTTATGTTGTCAAGTTGTATTACTGCATTTCATATTGACTACTTGTTTATCTTGGCCTTTAGCCGACATCATTTGGACTCATGTTTAAGCCATATTTTGACCATCTCTTTTTGTACAAGTTAACCATGCAATCACTTAGCTTCTACGACTTGACACCTTTACCTATGGATGGAACATTCCTTTGAGTGTCACTTACCAATTTTCGCCACCTTACATTGAGCATAGAATTGTTCATATCCCAGGAACTAATGCATCTGTTTCACGACACTCATTCTATACATTGTACTATAGCATTATTTTATTCTTTTTTGAGCTTTGAATATGAAAAAGACAAAAAAAATATATATTTTGAAAAAGAGCGAGAATGGGATATTACTTCCATACTTGATGGCAGCTACAGTGTCAGTTGTGTCACCCTTGAACAAAGCACAAAAAAGCTAAGTCTTTTCTCCATTTGGGATTGTTTTATTTTTTGACTTAGAAGAAGTCGTAACCTTGTTTTTGAGTCAGTTCTCCATCAGTTGGTTATCTCTTCCAATCATATGGAGGGTTTTTTTATGCCTCTTGCATGAAAAAGTTATACAAAGTTATCATTTCCCACCATTTTCAACATGAGTCATACTTTTGTTCAAGGGAAGTTAACCTGAGTCAGATTTTTTGCGATTTCAGTTGACTCATTTTTCAGTCGGCCTTCCCGAGCTTGTCAGTATCTTGTCTATCACATCCGATATTTGGTCCTTTTCTTGTGCTGGTTTGAGAATGTCTTCACTGACTTCTTGCTGGCAGGTTTGTCTCTTATCAACTACGACATATTGTTCTGAGAGTAAACCTAGAGCCGCACCCTAGCCCTATTTACATAATTGATAGGTGACCTTGTGCTCAACATTTGATCATAATCATGGGTCTTTGACTGAGTGGTTTCCCTTGTGTTTGACTTCAGCTTACATTATCATACCTGGGATTTGTGCAGTACCTTGATTTCCATTTTATCCTATCAGTGGATATCTCCCCTCTTTGTCAGCTTTCATTATTGGCTAGTTCATAGGGTTTCTGTCGTGCGCTAGATTCATCTTGTGCATGCCGGAAACGTACTTCAAATTGGTTACTTCACTTTACTTCATCTGATTCCTTCCAAATCTTAGCCAACGGGTTACACTCGCACTGGACTGATGTGGGATGCCTTAATGCCTTCCTTGTAGCAAATATTTTCCCATCGAATCTGACTCATTGCTCTGGGAATAAGGTCTAGCGTCCTTTTTTTCAGTACCTTAGGGTTTGTAGTCATCAGTGGTAGACTCTTTGCTATCGACAATGAGGATACATCATTGCCTCCTAATTGATAGATTCCTTCAAGTGTTCGACTTCAACTCATTCATTCGCACTTGATATATTGTACTAGGGCACCTTGACACTCATTATCATTATTGGTGGGTTGTTTTGTGTTTGTTAACGATATACATCAATGACCGGTAATCAAACGATTTCTCACATGGTCGACTTCAACTCATTTATTCCCATTGTGTAGAATTTTTCCATGGTGATCATTGAAGACCTTGGGTTTGCATCAACACGCTTTGGTTCTCTCTGAAAGCTCCTTCATTTTTATGCGAGTGACACCATCCACCCTTATATGTTGCAGTTTCATCATAGGAGCATGTTATATGTTTGCTCTCGAGTTGCGTGTTGTACCATTTGTTCCACCACTTATTATTTGGTACTTGGAGATTCAGTTGTGACTTTTCTGGCTAGATATCTATTGCAGTATCATTGATTAGTCTTCTATATGTGATACTTGGACCTGATTTTGACGTTTACTTTCGGGCAGTGATCAGATGATTCACTATGTACTTTACATTTTAGCTATACTTGTATACATATTGGATCCTCTCTATACTTCATATATGGACATGCTTTTCTTTCATTGAACATGGGTATGCCTGCCTCGGACATGAGCTATCTTTCTTATCTCTCTCACTAGTCTTTTTGGCAGGCTAAAACCTTGTGAAGTCCTCTCTAGTCCTCACAAGGTTCTTTCTATGCACACAATACATTTCGGCAATCATGTACCCCTCCTGACCTCAAATATTCAGGGGCATATTTTATAGAATCATTTATCACCATCATATAATTGATGACTTATGCATTGACCTTGGGCAACCCTTCCCTTCAAACTTGGACATATTTCTCAAAAAATAGTTTCTTAAAACCCATACGCGACTCTGCCCAGACTTTTCCACATATACACGCGAGTCCATACATAGAGAACCGCGTATGCCTTTTTAAACATTAAAAAATATATATTTTCCCCATTTTGGAGGCATGGTTTAGGGTTGTTCCTGTAACTTAACTACCCCAACCCATGGCCTAACTGTTCCCAAATGCAAAAAAATTAATTTGAGGGAGTGTAAAAGCCCCTCAAGGGAATGGGCTATGGGAGTAAGAGAGAGAGAAACATAGATATTATACATTGTTGGAGCCCTATCCAAGTCTGATATATTCCCTGTGCCTCCTGCACTTCCTAGATATTTTAAGGAAACCCTTGTTTCCTTGAGATGTTCACTCACCCTATGTGACATCCATTGTGCACTACTATTGGAAGAAGTTTTGTGAGGCTAGGGCTGGACGGATCCAGAGGACGGTATGCTCGAAGGCTATGGAAGATTTTAGGTGATCTCTCCACATTTTTTTACTACACATGTCATTAATAAAAGAAGTGACATTGTTCCTGACGTTTACGTGTCATTTATCTCTTATACATGTGTAATGATCTTAAATCATTAATTTAATATTGTTTTTATGAGATTACACATGCTTTTCTTTGCTGGTTTGTAGGTTCTGAAGCACAAAGAGTTGCAGGGGGTTTTCACCCCGCGGGATCTACTATAACCGAAGGATATACGGGTAAGGTCTATAACCTCTAGTTTCTAGTTTAAAGCATAGAAGTTGGATAAGTGAGTCCTTCTTGTAATGGAATGCCCCTAATATGTGAAGGTTTATCAACCCAAGACCTTAGGGTAACATTACCCGCAACACATATTCTCTATCATGCACTAATTTGCACATTAATATTCTCAATAATTTCTTTCTCCAGATTAATTTCATTATTTCTTCTTACATTCATATACTCAAATACCAATAGAAATAGAACCATAATGTTTTAATCCTAGCCTTGGAACAGTCAAACAGACTACATTATTGAATAAAAACAAGAAAATACTGGCAAGAATACATAAAGAGAAACAGATTTGGGGAGGAATTCCAACCAAATATCTATTAGACTTAATCTATATTTATAGATAGATGATATAGTTGGAGCATTTTTACCCACTCTCAACCAACCTTAATTTATTTTACCGTAGACATTTATCGATAATAACTAACATTTACATAATACATAATTTAAGATGATAAAACATAGGTGTAAGAGAACACAACAAAAATAGCTTACAAAATAGTTAATGTTTTGGTCAGCAATGCGCATATTGGCATTGTTGAATGGTTATATCATTGATGCCAACATCATTCCTTGAACATTATTAATATTCTTCTCGTTTGCATTGATTGGAAGCTTCAAATGACAAGAATCCCTGCAAGAGAGGAAGGGGCATCCCTAGATTCCGCACACTTGTTGAGGAATACAAATGTAGAGGACAATATGTTTTATCATGGGACCATAATCTCTTGATTCTACTCATGTTTCTAGTTCCAATGTTATGTGGAATTCCTCATAAATCCTCATCGGTGAGGTGATATGCTTCATCAAATTTTAAGCCTTGAAAGCATGGTCAAAGCCCTAAGAATATTCTAAAATAATCCTAAGAATTGGTGGAAATTTTTAATCTTAATTATGGTCATATAATAATCAATTTTTATTGAAAAATAAAATATGGTAAACGGAAAATTTCGCTTACTAAAGTATCAATTCTCAAGGACATGTAGTTATTTAAATTTGGAATCATGTCAACCTCCTAGGAAAATTGAATTTTGTCTCCAAAAGAAATTTAAATTGAATCTTAAATTTAAATATTGGAAGGTCAACACCCTCTAACTGTCAAGTTTTATAGACCCCCTCTAGAATCCTCTTTAACCCATATAGATATGAATTATTTGACCTCAGTTTCTCTATGTATCTCAAGAAAAACTCAGGGATATCTTTGTGTTAGATATCTTTTTTTAGGATTCAAATATGTTAAGTAAGTCATTCATCTATGGCCATTTCCATGAGGTAGTCATAACTAACTCATTTCTCATTATTTTTGAATAGTCCACTTCACACTCATTGCATCAGGTGATGCTCACAAGGGTGAAGAACTAGGATTGAAACTAGTGAAACGAATCAGATAGCATCAATCATCACTTCTAGGGCTTGCAATCGGTATCCAAGACTTCCCTGAAGGTTACCCATCCAAGATTGCCTTTGGCTCAAGCACCTAACTGTGGATTTTTCCCCATAATCAAGCCCACTTAGCTTTCTACCTTATTATAATATAATGCAATGCAAAAACCCCTCAATAATTACATATCTTTGTGGTTATGTGGCCTAGAATAGTCATGAATTTTTGAAGAAGAAGGTCATGTTTGGAGGAAATCATTGGAGAAATTTTGAGGTATAAAATGGCCCTCCTAAGGAATATTATAAAATAATAGTGGAAATAATAAAAAGAGATTAGATTGCATCATCAAATTGTAAAGGGAAAAAGAAAAAAATATTTTTTCAACTTGTATTTTTAACTTATCTCCATACAGTTTTATCCAAATTTAGAGTGGGATCACTCATTGGATGCATAATTTAATTCCACATACAAGGAGTACCCATGTTTCATACTTTTCATGGAACCTCCTACACGAAAATTGAGAGATACATTAGAAAATGTGATTGAAATCACATTTTTTTATGTATATTTAATTTTCATGTAACATGATCCATCGAAATAATGGAACATGTGTACTCCTTGGATGAGGAATTAAATTCCACATTCAAATATTGCTCCCGCTCAAATTTTGGCTAAAATGTTAGGAGATAAGTTGATAAAACAACTTGACAAAGAAGTTTTTTTATATTTTTATTTTTTTACTCCAAAAATTGTGAACCATCCCCCATGGTTGACATCATCATCTTGAATCCCATTGGTTCTTATAAAGTTTATTTTGGTTTTACATTTTTGTTTTGAGACCCATTTTAGACATCAGAATTTCTCTAATGTTTTTGGGGTTTAATTTTATGGTTTTTGGTTATGGCTATTTATTGAGGGTTTCTCAGAATTATCTTAGGAATTTTGACCTATTTTAGAGCTATGCTTTGGGATCATTTTTTCTCTATTTGGAGTTGGCTCTCATAGATATATTTGGGATTGATCAAGCAGAGTGTTTCGAATCTCCAAATAAATCACCTTCACTATGAAAAGCTCATGATTCTTGAGGCTCTCCTTCTATTCAAAACTCGGCCCTCCTGTAACCTATTCAGGGTCTAATTTTAGTGGCGTAATTGGTCATGATCAATGCTTATAAATGAAAATTACTTTTGGATTCCTTTATGACTAAACCAAACAAATTTTGAAGGTATATCTGTGCCCTAATTGGTGCATATATGTGTGTCATTTTGTATCATCTCCAAGACTGGTTGTGATCCTTTATTGCATTTGTTCACACATTTTGAGTTCAAAATTAGTCTTGGTTCCCTTTGGGGATCATCCCTATGGATGGATCTAGTATTCTTGAAGTTTATTTTTTCTTATGTAAAATCTAGGGCTAATTCTGACTAGGTTTTAAGGAAACTCTTGTTGATTATTTTTTGACCTAGTTGGGGCTAATATTCACATCAAGTCTACTAAACTCATATCTAAGTATTCCATATGATATTTTCAAAATCATTCTTTTGGATCCAAATTACATTAATTATCTGAAGTTTTTCTCACAGTATTCTTTCATTGGTTGAAGGTCTACTTTACGGCTTGTTTATGACTGATTTGAAATGATTTGGAGAGACCCTTTGTGTGCCCTATTCGAAGCAAGGTTTGAGGAATTCTGTATATATGGAGTTTGATTAATATTGGCATATTGTGGAATTGTATCATTCCTTCCTTGAAATATAATCCAAATTTAGATTAATTGAAATCCCTTTCTGAAGATAACCGGCTTCTGGGTTGAGGCATTTGTGAACATATTCTGACGCATATTCACACAAATTGTTAACACATTTTAGGAAGATCCCTTAGTCATAAATTCATTTCCTAGGTACATGTATTTCTATTTTTATTCACTAATATCAACATTATATATCACTTCTAAGATACCATTGTTTGGGAAAGTTTAGGCATCCTTCTAAGGCAAATCTCAACCATCATTTACAAAATATGTGCGATCTAATTCGCATAGACTATGGGATATCCATATATGAACCACTCACACTAGTCTGAAGCTTTTGATAAGTAATGAAGTTTTGCTCTTTGAGAGGTCTAATGTATGGTTTGAAGTAATGTCAGTTAATTAGTTCAATAAGAGCTTAATATTTATACTTCCTAAGTCCTGACCTGAGCTATTTTGAGGCTAATCAGAGAGAATCCAAATAGCTTCATAATGATCATGTAGAAGGGTATAAAAGTGATAGTTTTAGCTAATATTTTTAGGATCCAATAATAATATCACCATTCTTCCCCAAGCATAGAACAAAGAATCCTTCAGGTTACATTTGGACTTGGTCAAATCCTTAATGACATCTATGTTTTAAGGTCTATTCTTGATCATGTTGAAGGATAAGTCAAGAAAAACATTAGGATTGAGAGTTCACTAATAAATGACATATTTCCTAGGAGATCAAACTCTAATAGATTATAAAAGGAGCATACATGAATGAAGACAAACACAATGAACTTGTTATGTAGCAAATATTCATAAATAATATGTGATGACAAAGAGACTTGCTTGGTGCATGTACTATCTCAATATCTATAAAGTAGACTTAGGTTATTCCTTGAATGTAAACTTGTTATATTGAAAAATTAGGTTCTAAAGTAGGAATTTGGCATCTTTATTTTTCACATTTGAAGTTAGTTCAGAGACATCATCAGTGGATTCCTGTGTTGATAGCTTGAAGGATGATTTTATGAGAGAATGTTGATGTATGCATATCATTTTTAGGGTTTGAAAACTTAATTTCATTGAAGAACAATGAATATTACTGGGAAGATAGTATTATTTAGGTCTGCTGAGCAAAGAGGATTGAGTACTACTACATTGTCTAGCTATAGGGTTTTCTATTGATGTTGAGGAGAAGCATATTTGGTTGTGATAATGGATTTGACAGATTTTATACTACTAAGAGAGATTTTGTGTTGTTTTTGATGACCTTGTGGCATTATTGTGGATGAACAGAATCGATAGATTGTTCTTTATTTATTCATGTTGAGCATGAGTGGATCCAGTCTAGAAAATATATGAAACATGGTCCACTAGCTAAATAGGGTGATAGGGTGGTACAATGCATGAGATTAGATTCTCCTTAAGGTTGGACCCTGAGAATGCTTTCAGGTACTAAGGTGGTGCAAGGTAGGAGATTGGATTGTCCTTTAGTTTGGATCCTGAGAACACTTGAGGAAGGAAGGGTAGAGATAGGGTAGGTTGGATCATGTGCAGGGTGTTGGAGAATACTTTAATTCATAGTTGATCAAACTAGAAAATTAAAGCATCCTTCCTAGTGGATCTAGTGAAAAAGGGTGTTGGAGCATCCTTCCACTTGGATTTAGTAAGCCAGGGCATTGTAGCGTCCTTCTATTTGGAGCTGATAAATCAGAGTGTTCGAGCCTCCTTGGAGTTGTAGTTGGAAAATATTGGAATTTGGAGCTTCCTACTGGTGTATTCTTTAAAATACCTATATTAAGAAGTGAATTTTTTTTCCTAGAAGAGTTTCCACCTAAAAATATCTTTTATACTATCTTGGACGATGTGCATTTTTGAATGGTGTTGTTAATTTATGTTTTCATCTAATGGTAATGATAATTAATGTTATGTGAAGTTAAAATTGACTAATTGAATTTAAAATTATCGATTCACCAACCTCTCAATATTTCCAACAGGTATCTCCTGAAGATAATCTTTGAGTTCCACCTCAACAATAAGTCACTAATTCGTGCATTTATCAAACCGTGTATACCATTTTATTCTTACATTATAGAAACTTCAAATAAGGCCTAATTGACTACTAACCATCAAATCTGCTACCAAAAAGCCATGCAAATTGATTCTTTAAAGACTTGTGCACAGGAATGAAACTATCACATATCTACAACATTTTATTCAAATTTCTCTACACATAGATTCAGGCCCTACAATAGTTAGGCATTATGGACATAGCACTATAATAATTTAGATACAAATGCAACAACTCAACTATAGAGAATAAACACATAACTAGTTAATCCAATGCAATCATCCAATCACACTTCCTTACTCGTATTCCCGAGCAAGACAAAACATAAATAAAAAATATTTATATGCAGTGTCATTGTGAGAGAAAATAGATCTCACAAAAATTCACACTTGAATGGTCAATCTCCTTGTATTTTCATAACTTCTCTTCCTTATAATTACCATAGGAAAATCCATGGATTTTGTTGATGGATTTGTTGACCATATCAAACGAATGTTGGATCAAACTCATGCACTCAAATTCCTTGGGAAATTCAATGGTTTTTCAAGAAATCCCTAAATGATTAGGTGTTATGTAACCAAAGCACAAAAAAGAGGAAAAGGTAGATCAATGACTAGAAAATAAGCCTCTTCAAGGGGAAACCTCCTTTTACATCAGAAAAATGAATAATTATTGGATGATAGAAATGAAAAAACCTCCTTGGTATATATAGGAATGTAAAATTTCCACAATATCATCAGGGCCTACATAATATTAATAATGATGTAAGGGCTCAACAATAACAATAGTTTGCTTCTATGGGACACAACATGAACAATATGGGGGCTACACTAGTAATATAGGGACCTAACATGCCCCTCTCATTCAAAAAATAGTTTTCCTCAATTCTTAAGTAGTTTTGGATGATTTGTGTAAAATTGTCATCCTCCCATGTGGAATCTTTAGTGGGTGAGTTCTTCTACTTAATGAGATATTCTGAAATTGATTAATTTTGTACCTATCAGGTTTTTGTTTTTTTTACTGGTTCAAGATCCAATATGATTTTTCCTTCCTTGTCAACTTCTGGAAATATTGCTTGAACTAAGAGCTTTTCACCTATAACCATCTTTAAGCATGACACGTGGAAAACTGGGTGTATTTAGGAAGATGAAGGCAACTTTTATTTGTATGACATAGTATCAATTTTTTGCAACACCTCGTAAGGAAAATAGTACGTTGGTGATAATTTATTATCCTTCTTAGCTTGTTTGAGGGACACTTTTTGAATGGTTGTAGCCATAAAAATACAAAATCACCTACATCAAAACTTCTTTCACTGCAGTGTTGATCTACTTGTTCTTTCATTCAATTTTGCGCCAAAGTCGCATTATCCATTAAGTGTTGGAGAACTTTTTTTTGATGCTCAATGATATATTCCACTGCTTGAACCTTAGAATTATCTCTTAGATGATGTGATAGACTATGGATGATATCCATAAAATTCCATAAATGGGGTTATTTTTGTTGCAGTATGGAAGGAAGCATTATACAACCATTTTTCCAGAGGTAAATTATTGACCCATTATGTTTATTTATAGATACAAATAAATGAGGATGTCCTTCCAAACAATTTCTCACAATCTCATTTTTCCCATCAAATTGAGGATGATAAGATGAGTTATGAGCTAATTGACTACCAAGACAAAAAAAAAAATTTCAAAAATTTCCAGTAAAAATGGTATCTTTTTTCACTTAAAATAACCCTTAGGTTTCCATGTAGCTTTTGAACTATTTCCATAAATGCAATAGCAATTGTACTAGCTTTGAATGAATGAGATAGTGCATAAAAGTTTTCTACTTGGTAAGTCTATCAACTACCACCATGATGACTCTAATTCCTTCGAACTTGGGTAATCCTATGATAAAATCCATAGGGACCTCGTGCCAAAGATGACTTGGAATCGCTAAAATTTGTAACAAACTTGGGGTCTTAATATTATCAACTTTGTTTTGTTGTCAAACCAAAAATTTTACCACAAAATTCTGAATATCATATTTAAGGCCATCCCAAAAATAATGATAGAAATTTTTAGGACTAAAATGGACCTCTTAATGAATATTATAAAATAATAGTGGAAATAATAAAAAAAATATTAGATTACATCATCAAATTTTATAGGGAAGAAAGAAAAAACTATTTTTTTAACTCGTATTTTCGAATTATCTCTCTATGGTTTTACTCAAATTTTGAGTAGGAGCAGTCATTGTATGCATAATTTAATTCTTCATCAAAGGAGTACCCACGTTGCATACTTTTGATGGACCTTGCTACACGAAAAATGATAAATACATGAAAAGATGTAATTGTAATCAATTTTTTCATGTATTTATGATTTTTCATGTAGCAGGGTCCACAGAAAGTATGCAACATGGGTACTACATGGATGATAAATTAAATTATTCATATAATGATTTATCCCGCCTCGAAGTTTGAGTAAAATAGTAGGGAGATAAGTTGAAAATATGAGTTGAAAAAGTAATTTTTTAATATTTTTTAATATTTTTACTTTTTTACTCCAAAAATGGTGAATCATCCCCCATGGTTTACATCACAATATTGAATCCTATTTTTTATTATAAATTTGATTTTGGTTGTAAATTGTTGTTTTGAGGCACATTCTAAACCGCAAAATTTCTCAAGTGATTCCTTCTTAACCTTGTTGTAATTTTAAAAAAATATTGAGTGCCCTCCTAAAGGAGAGGTGTGCAATTCCAAAATAATATTTTGTTTGAGTTGGGAGTTCTTACATAGATATAAGTGATTTTTGTATCACAATGAATCATTTTTCCAAGTAATTGTATCATATGTATTGGGATTTGCTACAACATTTGAATGTGTCTCCACACCTATTCACCATTCTTCCATTCATCCTTTATTTAGTTATCCAATTAGGTTGGACAATAAAAATGACATGGAGCAATGCTTCCACATCCTCATCCCTTCTTGATAGTGCATCTACAACGACATTTTTCTTTCGTTTTTTATAGATTATTTCAAAGTCATAATCCAACATCTTTGTGACCCATTTTTTCTTCTCTTCTGAAGATAATCAATGTTCCAAGAAGTATTTAAGACTATAATGATCTATTTTTACTTTGAAGTGCCTTCCCATTTTGTAAGGGAACCATTTATTCAATGCATATAGGATTGCCAAAATTTTCTTCTTATAAAAAGCTTTTTGTAAATACTTTCCCTTCATCGGACGAATTTGAAAAGAAATGTGTATTCCTTCTTGCATTAAAAAAACACCAATCCCGTTTCCCGAGGCATTGCATTGAACAATAAATGTGTTTGTGAAGTCTAATGTGGCTAAAACTAAAGCTCGACACATTTCCTCTTTAATACGTTCAAAGTACTTAGTTAATTTTGGAGTCTAAGAAAATGAATCTTTCATCAACAATATTGTTTAGTAGAGGTGTTGTTATCTTCCCATAATTTTTAACAAACTTGTGATAATACCCTATCAACTCGAAAAATCCTTGAATATGCCTTAAGTTCGTGGGAATTTTTCATTCCTTGATGGAATTAATTTTTTCAGGGTTTGCCTTAACACTGTCATGGGATACAATATGACCCAAACATTCCACTTCCTATACCACAAAGAAACATTTGGAGAGTTTTGCATACAATTGTTTCTCCTCCAATAATTTGAGTAGCCTGTCAACATGTTGAAGATGGTATTTCTAGGACATGCTATAGATTAGTATATCATCAAAAAATTCTAACACAATTTTTCTAAGGAAGGATTTGAGAGTGGAATTTATCAAACCTTGAAATATAGAAGGTGAATTAATAAGGCCAAAAGGCATGAACAAAAATTCATAATGGCCTTCATGAGTTCTAAATGTTTTTTTCAGAATGTCTTATGTCATCATTCTAAGTTGATGGTATCCTCAATGAGGATCTAGCTTGGTGAACTAAATTGTTACATGTATTTTACCGAACAATTCATCAATGACATGAATTCAAAACTTGTCTTTAATAGCGATATTATTGATCTCTCTATAATTGGGACAAATACACCATGATACATCCTTCTTGTGCACCAATACTATTGTAGAAGAAAAATAACTTTGGCTAGGTTGAATTATACCTAGCTTTAGCACCTCTGCAATCATATGTTCAATTTCAATGTTCTCGGTATAGGGATATCTGTGACGTCTAATATTTGGAGGAACACTTCATAGAATCAAGTGAATAGCATGATCACGATCACGAATAGGTGGGAGACCTTTGGGGGTCTCAAATACCCTGGAATTATTTTCAAGGACTCTTTAAAGATCTGGATAAATGGATGAATTCGACGTTCGAACATCTAGTGAACATAATTATGCAATTACTCATTATTATTTCTTGAAAATATGTGTCATGCCATTAGAGCTTATTATATTCCTATGTTTCCCTACAATACCCCTTAACTAAATTGGTTATCCTTCGGAGAAAATTTTCAAGAAACGTTCTTAACAAATAAAAGTTATCATCCCCAAATATTGTAACCATTATACTCTTAATACAACATCCACACCACCCATTAGAATGGAAAGTGTTGGACTATTCAATAATTATTACCCCATGGTTATATTGAAATTATAACACTTCCCTGAGAAATTTATATTTCCTCCATTTGCAACCATCAGTTGACACTCAGGTGTTGGATATAGAAAGCAATCCAAATCCTTCACCATCTTAAAATGAAAAAAATTATGTGTACTACCTGAATCATCCAAAATTAATAATTTTTTCTTGGTGTATCCTTCTATCTTGAAAGTTTGAGTAGTGGTAATTCCCTCCAATGCATTACTTGATGTGGTTGGATTTGTTTCTCCTTTTTCAACTCCTCAAGTCGGTTCTTGTTGTATATCTTATTCTTTTGATGTTTCATGTTCCCTTTATTCCTCCTCTTCACAATCTATGTAAAATTATTTCTTCTCAGCACACTTATGACCTTTATTTTATTTGTTATAACAACTATAACACACCCCTTTTGCTATTTTCTCCTCTAGTTATTTTGGTCTCAACCTTGTAGGTTGTGAGAAGCTAGGAGAGACAATACTTCCATATTTATAGTTGTGAGTGGTACACCTCCTTGTTGCCATAATGTTTCTCTCAACTTTTCCTGCCACTCTTAATGCATTGTCCAATAACTTAGGTTCCCAAAGATGAACCTCATGTTGGATGATATCCTTTAAAGTCCCTGAGAAGACGTCAATCAGATTCTCCTTTGGAGTATCAATTACGTGAATATTCAATCTTTAGAAGTCCTCAATTTGCTCCTTAATTCATCCCTTTTGTTTGAAATTTATCATTCACCTGAAGAAGGTAATGTTCTTTGTATCCTCATAATGTGTTATCAATTCCTCCTTAAAAAAATTCTAAGTGACTAATTCTTTATGAGAAAAAATCCATCGATACCATACAAATTAATTGGGTTCTAAATATAAATATGCAGTGCAGACCTTTTCTGTTTGTTGCATATCATGTATATCAAAGAACTACTCCATATTTAGTATCCATGTTATCGATTCCTTGTAATCAAACGTCCTCATATTGATATTTTGAATGTGGTGGATCTTAAAACCAATGTTTGAGTCTCTAAAATCATATTTCATTTTCTTTTTATCCTCATCCCAATTTTTATGGAGTACCTTGTCACCACTAGGAAGCATTTATTGTATAAATGTTGGCAAACCTTCCTTCAAATATTCATTGAATGCTTTTAAACTATTCTTCAAACCATCGATCTTATATTACATGTCTTTTTTAAACCATCCTTCAAGACTTCCATGTCTTATTTTAAACTATTATTCAAGCCATTCATCTTAGCTTCCATTTAAGTTTTGGTTACTTTTTGCGAGAGAAAAATTTGTTGCACTTAGCTGCATAATTTGGATATATCTTGTTGCATTTCTTACTCTTCTTCATGTGTCACAATACATTTTTTTGGTTTCTTATTAGGATTATCCATTTTCTTGTTGTGAGGCATATTGGAACCAAATAATGATATATATGCTTTACTCTTCCCCTTTGTATCACTCAGACTGATTTTTTAAATAAAATTTATGCAAATTTAAAAAATACACACATTGTTTCTTGATTTTTGGAGCTTGATCTAGAAACTATTGTATCTCTGTAATTTTTCCCTCCCAAGATCTAAAATTTTGTATTGTGGTAGCCGTCTGCATCCTCTTTATAACAACAAAAATTATACTAAGATTAGATTCTTCAAGATAAAGTTATACCAAATCTTCCACGATGTCATGATTATGGACTAATTCAGTATAGAAAAATTGTACAGACCAACATGTGTCAGTGTTTTGGAATTTAGCCCTGAAAATCGTCCTAAAGAAACTACAATCTATGCACTTTCAGGAATTTTTTACAAAATTCAAATTTGATGCTTGAAGAGAACTTTATGACTGTTTTCCTTAGGTCACATGTTTGAGACTAAACTTTGGAGCATGAAAAGACCCTAACTTCTTCGGAGCATATAATAGAAAATATAGTGAACCAACATATGAACATTTTACACAAAATTCACCAAGATTTTGTCTGCATGTGGTAAACATTTAAGCTTTTGAAGCCTTGTAAAAAAAGGTTATAGCGAAAATTTCAAGATGACTTGTTTGAAGCAACAAAACCTTAGAATCAAAGTCTCTCATACAAAATATTATATAACCAAATCACAAAAAATACGAAAATATAGATTAATGACTTGAAAATAAGCCTCTTTGAGGGGGAAACCTCCTTTTACATAAGATAAATGAACAATTATTGGATGATACAAATGGAAAGACCTCCTTGGTATATATAGGAGTCCACGGGGTCACAATATAATCATGGCCTACATAACAATAATAATATAAGGGCTCAAAAATAACAATAGCAGGTTATTATGGAGAAAAAAATAAAAATATGGGGGCTACACTAGTATTACATAGACCTAACATTAGGTTAGGTAACATGGTCTCCTAGGAAAAAATAGTGCTTTATAACATGATCTATAGAGTAAGTGACCCACGTTATAGCGTGTTTTGTTGAGAACAAAGAGAAAATCATCACTTTGTTAAGGAGGCTAGAGAAAATCATCACTTTGTTAAGCACACCTCACCCTACCAGGCACCTCTGCATCCAGCTACAATTTTGCTACCAATCACAAAGAGTGTGATAATATCATGATCCAGGTTAACATCAAGACAAACACACTATCCATAATGCCAACAATTTCATGTTTAATTTGGAATTGATGTTTAACATTTAAAAAATACTAATAATAAAAATATATTTATATATGGGACGTGAATAAAATATTTCAAAATTAATTATATTTAAAATATAGAGAATAATTGAAATAGAAGATTCCTCATTACACTCATAACTGCTCTCTAAATATAAATATAAAAGAGATGTATAACTAAATTCATTGTACTTAAAAAAAAATCAACAATAAAAAAATATTTCAAATAAAATATTTCCACCCACATTACATTAAAAAAATTCAATTGTGCTATTTTGTTATTTAATATGAGGGAGAGATATATGCACGTCCTTCCATACTTAACATGATAATTTTTAATTTTTAATTTTTCCTTTTAATTACTTTAATTTTATGTTTTTAAATATTTATTTATGAAATAAACTATTTTATGTTTTTAATTACTTTAATTTATATATATACTGGGTTAAAGTGGATATTAAAATATTATAAATATTTGATTTATACTTAATGATGAAATTTTTAATACACATTACACACCAAATTATATATGTCTTATACTAATAATTTCCAAGTCAATTAAATTGAAATATATTTCTACACTTTGGAAAACAATGACTATACTTTTCGAAGTCAAAGTCACCCAAATGAACAAAATAAACATTTTATTAAATATTTTTATTTCTTATTTGTAGATATTTATTTACAAAATAAACAAAGGTGATATTAGAATTTTTCATTTATAATTAACTTTAAAAATTTTAATTAATATATTTTTAAAATATTATATCAAATTATATATACATATTATACATTGAATTATACATATTTCTCAATTTTCAAATCAATCCCCAAAAAAAAAAAAATACAGATTCCTACGCTTCAAAAAAAACAATGACTACTTTTTTAAGCCAATCAAATAAAGATAACAAATTCGATGGAAAAATTAAAAATCCTATAGCCATAAAAAAATAAAAAACCTCTAAATACATTTTTGAAATGAACTAAAATAAAAATACAAAAAATCTCAATCTTACAAATACAACTAGATTCCTACATCTACAATGGAAAACAATAAATAGGCTTTTTCAAATCAATCAAACGAAAAGAAAATCAACCTACTTCTACAAATAGAAACTAATATTATATAAAGAGTTGTCTAACGAGATGGAGGAATTCCCTGGACGGCCAAAATTCGCTGGAATCTGGGCCAAAAAAATTTAAGAAATCTTAAAGTGATAGTGTTTGAATCATAATTTTGATGGTGGAAATGATTTTAAATGGAAAATCAAACCATTATTACCATTTCCTAATTTGTTTTCTTGAAAATTCAGGAAAATTCTAAAAAATCAAATCATTTCTCTATCACCACGGCTTCTTGGAAAATTTTGAAAACAACTATTTCCCAAGCCACAACTAATGGAAAAATTCTAAAAAATCAAATCATTCTCTATCCACCGTGTAGAAATTTTCAAAATAAAACCATTTTCTCAGCCACCCCTCTTGGAAAGTTCTAAAAAAATCAAATCATTTTCTCTATCACACGTGTGGAAAATTTTGGGAAAACCAAGCTATTTCCCAGCCACCCTGTGGAAAATTCTAAAAAATCAAATCATTTCTCTATCCACAGTGTGGAAAATTTTGGGAAAACCAAACCATTTCCCATGCACCGTGCGGAAAATTCTAAAAAAATCAAATCATTTCTCTATCCACCATGTGGAAAATTAAAGGTCATCCAGCCCATGGATCACACTCAACGACTTCACTCAGGGAACATTAACAACCACAAAGTCAAGAAAATAAAATAAAAACTTATTTTATGAAAGGGTAATGTGAGAATGGTCAGTTTTGCATCTTCCTTGCAGTTTCAGTTCCGACTCCAATGATAACTTAACCGTACAAAACATCATGCAGTTCAGAATCCGAGAGTAACAGAATAATGTAAAATGCTACTAATTGCAAATGGAAACATTTGTAAATATGAGAAAATGTAAAATTTAAAATTTAAAAATATTACTGAGTTTCGATACTTTGTTTTTAAATATCTGTGCATTGGACACTCATTATTTATGTTTATTAAAAACACAATTATCCTATGGTTTAATTTTCATTAAACATATTTTGGTATTATAATTTTTATAGATGAAGATATTAATTTTATTTTAAATACTTAATGTAGTTTTTGGTTATTTGGGCACAATTAAGGTAGGTAAATTATATTATTAAAACAATTTCCAAGTGATATTAGGTGCCTAGTCATACCTGTATCTCTTTTAAAATTTAAAGAATTTTGATTTTCATAGACATTATTACATGGAAATTCAATGTTAATCTTTCAAAATCAAATTTCATCTAATGGCTCTCATACCACTCTGTAACACCCTCCTCTCACATTTACCCAAGCTATCCGCTCCACTGGAACAAACATGTGACAAGAGGCTACTATTATGTGATTCAACTATCCATGTACAGTTAAGAAAGTGGAACTCACAAAACAAAACCAATCTAACCTTCCTCGGGAGCTGCACACCCTTCAAGAGGCAACCAACCCTTCCAGGTGCTTAACCCATGACACAAGTCGTAATTTTATTGATTTGGAACCTCAGCCACTCCCATGACAAACCATGAATGCGACTGAGGCCTTCCAGTCACTCCCACAACAATGCATGCTAGCGATTGTGGACTTTTTTTTTGGTAGTTATGTGCTAGTGACCCCGGATTCTAAGTCACTTTTTCAGGGCTAGGTCTCAAACCACTGCCCAGAACTTCATGAAACTTTCGTAAATGATAAAAAAAAATGGGATAAAGTTACTAACATATTCATTTATACAAGTACTTGATCTAACCCCTACTAGCCATGACATGCATCTCGTCAAACATGTCACAAATATCTAATCTACAGGTCATAACAACATATCTAAGCATAGACATCTCATACTTATCTCAGAATTGTCAAGAAGAAATTAATGTCTTCTCATAATAGATGCATTATCATCTATTAGGTCATATAATCATCACATTTCATATACTAATCAAATGATGATGAGAGGCATAACATATAACCACCATAAATAACAAGGATATAACAACCATAATAATCACATATGAACAAGTACATTTACACATGAAATACCAAAGGAGAATGAGCTCTTATTAATGAATGCATAAACCAACCAAGTTATGCACTTCCACGTACTTCCACGAACCACCCACCCATAGATTGGGTTGAACCAAATCTTTATTTCGCCTAATCACCCCCATGCCATATTCTAGGCATGAATGTGGAACTCACAACAAAACTGTGGGTTCAACAACCTCGTGCTTTACCGTATATCCCACCAACTATCTAGCCTAAACCTCATCAATACAACTGTGCTTTAACTAATCCCACCAGATCACTAGGCCTTAAAAGCATGGATGCCTACGATCTCTCCACCTAAACAAAGACAAATTTTCCCATCTCAACTCCTCTCGCATGGACAGTTGTATTCTTCCACATCAAAGGTTCCTATGCCAAAAACGTCAACACCCTCCTTCGCACTTACCAATTATCCTTCAATTAAGGTGTCAAGGGATTCCCCGAGTCCAATAAAGAGTATTCTCTAAATGCATGAGAAGGGTTTAAATACTAAACTAACTATAAACTAAATAAATTATTATAAAAATATAGAGGAGGTTTCAAACAACCTTCCTCATAAAGCTAACACAAACTACAATCTAGGAAACTAAACTAAAAATTCTGATTTATGAGTCTTGCCCTTTCTTCTGAATATGGTCACAAAGTTGACAAATATCTAACATTGCTTTGAGCTGAGCTGGCTGGGATATCCTTGATCTAATCTGTCCCTTGAAAATAATGTTTGAGAGTACTGACTGGGGTCTCTTCGTTGAATCTGTAAGAGACTGCAGAGTTTGATGCTGATGATAAGGTTTGATTAGAAAATTCCAGTAATTTTCTTGATCAAACTTGTTTACCTTTTTAATAATTTCCTCCTGTGTATCTTCTCTCTGCTTCCACTGTGTTTCCACTTGTCTTTTTTATGAGAACACATTAGACATGTTCTCCTTGAGAAGTTTTGCTCTAGACAGTTGTTCATAGAAGGATTCAATAATCTCACTTGATATCTTGGATGTCTTTGTCGCTTCTTTCTTTGCCTGTTTGATTTGCACTTCCCATTCTCTGAATAGAATTTCTTTGTGAAGCTTATCTACTTGAGGTAGATTAGCTTCCTTCCCCAAATCTGATACTTTCTATTGCATGTGTTCTTCAATTTTATTCTGAAGTCTTTCACATTCAAGTCTCTAGATTTCTATCTGTTGGGTTAGTATTTTATTTGAATCATAATAAGAGTCAATAAATTGATGACAAAAAACTTCTTGTTATTTCTTTAACTTAGTGTTTAAATCCAATGCTTCTTTGATTAATTACTCTAATTGCGTTTGGCTTTATAACTTGGTCATTGATACTTCCAGCTGTGCTTGTTTTTCATTAATCTCTCTCTGATGCTGCAATGTGAGGCTTTCAATATATTTATGAAATTAGGCTCTGTTTACTTTGACTTGAACACTGGAATTAGATTTCTCTTCATTCAACAACTTCTCTAGTTCTTGTACTCTGGCTTCCTTTTGTTTTAGCAACAATCTAACCTTAGTACCTTGATCAAAATTAGTAGTAGCATATGCCCCTACATACTGTGATAATTTGGTTAGATGTTCAGTAGGATCATCTAAGGAATATTTACATAATACATCAACTGATTCATCTGTAGGCTTTGAAGTTGTTTCATCAATTCTCCTCCTTTTGTTTCTTTTAACTACAACCATATAACTAGGACTGTAGAAACTATCCAACGAAGGAATATCTTCAATTTGTAGAACTATCTGATGTGTAGGGTAGACTGGAATTTATTTATCATGCATTGCTGGAACTCTTTGTAGTGGATTAACAATTTCCACTATTTTCTGGGAGTGTTTAGGTGTCTGGAAACTCGTTTCCTGATTAGTATTGGGATTCTCTTTAGGTGTTTTTATTGCTTTAGAAAACTCCTTCCATTCATCTATAAGATCTTTTGTTCATGGTGAAGTGGACTGATCTATTATATTATGACTGTGATGAAATGCTTGAGAATCTAATTCTGTTCCATTATTTATATTTTCCTCTAGCATCTCTATCTCATGGATTACTTGGTCAATTATAATTTCGGTGTAATGATCCTTTCAAGATTCACAAGATTCTATTTCGTAGATGGAATAATAGATGGAATACAAAGTCATTTACTGGATATGTCACCTTTCAAAGAAATGATGAGATATGAGGTTACTTCCAGCTAACCATAGACTCTGTCTATAGAACTTGGAATAACCCCTTTTCAGGAATTTTCACAAGGTGTTCAAGGAAAAGGCTGTATAAGTAAAAATGTGCAAAAATAATGCAGATCAGGGCTTGGTTCCCCTCATTTATGTTGTATGTGACTTATGTATGTAATTTCATTAGAAAAAAATTAGATTAGGCACATTAAACAGATCTCCCAAAAAGTAGACTAGCTAAAAGGCACCCAAAGGGGAAGGCTACAGTAAAATGCAAGCACTACTTCAGGAATTGCACAATTTTAGCTAATGTTCAATGGAGATCAGCAAGAGGAATAACATCTCAATATTACAGCAAAAAATAATCATTATGATAAAGCCCTTTCATTGTACAGTAGAAAGCATGAGCCAATACATCAATAAATCTTCAGAAAAGAGAGCAGGAGCACATGTATATTTGCAGAAATGCTTCAACAACGTTATTTTTCAGGAGGTTCAGAAGATGTAAGTTACAAATTAGATCTAGAGCAGATCTATGGACAAAATTCAGATCTATATCAGATCTGGAAACTCTATAGTTTTCTCTACAAGATCCACTTGGAATTTTGACAAAAGCATGCATGAATAAGAGTAGATCTGAAAAACAAGTTGCAGATCTGGAAACTTCTGTAGTAAATTTCTGAATATATCATTTCATTACAATGGATCAGATCTGAAAAAAACATATATCAGCAAGCCAATCTATGGATCACGAAGTGGAAGGCAAGCCCAACACAAGAGATCTCTGATCTAAACTATGAGCAAGACAACCTACAAACCCTCATACATAAATAACGCGGTTTTCCCAGTGGGACAGTGTTGTAGCTCAAGAGACAAAGAAAACTACTAAATAATTGCAGATATGAAGTAAAAGAAATGATACACTTTTCCAGGAGGTCAAAGGACCCACTCCATGGAGAGATAATCTCAAAATACACTACATCTCTGCAGATCTAGATCACCACTTGCTGCAGCTTGCAGAGACAGCAAAACCCTCAATGGAGCAGTGCTGCCAATGTAAGTAGGGTCTTGGCCTCAAGCCTGATAGTGATTCATTTCAACAAAATTTTCTCCTTGAATCATCAAAGGAAGAGGTGAAACTCCTACACAGGAATTCCAAATACAATCCTCCACTCAACAACAGAGAATGGTATTTGTCTAAGCAGACAAATACTCAGAAATATAATCTATCAACAACCTTCTCTTGCTGCCCTTCTTCTCCTTTTATAAGATGAGAAAGCTCTTGCAAAACCTAAACCATCTTGATGAGTTAGCCCTTTTCACATTAGAGGCTCCCTTCTAGAATTGCGCTGTCCCTTTTGGAGATGCAATGAACCTAGACAACGCTATTGATTTGGTCAAGGTTGACCCAATCTTTAGCTCAAACCTCTTTCACACCTGCAAGTGATTATTTACATAGCCCTGATTTGTCTTTGTTCACATGGGCATTGATTTATTCAGACTTTTTAGGAGTTTTACATGTCCTCCTTTATTCATTTATTCATGAAGTAGAAATTAAAAACAAAATTGAATGTTCCTCTTAGCTAAGGCTAAGTGGGAACATTACAGTCCTTCCCTCCAAAATGTTGCTTTTCCTCAAGCAAATGACATGGTAAGAGCTATAGTTCTTCTCCTTCTCCATTGATGGCACCATCAAGGATCAAGTTTTCATCATGGACCAAGTGCTCATCAAGCCAATACATCAGAAATTTCTCCTCTAATGCTAACATGATAGGTGCATAGTCTATCCCTTCAGGAGTTTAAAACTCAATATAAATAAACATGGGTGAAGCAATGTCACATCTAAAACATGTATCATGAAGTAAAAGATAAAGTTCTATCCCATGTGGTACATATACACTGCCCACTTTTTTCCCATACAAACCCATAAACAATACCAATATATCATCTATGTATGGAAGCAAAATCACATATATGCAAACTGAAATGTGCACTTGAGGAGGTGGGTCACAATCCCACATAAGATACCAATGAAATGCACTCCTTTTCTTGAGTAAATCTGAGTGTGGCAAGTGGTATTCCCACCACATTTTTTCTGCATGGGTCACTATGACATGGCTAAAAGTGATACCCAAGTTAGGTGCTTTTGGGAAGCACCCATCATGATAGATAATCTCTCTTTGCACCTCAAGGGAGTGGCCAGATTTGGAATCTTTATTGGCCTCATCAATGCCATGAGATCTGAATGTAATATCACTCCTTGTAGGATCCATGGCCTACATACATATGGTAAGAGAATGTGTAAAATCAGCAAAATAAACATGCTCCATAAGATCAGATTCTTTACCATTCAAGTCTCCCACACACATAGAGTTAGGCATGGACATTTCTCCTCTTTTAAGAGAAGGAAGAGATGGTTGAAATGTCTCATTCATAGGATATTTTGGCTGCCCCATCCCCTCATAACTGTTGCACTCTTGTAAGTGTTGATTTAGTTCCTCCCAATCATAGTGTTGATGCAATTCTTCCTTCATACCCTCCCAATCAAAACTCATCGTGATTAGGGAGTAGATCCTTGCTGATTGCATATAGCTAGAAAGGAACTCTTTGTGTGATCTATTTAGTATTTCTTACTTAATCTTGGAGGCTTGAGACAAGAATACTTTACCAAGATGATAGCTGACCCCTTCATGGACCAAATAGCCTCCTCCTTGCTTCATGCCATCTAATATCATCCCGGTGTGTAGATCTTTGGAGTACTCCGCAAGGAGTTGAGATCTCCAATATGGATCTATACAAATAAACAAGGACAGCATTGTTGATGCATATATGGTGGTGCTTGCCTTATTTTTGATTGTTTCTTTGGCATTACACATGCCAAAATTATTTGTGGGAAGGTTGATCCTCCCCTTTGCTTCCTCCCACAGCACTCTGGCGTTCTCCTCCATTGCTCCAGCACTTTGTGAGGATTTCCCCACATGATCAAAACCCAATGGCATTCCAAGTGGCTTGCCATGAGGTAGGAATTTTCCTTGCAACATTATCATAAGCATGAGTTAAGGAACTATGAGGTCCCTTCCCCCACTGCGCAATTCCATCTCTGTTTTCTGAGTGGAAACATCAGGTGAAGGGTAGGTGTGCATGCCTTGAATGATTTTTTTCTTCCCACTCTTCACGTCCACCCATTCCATCTACAAGGCATTCCAATCAGTGGTGACTTTTCCCAAGGTAATCAACCACTGGACACCCAAGATGATGTTAGTGTCTAGTATGTCAACTACAAAGAAATGGTCCACCAAGGTGTAGGCTCCCATAGTCACAGAAAGTGATGGAACATACTGCATGCATTGCATAGTTCTATCTCCTGGAACCAAAATAGAGAACCCATCAAAAGAGTCAGTGAGGATCCCTCTCCTCTGCACAAGGTGAGCATCAATAAAGTTGTGGGTTGCCCCACTGTCAATCAAAATAGAAACTCTTTGGCTCATGACTGAACCTTGAACCCTTAAGGTCAAATATTTGGGCACTCCTCTCAAAGAAGCGAGTCCCACTTGTTGGAGAAAATTCTCCCTCTTCACCTCTGGATGGTGATTGATCTTCCTCCTCATCATCACCAGTTTTGTGACCCCTCCTAGGTCCTTCATTCCCATCCTCCTCCTCCAAGTCTGAAAATACTTCTATATAGTGTGCCCTCCCAGTAGCACATCTATGTCCCGGCACCCATGGCTCTTGACAAGTGAAACACAATCTCTTTTTCCTCAACTCCCTCCAGAGATCAAGGTCAAGAGGCTTCTTCAGTGAGCTCTCCTTGGGTGGAGTAGCTTTCCCTTCCTTCCCCTTAGAGGAATGAGGGGCTTTGCTTTGGAAAGTTGCCTTTGCCCTTGGCAAGGCATCTTGGAGATATCTAGCTCTCTCAATGGCATCATGCAAAGTGATGGGCTTGGTAGACTTAACCAACCCATGCAAGGGTTCCTCCAGGCCATCAATGAACATATAGACTCTCCTTGCTATGGATAGAACGGGGACCATTACTGACAATCTCAGGAATTCAGAGATATAAGCCTCTGCATCTCCTGTCTGCTTCAGCTTTACCAAACTTATAAAAGGGGCCTCTGGATCTTTCCGATCAAATCTCTCCACTATTCTCCTAGTGAACTCAGCATATGTGGACACATTGTTGTGTCCCAATGTAGATATTCCATGGAACCACCAGTTGTGGGCTTCTCCCTCAAAATGCAGTGTAGCAATCTTGATGGCTTCTACTTCGGGTAATTTATTCAACTGGAAATAGATTTCCAACTTTTCCACCCATGCTTTGGCAGAACAAGTGAATGTTCCATCGAACTTGGGAAAAAATAACCTTCCCATAGTATGGCATCTTCCCTAGAAGAGACCACCATCTTTGTACTGCTGCCATGGCCTCCTCCGGTCCTTAAGATGGCAAAAGCCTTGGAAGCTCAAGTTATCCTTGAACCTCTGACTTTGTGAGTCATATTCTACAAAGTAACCTTCTAGGGAGGTTGGCTCTTGCAGTCCTTCATTCTCTACAGCCAAGAAGGTAGGCATTGTAGAGCGTTGTGAGGCATGAGGAGCTTGTGGCAAGCTCACAGGTTGACCAGTCCCAAATTGAGACATATCATAACTTTCTCCTTGATGGAATCTCCCAAGGGATTCCCTCATCCTATCCATCCTCATCTCATTTATCTCCTTGGACAGATATTTTATAACCTCCAAGAGATTTTTTGCAAACTCCTCTACTTCCTTATCTTTATCATTCACAGATTCAGGGGCTTTCCCCTTGTCTTGACTCTTGTCAAGGTCAACATAGTATAGTCATAATTTTTATGAATTCTATTCTAATATCTCCTCTCCCTCTCGGAAATAGGATCTTCATCTTCGGAATGTAGCATGACTGATGCTCCAATGCTAGCACAGGTTGTGCCAAGAGTGGAGCTTTGATACCACTGTAATGATCCTTTTTCAGGATTCACAAGATTCTATTTCAGAGATGGACTACAGATGCATTTACTGGATATGTCACCTTTCAAAGAAAGGATGAGATCTAGAGGCTACCTGGACAATTTTAGACTTTGTCTATAGAACTTGGAATAACCCCTTTTCAGGACTTTTAACAAGGTGTTCAAGGAAAACGTTGTATAAGTAAAACTATGCAAAAATAATGTAGATCAGGGCTTGGTTCCCCTCATTTATGCTGTATGTGACTTATGTATGGAATTTTATCAGGAAAAAATCAGTTTAGGCACATTAAACAGATCTCCCAAAAAGTAGACTAGCTAAAAGGCACCCAAAGGGGAAGGCTACAGTCAAATGCAAGCACTGCTTCAGGAATTGCGCAGTTTTAGCTAATGTTCAGTGGGGATCAGCAAGAGTAATGGTATATCAGTATTACAGCAGCAAATAATCATTATGATAAATCCCTTTCATTATACAGTAGAAATCATGAGCCAATATAGCAATAAATCTTTAGAAAAGAGAACAGGAGCACATGTATATTTGCATAAATGCTTCAACAGCGTTATTTTTCAGGAGGTTCAGCAGATGTAAGTTACAACTTAGATATAGAGAAAATATATGGACAAAATATCAGATCTAGAAACTCTATATTTTTCTCTACAAGATCCACTTGGAATTTTGACAAAAGCATGCATGAATAAGAGAAGATCTGAGAAACAAGTTGCAGATCTGGAAACTGCTGCAGTAAATTTTTGAATATACCATTTCATTACAATGGATCAGATCTGAATAGAACATATATCAGCAAGCCAATCTATGGATCACCAAGTGGAAGGCAAAGCCCAACACAAGAGATCTCTGATCTAAACTATGAGCAAGACAACCTACAAACCCTCATACATAAATAACGCAGTTTTCCCAGTGGGACTGCGCTATAGCTCAAGAGACACAGAAAACTATTGAATAATTGTAGATCTGAAGTACAAGAAATGATACAATCTTCCAAGAGGTCAAAGGACCCACTCCATGGAGAGAGGCTCTCAAAATACACTAGATCTCCAGAGATCTGTATCCCTCTCACTTACCGCAGCCTTTGCAGAGATAAAGAAACCCTCAATGGATCGTCGCTAATGTAAGTAGGAGCTTTGCCTCAAGCCTAATAGTGGTTCATTTCAACAACCTTCCTCCTTTAATCATCAAAGGAAGAGGTGAAACTCCCGCACAGGAATCCAAATAGATAACTTCTCCACCAACATCGAGAATGGTATTTGTCTAAGCGTAAAATACCGTAAATATATTCTATCAACAACCTTCTTCGCTCTCCCCTTCTCCTTTTATAAGATGATAAATCTCTTGAAAACCCTAAACCATCTTGATGAGTTAGCTCCTTTTCACATTAGAGGTTCCTTATAGAATCGCACTGTCCCTTTTGGAGATGTACGAACCTAGACAATGTTGTTGATTTGGTCGAAGGCTGACCCAATCTTTAGCCCAAACCTTTTTCACACCGCAAGTGATTATTTACATAGACCTAATTTGTCTTTGTTCACATGGGCATTGATTTATTTATACTTTTTAGGAGTTTTACATGTCCTCCTTTATTCATTTATTCATGAATCATAAATTAAAACAAAATTGAATGTCTTTCTTAGCCGAGGCTAAGTGGGAACATTACATCCTGGCTTTCTAGATCTTATCATTCTTTAGAGTGATCCGAATTATGATATTGTTTCCGTGACTCAATCATTCATCTTTGAGACATATATTTTATCATCCATAAGCTGATACTGAGGTGTTTCTTTGGTCATTCCAGAAGTTACTCAACTGAGAGGAATTTTCACTAGTCTCCTATTATGACGTCTAAAGCTTCAAAATCATCTCGACTTAGTTGGTTGGATGCATACTTGATAATGTCTAAAAAAATTTCCATGCCGTGGAAGAGATCATCAAATCCATCTTTCTCCTTTTCAAAAGGCTTTAACTTAAACTTTGTGATATAATTTTTAATTACATCATTTGGATCATATAACCTTTTCAGCATTACTGCCAATTTCAATAAATGGATGTTGGAAACTTCCTTGTAAGTATGGCCGATGTCAAATAGTGCAAAAGTGCCACACTATACAAGGTAATTACGCCAAATAGCTTTTTTAGCATCTTTCACCTGTTTCGTGACACCATTAACAAGCTGATAGGCTATTTATCTTGCAAGTAACTTATCAAGAACGTAATAGGGTAAATCATGGGGAGAAGCATAACTCCCGAATATTCTAATATATGTAAAATTCTCCTCTGCAAACCATCTAGCTACAGAAAGAATGTCTGCATTGGCTTCATCAGAAACCCTAGGGGTGTTTTTATTGAAAATCATCTGGTGCATAGGCAATATCACTCCGTAACAAATTTGATAGAAGTGTAGGTGGAAGTTTGAATCTAGAGTTCTCTATGGTGAATGTTGGGGTAGGGTTTTGGGAAGACAATTTCCATCCCTTGGTAGGAAAACTAGAAGTAAAATAGATATCATCTATGACATAGGCAGACAAATAAGAGGGAGGTATTTCTCTGGATGAAATACTCCTTTTATTCCTATATTCGATAATGTGTTTGGCTAGATTATCAAATAATATGTTTAGCCAATTCAACATTGATGAATTGACGATTGAGTCAATCAGGGGAACCCATTCTATTGAGAATCTTGTGCTATCAGGTCTGGAAAATAATCTACATAACATACCGACAACATAACATTAAGGATTAGGAATTTTGGTAATTGGGTACGTACCAAGCTTACCTCGCGTCAACTTCCCCTATTCGTCCTTCCATTCTTTGATGACTTTGATAAGATCTGGATATTCTCCTCTAAAGCTTTGCAAAAAGTCCTTGTCATATTTCTGCTATGGGGGTGGTAGATGATACATTGCTGTTAAATCTTCTGCCCTAAAAGAGACCATAGTTTCTCCCTTTGAATTCTTGAACATTCTATCTTCAATGTATAAGTGATCAATTACCCACTTAACCATGTCTCTGTAAGGGATAATCCTTGGTCTTGCAGCTATCCTATGGACATATGAGCATGCAATGTCAAAAAGAGTTGCGTTGGTGGTAGATGCCATGCTTGTCGAAGAAACTTTGGTTATCTCCTTTGGTCCTTCGCTTTCAAAGATCTTATAAATTTCCTCCCATATCGAACTATCACAATATTTGTTGTAGACGGTATCTGAAAATAAGGGAGACATCTTTGTATCTTTAGTAGATGACGTCTGAGAAATATCTTTGCCCTTTTTGCTCATTTTACTCTTCCTCAATCCGCTAACGGGTTTCCTGAAAACAGAGCGAATTTTACAAGTATAGACAATCAAAGAGACAAATTTATCATTTATTTCAAACACACGAAAGCAGATATAAATATATCAAGGTATAACATCAGTCATCAATCATAATCTCTGAATTAATATCTCTTACACCTTCACACATAAAATATATCAATCACTTTAAAGCTGTTAAGATCTTAAATTTCATTTTGATATGACAAAACCTACTTCACATGCTTGATCCATTAAATGCCTTCGGTGTGAATATCACAAGTCATAATTTATAACCATTCATAACACTTACCCTTAAAGACTGCGAAATGCGATCTGCGTAAATCGTAAATCGCAACTTTTATAGGATAACAATTTTGTGTATGTTATAAGTTGCGCGAAATACAAATTGTGCTTTTTGCAAAACTTAAGTGACTACAATTGCCGAAGGTTTTATATTCATTTATTTATTTTCTCGTCAGATCCGCGAAGTCACAACTTATATCGATTTACTTATAATTTTTTTGATTGATTAAGTGAGGTGCGATGCAATAAAGTAAATATAACGGTGATTGAAGCTTTTGCAAAGTTCAAACATATTTTCAAAAATGTAGAACACATATCATGGCTCTCACATTTTAAAGTTAATGAGTCTTTGAAATTCATAAGATATGTGATTTGTGATGCGCTCAAGAAAAATAAAGCGGAAAAATTTAAAAGAAAATATTTATTTCCTAAGTTTTTTGTTTAGAAAATTAAAATAATTTCCTATTTATTTCTAAAGGGTCCCTATTTATAAAAATAAATGGGGGGTTGTTTTATAGCACAACAATTGGCGATTCACTTGGGCGAACCAGATATCTTTGATAATTTTTTTTGAAATTTTTAAGCTTTAAAAAAAATAAAAAGTAGTTGTAGGAATGAAATTCAAATAAATAATATCTAAAAAAGCAATGAAAGTTTCTCTTATTCACTATTCATAAGAATTCCTCTATTAAAGATATAAGTATGAAAATCTATATCAGTCCTTACTTAGTTTAAAGGGATAAAGTAGGTGGCCTTTACATATCATCTTTATAAAAATTTACTCTTTTATCATAGATAGAGCCTTTGTTTCAATAGGCAATTTAAGCTTTTGGTAGGGTTACCTTCTACCCAGCAATGATTCATTGTCCCATCCAATATTTCTTAAAATTTTCAGAAGTACATTATAATATTTGATATTTTTCTTTTATATATTAATTTATTTACTTAAAAGCCATTGTCTCAGCTTGGCAACCAAATGATGACAATGCCACTCACAAGTAGTAATTAAGCTGATCAAGCTGGCTCTTGATGAGACCTGTTGTCCTTTTGATATAATCTCAAGTCATTACCCTATTTTGGTAGGCAGTATTGGTAATGTCAGTTTAACTATTTCCTTATGAACATCGTAAAAAAGCTCGTGATGAGACTTATTATCTTTTAAGTCTTTCTTCTAATCATATTTTTCTTTTTTTTCGAATTCCTTTCAAAAATTTATAAGTTTTCCCAGATGGGATGAATCATTGGTCTTTTTAAGATTCTGGATGATAATGTTGGGTTTCAGATTGCTTTTTTGTAAACAGGTACTTACTATGTTAAAGTTTCTTTTCTTGACTAATAATAGAATATTCATGCTATATAAAGATGAGAGTTCATCAAAGAATAAATGATTTCAAATAATGATAATCTTTTCTTCTGAAGACAGATCAAGACCCAGATTTACATTTTCAAGTTTTTCTTCACTTCCTAGATTAACTAACTCAAATCTTAAGGTGGAACTTTGTGTTTTTGAGTTAGTTACTCTTTTAAACAACTCTTTTAAACTTGTCCTTTAGATCATAATTGGGGGAATTTGGAGGTCTAAAATGGGCTTCCTAAGGAAATTATAAAATAATAGTGGAAATAATAAAATAAGATTTGATTACATCATCAAATTTTAGAGAGAAAATCTTAAAAAACTAATTTCAACTCAGATTTTCAACTTACTCTCCCAAATTTTTACTCAAATCTCGAAAGGAGTGGCTCCCGTTTGATGAAAAAATTAATTTAATTTCTCATCCAAGGAGTACCCATGTTGCATACTTTCGATCGACCATCCTACACAAAAAATGAGAAATACATGAAAAATGTGATTGCAATTATGTTTTTTCATGTATTTCATTTTTCGCGTACGATGGTCGATCGAAAGTACGCAACATGGGTACTCCTTGGATGAGAAATTAAATTTTGCATCCAACAAGTACTCCCACTCAAAATTTGAGCAAAAACATTGGGAGATAAGTTTAAAATACGAGTTGAAAAGTAGTTTTATTATTTTATTATTTTTTTAATATTTTTACCCTTTTACTTAAAAAATGGTGAATTATCCCCCATGGTTGACATCATCATCTTGAATCCTATTGGTTCTTATAAAGTGTATTTTTGTTGTGCATTTTTCTATTGGGAGGCCCAATTTAAACCTCAAAATTCCCAATGATATAAGTCTTCTAACTTGACAACCTATTTTGGAATAGGATTTTCATCTTGTTCTTCCTTAATCTGAGTGTCATGTTCATTTTCATCCATGAATTAATTATCATAAGATTCTTCAGATGTTAAAAAATCTATGATATCTGAGTCATTATTGAATACTCTCCAATTAGTGATATTATCAAGAATAGATGGTTTAAAAATCAATTCAATATAAAATCTATCGAGACTAAATTCTTGGGATGGGATTAATTTTGATGCTACATTAGCAAGTAAATATTCTACAGCAATCTCAGACAGGCATAATAAAATGTTGAAGTGGCTAAGAAATGAGAAGTTAATTTTCTGACTAATGATTGACAATGTTTTAAGTAAACCAAAATTACAAGTTGGGAGGTATCTCTCACTTGCCTAACTATGATTTCTCGAATCTCCTAAAGTTTCCCCGATGTCTCATATATTCGTATCAATAGATTTTAATAAACTTGAACTAATGCTTCATACTCAGCTACATTGTGGGTAAATGGGTGCAATCAAATTAAAAAAAAAGATGACTGTCAATCTATGAAGTAAGACTTAATACAAGTGAATAGAAGTACCATATGTACGAAGTTCTACTCATGTAAACTGACAGCAATGAATTTTCTCCTTCTCACTTTCAAGCAATTCAAAAAGTACAGTAGTGCAACATCAGTTAAATAGCTTTAATTTTCAAAGGATAATAGATGTGTTCCATTAATTCATCAAAGCACTCACAAACTTACAATAGTGCATTCTTTGCAAATGTTTTTGACAAATTTCTGGACCTTTCTCTAATTGCATGAGAAGGGTTTAAATACTAAACTAACTATAAACTAAAATAGAATATTACAAAAATATAGAGGAGGTTTCAAACAACCATCCTCATAAAGCTAACTTAAACTAAAATCTAGGAAACTAAACTAACAATTCTGATTTATGAGTCCTACCCTTTCCTCTGAATGTGGTCACGAAGTTGAAAAATATCTAAAATTTCTTTGAGCTGAGCTGGTTGCGATATCCTTGATCTGATCTGTCCCTTGAAAATAGCATTTGAGAGTACTGACTGGGTTCTCTTCACTGAATCTGTAAGAGACTGTAGAGTCTGATGCTAATGATAAGGTTTGATCAGAAAAATCCAATAATATTCTTGATCAAACTTATTTACCTTTTTAATAATTTTCTCCTGTGTATCTGCTCTCTTCTTCCACTATGTTTCCACTTGTCTTGTTTTTGAGAACAAATCAAACATGTTCTCCTTGAGAAGTTATACTCTAGACAGTTGTTCACACATAGATTCAATAATCTCACTTGATCTATTGGATGTCTTCGTTGTTGCTTTCTCTGCCTATTTGATTTGCGCTTCCCATTCTCTGAATAGAACTTCTTTGTGAATATTATCTACTTGAGGTAGATTAGATTCCTTCCCCCTAATTTGATATTTTCCATTGGATGTGTTCAATTTTCTTCTCAATTCTTTCACATTCAAGTCTCTAGATTGCTATCTACTGGATGATTATTTTATTTGAATCAAAATAATATTAAATTATAGAAGATTGATGACAAAACACTTCTTGTTCTTTCTTTAACTTAATGTTTAAATCCATTGCTTCTTTGATAAATTTCTCTAATTGTGGTTGCCTTTGTAACTTGGTCATTGCTACTTCGAGTTGTGCAATATCTTTATGAAATTGGGCTGTGTTTACTTTGACTTGCTCACTAGAATTATATTTCTCTTCATTCAACAACTTCTCTATTTCTTGTACTATGGCTTCCTTTTGTTTTAGCAACAATCTAACCTCAGTAGCTTTATCAATAGTAGCAGTAGCATATTCCCCTGCATGCTGTGATAATTTGATTAGATGTTCATTAGGATCATCTAAGGAATATTTCCATAATACAACAACTTATTCATCTGTAGGCTTTGAAGTTGTTTCATCAATTTTCCCCCTTTTGTTTCTTTTAACTATAGGCTTATAACTAGGATTGTAGAAAATATCCAACGAAGGAATATCTTCAATTTGTAGAACTATCTGATCTGTAGGGTAGACCAGTATGATTTCTTTATCATGCATTGTTGGAACTCGTTGTAGTGGATTAACAGTTTCCACTATTTTTCGGGAGTGTTCAAGTGTTTGGAAACTCGTTGTCTGATTAGTATTGGGATTCTCGTTAGGATTTTTTATTGCTTCAGAAAACTCCTTCCATTCATCTATAAGATATTTTGTTTGTGGTGAACTAGACTGATCTAGTATATTATGATTGTGCTGAATTGCTTGAGAATATGATTCTATTGCATTATTTCTCCTTTCCTCTAGCATATCTATCTCATGGATTACTTGGTCAATTATCTTTTCTGGGCTTTCTTTTTTAGATTCAGATTCATTTTCAGAGTGATCCAATTTATGATATTGCTTCTGTGACTGACCTGATTCATCTTCAGATATATCTTTTACTTCATCATTGAAGCTGATACTTGGAGTGTGTTTGTTGTCATCTTCAATAGTTAGCAAATTGAGAGGGACTTTCTCTAGTCTCCTATTTTTGTACGTTTTGAAAGCTTCAAAATCATGTCAAATTAGCTGGCTAGATGCATAGTTGAAAATGTCTGAAAAATTTTCCGTGCCCTGAAAGAGATTATCAAATCCATCTTTATCCTTTTCAAAAGGCTTTAACTTAAGCTCTGTGATGTAATTTTTAATTACATCATTTGGATCGTATAACTCCCAAATATTCTAATATATGTAAAATTCTCCTTTGCAAACCATCTAGCTACAAAAAGAATGTCAGCATTGTCTTCTTCATAAACCCTAGGGGCCATTTTATTGAAAATCATCTGGTGCATAGGCAATATGACTCCGTAACAGATTTTATAGAATTGTAGGTGGAAGTCTGAATCCCAGACTTCACTTTGGTGAATGTGAATTGGGGTAGGGTTTTAGGTAGTCCATTTCCATCCCTTAGTAGGAAAACTAGAAGTAAAATAGATAGCGTCCATGACATAGGCAGACATATGAAAGGGAGGTATTTCTCTGGATGAAATACTCCTTTTATTCCTATATTCAGTAATGTGTTTAGCTAGATTATCATATTAGATGTTTTTCCAATTCAAGATTGATGAATTGATGATTGCATCAATCAGGGGAACCCATTCTATTGAGAATCTAGTGCTATCAGGTTTGGTAAATAATCTACATAACATATCGGCAACATAACAGTAAGGATTAGGAATTTGGGTAATTGGGTACGTACCAAGCTTATCTCGCTTCAACTTCCCTTGTTCCTCCTTCCATTCTTTGATGACTTTGATAAGATCTTGATGTTCTCCTATAAATCTTTGTGAAAAGACTTTGTCATATTTCTGATGTGGGGGTGGTAGATGATACATTGATGTTAAATATTCTGCCCTAAAAGAGCCTATAGTTTCTCCATTTGAATTCTTGAACATTGTATCCTCAATGTATAAGTGATTAATTATCCACTTAAGCATGTCTGTGTAAGGGAGAATATTTGGTCTTGCAGCTATCCTGTGGATGTATGAGCATGCAATGTCAAAAAGAGTTGTGTTGGAGGTAGATGTTGTGCCCGTCGAAGAAACTTTGGTTATCACCTTTGGTCCTTCGCTTTCAAAAAGCTTATACATTGCCTCACATGTAGAACTGCCACAATATTTTTTGCAGACAGTATCTGAAAATAAGGGAGACATCTCCGTATCTTCAGCAGATAACGTCTGAGAAATCTATTTTCACTTTTTGTTCATTTTACTCTTCATCAATCCGTTAACTGTTTTCCTGAAAACAAGGTGAATTTTACATGTATAGAGAATCAAAGAGACAAATCTATCATTTATTTCAAACACACACAAGCAGATATAAATCTATCAAGATATAACATCAATCATCAATCATAATCTCTGAATTAATATCTCATACACCTTCATGCGTAAAATATATCAATCACTTTAAAGTCGTTAAGATCTCAAATTTCATTTCGATATGACACAAGTTACTTCACATGCTTGATCCATTAAATTTCGTCGGTGCGCGCATCACAAGTCATAATTTATAACCATTCACAACACTTAACCTTAAATACTACGAAATAAGAACTGCACAAATCGCAGATCACAACTTTTATAGGATAACAATTTTGTGTATGTTATAAGTTGTGCGAAATGCAAATTGTGCTTTTTGCAAAACTTAAGTGACTGTGATTGCTGAAGGTTTTATATTCATTTCTTTATTTTATTGTCAGATTCGCAAAGACACAACTTATATCGATTTGCTTTTAATTTTTTTGATTGATTAAGTGAGGTGCGATGTGATAAAGTAAATATAAAGATGATTGAAGATTTTGCAAATTTCAAACATATCTTCGGAAAATTTGAGTGCATATCGCGGCTCACAAATTTTAAATTTAATGAGTGTTTGAAATTCATAAAATATGTGATTTACGATGCGCTGAAGAAAAATAAAGCGGAAAAATTTAAAAGAAAATATTTATTTCCAAAGTTTTTTGTTTAGAAAATTAAAATAATCTCCTATTTATTTCTAAAGGGTCCCTATTTATAAAAATAAATGGGGGGTTGTTGTATAGCACAACATAGTGATAATAAAAGAAATGAACACCCACACTAGGATGTTTCTTCCCAACATTCAGCTTGAAATAAGTGTCCCATGACCTTGTTTATTATTTTTTGGTTATTAACTTTATTACATTGAATTTTGACCAGGGTTGTTACACCCTTTATGGACCTCGCTTCAAAATATTTTAGACACGATCCACCTAACTCAAGAAGAATTAATGTAGGCCATGTTTCATACAATTTTCAAATTTGACCCACATATGGCTTTGTTCTCAATCACAGTAATTGAATATGCATTTTACCTTCACAGAGCTATCCACAAAAAATCTCTCTGCAATAACCAAATCAACTATTTAGAACGTATAGCCACATACAGCAACAATCAATCAAAGTCTCTACTCATATCATCCAGACTCAAGCTTGCTACAATATAAATTCACATGTGCTATCAACAACATATATCCACAAAAATCCCTCTCACTTCACCAATGCCAATCCCTAATTTAGCAATATCAAAATTCTGACAATCAACAAAATTTATTAAGATTATATCACTCTAACCAACACTTTGAATTCACTCAAACCCATACATTAAATTTTCCTCATTAAGACCATATATCCACAAAACCCTAATGGTAGTTTACTCATGGCATTAAAATTTCACAATACAAGACATAACATCATCATGGCAATATTCAACATGTAAGATAACGATATTCCAAAACTTTGCAAAATGAAACACTCCATCATCACAAAATATTCTTTACAGCTTCATTATCAAAAAACTAGAAACATAAATATAAATAAGCTATAATTACCATATTCTATATTGTAACAAAGACCTATCTCATCATCATTTTGTGTAACACATTAGCTAGCATCATAAGTAACACTTTTTCCATCAAACTCGGGTTAGCATACTGATCTAAACATAAATAAAAACACCAAGTGGAATACATCACAATAACCCAATATATCTCAATTAACAAGATATGTAGCCATACATAATTGACCTTACAATAAGCACCTTAGCATGCAAACCCTACAAGTACATCTCTTTCACAACTACTAGATGGAAACAATCTCTACACTATAGCATATATGAAAGCCTCAAGCATAATTATACGTAGACCAAAAACTTATCAAGGGTCAAGAAGAAAAATCACATACATCAAATCCATTGGAAAACTCTATCCATATCCTAGTGCATAAGACAAAAATCTCTAAATTGAAAACTATGTCATATTTAACCTTTGCTCAATGCACTGATCTTTGTGGACAATTATATCTACAAGACAATAGTATGCATATAAACACCACTATACCTCTATCATTACAGTCTCTTTTCAAATGAAACAGTAGAAAATATGCATACAAGGTCATGAAGATTGATTAAATCTTGCAAAATACCTTATGACAATCTCTATAAAAAAATATAGGTAACATATACAATTCTTCCATAAACCTCTATCAGTATTGGGAATCAACCTGCAATATACAAGATGCTCATCACTAAAAAAAATTTCCATTATTATATAGTGCACATAGGTCCATAGGATATCTTCAGAAAATATTCACTCAACCTATTAGCTACAATGCACCCATGCTCAGTGATGTGATCTAAGTACTTATAAGTTATGCAAATTATGGAAAATAAACTACCATTGTACTCATTTAGTTAGATCTATGTGTATATGTCTGCAAAAACCTCATCACAATACTCTACCTCAAAACCCTACACCAACTTAATGCATTCACTACGTAATCCAAACATATAATAATTGTTATAAGCCTGGCCTAAGAATAGTCAAATAAACTACATAGTAATGCATAAATAGAAACATATTTGGAAAGGAATTCCAACTATATATCTATTATAATTAATGTGTATTTATACATAGATGATATAGTTCGAGTGGTTGTACCCACTCTTAATTGGGCTTCATTTACTTTACCTTAGATATTTACCAGTAATTACAAATACATAATATATGATGACAGGCATAGGTCTAAATGACCCCTGTAACATCTCCCACATTGTCAATTCCTTGCTCATCTTGAGCAAGGATACAACATGACATGTATCACTACTTGTTGTATAATTATCCTGATTGTACATCCACCATGCATACTTGTTTACATAGGTAATTTGGCCACAACAGAAACCAGTTGGATAGAAATATGCCCGTATATGAGCCTCACTATGAATTATTCTTGTCTCATGGCCATTTAGTGCAAATATTAACTCTTCATATTCTCTTTGAGCTAATTAGCTTTTAAAAAATCATGTACAACAAACAAAATGAAAATAAATAATACACAATAAAAAAATTACACAAGAGATGTTAACGAAGTTCATCCCTCCCGAGATACATCCATGAACCTGCTTCAACTCACTAGGCCCTCTTCGGATTAATGGTCAAATGTATGATTCCATGCACCTACAGTGCTCCAATGAGTTTGCAACGTACTCCATTGTATTTAGAATACCTAAAGACCTCAAAATAGACTCTTCAATCTTTGAAAATGGTCTCTAGATGATCTAGGCATGACCATCCTCCTCCCCTAATGGCCCTAGGCTTCCTTAATCTTCAAAGTGGAAAAAACACTTTCAGAAGTGATCCAATCCCTCTGCAACCTATTCCGTCATGCTCAGAGCATCAAAATCATCTAATAATGACTCTTCGTGAGCTCAATTTATTCGAAATTAGCGAAAGTTATGCTTCATTCAATTTTCCCTAGGAATTTTCTCCAAAACTGGAAAAACTCCAGTTAACACGGCTAAATCTGGGGGCATCTCTGGATTTGTTGGTTCTACCAAATTCTCTGCCATATTAATCTTAGGATTAGTTAAACATAAAAGTGGTTTAATTGGTAGTTAGTGCTCTAAGCGCGATTATCAAAAAATCGATTTAATTTCGGATTCGTGCACTAACAATGCTTAAGGGTTAATTGACCCATACTTAAATGTTGATTGCGCACATTAACCATTGACCCTCCACCTAGTTCTTGGGCCACGGTTCCATGGTAAGGGCTAGCCCTTCTTTCCTCTACCCAAATCCTTTTTAAAACATAAATAATTATTGTGAGCTATATATTACAAGGACTAACGCATAGCACAATGGTAATGCTTGTGGCTTATGTGGGGGGAGGTTGCGGGTTTGACCCTGACCACTGCCCAAAATTTTTTCAGCCCAAATAAATTCAAATTTCCCACCAAAAATAAATTCCAATTTCCCACCAAAATAAAATTCAAATTTGGCCTTAAAGGTGGGGCACATGGCAGCCTTTGGGCTTGCCACGTGTCCTCTTCCCATTGGCTTAAAAATTAAACCAATCACAAATTTACCATGTGCCTAGAATTCAGGCCTTGACGCTGATGGGATAAAAAAATTCCTTGAGCCATAGTTTTTCTAAAATTTTTACAAATGTTTACCTTCATGGAAAGCTACAGCACTTTCGTAGCAAATTTTTGTCTTTAAGCCTAGGATTTGCTACAAAAGTACCTAGTTTCCTGAGATTTTTCTTTTTCTTCCTTCTAACACCACCAAAACACTTATAGAAGTTAGTACATGCTTTTATAATAGCATAATCCATAATATAGTCCAAAAATGTGTCATATTACCATGTTTATGGAGCAAGATCATCATTTTGCACAATCATTTTAAGATCCTTTTTCAACAATTTAGCTTGTACCATCTCCATCTGTGTTTCTAAGTCTTTGACCTAACCTTGTTCCTTCCTCCTTTCTATTTCCAACAACCTATTCCTTCTGCATAGGTGCTTTATCATCCTGCGTAGAGGAAAAGTCCTCTTTATCATCCTCCTAGGTTCATCCACAACCTTATCATAGAAATCCAATTGGTTGTTCACTTTCTTTCTAAAATATTCCATCTCCAAATTTGTTTCTAGAACCTATGTCATAGCTTCCCTCAGCTACTATTTTTGAAGCTCCATCTCTTATCTGAATATGGAAAAACTAGTTTTGTTGTCCTAGCTCCCTCATCAGTTAATATAATGTGTTTAAGATCATCTCAAGTTAGCCAATTGTGAAGGGGTTTATGTGTCAAGTTTTAAGTGTCTTTGATGAGAAATTTATGAGTTAATTAGCTTTTAAAAACTGATGTACAACAAATAAAATGCAGAGAAATAACACACAACAAACACATTTTTTATTAGTGTTACACTGAAATTTGTCACCATGAAATTTTAGTGTCTATATGGGTTCATCATTACTCATATATTACTCCCTTAGAAGTCTAGAACATCAAAGTTCCTAAAATCAAGCCTTGAAATTGAGAGAAAAGCTCATAAAAGTCTTAAAAACACTTGTACCACACTTTCTCTTAACATTGCCTACGGTGCTGCACCTTTTTGTTCTAAAGCATGCGAGCTAAACACATTTTTTCTTCATTAAGGGTGCGGACCCCTGTAAAAGGTAAAATGAAGGCGGAAAGTAACATTTAGAAGCCCAACAGTCAAATTTGGAAGCTTCTAGAAGCAATTATCCGGTCAAAGGTTCGCTCCTATCATGTATGTTCATTCATCCATTATGGGAGTCTACCCCTTGAATTATGGAGCTCAATCCCTTCAAAAGAGAATTCTATCTCTTCTTATGTGGAACCATAACCTCCTCTCTTTTCCTATAAATTGAAGCCATAGTGCAGCTTCAAAAGTTAAAGTTAGTGAGTTGGAATTTGAGAATTTTTGAGGAGAAATGTTGTATAGACTCAGATTCTCTTAACTGATCATTATGTGGGAATGATTACACACACATGTGTATTTTAGCTGAGAGAGTGCAAAGCTTGTCAGAGTAAAGGAAACGCCTGTTTCGGACCCCAGGAAGCCCTGTACGACATCAAGGCGGACACGGTTGTAAGGCTCTTCTTTATCAAAGATAATACGAATGAATACTGTTTTCTCAATGAGTTCTTTAATTAAGTAGCTTGTTTATCATGTTTTATCAATGAGTTATTTAATTAATTAGCTTATTTCTTGAATTCCTTGATCATCTTGATAGATACATAATTCGTGAATTAGTTTATCCTATGCAAGTGCTATTAAATTTTTCCATGTTTGTGATTGCAGATCTTTGAAGACGACTCTTTCAAGCAACTGGAAAGAAGATTATTACAAATAGCACTGGACTACAGGTAGGTATTTAAAAAACCCCTGTTGTAGCTAATTAATGAATCAAATATTATCTAGAGAAAATAGTTTTTGTTTGTCTGTTTGTTGCTAGCTTTCTGTAGGACACTTGGGAGGTCTGTCTTGTCCGCAAGAACGACTTATCCGTCCAACAAAATGGCGACTCCGCTGGGGAATGGATCTTGAACTTTGACTTCTTTTATTTTTGACTTATGAATTTATTTTTCTGATTTTGATTAGTTTATACTGGCTTGGGTAGTTTATCCCTGTAGAATCCTTGAGAAATGTTTTAGAGATTTTTATTTTTCTCTTAGTTTTCTGGTATCCGCACTTTTGTTTTAGAAACAGTGCGGGCATCTCCGCTTTTTTCTTGTATAAACATTGCAGGACTGCACCTGTTTACACTGGAAACTGCGGACCCTGTGAAAACTTTTAGAAAACCTTAAAATTCTCTTTTCTGGATCAGTTTGTTAGATTCTCAGTGTATACCCAAACTTGTATTTTCTGTTAGAAAGCTTTGATTGAGAGTTTATTTCAGAATTTTTAAGTTTTGAATGATTTTTTGAAAGATCTGCATGTTATAGCGATTTTTGCTTAGTCTTTATCCCACTCAAAGATTAGAAGCCTTGGTATACCTTTAGATCACCGGTATTTCCTTGCTTTCTTGCTAAGTTTGACTTCATAGCAAAAATTGTTTTATGAGATTTAGATCCCATTTTCTCATTTGCAAATCTTTTTAAAACTTTTATTGATAAGTTTGGAATTTCACTTAAAAAACCAAAACTGGATGTTTTTTGAGTTCTTGCTGATCTCAGCAAAGAATATCTTAGTTAGATAACAAGCTAAGCAAAACATCCTCAAAATATTTAAAGTTTTAATTTAGATTTAGTCTTTAGAATTATTAGATTTCAAAATTAGTATTTTTTTTAGTTTTGAGTGATTATTTCTAGAAAATTGTAGTTTTCTTTTGGCGAAAATTTTGTTTGTAGTTTCAATCTTGAATGATAAAGGGATTTCTTATTGAGCAATTGATCATTTTGAGTTCTCATGAAATTAGATTTCTTTTCATTTATTGTTGTTTGATGGAAAGAAGTGTTTTAAAAGATTGCATTTTCTCAACTCTTTCTTTTAGATAGAATTCATTGAAAGGAAAATAATTGTTTCTCATATAAGATGCTTTTTTAGTGTGTTTTGAGTTGGGTCACTACATATCATCGGTTTTACTTTCGCACCTATTTTCCTAAAACTTGATCTTTAAGCAACGCTTAAATTAAACAACCTCAAAGGACATTCCTCGAGGTCC